>JASSKH010000016.1:3868053-5068053 GCA_031763025.1 Macrocystis pyrifera
GTGAGGTGTTGGGCGAGTCGCATGAAGGGTGAGGAGCATCTTACTAAGAACAGTTCGTGAGGCGGACTTGCACATGGACGACAGATTCAATGAGTAAATTTAATTTCCGGTGTAGCCGCTTCCAGAGACTGCAATGGGAATACTATGTAACTGCCTCTTGGGTGCTTTACCATATACTCACTGCGTCATACGATAATTCTCACTTGGCCGGAGTAATGATCGTTCACTCGCACAGATGATCTATTACGGGGGTCCATAGTTAATAGGACCAAACATTGTTGGCAAAAATAGGTAAATATGTAGGTTTCTGTGTGTACCGTAGGTCATATTAACTATGGCCCCCCGTAATAACTCGACGACCAGCTGTGACCGACCCCCCAAAAAAAAAGAAAAAAAAAATGCGGTACCCTGGTTGTCCAGGGTTGCAAAGTGGTGAGCGGCATGTTTTACAGTGTCGTTGCCAACCGACGCCAACCCAACGTGTACGTAATAAGGGGCAATTGGAAGTTTAAAATTACTGATAACGTCTTCGGGTACATTACTGTCGTTGCTCTTACCGTTCCACTGCTCACACAATCCTCACAAAGAGCTTGAGGGGAACCGAAAAAACCGTCGCAAGTACGGATAGAAAGCGCCAGGGATCTTCGCGGCGAGGTAGACGCTATTTTGTTTTTTTTTTGTCTGCGCCATCATTCCTGTAGGTGGTGAGTGGTGGCTGTTGTCGATGATGACTCGAGCGTTGTTGTTGTTGTTGTTGTTGTTGTTGTTTTTTCTTGATACGCAACCGGTGTCGTCCTTTTTTTGTGCCGATTTCGGAACTGCTGTTAGCACCTGCGTGTGGAAGACGGTTACCGGACTTCATGCGGAAAAATCCCGCCGCCTCCTACGTCTCCAAAAAGGTGAGGTGAATCGACGTTGCTTAAACCCCTTCGGGATTTTGCTTAAACCCCTTTGGACCCGCTTTAACCCCCGTTGGGATTCTGCTTAAACCCCTGTTGGGATTCTGCTTAAAACCTTTGGGATTCTGCTTAAACCCTTTGGGACTGCTTAAATCCCTTTGGGACTGCTTAACTTTCTTTTGGGACTGCCTAAACCCCCTTGGGGCCCTTAAACCCTTTGGGACCACTTAAAACCCTTCGGAACTGCTGAAACCCCTTTGGGATGGCTTTAAACCCATTTGGGACTGCTTCATGGGACCACTTAAACCCCTTTGGGACTGCTCAAACCCCTTCGGGATTTTGCTTAAAACCCCTTCGGGACCGCGTAAACCCCTTTGAGAGATTCTGCTTAAACCCCTTTGAGAGATTCTGCTTAAACCCCTTTGGGATTCTGTTATTTTTTTAAACCCCTTCGGGACTGCCTAACCCATCCTTTGGGACCACTTAAACGCCTTTGGGACTGCTTAAACCCCTTTGGAACCGCTTAAACCCCTTTGGGACCGCTTAAACCCCTTTGGGACTACTTAAACCCCTTTGGGATTCTGCTTAACCCCTTTGGGACTGCTTAAACCCTTTAGGACTGCCTAAACCCCCTTTGGGACTGCTTAAACCCATTTTAGACACAACAAAGTGTCGAAAATGTTGTGTAGTGATTCACACTGCATGAGTTATACACCAAGCAACCTGGGATGGTGATGCAGGGGGTGCAGGGGGTGGAGTGTGTACCCCAGGCAGAATGCAGGGAAGTCCCCGGCGCGCACGCAGCATGATCCTCGTACAGCAGTAGTGCCGGTCTGTCTCTCTATAGTGCATAGTGCCGGTATGTATGCGCCAGACAACAACACCAGCACTATTGTAGCGGCAACCGGCACAATTAACAGCACACCAGCTAACACAGCAGTGACCATGACCCCCCGTTTTTTTTCTGCCTTGCCCGATCACAATATCTGCATTGTATCGGGACCTCGAACTATCGAGGAATTGTGCGGTATTATAATACTGTATATATGTATATGTGTATCGAGGTCGTGACAAGCGATTTTGACCGCACTAAACTGGCGGCCCGTACCAAAGGGTACCTACCGCACTCTGTGACGCGGGACCGCGAATGGCGTGAGCGATGAGTCAATATTGTGACAGCGTGACAGCATAAAAAAAAAACAGCAGCAGACATTTTACCGCCGTACTGCTATCCCTATAAGGCAAACACGCCTCGCTACGTTAGTGCCAGTCCCTCCGTAGTGCCGGTCCCTTTATGTATGCGCCAGGCAACAACAATACCGGCACTATTATAGCGGCAACCGGCACTAGTAAAATCAACGTTACGGGGGGTCCATAGTTAATAGGACTTGGTGTACACAAAAACCTATGTATTTGCCTACTTCTACTAACAAATTTTGGTCCTATTTACTATGGACCCCGTAATACCACACTGGTTAATCTGCTTATTAATAGCGAATTCACAGGCACTATAGAGGGTAACCGGCACTATTTAAATACCATTTCGGGGGGAACACAAGCAGTATTCCACACCTAACATGGTTGTTGTAGACGTGTATACCTGTAGGGGTACCTGGGTATGTTTTTTGCGTACGTCGTAGGTTCTGATCGCTGTAGATCGGCCCCTCGCAACAGTGGCGCTTGCTCGCGCGCTTCCACCAAGTGTAGGCGGTTTGGCTTGGCCGCTGTAAATGGAAAGGGTTAACGGCAGTGCGTTAATGGCCCATAGCCTCCCTATCATCGATTTATCTGCAAGTGGCCACACCGGAAATTTAAATTGAGTCATTGAAGCTGTCATCCGTATGCGAAAGAAAGTCCGCCTCGAGAGCGGTTTCTTAGTAGGATGCAGCTCACCCTGCATGCGACGACTCGCCGAACACCTCACGTTCGTTTCGCCTCGCGCTTGGTGCAAGCAAAGCAATCACTGCCTGGTGGGTGAAAAGCGGACGTGCTCCGTCCCGGCATTGTAGGGATGCGAGGGTCTGTTACGGTCTTGCGATCACGGCAATGCACGGTATCGAGCACACACCTACGGTGGAGTCGACCCCGGACAGATCATATGTAGACCATTCCCACAGTTCATGATTTAGATCTCTCAAGGCAGATAAATCATCTAGCCCCGATCCGTATGATCTGCATGATCTGCATGATCTGTGTGATCTAGCTCATGTTGCCGGGTGGGAGCCGTATATTCTGCACGATCTGGCACATGTTTCCTGGGTTGGTTGGATCTGTACTATACAGATAGATCCTGCACAATCTCTCAAAACAGTAGGTGAGGAACTAGATGATTTATCTGTAGGTAGATCAGATGTATCATGATCTGGATTATCTCTCCGAGGTGTGAACCAACCCTTTGCGCCGCTCACACCTGTAGGCGGCAGGTACCCTTTATAGTGCATCCGTTTGGCCATCTTGTGTGTGCTTGGGGGGAGGGGTCGAAGGGGGGCTGGTTGCTTGCATGCTTGTATTTATAGTCATGGCTTTTATCGCAGCGTAGTGGGGCGAAACACGGGTGTCGTGGAGGAGGCGGGGGGGGGGGGAGGGGGGAAGGGGGGGCGTGCCCGGAAGGAGGAGGGCGTTACCTGCAATCGGTCGTGCCGGTTTGTCAAGCGTTTCATCTCATCGGCGGCGACCTATCACAGAAGAGCTGTGTTCCCCCAAAAGCTGCAGTCCCGTAGACAAGACAGCGAACGAAACGAACAAAAGCTCGACGAACGACGCACGCCGGTCTGCACCTTCGTTGTCCTCGCCACCCGTACGTGCACAATCACACAATGACACATGACACTTTCGTGCGTATACACGATGTTATATATTATAGGGGTGTTCTGACACTTTTTTTTTTTTTTTTTGCCTCTTTTGTTTCTGTGATTGACTGAAGTAACTACGGTAACTACCCAATACAAGACATGCATTAAGGCCGCTGTCGGACTCTCACTTTGTGTTTTTTCAGTGATACTGGTATCAAACCTACTATTACGGGGGTACATAGTTAACAGGACCTATGGTAAACATAAAAACCTAGATATTTACCCATTTTTACTAACAAAATTTGGTCCCGTTAACTATGGACCCCCCGTAATAGTACTGGGTCGTCAGGTTGTTTTGTTCACAATTAACCTGAGCAGTCGGTTTTTGAGTGACTTAAGCATTGACTTTTCAGTGACTTGTTTATAGTATCGTGTGAGGAGTTCGCAATTATTATAAAAGGTCAGTTTTTGGCTGACTTGATAATGACTTTGTGACGACTTGTTTATCGTACAAAGCTCATGTCAGGAGTCCCAGCCAGAAAAAATAGGTTGCAACCCGTCCTCAATGCAACCCGTGCTGGTGCGAGGCGGGGGGGTGGGGGGGGGGGGTGGGGAGGGCGAGACACCGCATGTGCCGGAGCCGGTTGGCTCGTAAACTTCCGGATATTGACACACAAGAAAGAAGACCCTAAGCCCCGCTCGCCCCGCCGCCGCCATACACTTACCGTTGCACTTCCAAGTTGATCGGAAGACTTTACAGGATGACACCAGAAAAGCGAGACCTCCGGAAGGGTGGCGGCGAGAAGGAACACCCACCGGAGGCGTTTCTGGGTGGCTTCAAGCTGGACGAGACGCTCCTCGTGGACGGGTGGCAGGACTACGTTCCCGAGGCGGAGGTGGCTTTTGCGTTCCATGGACGATGGTCGCGAAAAAATATCCATGCCACCTGAAAGCCAGCACTCTTTTGATCGCGAGTAGGATCAGGGTCTTGGCTTAACGCGATCTATACCAACTTCAGTACGGTATACACAACGGGCCGGTTTCTCACCTTTTTCGTTGCTTAAATCTGGCCAAACCTTTTCTGAACTCTCTTGATCTTACAATTCACGAATACCTGCCCCAGCGAGCGACCGCTGTCCAGGTGCAAGCCACGGGCCCTGTCTGTTCGCGTGTTCCACCAGTCTACCCGCACCGTTCCGTGCGGTATCCACTTGGTACTCCCACAAACGCGATCAACCAAATAGTGCCCGCGCTGTTGCTGTCGAAGTGAGCTACGTACTACTGATAGGCACGCAGCGAAATAATATGAATCTTAACGCCTAATTGTTTCTACAACAACAAACTGCAGATTATTATCATATCGGTTCCCGATCCCTAAGATTTTTTTTCCTTTACGTGCTGTCGCCTACTACCGTAACACCCGACTGAAGCGAACACTTTTTTTGGAACGCGAGAGGGTTAGAGGCTTGCCCGATACGATCGCGTCTTTCGCAGGGCGAATCATGGATGTCGGAATTGGGGGTCCGGGCACGTTTTCTCGCTTGGTCTGTCCAGTGTGTGTAAGAAAAACCAATCGGCACGACTTTGAATGCGAGGCGAATGAGGTAAGGCACGTGTTGTGGCCGCGGAACGCACTAAGCATTCCTCGCGCCGAAAATCGCAAGAGCCGTATTTAACGAGCTGTGCATTGCCTTCAAGCAGGCGAACAAGCTCCTCGGACGGTCACTTCCGTTTGCGGTTGACAAACATTCCACTAGGCTACCCAGAGATTGCGCAGGGCCTGCCTATGGAAGTATTGGAATTCTCGTCAATCCTCCTCCCACAATCCTCGCCCCTCCCCTCCGCCCCCCCCTACTCCTCCCCCTCCAGCCCCGCTTTTCCTCCTTCCCCCCTTCCTATCCTCTCCCAGTGAATGACGATCTCTCTTGTGCGCTATGTTTGTTTCTTTTTGTCTTCTATGTCGGCCATTCCAACGTGCATGCTGGTATGATGTACCTGGTGACCACTCTGCAACGATACGTGTTGATATTGAGACACCAGCGGTCCTCTTTACGTTTCTCTCCGGGGTCATAACAGGCTTGTACCGACTCGTTGTGCTGCGTTTTTGCTGGCTAATGGTGACCGCGGTGCTCGTTCCGATGCTGCTGCTGCTGCCGCTCCCGCCAAGGCAATCTTTGGAGCCTTCTGCGAACGCGTCTGGCCCTTGGCGAACAAGTACGATGTGTCCGACGAGGGGCAACTCATCAGCGGCCAGGCGAGACGCAAACGGCTTTTCTAAGCCGTGATTCCCAACCTTTTTAACCATTCCGCTCTTGTGACGAGAGTGAGAGTGCCTCACTTCCTCACTCGAGGAGCTGCCCGATATATTTCCAACCCCGCTTGCATCGGAAAAAAAAAAAAAAAAAATCCCCATTTTTAATATTTTATTCGATTCGTTACACACCTCGGACAGATCATACAGATCATGATCTATCTATCTATCGATCGATCTGATCTATCTACAGTAGACGATCTAGTTCCTCGCCTGCCGTTGTGTGAGGTTGCACAGGATCTGCCTTATAGGGCAGATCCAACCCAAGAAACATGTGCTAGGTCAAGCAGATTGTACGGATCCCACCGGGCAACACGAGCTGCAGGTCATGCAGATCATACAGATGAGGGTTTTTAGCTGAGGAACTACCAGCATCGCTGGGATGTACTTAGTAGTGGAATACTTGCCACGCTGAGGGTGTATACTGATATACCTCTCTATATCACCACCCACAGGACGAATCATGAGTGAAGATGAGCAATGCCATGCTGTCCTCTACTACAGGTAGGTATACAAGGAATCGTATTGGAAAACATGAATGGCCTGCGATCGACATTGGGTAGTTTCCTCATCAGTCAGGAATTACTACGGTGGGAATAATCTACCGCAGGAGTCCAATGAGCCAGAGATTGTCTGATCAAAAAGTGTTACACACCTCTATCGCATTAATACACCATTCTTTTGTCTCGAAATGATTCACTATTAATAATAGTGTACCTTGAAGACCCTCTCAAGTGACGTGCCGCGGAAACTATTGGGTTCACCACACCCCCTATATATGTCGGCGTGTTTGTTTTATGTGTGTTCTGCCTTGCCGCCGCCGCGCCTTGCAGTAGGTGCACACTGCAAGCAGTTTCACACCTCAGAGGAATCAGTATGTAGATAATGTACTGTACGTACTTGCTCACCTGCGGTTGTAAGAGTATATAGTTGTACCGGATATGTATGTATATTTAACACAACTCCGACCGAGGAAGCGCGTGTTGTTAGATGATGCAGGATATACGGCTCCCAGTCGGCAACATGAGCTAGATCATACAGATCATACAGATCAGGAAGATATCTCATGAAGTGGGAGTCGACGGTCTGGCCGACGTGTCAGGCAGTTACACACGACGCCAACGATACACGCCGCCGGCGCCGCATTTGTTTGTTTTTTTGTCATCGCGGGGGGCTGTCGACGACGACTCGCAGGTAGAGCGCTTCCGAGCCAAGGGGCTGAAAAAGATCAAGCGAGAGGACGCTCAGGGCAGGCTCAACGTTGAAGTAGCGAAGGTAAGAATCTGCTGCGGCGGGAAAAGGTTGTTCCTCCCTTCCTTCCTTCCTTCCTTTTTTCCTTCCGTATTGTTCGGCTTTGGCAAGCAAGCGAGACCAGGCTCAAATTGTGATGTCAGGCACGCTGTATCCTATATTAGTTGAGTGCTCAACAGTGGTTTACTTGCTTGCAAGTACGTGTGTACGTTGCTTGCAAATATGGAGCCGGTCTTTGCCGCCATGTTGAGCGCGCCGCATTTCGAGTAGTAGCGTGTACCAGGTATTATGCTGTGCGCGACGACTCGTTGCATTGTGACCTGGACCCTTCGTTCATCCAACCGCTGGGGTGCGGCAGCACGAGTTGGGTGCAGCGGGTGGGTTGGTGGGTGGCTGGGCGGGGGGTGGGCGGGCGGGCGGCGGGCGGGCGGGCGGGTGCGTGGGTTGGTGAGCGGGCGGCTTCGTCGCCGATACTATGATGCTGTGGTAGTATTTTTGTTTCGTGACTTATTCTCTCTCAACTACTCGTGGAATAGTACATTTGGTTTTGGCGTTGCAGTCGTCCTGTGATTACTGATGTACTTCCGGATTCGGTTTCGGAGACAGCACCATCAGGTCGGTAGGGATGACGGGGGTGTTCACAGAAGCGTGAAGATTCCCAGTTCTTTTTGGATCCATGAATCAGCGATAAGGGCCCATCTTAACGGGGAACACTAAATTTCGTTTAATCAGATGCAAACTAAATTAGAAAAAAAAAATACAATTCAAATTGAAAGAACCGAAAGTCCTCGATAAGGCCCTTAAATCAAACCAGAAAAAAAGCATCAAGTCAAATTGAAAGAGCCAAAAGTCCCCGTTAAGATGGGCCCTAAAAAGAAAAAGACAAGACAAGCGGCTACGGTCGGAGGAACACCCAGCAGTACAGGTGTCACCATGCGGCCTGCGCTAGAGTGGTTCAGCTCCTTGGAACATTGCGGTTCGAACTCACCCTGCCCAGGCAGATTGCTTCGTGTGCTCGATGCTGCAGTGGTCTCGTTGTTTTCGTCTTTTTTTTTTTTTTTCCTCTGGCATTCGGCAGAGGCATTCGGCGAGAGGTGCAGCGGTGGCGGGGGCGGCGGCGGCGGTGCTATCGTCCGGAACGGTCGAGTCTCGTTGTCGACGACGCTTGCTTTCAAGAAACGGCAGCAGCCTTAACGATATATACCAGGCGTATGTGCATGAAGCTTTGCGTCCGAAAAAAAAGACACTCATGCTACTTTCACCCCGTGATTTTGTTTTTCGGCTAGGTCAAATCCGACTTCCGCATGGAATTTCTGGACAACAGTCCCAAAGAGGACGAGGACGGCGACTTCGAGGGCTCTCAAGGCAAGGAAGGGGGGGAGGAGGAAGAAGAAGGGGGGGAGGATGAGGAAGAGGAAGAGGAAGAGGAGGAAGAAGGAAAGGAAGGGGCGCGGGGGGGCGTGGACAGGGGTCACACTGCAGAGGTGGAGTTATTCAAGAAGGCTTCGGCCTGGTACTTCGTTTCCCACTCTGACGAGACGAACCCTTGCTTGAGGGACGCTCGCAAGCGATGGGAGGGAGGCGATCGGAAGCTAGGTATCATGTACCTAAGCTTCCCATGGGTCTGTGCGTACCGCCAGCTGTGCCAGATCAAGAGGATGAAGACAAGAGGATGAAGACGAGGGCGCCGACGAGAGAGTAGAAGAACAACGCGGCGGGCGCGCGTCGCTGGATCGTCGCTCGCACGTGGGCGTTGTGCCAACCGCCCACATCAGTGGGAAACCTGCTTGGTTTCGCTTGTACTGCAGTCTAGAAGGGTGACGGGTTCTAACGAAGACGCTTAGGGAAAGTCAAACGAGGAGGACACATCTCGTTTCTGCTGGCGGCCGCACTGAGCGCAGTAGCAGGCGGCAAGCGTCATGTCAAGAGGTTCTACAATGTGGGCATGGGGGGAGGAGAGGTATGATGGTTTGAGTGCTCTGGTCGGGCACATCGAGGCATCGAGCAAAAAGCGTCCCGTCTCCCTCAGCAAAGGCAACTTGGCCGAACGCCGAACCATTCACCGACTGCTGATGCTTCGGTTCGGGTGGAGTCCGACGAGAGCGGGCTGATTTTGCGAAAGAGAGCGTACACTGATAGCTCGCGCGTGCACTGCATGACGAGCTTGGTCGACGGACGATATGAGGGGATAAGGTCTGATGTGTTTTTTTTCTAGTGGTAGGTGGATCGTCTTTCGAAGTCGCCACTGTTTCTGCCAGAGACTAACTACACTGCCGTCGCGCGGCAAGCGAAGCGCCAAGTCGAGAGACCCTAAAACATCAGGGCAGTTCATGGGTCATAATCCGACCCGCTGGTTGGGCCAGGAGTCTTCGAATCCTCACGGGTCGTGTCGGTTCAGGGGGTTTACCAAGTCTCACCCGTCGGATTGGGGTCGAGTTAGGTGACCCGACCCGATTCGCAAGTACTGACGGACAGCCCTGTAAAATATTAGCGAGGAGAGAGGAGAGGAAAGGCTTGGTTCAGAGTACTTGTTAGGACACATAGCAGCACCGAACAAACGTTCCGCCCCCCTTACCTTGTCAAGGGAACTTGGCCGAATGTCGACCCAATAGCCCCGCGTCCGGCGCCTCGGTTAGCGCCAGCGTGAGCGAAAAGGGTCTCGACCCTCCGTTGCAATGCCTCGGAAGACACAGGCGATGTTGTTTTTTCTGATGGTTTGGACGGCCGGTGGGTGGGTGGGTGGGTGTGTGGGTGGGTGGGTAGGCTGATTGCGCGAGCGTGTACACTGACTGCATGGCGGGCTTCATCGACCAACGATGAGGGATATACCAGTTCTGTTTTTTATTGCTGTGTGTTGAGGTGATTGCGCGTAAACCACGTGACGGGTTTTGATCGATGGGCAATGAAGGAAGATATATATATATACATATGAAGATATATATATATATATATGAAGATATATATATATATGTATATGTATCTTACTCTTAGTGTACGGTTGTTACGCGTAGACTGCGTGACCGGCTTGACCTATGGACGGTGAGGCCATAGTAGCTTCATATCTAGTGTAAGGTGGCTGCGCGTCAGATGCGTGACGGGCCTACCCGATCGATGACTAGGGACACAGCGTATCGTTTTTTTTCTTGTGTAAAGCGGTTGCGCGTGAACTGCGCAACGGGCTAGACCGATAGTTAATGAGGTCTTCTAGTGAGAGATGGTTGCGTGTTAAACTACATGACGGGCTTGGCCTGTGGACGATGAGGGATGGGGTCCGGTTTGTTCCCGGTCTGTTGCGCGCAGTCTGCGTGACGAGATTCATCAACCGACTAAGAGGGATGCGAGGCTGGCTTGTTTTCTGTTTCGGTGCTTGTTGCGCGTAGGCAGCCTGACGGGCTTCATTGATGGACGATGAGGGATGAGGTTTGTTTTATTTTCTTGATTGAAGTGGTCGCTTGTAAACTGCATAATACCTGAGAGGCTTGGTCCGTCGACGACAAAAAGGGATGGCTTGGTTTTGTGTCCGTGATTATAAGGTTGTTGCCCGTAAACTGCGTGACGGGATTGATTGATCGACGCCGATCGCAATGAGGTATGGGTCGTTTATTAGCGCTGGGTGGTTTCGAGTACACTACACAGCGGGCTACATGATCGATCGACGAGGACTGGCGTCTTTTTGTTTATTCTTGTGTAATATTGTAGCGCGTGAATCGTATGACGTGCTTCTGATTGACCGACGAAATGATGAGGGATCGGGTTCCGGTTTGTGCTTAGTTTTCTAGTGTACAATGGTTGCCCCCGAACCGCCTGACGGGCTTGAACGGTCGGCGATGAGATATGGGGGCCTGGCTTTCTACAGTACGAAGTGTGAGGCAAATATAAGATGGGTTGTTCGGGCTTTCCGATGCCAAGCGAATCGGCATGGCACTCTCGACGATATCAGAGATACCGTTGGGCGTGCCATGCTTCGTCGCTCGGCATCGAACCCTCGATAAACGGTTGCGTTCAACCACCATATATGTTTCGTCTGGAGCCCGGTTGAAGGCGGCAAGAAAAAGAACATTAGAAACATTTCCTCGGGTGTGTTCAGCAGCCCAGGGTGGGGAGGTTTGGGGGTTTGGTGTATACCTCTTGGGCGTTCTTTGTTCAATACCAAGACTACTACTATCACTAACGGGAACGATAAAACTAAAAAGTCCCAGATGGGTAGCAGAAGTCGAAAGCAGCGAAAAGAACACCCCGCCGTTTTTTAGGGTGGACCGTTCTGTAGTGTTGTAGACTGGAGGGAGTCAAAGACGCTCGTAGGAGACCTGTTTTTTTTGGCGCGCTGCAGACGTAGTGCACCGCGCCGTCCTCGTCGTTCACGTATATGTACAGTGCGTGCGTTAAGGTCTACCCACTCCGTGGAATACCCTCCAGCCAGTACCGATACGTACCAGGTACTTGGCTCCATTTTGCATGGTATTTATATGGTAGATAAAAACCGGTGGTGCAATATTATTTTACCGTACGTTTTAGGCTTTTCGTTGATTTGCGAAGATCTTTCTGTGTGCACGCCGTTATTATTAGCGCATCGGTTATGTACGGTTTCTGGCAATTCGGCAGAATATATATGCACGGTACCCGCTGTATCTCCACTGTGTGTTGCTGTTTCTGGCGTTGACTGACGGGAAGAAATTAACCCGCACGGCTTGAGTATATTCCCCCCCCCCCCCCTCCCCCAATGTTGATTGACGCTGCTCTTCATCCATATGCAAGACAGTCCGCCTCAAAAGCGGTTCTTAGTAGGATGCAGCTCGCCCTTCATGCGACTCGCCCAACACGAGGCGCTTTGCGCTTGTTGCAAGCAATGTCTGTCTGGTCGGTGAAAACCCGACGTGCTTCGTCCCGGCATTGTAGGGATGCGAGGGTCTATGGGCGTACGACTACGGCCATGCATGATATTGAATACCCCCCCCTCCCAACGTTGTATATGGAAAAAACGTAATGAGCGCCCAAATGTTTGAAGCGTCTCAATGAGGAATAGGAAAGGTACTCCGTCTCGAAAGGAAAACTCGTAATGAGATCCCAAATGTTGGAGGCCTCTCTATAATACTAAGTAGGAATGGTGCTCCATCTCGAAAGGGAAGCATGGTCAATGGTCAAATGACTTACGGCAAGCAACAAACGAGCACGATTCCCCCCCCCCCCCCTCCCCCGGCGCGGAAGGTCGCTTTTGCTGGCGATCCTCGCTTACGACATGCCTTGGAAACGTGTGGAGACAACAACGGTAGGTTAGTCTTTGGAGCCTCGCACACGCGACTGATGCGAGACTTTGCCCAGAGTGGCGTCTTGTCGGATCGAGCCAAACCTCGTGCGTCCGGTCGGGGTCGGGTAAGGGTGACATGACCCGACTCGACTCAACCCGTGAGAGTTTGAGAACCTCTTGACCCGACCCCGACTCGACTCGACTCGACTCGACCCGTAAGATTCTAAAAACTCTTTGACCCGACCCGCGGGTCGGGTCATGCCCCGCGAAGAGCCCTGGATATTATGATATTGAAGTGCTGCACCTGATGGATCGCGGTAGTGGTGTTCGTTGTTGCTGGCTGATGCGCAATAGACAAGAGGACTGGTGGTGCAGGCAAGGCAAAGCAAAGCGAGTTATAGCAACTGATCAGTGGCAGTAGTAATAGTAATAGTAGTAGCAGTGGCAGCAGCAGCGCGGCGGCCACCCAATATTTGGCAGGGCTGTTCACGGATCGGGTCAAATGTCGCGGGTCAGGTCAGGTCGGGAGGGGTACTCTTTTTTATCATACATGACCGTAGTTGTTGGTTGGTGGGGGGGGGGGGGAGGGTGATACTTGATGTCCGAACTACCGGTACTACAGTTGAGTAATACAGTAACTGCTGTGTAAGGATTCGTACGACACGGACGCAGCACGACGATCCTGCTCGTATATACTGCTACTGTTTGACGGGGGGGGCTAATGTTGTAATCAGCACCCAACATGGACCCCAAAACCGGGTATCCCTCTAATACAATACCAGGTATTAATATCAATAGTACAAGGGGCTACGCCGCCGGTCGCAGACTTGCGTGATGGGCGTAAAATGTAGAGGAGGAGGAGGCTGAAACTTGACGCCAAGCGATTGAGAGCGTGCGCTCCACAAACCATGAACGTTGGAAAAGGCATCAGGATGCCGACGATTACTTGCCGATTAACGGAAAAGCGGCGGAATGCTAGAAGGCGGTGTAACTAACTCCTAACTCACGGAGTGCGTGATGACCGACCGGCTGAATCGTAGAAAGGATTTCGTGACAGTAGTAGCTGCTGCAGCAGTACTGCTGTAGTTGTACATCTCCGCACCCACGTAATACAGCTCCACTGCATGTGCAGCAGCAGCTGCCGATCGATGTGCGATAGCGTACACAACACAAGTGCTGCTGGCCGTCATAAGTGCTGCTGGTTGTAGGTGACATGCGATCTCTCTCATATATCCCTCATATTTTTTTTATGGATGATAGTTCTCAATTAAGCCTGGGTGGCATGTGCTAACGGGGCGCTCCATCGATGACCCAGATACAGCCGCCCGCGCAGCCCCCCACAATGGCGACGCCGGCCGGGCAGCTGAACCTCCGAAGGTCGGGGAGGATATGCCGGAAAGAACCACGCGAATGCATATACCACGTCGAGAGACCATGGGCCAAAACGCTGACACGACAGGGATTTTCGGAGATTCCTTAGTGGATCTCAACGTCAATGCTTCACGCAGGCGCAACGGCGCTGAGCGGGCTGATCCTCCGACGCCGGGTGTTTCAGGCGTGGAGGGGGCACCCCTCGGCGAAGAAACCGCGCGGAAAGACGGTCAGAGGCGGGAGAGATCCGCCGACCAAAAACGGATCAGATCAGGCTATTAGGAAGGATCATCATAATAATAGGTATATTTATTTATTTGTATATTATTTATGTGTACACATCATGCTTGGTTATCATTACTACCAGGTACAGCAGTACTACGACTACTACTGCTGTGATATATTGCCCGTGGTACCACAGGTACAAGGCATGTTGATTTTCTCTGATCCTCCTGCACAATTGTCAACTCAAATGGGATCAGCTTCTTTTACGTACTACTACGGGGGTCCATAGTTAACGCGACCAAATTTTGTTAGTACAAAATAGGTAAATATATAGGTTTTTATGTATACCATAGGTCCTATTAACTATGGACCCCCGTAATATATACCTGGTATCTATTTTTTACTAAATTGTGCAACAGTAGGTAGATCGCGTGATCAATCCGACGTGTGAAAGGAATGGCACAGCTGACAGAAGATACAAGTAATTATTACTACATATTTTCGGGTGGTACATAGGGCGCATATATAGTTCACCTTCGTTCATTGGTGCTGCTGCCGCCACATCGTTTGCAGGAGGAGAGGCCCCAGCACCGATTCCACGATCGAACGGTGCTCATTATGTGCGCGAAAAAAAACATTCCTCACGTACGGACGTACGGACGTAGAAACACGATGTTAAGTGTAAGGCAGTATGGACCTAGGGACCGACTACTGCTAGCAGGTTGATGCCTTTGGCTCTGCTCTGGTCACTCACACGAGGTGCTTGAGGATGGTTTAAGCTCTTGTATTATTAGTTGCGGTTTGCCTCGCCAGATGTCTTCTGAACGAAGGGGCGAGGCGCTCATCAGAAAAGCAGGCGACCATGCCTGCCATGTATGATGAGGGGACGATTGCTACAAACCAGGACGCCGCAACAGGGGAGAGGGGAGTATAACGCCGCAACAGGGGAGAGGGGATATACCATAACACTAGCCCACCCTGAAGGGTCGTATATGCAGATTCATGGAAACTCAGGAAAGAACTAAAACAATCCGGAGAATTCGGAAAATGGATCGAAGATGCGACACTTCACAACCCACTACTCCCACACCTCTAACCTGTAAGGCGGTAGCCGATTACACGTGACATTGCAAATCCGACAACAAGTCCGCAAGTACGGTTACGCGGAAGCTGGCAAATTAAGATAGAACTACCCGGAAGCTAAATCGAGGACTTAAACTCGAGGAAGCGGTATAACTCGCGTAGCCAGGAGCGGCATAAGCTAGCCTGAGAGCGAAAAAAACGAACATAAAGAACAAAATAAAAAGGATCGTTACAGGACCCACTGCGAAGGCACGGGGTGCTTCGAGAAGTAAAACGAACGTGGGGGTAACGCAAGAGAAACAAGTGCTGGCGCGAAGGGGCTCACTCGAATAGTGGGCACAGTGTCGGAAAACAGGAAATCACGCTATGTTAGAACCCAAGACAGTCAAGACCCGATCCCATAGAAGAGGGCAGAACAGGACGCGTGCGAGATTTCGCCTACACTGAGCGCGCTAGAATACGAAACATACAATGAGCAAACATCGTTACGGGCTACTGTTAAAGGTCTGGGTCCGTTGGATTATCCGTGAAAGGTTAACCAATCGTCTACTACCCAATCTAAACCTGATAACACTCTGCAATATCGCGCGGGAGAGGGCGGAATGCAAACGGTCGCGAAGAAGAACGAAATCTATCACCTCGGCCTGCTTGGGGATATTAAGAAGGCGGAGGGGGAACGCATGAACGGCAAATGGGGTCAGACCTAAACCTAGGGTAACCTGTACGATGCGTATAAAAAGGCTCACGAATATGGCCTCGGGAAAACCAAAGAGGGGCCAGGAGATACAAGAAAAACAACAAAACAAGAAAAACTGGTACGACTGAAGGAATCGAAACGCGAACGAATGCTTCCGCCGCTCTCGAGGAGGGGGCGAAAACAATCGTAGATACGGAACGCAATAGACGCATGACCGAACGGCAAGGAGGCTGAAGTGGATCCAACCGTTAGCCCAATCGGCGCACGAACTCGGCAGCCAGCTGCAATGAAAGCAGGGAAACGGCTAGAGAGTTCGCAGGAAGTCAAACAGACAGTACACCTACAGCACAGCAAAACAAAGAAACCACACAGTGACACGATACCAAACCCGGCCCCGGCGACTACGGAAGACACGCATGCGAAAAAAAACTAAAATTGGCTACGGGGACGTATTCAAGTCGGCAGAGCCTGCTAACTCGGCTCCGCGGGACTCGTCAATGTTACGCACAATACCACGCATGAGGGAGCTTCCTTGGTGCACTTGTAGACACCACGAGCCGCGAACGGCTCTATCAGCCGTAGTATACCGAGCAGAATATAGCGCGAGCTTGACCGGTCCGGGGTCGTCCAAGAAGAAGCGAACGACGTACTGTCCAGGAGTTGAAGTGTGGGCAGAAATTTTTCCGAGCCACCAAAGATGATCTTGACCCTTGTACCAAAAGTGAGCGCCGATAGGCAAGGTGGTGCCGCTGAACCGGCGAGTCCACGTTTGCTGGTCGACGTAGCTGTATCCAGGAGGCAGAAAACGGGCGCCCTTGTCGCGGGCGAGCTCGCGTTGAGCGGCACCCACGCGCATACGGCGGTACGCCCTATTTGCCTGTCGAAGTTGTAGGGGCGCGCCGGTCCAGTAGTTGAGGATGTGTTGTAGAGAGTGAAGGAGGTCCGATTCACGTTCCCAAGACGGCCGGAGGAGGCCTTTCCAGTGTGTTTCGTAGAGAACGGCGATGACTCCGCGCCGGCCTCGTACGGACCGGTGGCTGGAAATCCTTTCGACCACCAAACGCTCAATGGGCACGGAGACGTCGTCGGTGGTGACATGGAAGGGGGGGGACTTAGTGGCATGGTTGTTGAGGACGTATTGCGTTAGTCCAGCGGGGAGATATCGGGGGAGGTCGGTTGTGTCATGTGGGTTGGTGCAAGGTTTGCAGCGGGCTACCGACACACGGCAGTGGGCGTCGGCGCCCGGCATGTCGTTAGGGAGGTCCAAATATAGCAACTTGGCGGCCAGGGGGCGGCCGTCCGGCGTTGAGTCGGAAGGCGCAGGGCCGACAGCGAATATCTTGAATGGACCTGTCCAGTTGAGCGAGAGTTTCGCCTTGAGAACCTTGGCGTCGGTGCCAGATTTCGCCCCTTGGCGAATGGTGGCAGCAGTGTTGTAGATCCATACCCAGTTACCGATGGTGTAGATAGGGCGTTGTTCGAGGGCGTCTGAGAGAGCTGAGTTACGGCGCTCAACGCGAGAGACCGTTATAGCGTGTTGTTCCCGCACCAGCGCATACGCACGCCGTTGGCGGTCGGCGGCGAGGTCGCAGTACACCAGTTGGTCGCGGGCGAGGCTTTGGTGGCCTCGGGCGTAGTGTTGTTCGAAGATGGCGAGGGGAAGGCGGGGGAGGCGGTTCATGTGCACCTCATTGGGGGCCAACCCGGTGGCGGCGTTGACGGAATTGTTGTAAGCGAATTCCACGTGCGGCAAATGGATGTCCCAGTCGTCCTGTCGTTCGTTGCAGACCATCGCTAGCATTTGGGCCATGGTGTGGTTGACACGCTTGACGCCGCCGTTGCCGTTGGGATGGTAGGCGCTTGTAGCGATTTTGCGCATTCCCAGACGTTTGTACACGGCATGGGACAGCTTGGAGCAGAAGTGCAGTCCATTGTCGGAGAGAAGGCTGACCGGACATCCCCAAAGAGGTATGTACTTATTCACTAAGATGTCGGCCGTGCCTTCAGCCGTGAACTCCGCAGCCGAGACGGCGTACATATCTGCGCGCCGGCTGAACCTATACGTGAAGAGTAGAATGTAGCAGTTGCCCCGAGGTGTGACGGGAAGGGGACCGAAGTAGTCAACGCTCACCGCGACACCAGGGCCGGATGGCAACGGAAGGGAGAGGATGGGCCAACGTACCGTTTGTCTGGAAGTCTTGCGCGCCTGGCATTTGAGGCAACGACGGATCCACCACCGCGTGCAGATGCTCATGCCAATCCACCAATAGAAACGTTCGAGCATTGAGAGCGTTCGAGCGACACCAAGGTGGCAGGAGGCGCTAGCATGGCAGGCTTGCGTAATCCACGAACGCATAAGCAGCGGAACGTAGATTCTCGTGGGCTCGTCGTCTAAGAGACGGGCGGCACGTCCGCCAGGCTTGTCGGGACGAGCCAGAGCGGGGGGCGTCAACTTCCGCACGAGCAGGAGAACACCGTCGTCTGTGTAAAGTCGTCTTTTTTCGGCTAAGGAGCGCACTTCGGACAACGGGGGGCGTTTGTGAGGCGCCAAGTGTAGAAAGAAATCGTCGGGGAGGACGGAGGGGCTGCCTAGGAGAAGATACCGAATGGCAGCGTCACAAACCGGCTCAGCGCGTTGCTCACGCGCCCAATCGGAATGTGTGTATTGCTCGACAGAGTCGATGAACTCGGCCTCTGCCGGTGAGGGTATCTCGGGAAGGGCGGCTGTGGCGCTGGCACGCCCGGGAGGTTCCGGAGTGAGGGTGCCAAGCAAGGGCGGGGCAGGTGTGACCGCATCGGTGGTGGGTCGAATCGGCACTGTCGGGACAGGGTCGATGACGGGCCGGGGAGAATCCTCTGAAGGGGGCGTAATCCGAGGCGGGCGCAGCTTGCGCGCCGTGGGGGCTGGTCGTGGGACGGTGGGCCGAGTGGAATGCGAGCGAGTGAAACCATAGTCCACGGTGGTCGCAGGCTTGCCAGCAGAGGCTGCTTGGCGACGGCGGGTCCAAGACGAAATGAGCCCCGACGGGGGAAGGGACGGCAGGGCCGTCTGTGAAGATGAAGGCAGCAGAGGCGGAGCCACGGGCACAACCGAGACTTGATCACGGTTGGTCCGGGCGACACGCGAGGCTGGATGAGACACAACAGAGGGTTCCTGAGGACCTGAATCCGTTGGGTGCTCGGCTGAGTCGTGCTGGACAGGCCGAGCAGGAGAGAGGGTGTCCCACGCTGCTTTGTCATCGGCGACCGTGGATGAGACGGGGACCGCTGTAGGGCTAGAGTGCGGTGTGTCGCCATCGGTGGGTGATGAGGAAGGCTCGGAGGAAGTGGTGCGTCGGCCGGGGTCCGTGCCTTCGGTTGAAGCGGGCAGAGGTGCGCAACAGGGACTGCGAAGACAGAACCGGCGAGAAAATCGCTGGTACCTGTGTTCGTAGGAAGGGCCCAGTTGGGACTTCGCGAAGTGACGTAGGAGGGGGCACGGGCGGGCAACGGATTCTCCAGTTGGAGCATTTAGGTCGTCAATCCTCATTCGGGGCCCGTGTTGGCGAAAATCGCGGAAATCGTGTGGGGAGAGCGGGAGCCCACCCAAGCCTAAGCTCGGGTCGGAGGGCGCCAGCCCACCCAAACCGACACGCACGGCGGAGGGTCCACCCTGGAGTATGCCGTGAGAGCGGATGAGAAAAACGCGTTCTTCGTCGGACGGGGTGAGACTGCTGGGGCCGTCGCGGTCGCGCTCCGTCGCAGGTAGGGGCAGGCGGGACAGGAAGTCGGCGTTCCCGTTGGCACTGCCTTTGCGGCATTTCAGAGTGTAGTTGTATGCGGTGATAAATTCCAGCCATCGCTGTACCCGCGGGTTATGTTCTGCGATCTTGTCGAGGCTTTCGAGCGCCTTGTGGTCCGAAAAAATCCGGAATTTTGTGCCCCAAAGGTAGCCGCGAAGGCGCTTGATAGCCCAGACGATGCTGCCTGCTTCCAGATCGAGTGGAGTTCAGTGGCGTTCAGACTCAATGGTAGCACGGCTGATGAACACGATGGGACGAATGGTGTGATCGTCCTGTTCTTGTTCGAGGGTGGCACCGAAGCCGTCCACACTTGCATCGCAGTAGAGGAGGAAAGGGCGGGAGTTATCCGTGACGGCGTCCCAGTTGGGATAGACAAGGACCGGGGGCGTGGTCAACTCGGCGAGGAGCTTCCGCACGATGACTTCCATTTCTGGGGTAAAGATGAACTTGACGCCTTGTTTCAGAAGGCAAGTGACGGGCCGTATGCGTTTGGCCATATCGCGCAGGAATTTCCTGTAGTAGGAAAGTGCGCCCAAAAGGGAGCGTAGCTGTTTCAGGTCTTTCGGCATGGGCATTTTCGTCAGTGCTGCCACTTTCTGCGCGTTTGGCATAACGCCGGCTGGAGAGATGGTGTGACCGAGGAAAGCTGCATCCGTGGCGCCGATGGTAGCCTTCGAAGGGGACAGCTTGAGGTTGTGCTGTCGTAATCGCAAGAACAATTCCTTCATGTTAGCGACGTGGAGGGAGGGGGCCGGCATCGAAAACGATGACGTCGTCAAGGTAGGCGGCAACGCGGTACAAGCCCTTGATGACCTCGTTGATGACTTTGGCGAACCACCCTGGAGCAGCGCTGCTTCCTTGGGGCATAACCAGCCACTCGAAAAGGCGCGTGGGAGTACAGAAAGCAGTGAGAGGGATCGTGTCCTTATGCACCGTTATCTGATGGAAAGAAGAGACGAGGTCGAAGAGTGAGAAGATTCGACCGGTGCCAAGCTTGTCGAGAACCTCGTCAACGCGCGGGATGGGGAGCTGGCCAAGGATGCTGAGTTTGTTCAGCTTCTTGTAGTTCACCGTGATGCGGATGCCACCGGATTTCTTCGGGATGACAACCACGGGGCTCGCCCAGGGAGATGTAGAGTGTTGGATTAGGCCGGCGGCGAGGAATTTATCCAGAACCGCGTCCACTTGCTTTGCGGTCGGGGGATTGATGCGGTAGGGCCGAGACGTCACAGGAGAGCTGTTCGGGGGAACAGTTATCTTGAAGGGGAGCAGAGAGCAGGAGCCAAAATCGGTTGGGGACTTCGAGAATTCGTCGGAGAACTCAGCAAGAACATCGCCCAACTGGGTGATGACGGTAGGCGTCCAACCGAGGCCGCGCAAGTCAAATGCGATTTCGCGCATGTGCAACGGCAAGCGGTCCCATACTTGTAGGAAGCTCGTGCGTTGGTCTGTGCTCAGCCGTTCGAGCAAGGCAGGTGAAGGGAGCTGGTCGCGGGAGGAGCCGAAGGGGTCGCGAGTTCTTCGCGTGTCGGGGCTGTCTCGTCGCGCAGATGGTGCACGAAGGGATCCGGGCACTCTGGTTGTGAGGGCTGGTCCGTGCCCATGGAATGGGGGGGGGCTGGCCCTGGGACTGTGAAGCCAGAGTCGCGTGGGTGCAAAGAAGGAGCCGGAGCGTCGAACAGGACAGTATCCAGGGGGACGCGTACTAGCGGGCTAGAAGAGGTGCCAAGCAAGGCACCTGGGTCTAGATCCGCGATGCCGGCTAATGGGATGAGCTGGCGGCCATTTTCTACAATTTGTTCGTTCGCAGAAAAATCGGCGGCCACGTGCAGCATGTCGACCAGATAACAACCGGCGAGGGCAGGGGCACCATTACTGCGAACCAAATCGACATCGACAAGACGATGGTCGCGGGACAAAGTGATGCTTGTGTCGCCCGCATACAGTAGGTGGAAGCTTTCAGCAGGAGCCGAAGAGTCGGGCACAAACGCTGTTGCGCCCTGAAGCCCTGGGAGGGACAGCGTAAGCTCGCCGGGAACTCGATTAGTCATCGAACAGGGAGCCAATGTACGGTAAGAGCGGTCCTGGAACCGCATCCAGCTGTCACGTCCAAGTAGCGCGTCGTGTTGCATCGCTTCAGATGGGACGACGTATGCCCATACGGCGAGTGATGCAGTTGGTGTACCGCCGAGGAAGAATTGTACGCTTAAGCGTACTGTAACCGTGGTCTCAAGAGGCGGAGACTTACCAAAGCCGCCCCATGACCTGGGAGGGGTGTGTCGTTCGCAAGTGGCAGAGGCAGCACCCACGCGTTTCATGCTATCGAACGCGCGGGTGTTAAGGAAAGTCTGTGGCAAGCCCGTATCCAAAAGGGCGACACATCCAAGCTGCAGAGCAGCTAGGCCACTGTGGATCTTGATTTTGGTGGTAAAGGAAGAGTCGTCCATGGTTACGACACCAGCAACAAGACAAGGCCCTTGCTCCGCGAGCAAGGGGGGGTGCTGACCGGATCGGGCGGCGGACAATACTTCGAGAACGTCGCCGTCGTGGTCTGATAGCACGGTGGTGGGGGAGTCGGGGTATCCCGACGGGGAGGCGGCTGCAGGTGTGTCACTTGGGCACAGTTGCTGCCGCGTCGAAGGGTCGACTTCGAAGATGCGGTCTCTACTCGAGGGCGAGGTGTCCTGAGGAGACCATTGTTGGGGCCGCGCGTCGGTGGCGGCGCGCGGTCGCGGAAGAGACGTCGCACGGTTTGCAGGGTCTTGCCCAGCAAATTTAAGCCGCGCCACAGGGGCGGCTGGCGTGCGGGAGTAGCGTCAGCCCTGTATCCGATGCCCCATATGAGGTCGTAAGGGCTAGCTTCCGCGAGAAGTTTGTCGCCTGTAAGAGGTGGGTTCGCATGGCTGGGTTCTGGGCGAACTTGGCGTAAGAGCCGACAAGCACGATATTTTCTCGCTCGCGTTCCCACACGGCGAGATCGAAGTTACGGACTTCGCGTCCGTATTGCTTGTGCAGGCGGGGGTCAAACACGCGCATGATGTGTTGTAGGGTCTGGTGGTCTCCGAAGAGGCGGCTCTTTTCGGCGGCGAAGAACTGTTCGGCGCAGGAATAAGAGATGCCTTCGACCGTAAAACGGGAAGGCGTCCATTGCGAGAAGCATGAGGGGGGCTGCCAGAAGAACACGATGTCGCGCGTGCAGTACTCTTGGGTAGGATCGAACGCGGCGGTATTCACCGTCGCGCGAGAAGGAGCGGGGGGGGTGTCAGACACATCTCCTGCAAAGCAGTTGGGGGTCTTTCTCTCTTTGGGGGACGGGTCCCATCCTGCTTCTTGCCTTGCCAGGGCCTCGTTATCGAGGCCGGGGTGGGAGGCGCATTCGCGTGGACCGGTCGTGTCTGCCGTCCCCGAGACATCTCGGGGAGGGGCAGGGGGCTCCCGACCGGTCCACCTTGACCGGGTGGGCGAGACATCCGCCATGTAGGCGGGAGGCATTTAGAGTGCGTCCACAGCAAATGGTGTTGTCAGCACGGCCCGGGCGGCACGCGGGGTCTGTTCTCTCAGATCACCTCGTCGTATCTCGTCTGGGTAAGAAGGGGCGCATTTTGGCGCCGAGGGCGTAGCTGCGTTTAAGCCCTGTGGGGGACATGTGTCGTCCTGTCGGGGACACGTGTTCACCAGCTCAGTGGCCACCGGTGAAACTCCGTGGCTCAAAGAAGAATCTTCCGCTGCGCTCTGGTCAGGATGAAAATCAAAGCTGACTACACTCCGATCGTCTTCGATAATAGTGCGCAGAGGGAGATTCCGACTGGTCTAGCGTGAGGACCTCGAGCGGAGCGCCCGTGTTGTTCTCGAGGGGGCTGGGTTCCCGTACCCACACCTCAAGGCGACCCTCACATCCTGGGAGTCACTCCTGGACATGGTTGCCTCAAAAGATGAAGTCGGGGAAGATGCACGCGAAAAATGACGACTAGTGTCGTTCACGCGGGGACCAGGAGTACCGAACACTTCTGGTGCTCGCGGTGGGGAGGCTACGGCGGCAATCATACCGTCGTCGTCGCCAGAACCAGGAGCGGCAAGCATGCCTGGTGCCGGCGGCGAAGAGCCTACGGCAGCTGGGAGGCGGCCGTCTGCGCAGAGACCAGGGGTGGTGAGAATACCTGATGCCGGCGGTGAACGGGCAACGCTGTCGCCGGGGGGGCGATGGTCGGTGTCTGGGTCAAACGTGCTTCCCGTGAGTGCTATCGGCGGGATGGGAAGGTCAAACGCGCCGCCATTGGGCAGTCAATTGGAGCGGAAGGTCCTTGGTTGACGTCCATTGGGGTTAGAGTCACCAGCAGATCCGTAGCGCATACGCGGGGTCTGAGGGCCAGAGGAAGGCCCCGGGGGAACGCCGAGTTAGGGTTGGAAAACCGTCAGCGAAGCAGCCGATTGGCCACCGCTTCGGGAGCCCCCAACATTACCTTGTTGTGCGCCGCCGTGACGAGACTGACCAGAGTTGGGGTGCCCGTGGTCGTTACGGCGGTTGTTGCCGTAGCGACGAGACGAGTTTTTGTTGCGAAGCGACGAAGGCGACGAGCGTGTGTTGTCGCCGCCAACGTGGGTAGGACGGCGGTATGACCGCATGCGGTGCTGCCAACGGCGGTAGGTTTCGCCGTTATCACCAAGTCGGCCTAGCTCGGGGTTAAGACAGTGGCTAGAGTTGGTGAAGGGGGCAGTGCAGGTTTGAAATGAATGATCCGTGCCATGGCAGTTGAGACAGTGGCCCTTGATCTCCCGGAAGACTTGGCGTCTTTCTTCGGGAGTGGTAAAGGGCGTCCATAATGGAATGTCATTTGTTGAGAACGATTCGGATACTTGAAATACCTCGTCCCAAGCAATCGAATTAGCAGGCCATTCGGCCGCGGCAGACAAAAATCAGGGGAACGAGCTGACGCTGCGACATTCATCACGATTGGGTTGCGGGACGACCCCGATGAGTCTTCAAAAGGCTGCGGCGCGGCCGATCGGCCTTGGGTGCGACCGCTTGCATGCGAGTGCAAAGAAAGATCCGCGAGGGGTGGAAGCGTGAAATGTTTTTCGCCGTTGATGGCGGGAGTCTTATTAGTAGAAAGTCCACTAAACGCCAACCACATGTCGTCGATAGACCCAAAAGGCTTTGACGCAGTCGCTAAATTCCCGGGTATAAAACTGGCAAAAGGTTCGGGTACTGCTCGCTAACGCTGTTACGAACAACCTCTAGCACAACCTCAACGCCTGGGGCCAAGACCTGGTCACTGTCCGTAATGGACGCTATCAACAAGCGAAAAGCCCGAGAATAGTCCGCGAAAGGCGTCTTGGTGGCTACCCCAAACGAATGGAGCTTGGCCATGGCGGCACTGCGGTCGCCATGATCGAAGTGGGAGCTGATGAGGCGGAGTAGCAGCTTGAAGGCGTCCGGCCCGCTTGCTCCTTTGAGAAGACTCCGTTTCACCTGCCGGAAAAAATCATCGAAAGTGTTGGTGAGGTCGAAGGTCGAAGGTTTGTCGGGTGTGATGGCTCTTTGGACGCATTTGCGAAGCGGGAGTTCCCACCCGGGGATCCATGACTTGGAGTCTACCCCATCAAAGCATTTGTCGTCACATCGTCCTAGAATGTCGGAGGCTGCGAGTTTAACACTACGTGTCAACTGGTGGGCCGCGTCGGTTTTGTCGAGAGCTGCGTGAAACGGCAGAGGCGTGATACGTTCGATTTTGTGGACGTTGATATTGGCATAAGCACGCTTTACGGCAGCATCGTGGGTCGCGTCACTCTCCGCTACGATCGCGTTGACGGTGGCTTGGCGCACGTGCGCTGTCGTCGAGGACAACGGGAGCGCGCGGTCGTCGGGAGCTGGTTCGCCACGCGATAGTTGGTGGAGAGCGGCACAGGAAGAAACTTCAAGAAGGGAAGGGACCACTTGCCTGGGGGTTTTCAATTGGGCGACCTCTGGGTCGGAGGTGTTGGAATCTGCTGCTGGAGGGGCCGGGCGGTGACGAGGGCCCTTGCCCAATTTCCGTAACTTGGACCCTGATGAAGATGTGCTGTTGTGCGAGGAGGCGCCTCGGGAGGAGGAGGCGCCACCGCTGCGGTCGCGCCGGTCCCTGGTATCGGCGCCGCGCGGGCCGCGTTCGCGGGCCATGGCGGGGTCGGTGGCCGGGAGAGCGCCGTCCGGCCAGGGAATTTGGCTCCATCCACGGCCGGCGGCACCCCGAACCAACCCGACCTGCCCCCCATACCGCTCATTTTTCAAGCCTCCATGACCCCGGAGATCTGGGCCGGGCTCCAGCCCCACTTACGGGAAACCTTCCTGGCCACCGAGACAACAACTCGGCGAGCCTGTAAGGCCGCCGATGCCGCCGTAGTTGCTATCACGAATCGGACGTTCTCGTTGTTCGCTGCTATCGACACGTTAGGCCCGGACCCGGCGCTAGGCACAAACAAGGAGCCTGACCGGTTGTTACGCTCTCTTTGACCGCCGGTAGTAACAGAAAAATCGGCAGCAAAAAAATCGGTACTCAGTGCAACAAAAAAATCGGTGCTCTGTGCAACATGAAAATGACTGTGCGGCGGGTCAGGAATAAAAGCTGAGAGTTCTGCTGCCGTATCAAAATTATCGCGATTCGCTGTGGTGCGAAAAAAAATCACTGCTGTACGACGGCACGTCTGCGGTTTGATGGACGTGTCGTGCAGGGGAAACATAAAAAAATCACTGCCGCACGACGGCACGTCGTCGGTTTGATGGACGTGTGATGCAGGGAAAACTGCAGTAAAAAAATCGACATCCGGTGCAAAACGAAAATGGCCGGACGGTGGGTCAGGGATAAAAGCTGAAAGTCCTGCAGCCGTATCAAAAGTATCGCTGTCCGCCGTGGAATGAAAAAAATAACTGCTGCACGACGGTACGTCTGCGGTTTGGTGAGCGTGTCGTGCAGGGGAAACATGAAAAAAATCACTGCTATACGGCGGGACAACGGTTGCTGGTTGAACGTCTAGGACGTCTATAGTAGGATCAACAACTAGCTCCACTATTATTACTGCTAACAGGTGCAACCGAAAGATCGCCATACGCGGGCATAGTGAAATCAAGTTCTTCCGGCACAACAAAAAAAAAATCCGTTAGTAGACGGAGCTGGTGCTGACGCACGAGCTGCGCGTCGGGCACGTCGTACATCTCGCGCGGACGAAGGTTCAGGGAAACTCGCATCGGCCTCACAACGAACGGAACGGTCGATGTGAGACGAGTCAGGCGGCAAGCAGTCGCCTGGGGGATGCGTGTTTTGTGGCTGCAAAAGCGCGGCAGCGCGTCTTGTCTGTGAGCGGGCACGAGGGCCAAGCGTGGGTACAGGGGAAACAACTGTGCCAGGCTCGGGTGCCATGAGCAGAGGGAGAGGTGAGCACGAGGACCGAATGTCCTCGAGTCCCACCTCACCAACGTATAAACGCGTATCGAAACTATCCGTGTTCATACTAAAAATAAAAGGCGCTGTATGCAGGGCATGGAAAGAAGGGGGGGGGGTGAGCCGATCACGAAAAAAATTACTCGGATTTTTGGCGTGACGGACATCATACACCCGAGAGAGGCTCGGCCGACTATCCTGCTGCGCCTAGAACGGAACCGGCTGCCCGGAGTGCCGTTCTGGGGCCAGCGCGCTTGTCATTGCGTCCGGCCTGGCAAGGGTCGAATCAGCGACAAGCATGGGCGAAAGGAACGAGGGTCTACCTGTTGCAAGCAGTGACAAAGGGGCTGTGGCACGGCAAAAATTAGTATTAATAGCAGTGACACAGGTGCTCGAGTTGTCAACAAGCAAGAAAACAGGCAGGCCGGGAGAATACGAAAAATCCCCTGCGTCGCGCGGACCAACAGCGCGCGAACCTATAGCGGCTGTTGCATCAGTCTCATCGCGCGACGCGCTGGGGAAGCGGCGGATATCATACTCTCGAACGCAATCGCCAAAAGGAGAAGACATCAAATAAACAGCAAGAAGCAGAAAAAAACAGACTACAAGAGCGAAAAGCCAGATTGTCCGTGGGGGAAAAAAAATCAGACCTCGAACAGATACCAAAAGCGTCTATTAATAGTCGACGACGCCAGTGTTAAGTGTAAGGCAGTATGGACCTAGGGACCGACTGCTGCTAGCAGGTTGATGCCTTTGGCTCTGCTCTGGTCACTCACACGAGGTGCTTGAGGATGGTTTAAGCTCTTGTATTAGTTGCGGTTTGCCTCGCCAGATGTCTTCTGAACGAAGGGGCGAGGCGCTCATCAGAAAAGCAGGCGACAACGGCTGCCATGTATGATGAGGGGACGATTGCTACAAACCAGAACGCCGCAACAGGGGAGAGGGGACTATAACGCCGCAACAGGGGAGAGGGGGGATACCATAACAACGACCAGAACGAACGGCACAAACAATGAAAGTGCTGGATTGTGGTCGTGTTTCAGTTTATTATACCTTTGATTTCGAGCTTCAGACTTGTATTTTTCGATCTCAAAATCGAATGACCCTACTTATGCAGTCCGATAATGCAAAATCCGACCGGAAATTTTTCGATTCGAGAATCCGATGACCCAAGTCGTCGGATTTTGGGCCAAAATCCGACGACCCTGGGTCATCAGATTTTGAGATCGAAAAATGGCATGCTCTCTAAATTCAAGATGTTATCCACGACAGCAAACATCAGCAGAACGATCGATGAGTTGAATGGTGATACAGCTGTATAGCGACGTTGCTTCGCGCCCGACACGCGGATGGCGCATCCCTCCGTGGCCAGACTAGAGTCGGCTGGCGCGGGCTCGGGCCTAGAGACCAAGAGAAGAGCACTCGGCATGCGCCTCTCCGTGGATACGTACTCGTAGACTACACTGCTGTACAGCAGCAGCAGCAGCAGTCAGTCACAAAATCAAACACAAAATACCAAGACAGGTTGACTCTAGCGCACTCGCCACGTCTCTTCGCCACCAGACTAGAGGCAGTCAGGGTAGGCTCGGACGCTTGGGTCCTACGCCGGGGCAGGGCACCCAGCGCGTCTCTTCGCGGCGCCAAATCACAAAAACAGCAGTTGGTCTCGGCGTTTGCTCGAATCTCTACACGCACAATAAATCCGATTTTTCCGCATAGGAAGACCCTTTCGATTTGTCAAGCTCATATCTGAAAATGCCATCGGGTCAAAATCTGAAGCTCAAAAATCGAACCGCATACGAAACGGCCTTATTAAGAGCATGTATGTGCACTTCTTCTGGAGGTTCTGTTGATGATCGTAACATCAAACCCGCAGTACGCGCGATCGAAGTATCACACACAGCTTGCAAAAAGTAATATCCTCGATCTCACAGCCGCAGCAACAGTCGCAGCAGCTAGCTGCTGCTGCTGTTGTTTTCTAATTTTATAAGTTGAGTATCAACTATTTCAAATTTAATCAGTCGAACTCACAGCTGACGTATTTAAAAAATTATAAAAAATAAAAAAATATATATATCATAATTGAAAAGGTTTCAACATGTTGCAACATCATATCATTATCCCTTGTTCGGGTTATATAGTATCAGTGCGCATGATTATTATTATTTTAATTTGTCCTGTTGACCCGGGCAGCATCCAGGGGAGCCGCTGGCCTATATCTTTGATAAGGAATTGCATACAGAATACGCGCGTTCGGTTTATCACAATAATACTAAGTACTTGTAAAATTCGGTCCAAAAAATGGAATATAGACGAGATGTATTATTACGCAGCTTGCAAAGTTGAGTATATCAACTATTTAATCAGTCGAACTCACAGCTGACGTATTACAAAATTTATAAAAAAAATATCATACTCACCCGCCACATCTTTTAGTTCGAAAGACTTGGTCCCATCATACGCCCCATCGAGAGTCGTCTGGATGCCGTTGGTGAGGCCAAGTTCATCTCACGGGTGCGTAGTTAGTTGCTTCTACAACTCACAGCTGACGTATTTCAAAATTTATAAAACTCACACTGAAGAGTTTGACGAGTTCTATATACTGCTGCTGCTTGCTGCTGTACATTTTACTGATTCCACACTATTACGGGGGTCTATAGTTAACAGGACCTATGGCATACATAAAAACCTATATATTTAGGTATTTTTACTAACAATATTTGGTCCTGTTAACTATGGACCCCCGTAATAATAAACTTTATTGAGTGTGACTGCAGTGAGTGCAAGTAGACGGAAGATCTTCAAAGAAAGTCGTGCACTAAAGTCAAACTTGGTCGGGTGATCATGTATAATATATGTATGTGGCGTGGGTACGTCGTGTTCACGTATAATAATATTGGTATCTCGTCATCCCTTCTTCCGTCCTTGCTCCTCCCATACTCGTGTCTACACGCATCGGATCTCGTATGACTTCGCGCGCCTCATCATGGCAGCGGAAACGCCGAAGCGTGCCAAAGAGCTCGTCAATCAATGCAGGCTGCACGTAGTAGGTAGGCGAGGAAACAGGCGGCATGTAGACACAGCAGTAGTAGTAGCAGTAGATAGATGGAATATCTTCAAAGCCGGGCGTGCGCGCGTGGGAGCTCTGACACACATTAAACCGTTTTTTTTTTACCCTTCAACCCTCGAGAGACACAAGCTCTGTGGTCACGAAACTACGCCACAGAGATAGTACTGCAGCATGCTGTGGGTTGTGATGCAGTGGTAAAGCAGGAGTAGACAGCGCACTGCAATTTTTTCGTACGTACACGTACTATACGCGTAGAATTAGCTCCCTGAAAATAAATATATGCATTTATATACAAAAAATCTCTGTGGTCACGAAACTACGCCACAGAGATAGTAGTACTGCAGCATGCTGTGGGTTGTGATGCAGTGGTAAATAAAGCAGGAGTAGACAGCGCACTGCAATTTTTACGTACGTACACGTACTACTCGTAGAATTAGCTCCCTGAAAATAAATATATACATTTATATATAAAAAATACTGTAAATCTTACGCAAGCTCCCAGAGCTCCGTTGGTAGAGCGCGGCTCTGATAAAGCCGAGGTCCCGGGTTCGAACCCCGGTGGGAGTATATGAATTTTTTTCCACACGCTGTTACGTACACTTGTTTTATATACGAACTTTTTTCCACACGCTGTTACATACGTTTTTTTTTTTATATTATTCAACTGGGACAAAAAAAAACAAACTAAATATTAGGTGAAAATAGGGAAATGTATAGATTTTTGTGTGCACCGTAGGTCCTATTTAATTAAGATGGTCCCCTGTAATAGTGGGAGTATACTTTTATATGACAATCACTGTACTCTTTTGCATGCTGTTGTTGGATTCGCTTTGCGAAACGGTTTTTGCATGTATTGACCCGCATGAGACCCTGCGTTTCAAATATATCGGTTGAACTCACAGCTGACGTGCTTTCTTAGTTTCTTATAAAAATATATATATATAAAATCTTCGAGGAACCTTTCGGTAATTATTTATTTTTCGATTCGGAAATGCTATCTGACCAAAACAATTAAATAAATTGACCCCAATTTCAATTTAATTATTTCGTACTGGAAATAGAGAGAATTATTTATTTTCCGTCTTCGGGCACACGAAATGGATACACTCTTTTCTACACCCCGGTATATACATACGTACCTGGTACCACTCTGACCCGAAATATAGGGACCGTTATCATAAAATTATTCAATACAAACCGTCCTTATATTTTGGGTCAGAGTGGTGCGTTTTTAACGTTTTTTGTTCCAACTATTTAATAATAATATTACTCACACTTTTCCTTTCCTTTGCTGTCATATCGATGTATTACGGGGGACCATACATGGTAAATATAGGACCAAATATTGTTAGTGAAAATAAATAGCGATAAATTTATATATAGTTTTTTGTGTGTACCGTAGGTCGTATATTTAATATGAAATAGTAGTGCAGCGCCAATACTATGCGTTGCCGTGCTGTTCCGCAGTGTACTGATTGAACTATTATTATAAATAGTTAGTTTGAACGCTCGTACGGGGATGTTCCCAACTTTATTTACCAACATGTGTGTACCAACGATGAATGCAACAGCAGCAGCAGTTATCACGGGGGACCATAGTAAACACGACCAAATATTGTTAGTAAAAATACCTAAATATATAGGTGTTTATGTGTGCCATAGATCCTGTTAACTATGGACCCCCGTAATAGCTGCAAGTTGCACGTGAGCATGTATATGTATATTGCATGTATGAGTGTGTATGCAATTTGCGTGTATACGGGGATGTTCCCAACTTACCAACATGTACCAACGATGAGTGCAACAACAGAAGTTGCAAGTTGCAAATGAGAGCATGACATATATATATATGTATGTACGTTATGTGTGTATTGCATGTACGTATGTGTGTATAATGTGCGAATACGATCACTTTGTAAGCACAGTCAAGAGGCTACGCGCACGCCTCATCCATTTATTATTATTTCACTATTTCCAACAGCTAGTTCGAGAGCAAAATACGAAGCACTGCACGACAATGATATGTCAAGCGGAGGCCGCTCTAGGGTAGTGGTAAGGGTAGTGGTATGGGACGCAGGTGGTTCTGGCAGCTGGAAAGCAGTGCTTCGCTTCTTCTGATTTAGATCTTCTTATTGATGGCGAGAGCTGAGGAGGTGCTCTGGTAGAGAAGTGAGAGGTAGGGGGGCGGGACTCGACGCCCAGATATACTCGTCCCACCCCACGCCGCAAGCTCTCCTAAATTCCTCTTATCTGATGTACGCCTACAGAACTTTCCTATGGCTACCAATCGTTCTTCCGCTAATATAAGAACTTCTCACTTCGTGGTTCTATCTGCGTTAAGGAGCATTACTCTCGTCTAACGGGTTTTCCGCGCAGGGAACATTCCTAAAAGAACGTTACTCTCGACTAACGGAATATCCGCCGGGATAATCCATTCTTTGGACTATTCTCGTATTCGTGAGACTACAAGACTGCAACGTATTATCTATATCTATAGCCCATGAGTGCTCTACTCATATCACATTAGCCCACCCTGAATAGTCGTATATGCGGACCACAAGATGGTCGGAGGGTGATGACAAAGTTCATCCCAAACGGCCAGGAAAAAGGTGGTCGAAGATGCGGCTATTCGAAACAAAAGAAATGAGGCTATAGATCCCCCGACACCTCGTAATAAGACCCAAACACTACGAAGAGGGGGTGTTCGCTGAGAACAACCACTTAAAGGGAGACTAAAGTAGAGAGAGACATAACTCAAAGCGGAAGCGAAAGGAAGAAACACCCAAAATGAAAACAAAGAAAGACGAACGCAAAAGGAGACAGAAACCGAAGCGAAGGCTGAAGAAGAAAACGAAGACCGAAGTGAAGGCAAAAGAAGGACGCACAAACGTAATACTGGAGCCATTGTCTGGGGCCCAAGGAGGTGCGAAAGGGTTGTTCGCTGAACCGGGTTGGCGAACGAGGAAACTCTAAAAAGGAGACAGTGATCACAATTCAAAAACATATATATATATATCCGCTAGGCGCCATGCCTTGTCTTGTGGCGAAGGTCCTAACATGGTAGACATCACGCGAGACAGGAGGGACACAGCTAGAGTGCTATGAGGGCTGCGTGCACTAGGGACTACTAAAACCGAGAGACGGAACGAACAACGCGGCGTCTCGGAGACCTGTTCGTGGTGTGAACAATATCAGCAAACGTAGCAAGGTAGGCAACTCAACAAAAACAAACTCAAAGACGGTGGCGGCAAGAAAATCTGCAAGAAAATCGGCCTAATGCGTGCAGTTCGAAGTGGTAGATAGCGCGGGGCCCAAACACTAGCGTGTGCAACTCGGTCAACCGAGGCGACAGCAAACTTGGTGTCGTTTGCCAGAGGACAGAGGGGTGTGCGGAATACCGAACAAGAAGAAAACAGGAAGAAAAGGGAAAGAGAAAACGAGAAAACATCGGGACCAGGAAACAGACCAAAAGTTGGACAGGTCAGGAGAAATCGATCATGCCCGAACCACTATGTATGGCCGACAACTCAGCGGCCTTCCGGGGCGGCAATGCTATCGGGACCCTACTTGGCAGACATGGAAGAAACACGGGAGAGCTGGAAGCTCGATATAGTCCTAGCTCGAGATTAAGGGAACAGATTTTTTTTTTAAGTTGACGTCAAAACCAGATGCCTCCCGGTAGGGATGGCTCACATGATCGTGAGAAGATCTAGAAGAAGCGCTGCAGTCCCAAGCTTGGCCAGAACATTCGTTAAATGCGACGACGTCAGATGTGAAGCGGTGAGGGCAGCTGGAAACGCAGTGCTTCGCTTCTTCTGATTTAGATCTTCTTATTGATGGCGAGAGCTAGAGGAGGTGCTCTGGTAGAGAAGTGAGAGGTAGGGGGGCGGGACTCGACACCCAGATATACACAGATAGCACCAACCGAACGCGAGATTATGTGCTGGTTAAAGAATACTGATTCAGATACGTATTATGTGTAAAACAGCAGTGAGTGAGCATTAAAAACACTATTATTATAATAGCTACGTACCGTACACAATAAATATAAGACATACTACGCACTGTAGAAGATATGCATTCAATTTGGTTTGCACTTTACTCGTACATATAATACCAGGTATCAATCGTATCTACGTTTTGTTTTGCATTTATTTGCAGACGTTTTTGCTCACATTGCAGAAAGCGTTCGCGGTGATTATTCCAGCAATAAAAATAATTGAATCGGACGTGGGCCATTCGGCAGAAGGCGGTGTACCGGGGGAGATACTGTAGGACGCAAGGTTTGTTGAGTTAATTTTCTCAGGCGGATCTCCCCCAAGTTATACCACCTGGTGTAATACTGTCAACAAACTGGCGGGAAATGTCTGTCGATCAATGTGTCCCGTTCTTCTGTTTTTTTTAGTGTGATGACGGCTCGTTCGGACTTTCCGCCACAAATAAATGACCCCCGGCAAAACTGAGGAACCCGAGAGAGCGAGAGCGAAGCATGGATGCGTGTGCCAACTACGTACTGATTGCCGTCGATGTATGGCAGTCGTCAAACTAGCGTGAAGGATCATCTGACTGAGGGGATAAAAGTACGCCAAAAGGATATAACTCGTAATCGACAGAAGGGCAAGGCTATTATTTTTACATGCATGGTTCAATTTTAGAGACCCCAGTTAGTTGACACGTCTTGCCTGGTATACGTCTACATATCAGGCATGTACTCGTATGTACCTGGTGCCAGGTGCGAGTGACAGCTGCCTCCTCTGGTACAATGCAGGACATGTCGCCCCTTCTCCCCTACCGAACGACGCACAGATTCATGACGAATGAGATGACAGCTACCCTGCAAATCATCATACTACACCCGCTGTTGCTGGTCGCACATTATTTTGTGAAAGTGTTACATGAAGTGAGCAAATTAGTACCAGGTACGTGAGCATCTGTCCCGTTGTTTCCCGGTACATGAACATTATTTCGGGTCAGTCCCATGATATACGCAAGCAAGAATCCACGACGGCAGTATCAACAGCCGAGAATACTCGGTATGCGCCAAAAAAAAATATTTTATTACAATCTGGTACTACTCATTACTGTACGTCGCAGTATCAAACGCCAAATGCTGGTCGACACTACTTTACTCACCGCTTGTTGTGGGCGCATGCATATATACTCGCGAAATATTGGCATTCAGCCTCATCCCCTCGTGTATTACAAGCGCACGCAGAAGCGTCGTTCATATATATTTGCTGACCTGCCGGTTGCCGCTCCGCAATAACAAGTCGCCATTCCTACCAACGAGTAGCCTGTCCTTCTTGTTCTTCTCATCCCATCCAATACATATTTCTGGCGAAATACATGCCTTGCGGGAGTTACTCCGTTAGATCTTGCTTACCGAGAGGCAGCATACACACTTGGGCCTGACCCTTCGTCCTCCTTGCAAACTCAGTATAAGGGTGTATTTAGAAAGGGTATACGCTGGAGTACCTGGGTACCAATACTTCGGGGTACGGGTATCAAACCCGGGTGTTTTGGTAGTACTCGGGTATGTACCCCCAGAATCATCATTTTACTAAACACACGCCATCCTTGCGAAACTACATTCCGAGCGGCAGCATACACGCATAGCCTGACCCGTCTTCCTCGCCGCAAACCAGGCGGACACACGGATCAACACAACAAAGAGAGGACGGGCAGCAACACAAAAAAAGCCTTCATCAGGCATTCTGCTTTCACGACCATTTGCGGTCTAAATATCAATGGCAGCAGCATCAACCAATTGCTGCGCGCCAAGGAAGCCCAGAAAATACACCCTGCCCTCCCCACCCTCTCTTCCGACAGACAGAAAAAGCACTACAGAGGACACAGACATGACCAGAAAAAAAAAGTACCGCCCTCCTCGACCTCGTCCCGCCCTCCCCCCATCTCATCCCCATCCAAATCGCTCTTACCTATGGCAAGAGTTCTACGCCACGCCGTTCCACTCGAGGCACCCGTGGGGGTGCTATTGCTCGTCCAAGGTATAAGGACAAAAAAAGCAAACTGGTCTCCAGCGGCGGAAGAAAACGTTCGGATGGGAACGACAAACCCATACAAATTACACAAACAACACACCACTCACCAAAGCCAGAACTGTGCTTACTTAAGGTACGCGAAGCCCGTATACATCAACTCCTGCCTCTGTGTCGCTTTGGACAACTATGGAGAAGCGGGGGGGGGGGGGGGGGGGGGGGGGGGGGGGGGGGGGGGGGGGGGGGGGGGGGGGGGGGGGGGGGGGGGGGGGGGTACGGTAACGGCGGACAAAAACGCCAAAAATCCACAAAAAAAAGTGTAGGGCCAAAATATCGAAGAGGACGAAAATCTGGAAGAATGTTTCACCAACTACCTACTGACCTTTTCTCGGGATTGACCGCCATGCAAAACAACTTTTTTCTCCCCCATATACAACTTGAATACGCGCACATCTTGGAGGAAGGGCGAGACAGAAGGGGGGCGAGGGGGGGGGGGGGGGGGGGGGGGGGGGGGGGGGGGGGGGGGGGGGGGGGGGGGGGGGGGGGGGGGGGGGGGGGGGGGGGGGGGGGGGGTAGGATTGACAGAAGGGCGGACCGTGACTCTTTGCCCATAGAAAAAATGCTGTGATAACTATATTTTACATCCTCACCGCCGCTACGTACTCCGCCCAGGAGCGCGCAGAGACCCACACACTCGAGTGCCCAAATGGCTCTCTGTACACTTGCCGAGTAAATCTTTCTTATGATATCATAGAGGGATTCGTCTAGCTCTAGATAGTTGCTTTGCCGGCCATCAGATCTCAGCGCCCCCCCCCCCCCCCCCCCCCCCCCCCCCCCCCCCCCCGGACAACAAGTAACCCTGATATCATAGTACCAAAGTACGCTTCGTCAGCAGTGTCCTCCCAAAAATAACCGAACGTGCCAGAGCCGAATCCGTGCAAAATAGTACTTTCTCTCTCTCGTATACATGTGCCTCTGCGTCTTTCAAGGCCATTCTTCTCCTGCAAAACGTAAAGTGGGGACTTGCCGTCTTTTTTCTCTCTCTCTCTTTTGCCGTTACATGTATGCTGCCCTGCGTCTTGAGGCCTCCTTCTGGTGCAAAAAAAAATCGCGGGAGTCTTGCCGTACAGCTTTTCCACGAGAGGCAACTTTTTCACACACCAAGCAGATCGATCTATATAGATCATCCATTTGCCTTTGCTACGTATGTCGTTCAAGAGCGGTATCATACGGACTCCATGCGGCGATCATACGCGCGTGGGCCGTGCCGTAACAGGAACCGCCCGGAAAAAACATCACCTATTAGATCGCGCAGATGATACATATATCAGGGATTATATCCCCCGGAACATCTAGATCGTGAAACGAGGATCTGATCTGTCTGTCCGGTGTGTTCCAACATTTAGCGCTGGGCTTTCCGCAGGGCGCATGGCGTAGGCAGCCAGGTAAACAAGCGCCCGCACGACGCCACAAATTATGCAGTACAATCGCAAATCGATGGGCGAGCGAGCATCCTCGACACCCCCCCTCCTCCCATGCTGGCGTTGAGAGCTCCCCCAGACGCACCATATTCCCGGAAGGACGACGGACGCTGCTTGCCCGTCCATCCAGGCATAATGATACCCTAGCCAGTTAGCGTTTCCTTAGTGGAACGCGCGGCATATCTTTCAATGCGAGACAGGTTTGTACCACCATGTCCGGCATATTTGATCACCATGCGCGGCATGTTTGTGATCACCACGTGCGGCATATTTGGTCACCACTCGCGTCATACTAGATCACCACGCGCGGCATATTTCGCCATGCCCGGCATATTTCATCTCCATGCCGCGGCCTATTTCACCACCATGCGCGGCCTATTTCTCCATACCCGGCATTATTCATCTCCATGCCATGGCATCTTTCACCATATGCGGCGTATTTCACCATGCGCGGCATATTCCACCACATGCGCGGCGAATTTCTCCATACCCGCAACACTTAATCTCCATGCAGCAGCATACTTCACTACACCATCCACGGTATGTTTAATCCCCGTGCGCGGCACGTTTGATCACCATGCCAGGTCTCCCGGGAAGAACTTGTCGACTAAGTCGCTGAGGTGTTCGGTCCAGGAGTGCTGCAGGTCTACCTCTCGGTGCTGGACGGTGATGCTGTGCAGCGTCGCTCGCCGAACCGCGTCGAAGCGGTGTACGTATCTGCAAGCGTACGGGGTGGCGGCGGCGATGCAGGTAACGATAGGGATACGGCTAGCGCATTAACTTTCTTAGAACAGCAGAGGGATGCTTACATGTTTACCAGGTCTCTTCACGAGTCAGGAATCCGTTGAAATCTCACGGGTCGAGTCGGGTCATCCTTACCGGACCCGACCCGACCTGACCCGCGAGATTTCACTCAACCCGTGAACACCCCTGCTATTTACGACTTGGTCCGGCTTCGACGAATTGATTGAAAAATATCAACATTGACCTAATTACGGGGGGACATGGTGTTCAGAACCAACTACTTCCAAGTATGACGCGTAATACATTTAGGGGGATACCTGGTCCATCGTGACTATAATATAAAATATATAACATGTTCATACACATTTTCATAAACGTTGCTACTCTCCAGCTTAGGGCCCATCTTAACGAGAAAAAATTTCTTCATGATACTCCGCCAATAATTTTATCCTTTGATTTGATTCTCATCTCATTGGTCGAAAAGTGAATCATCAATCAGACATTTTGACATTCGATTCGAATAAAAGGAATAAAAAAAAAATTCGACAAAAAGTCTTTGGGACTTTTTTTGCTCAGCTTCGTGTCATTCAATTCAGGGAGTTTGTCCAACTAGACGTCGCATGTTCCTGAAACCGAAGCAAGCCACGCAAACTTGAGTCGTGTCGTCGACTGCTCTACAGGTGAGATCCACCATTCCCGAGAGACAGGGCCACTGGAGCAGACGTAAAGGTCCGACGGCCCCTAGCACAGAGTAGACCATCCGCGGCGCCTCAAAAAATTACAAGGCCGTCGCAAACCCAGCTTGTCATCCCTCTTTGCCTCGCAAACCACACGAGCACCGACCAGGTCACGACTTCGCTCAGAACTTCGATCGATGTATGCAAGTCGCTGCTGCCTGCGTGGGGCTTCGGGGCTGCGCCAGCCACCCAAGACATCCCAAGAGCGATAGCTTCTTCGGCGGTGCCGGCAGAAACAGTCGGCCGCTGACCGCGGCGCCCGGGGAGGACGCGGGCCGTCGCTCGCCTCGTTGGTTGCCTTCTGGTGTTCATTGGCCCTTGTGCGATATTCGATTTGTTTTGTAGTACGCTTTTCCTCGATAGGACCCAAAGGCATTTTTCACGAAATTCTATTCAAAACAAATCAAATTATTTTTTTTCCTGTTCGATTATCATGAAAAAGGTTTCTCGCTAAGACGAGCCCTTAACTGGTGGGAGGTTGAACCCCCAGCAATCTTCTGGACAAGCCGAGGTCACAGGTGTCGTCCCTTCTCCCTTCCGATACGTGCTTTCATTTTTATCGCGTGTAAGGGCTAAGCATTCCCACTGCAAGTCGATTTTCATCGGACGTTGCCAACTTACGCTCTCGCGCTTCCCGCTATTGCTAATCAATTTTTATGCAAGAAAAAGTCCCTACGAGTATATAAACCCGCCGGGGGACGCCGGCAATGTGGACCGGCTCAAATACCGCACAATCAACGAGTTATGCCAACAGTCTGATGTGAAGAACAGGCGCACAAATATGATGGTCTTGCGCGCTCACACTGAAGGGTTGACAATACCTACCATTCTGTACAAATATAAGCACTGATTGTTATTCAATAGTAGTACTCAAACGTCCACTCTGTTGACGGGTAGATAGGAATGGCAATATTACTCAAGAAAAATGCTGTGTGAATGTCTCCAGAGCAAAAGAAGCAGCAGCCCCGTTTCGCACGCTACACAGTACACATATGAAACCCGGGGATGTATCCAGGATATCCCCTGATGACCACATGACCGAACATTCTCATTCTTGCGGGATTCGATACCTGGACCCTCACAAGGGCGGAAAAAGCCATCGCGATGAGCGAAAAAAATTGACAGCCAATCACCTAATCAATGACGGCATCACTAGATCACAAACAAGTTCAAAACAGACAAGCAACCAAAGACTTTTAACCCCTTTGAAACTGCTGTATTCTCATTCTGGGGACAATTGGGTGAAAAGTAATTGGAATTAAAGTAAAATATACTGGTATGTAAATGTAATGTATAATGCAGTACTAAAAGGGATAAGTTCAATTGGCTATCGTCACCACGCAAAAAACAACAAACGAAAACAAAACGTGGTGCTCATCATTCGAAACGAAAAAACGAAAACATTAAAACTGCCCCCGCAACGTTCCAGAACTCACTCCTTCAGTTCCTTGTCGGCGGGGCTCTCTAGAGCGGAGTAGGCGTACCCAGCGTGCCACGGCTCCAGGGGGTACAGGCGAAGCATCGCCAGCCCTTGCGGGGGTATGTTAATCCTGTTGTGCCTGTTGGAGAGAGCAACAATCCATACGTAAGTCACCTGTCCAACAAACTTTTAGGACCGCACACCCGTCTTGAGGACAAACCACTCTAATTCCAAGTGTTTTGACCCCTGAACGGGACTGCAGCACTAAAAGAGTCACAAGTGTAAGTAAACCTTTTGCACACCTCGGACAGATGATCGATTCCCACAAAATCAATGACCTATGACGGGGGGCCATAGTAAGTAGGACCTACGGTACACACAAAACCCTATATTTTTCCCTCTCTTCACTAACAATATTTGGTCCTATTTACTATGGACCCCCGTAATAGATCCTCCAAGGCAGATCTTATCTGTTCCCGATCTTGCTCTTCATCAGGTATTGCCTACAGTACCTCACGTTGGCGGGTGGGACCCGTATAGTCTGCATGATCTACAGCACAAATTTCCTGGGTTGGAGATGTGCTATGCAAAAATCCTGCACAACCTCTCACGACGGGAAGGCGAGGAAACTCTGATAGATGATCATGATCTATCTGATCAGTCGGGGGGTGCCAAACCTTGCACCTCGGATATAATGCAACACTCGGCTAACACTTACGGGGTGCCAGGTATCGACGTTACGCGGCTTGGACACCTTTTAACATAGTGCTAGCTAGCGCTGTAGGAGCAGCCGCGACACGCGGCAATGCAGCGTCAAAAAGCAGATCCGCGAACGTGCACACGCATTGGGGTTACGTTTCTGCTCGATTTCGTTGGCCCTGACGCGGTAACCTTGTGTAACGCCGTGATCAGTGCACGTACAATAAAAAACCACCACAGCACAAATGTCAGGACTCGTCCAAGACTCGTGCGTTATCGACCTCTTCAACACGCACCGGTTCACGATCCGCCGATTCGCTTCACGTGATGACGTAAAAGTCACTCTCTAGGGAGCTTCAGACATTCAACATCCCAACACTGTCCGTTAACGTTCAAGGGGATCTAAAACTTCAGCTGCGCCGAAAGCAGTCGCCCGAGCTTTCCGGTACGTACCGTCATAGTGGTTACGACACGCTTCCTTACCACAACATGCATGGAGAGACCAACACACCCAGACACGCATGGAGCCCGGCAGACCGCACCCCGCCAATCCAACGCGACTCACCTGAGCACCATGTACATGTACTCCGGTCCGGTGAAACACATGAGCGCGTCCTCTAGCCCTGACGCAGGCTCATACATGCCCGTAGGTTTAGCTCCGCCGGCGCCGTACCGCTCGTCTCGCGCGTCCCTGTTGTCTGCGTTGTAGCTGCACAAAAACACAACAAAACAATGACACGGGGAGGGGGGGGGGGGGGGCGAAAAAAAAAAAAAACACGTATCATACCGAAAAAATATATAAAAAGTTGAAAAAAAAAAAACGTTTGGGACGGTCTCGTCAGAGACACAACGGACGCGGATTTTCTACCAATATGTCCCTACACATGAGAAACGTTTGTATTGAATATTAGCATACAAACGGCAATTACAATTTGGGACAAGAGTGGTGCAACTCTGGACAGAAATGTAAGGACCGTTTGGTCTTCCGTATTCACACCCGAACGGACTTACCGTGGCATTTTCGTCCAGAACAGTATCACGCATTTTCGTCCAGAACGTTATCAAGAAAATCGAGAAGGAAGGAAGAGAGAAGAAAACGAGATTTGGGTCAGGATTGTGTTGTTGTATCTGGGTCCCGCGACGACGAAAACAACACAACACAGCGACACGAGGAAAGAGGGGGGAACGAGAAAACGACGACAGGATAGGGATTCGGTTCAGCTGTGCACCTCAAGATCGTTGAAATCGCACAGGGGTGACGCGATCGTTTCGCAGCGCTCGACCTCTTTCCAGAACGGGAAGGTTTCTACAATACTGAACGATGAGGTGTTTTTGGAGGAAAGATGCTATACTACTGGGTCGAGAGAGGGCCTTCCGAAAACGCACAGTAAATGTTCGACCTATACCACCAGTACCGTTGTCGAGCAAAAAAACGGGCGCTAAGAAACGGCCGCACACCTACCGTGCGAACTCAATGCTCTTGACGTATCTTCGCTCGTCAAAAAAAAAAAAAAAAAAAAACGACCCAAGGGTGTGTTCAACATAATCTTTAGTCTGGGGGTATGACACCCAAGTAAAATACCCGAGTATGACCTAGACAAACAGGTTTCGTACGTACACGGGCACCCAGGAGTAGAAGCACTTACTGAAGACTCATTTATTTTTGGTCGTTCTTCCTGAGCGAGCTCCACTCGCGGCCATTTTCGAAGCTCCCACCTCCGCACATACATGTGCACCGATTTTCTTCCGCTGGTGGTTACGTGCCTCTTCGGTCTACCGGGCTGCACATATGGACTGCAGTCTTTTAACGGCTCGTTGGACCTCCTTTTTATTTTTGGCAGATGCGCAAAAAACGTCATCGAATTCTACCGTGCGCCACCCCGCGTCCGCCCCGAACGCCCCCGAAGGGAAACCTCGTACAACCCTACCACAAGCAGGACAAACACGAAGATACTCTCATCTATCTACAAAACACCAGTACTGCGGCGAGCGCACCTACTATGTAAACGGGAAGAGGCGATACAGAACACTGTCAATAACATACCCTTGAAATCTACGTCCAGCAATACTACACCTCGGACACAGGCGATATAAAACACTTCAGTTAATGACATACCCTTGAAGAACCTACGCACATCAGTACTGCGCCTCCGGTACGCAACACAAAACACTGTTATTGGCACACCCTTAAGATCTAGGTACAACAGTAGTACTGCCGTCAGCGCACCTGGGGCATGCGATGCTGTCAGGAAGCGGAGCGCCCACGACCCACGAGTACTCCCCGAGGACGCACTCGCGCTCCGTCGGGGTAACGCCCGCCTCTTCCCCCAGAAAATGGAGGATACGGCCCAGCCCATGCACCAGCCCGATGGCCTAACACAAGCCGGGGAGACGAATCGCACGAATCGCGAGGGCGGTGAGCGGAGGAGGACCAAGAGGAAGGCGGGGCAGGTTGTCAATTCGTGTTGTGAAAAAGTTGCACGCAGCAGACATATCACGTATCTATCACCACTATGTCCCGAAATATAGAGACCATTTCTATACTAATGTTCAGTATAAAATGTACTTATATTTAGGGACATAGTGGTATCTATTACGGGGAAACATAGTACAGCAGTAGTGCCGGTCTGTCTCTCTATAGTGCCAGTCCCTCTATGCGTGCGCCAGGCAGCAATACCGGCACTATTAAGGCGGCAACCGGCACTATTAATAACTACTCCCTCCAACACTAACACACTACCACACTACCACACTGGTTACAGTAATCCCATCTGTATTGCCTAGCGATTATTTCACCGGCGATATAGCGGGACCCCTACCGTAATAATCAGAGCCGAAACACGCTTCACACACAACATAGGGGGATGTGTGATTTTTGGAATCCATCGTGGGCTCTGATTAACAGCAGAATATCTACAAGTAGTAGATCCTTTACTTCACATGATGAGTGAGATGCTGTGCAGGAGCCTAATCGCACAGATCATGCAGGTCCCGCCCGGACAACACGTGCGCAAGAGCTGTGTCCAACAGATCCTACCCAGCGAAGCATGATCTACGAACAGACCGTGCAGAAAATATAAATCGGGCACCTACGTATCTGCCCCGAAAGACCTACGTACGTCTTGTGAATCATGAAATGGGCGGAACAGAGTAGTGCCGGTCTGTCTCTCTGTAGTGCCGGTCCCTGTATGGATGTATGCCGCAGGCAGCAACAATACCGGCACTATTACAGCGGCAACCGGCACTATTAATAGCACACTGGTTAATCTCATCTGTGCCGAGTGATTTCACAGGCACTATAAGCAGGCAGCCGACACTATTATACTCAACCGGCACTACAGATGGGACCACTGCTGTTTGCAGAAAGGGCGGCCGAACTTGAAAGTCCGCACCTCACACGGCATCTAGTTTGAACCTCACACACACACCAACGTTCAGACCTCACACCTGCATCACGTTCATACCTCACACCTGCATCACGTTCAAACGTCACACTTGCATTCGGTTCAACACCTCCACGCCTGCATCCAGTTCAAACCAACTAAACACGCACCCAGTTCAAACTTCCCACGCCTGAATCCATTTAAAACCCCGACCATTTCAAACTTCAAACACCTGCATCCAGCTCAAACCCCACACCTGAATCCAATTGAAAACCTCAAACACCTGTATCCAGTTTCAAACGTGACTCGCGTCACCACTACGGTGATGTTTAGGAGCCATCCCCGTGTTTCAGGCCTTGCGTTTCGGTTTGGGGTCAAGGTTAGGGAAGTGACTCGCAATGTCAAATGTTACAGCTGGCGCCAATCTCAGGCCAGTAGGCCAGTCAGTCCGCCGTACACACCTGCATCCACCTTTAAACCTATCAAGACACCTGCATCCGGTTGCAACCTATCGAAACCCTTGCGTATATAGTAGTTTGTAACCTATAAAACACCTGCATCCGGTTTCAAACATATAAAAAATCACACCTGCATCCAGCTTCAAACCTATCAACAAATCTGCTTCCCGTTTCAAGCCCATTAACACACCTGCGTCCAGCTTGAAAAAAACTCAACACACCTGCATCCAGTCTCAAAAACCTATTGACACACCTGCATCCAGTCAGGCAGGCCTTCGTCTCGGATGTCCTCCGCGGTTAGAACCATCAGGCCCGCCAAGGTCACCCGAGACACGAGAGGGGACTGAAGCGGATCACGGTGACGGTCCAGTCGATCAAGGGCGTCTTTCACCTGAAAACACCAGCACAAATATTCGCATATATATACCAGGCGCGACACGAGGCACGAAAACAGATAATTCCTGTAGTAGTGCGGATTAACACTTATGTTTTTTTTTTCTTGCAAGTACAGAATCACGGAGGACCATAGTCAACAGGACCAAATAATGTTAGAAAAAATGGGGAAATATTTAGGTTTTTGTGTGTACCTTAGGTCCTATTTACTATGGCCCCCCGCAATAGTACGAATTGACACTCGTGTATATTTTTCCTATCCGAAGCATGGGATGCCTCCCTCCTAGGATACATACGATCGGAGTATCACACACAGCTTGCAAACATGAATTTCAACGAAATCCTCAATCTCACAGCTGTTACTTTGTAAAAAAATAAATAAATGTATAAATCGAAGTATTTACATGAAACCCACAATTTTCTTCAAAACTGTTTCTGATCTTCAGCGGATTTTGTAGGGGGGTTGATCGGCCAAGCTTTGGGCTGGATTAGGGCGTGTGAGGAAAACGAGCCGAGATAGAAGATGTGGCTGAAGGGGGCCGCGATGATGGCCCAGCCGATCGAGCGCGTCTTTTACCCCCGGAAAAAGAAAGGCGAGCGAGACATGCTACGGTACAGATCGAGATCTAGATGATCTAAATAATCTTAGATAATCTAGATCATGCAGCTTATACCGCTCCCATGCGGAAGTATGAGCTGAATCACACAGATCAGGGACATATCTGCCCACAGAAAGATTTAGATCATGAAGCAGGAATACATGATCTGTAATGATCTGTCCCGAGGTGTGAAACATCTCTGACTGAACTGACGGACCACCCAATGAAGCATGCCCTATCACCCAATAAGGCACGCCCTATCAACCAATAAGGCGTGCCCTATCAACCAATGAGGCATGCCCTATCAACCAATCACAACAAGACATGCCTTATCACCCAATAGGGCACGACTAATCACCAAATAAGGCATGTCTGATCACCCAATAAAGCACGCTTTATAATACCAACCAATTTGCCATGCCTTATGATTGGGATACAGTCAAGTACAGTTACAGTAGTATTAATACTCGTTGTTGTGTGCTCATGGACTATGCCTGCAAGTGTTTGGGTTTGTTCATCAGGTAACGCGCTTATATTCTCTCAACAAGGCCAACATGACACAATTCCATTACAGCGTCAACCGTTCTTGAGTTTGTACCTATGCCTCTTCTTTCTTGGATAGAAAAAAAAATAACGGAATCATGTCTTAAGATGACAAAAATGCGGAAGTGCCACGGTATGATACAAAAAACAAATGGGCTACCCCGAGAGCGGCATTTCATCTCTTCTTCTACTCTTCAACACCTCAGCTGTGAGATCGATTTTCTTAGTCTTAAACCCGTCTGGTGCAAGCTGCGTGTGACACTTCGATCGCGCGAATTTTTAACATCAACAGAAACGTGTTGCGAGAAGCGAAACGCCAGCTTCTAATTTACACGGCGCTTTTATTACAGGGACCCCCCCTTCCAAAAATCGCTGCAACACGCAATCCCATGAGATATCCATCCGTCCGACTACTTGTACGCTAAATCTACCCACGCGCACGAGTTGACGACAATTATAATCTATCTTGCTGAACGAGTTCCTAGCAACACCTGCAATGCATTTTACCGGTACTGGTTTCTCACCGAGAACCTTCCCCTTGTGCCGAAGGAACCCAGGTACTTCTTGAACAGGCCGGTCACGAACGACACACTCTGCTTCTGCCGCATGCTCCGCAGATGCGCCTGGAGGGCTACCTGTATTCGCGCGACAAAAAAAAAACAAAAAAAGCACGAGCCGCACAAACGGGTAACAGAAAAGAGAATAAGACAGTCCAGTCAGTCAGTCTTTCTTGTCCCTGCCATAAAAAAAGGCGATCCGACACGAGCTACTGTATTGCACAAAAACGAGAAAAATACTCCGAAGTACATACCCGCAAAACTCGTCAAAAAAGAGCGAAATGAGAATATTTTATTAATATTAAACGAAGGAAGCATATAATAAATACATCTACAAAAACAACGCCCCAACGGGTAGGGTGGACCGTAACTGGTCCGAGTCCGGCGGGAAGGCCTCATAGCCTTGGTTTTTGTTAGTGGGTGAGCGCGAGCAAGTCCCACACTACCCGGGAGGGATGACTGTCCCGGGTGGCTATCTCCACCGCACCTGCTCCTCTCGGGGGTCAGGTCGGGTCAACGTGCCCAACTGGGCTAAATTGACACACGACACGAAATTGGGAACGTGGAAGTGTGGTGAGCTTAAGCTTTATTTTTACCAATCCGCCGGAGGATTAAAAAAAAAAAAAAAAAAAAAATCTACAAAAACGAGAAAGATACTCCGAACCACATACACGAAAAGCGAGTTAAAAAAAGAGCGAACAGAGACACTACTAAACCAAGGAATTAAATTCCAGGTTCACGGGCAAAACAAACAAGAGTCTTCGCAGGAAAGGGGCAACAAAAAAAAAAACAAAAAAACGATCATGAACGGTTTACGGAAATACGAAGAAACGACGAGAAAAAGGCTATAACAACGGGACCCGACACGAGCTACAGCAGCGAAAAAAATATTTCCTTGCAGCGAAGAAAAAGGAGACTACTCGAAAATCTGGCAACAAGACAATCGACCCAACGCGAAAATCGACTTCCAGAAAGAGCTGCGAAAAAAATCGTCATACTTGTATTAATAGTCTTGACAGAAAATAGACGTAGATCGAAAAAAAAGCGTAAGCTTGCCTGCCGCCTTGAAGCCCGGGGGGGGGCTGCCCAAGGGACCTCCCCTTCGCAGTGGCAGATGGCGTTTCTCTCGTCCGTCGTCCATAAAACAGGCTGCGCGGAAGCCGAGACAGTGCCACACTCTGCGTCGAGGCTTTTTTTTCGGCATTGGACAATTAGGAAGGCAAAAAAAAACAAAAACAACGGTTCCAAATAGCACAAAAAGGGCAACAATAAAACAGCAGCGAGCGGCATCGAATAAATTAGTCACGGCCTATTTTTACACGAAAACAAAAGAATGGAGTAAAACGTTTCCAAAACTACACAAAAGGCAAAAAAAAAAAAAAAACAGCTTCGAGCGGCATCGAATCAATCAATCAGTGGGCATTTTTCATCGTGGAAACAAGAAAAACAAAAACGTTTCCAAAACGCGCACACGTGGAAGCGACAAAAAAACAGCAGCTAGCGGCATTGAATCAATCAATCAATCAATCAATCAACGAATCAGGGTGGGCATTAGCGGTGCGGCGCGCGTCGAGGAGGTACCGCCAGCAGGAGTTCCACGCAAATATTGCTCTATACTATTAATACCAGGTATACGGGAAGAACCGCGGTAACAAGAGAGGGGCGACACAATAAAAACATCCGCCAAAAAAAAAAAAAAAAAAACGGAAGGGAACGGAAGGGAAGGGAGGGGCTCACCTCAGATACTGCCCGTGGTAAGTTCGCAGTGCGAATCGATCCCTCGTGTTCGACACCATCGGCGTATAAGCAGCGGCACCACCACCAGTACCACCACCAGCACCTCCATGCTCCGAACTTAACGCCTCATTACCTACGCCTACGTCAGCGGCACCTCCAACGCTGCTGCCGCCGCCACTACTGTCACCACTACCACCACCGCTACCACCACGACCACCGAAAGCGACGCCTGCGTCAGACGCGGGGACGCTAGGCTGTGTCCTCGGACCGGTGAAGCGCTCGAGCCTGAATTGCTCCCACGAGTTATCCCAGGAGCGGTCGGCCACCACCTTCCCGTCAGGTTCGACGCAAAGGTACTTCCCGTAGGCGCTCTCGAAGCAGACGATTCCTCGCACCTGGGAAGAGAGCGGAAGGAGTGTGCCAAGACGATGAACAATTAATAAAAAATAGGGTACTATTTACACCAGGTTTGTACGTCGTAGGGTACGTATAACACGAGTAGTAGACCATTTATAGTACATATATTACCGATGAAATAAAAACAATACGAAGAACTACAGTAGGGCCGTTCCCTGTGCGGTTCGATTTTTGAGCTTCAGATTTGGACCCGATCGCATTTTCAGATGTGAACTTGGCAAATCGAAACAGTCGTCCTATGCGGAAAAATCAGCTTTATTACGCGTGCTGAGATTCGAGCAAACGCCGAGACCAACTGCTGTTTGTGGGCTGGCGCGGCGAAGAGATGCGCTCGGTGCGCTGCCCTGCGCGTAGGACCCAAGCGTCCGAGCGAAGGCTGGCTGTCTCTGGGCTGGCGGCGAAGAGACGCGGTGAGTGCGCTAGAGTCAACCTGTCTTGGTATTTTGTGTGCCACAATGTGACTGACTGCTGCTGCTGCTGCCGTACAGCAGCGTAGTCTACGAGTACGTATCCACGGAGAGGTGCGCGCCGAGTGCGCTTTTCTTGGTCTCTAGGCCCGAGCCCGCGCCAGCCGACTGTAGTCTGGCCACGGAGGGATGCACCGCCCGCCGACCGCGCGTCGGACGCGAAGCAATGTCGCTATACAGCTGTACCACTATCCAACTCATCGATAGTTCTGCTGCTGTTTGCTGTCGTGGATACCATCTTGAAATTAGAAAGCATGACATTTCTCGATTTGAAAATCTGATGACCCAAGTCGTCGATTTTGGGCCAAAATCCGACGACTTGGGTATATAATCGGATTCTCAAATCGAAAAAAAAAATCCGGCCGGATTTTGCATATTCGGACTGCATAAGCAGGGTAATTCATTTTTGAGATCGAAAAATACACATCTGAAGCTCGAAATCGAACCGCATAGGAAACAGCCTAAGGGCCCGTATTAACGAGGGTTTTCTTCAAGCAAATTTCGAAAGGTTTTTTCGTTTGATTCGATCTCCATCTGATTGGTGGTCGAAAAATGAAGCACCATGCAGGCATCTCCGAGTGAGATTCGAAAACGCCACATTCAACAAGGGGTATTTTGGGACTTACTTCGTGCTATTCAATTTGGGGAGTTTGTCCAACTAGACGTGGCATGTTCCAGTAAACCGAAGCAAGCCACGCAAACTTGAGCCGTCTCGTCCACTGCTTCAGAGGCGAGATTCTGCATTCCCCAGAGGCCAGGGAGGGACACAGAAGTAGCCGCAGCGCAAGGTCTGACGGCCCCTAGCATAGAGTAGACCACCCGCGGCGCCTCAAACAATTACAAGGACGTCGCAAACCCAGATTTTCATCCCTCTTTGCCTCCCAAAACCACACAAAACCACGCGAGCACCGACCAGGTCACGACTTCGCTCAGAAGTTCGATCACTGTATCCCCGTCGCTGCTTCCCGCGTGCCGAACATCCCAGGCATCGAAAGGGCGATACCCTCTTCGGCGGTGCCGGCCAAAATAATCTGCCGCTGGCCGCGGCGCTCCGTGGAGGACGCCGGCCGTCGCTCGCTTCGTTGGTTGCTCACGGGTGTTCGTTGACCCTGGTGCGTTATTCGATTTTTTTTCAACACAATACGCCATTCCTCGATAGGACCCAAAATACTACCTGGTTTTTTTTTTACGAAATTCTACTCAATTACGATTCATCTGACTCAAATACGGAAGTTTTTGTTCCTCGTTAATACGGGCCCTAACAAAAACAGTAAAGACAACAAATACGCCAGGTAATTATTAACACGTAGTATGATAATGATGATAACAATACTGGCACTGCAACAGGAAAAAACGAAATAAATTACGAAAACTAACCATTCTTGAGCGCGAACCAATACCAGAAACAACAATCCCCCCCCCCCCCGCGAATTCACCCCCCGAGTCCGTCGTCGAACCACGCACGCGCACACACGCAAATTAAACGTCGGTCAGAGAAGCGAGCAAAGACCAGCACCCGCCCAGAAGCAGCAAAACACACGCTCACCTCATGCATCATCAGTATCCATCGGTCGTCCGCATCCTCCTCGCGCTCCTCCTTTCGCCCTCCACTCGCTCCTCTGCCCCCCCCACCCCAACCCCCTCCGGCTACCCCACCGCCGCCTCGCCCGCCCGCCGCTCCCACCGCACCACCCCCCCCCCCCCCCGCCGCACCTCGCCGCCGCTCCCCCGCCCCCCGGGTTTCCATGGCCTTCGACGGCGGTGGCGGCTCCCGTGGTCGAAGAAGAGGCGAAAAAATCGTCAGCGGGGGTGGTAGCGGTAGCGGAAGCGGCGACGGCAGCCGACACCCCACCAGGGGTAGCGGCTGAGGCGGGCGAGAGAACATTACCGTTGGCCGTGGAGCGTACGAAAGCGCCGGTTTTGGTCTGGAGCCTGACGACGAGGAAAGACCCGTTGTCGACGAGGCGCGGAGACCGTCGCGATCGCGGGTGGGCCAGGGGAAGCTGTCGGCACATGGGTATCTGCGGGAAGGTAGACGGGATGCGCGGGCCAGGGGACCCGGGGGGCGTACTCATTGTTTTGCTCTAGCCATCTGACTATTGACCACGCATCCCTTTCGAGACGGGCCACCGTTCGCGGGGGCATACTCCTCTGTTGCTTTAGTTGTTTTGACCATAAAATCACGGATCCCTTTCGAGACGGAGCACCTTTCCTACTCCTAACAAAGACACCTCTCAACATTCGGGTGTTCAATCACGCTTTTTTTCCCGTGTACCATGACATAGAACCGTTTTGCTTCTCACTTCCCCTTTCCTATTTCGCCGTTCGTGGCCACCATCTATCTCCACCTCCTATTAATAGGACAGCTATCGTTTTTCATACATATGAAAAGGCAAAATGTTGGTAGATACGAACATACCACGCTGTCCCTGAATGTAAGCACTCATTGGATTCAATATTAGTACACTAAAGGTTCCTAAAATTACGGACAGAGTGGTCCTATAGTAGCGCCGTCGTCGCAAACCCATCCTGTTAACACTGCACCGGCGTGGATGCGCGGGCCCGGGTGGACACTATTTCAACCGAAAGCGAATTTCTACCATTCCGACCCTTACCAGCTGCCGTACCACACCGCAAACAATGCCTAAAAAAACAGCTTGAAAATTATTCGAGGGCGGGTACTACAGCATTATCTATACGAAACCCTTTTCGCGCATATACCCCTGTACCACACTGCAAATAGTGCCCGATCATGATAGTTACGATTACTGCGGTTCGAGCGAAAATGAGTACGCCAAACAAACAGGAACTCTTTTGGTAGCTTTGCCTGAAGCGTTCGATATTACGCCGCCCACCCACGCACACAAGTTGACGACAGTTTCAAACATCCTGGTGCCCGAGTTCCTACTAGCAGCAGGGATGTGTGCTAGGCGTAACAAGCACGCTCTCGTTCGCACTTCCACGCGCCGTTTCTCATTTTTTCTAGTCATTCGCGGCTTTTCCAGATAAAAAAACTGGTGGGAAATGCCGCCACATATGTTGGAAACCCCTGCACAATTTTTTTTAGTAGTGTTTGTGAGAGCTAACCTGAAGCTCCAGACAGCGTCGCTCGGCGGGCGGGCCTCACGCTACCTGGGACCCGAACTCAGTACAACCAGGCGGCTTCCTCGGTAACGGGGATGATATGTTGGACTCAGACTCAGACGCAGACGGCATCTTCAGTTAAATTACGAAGTTAAAGCTTGATATAGGTCACAGGTAGCACTCCTGCAGTTTGCATTTCGATGGGAGGAGGCTGGGTGGACGGCAGGTGTACTTGTGGGGACGCCTCCTACACGTACGTATTCACAGGATACACAGGTTTCGTTGTTTGTCGTCAGATAAGGGCGTCAGATAAGGGACGGGGGCAATCAAGTCCCAAGTGACCCTCGGTTCAACGGATCGGGTTAACGTGAGCAGAGCACGACGATACATCATACCTGGTATCGCCTTCAAGACAAGGCAGTGCAGGGCCAAGGACTTTCCAGCGATACCAGGACACCACTGCTGTAGCTGTTCCCGGCTGGTGGTACTGCTGTTGTTTCAACTGATTTTACGCTTCAAAGCAGTGCGTACTTTGACGTTGGTGCCTGATTGTTGTGTGCATCGATGTCCTGTTAGTCACTGCTCTAATACTACTGTACATACACAGCAATACGCACGCGCTCTACTGCTGTGCCTCATGCCGTCGCTGCGGCTGCATCCGTCCTGGCACCCGCCTGGCGTAGTATGCGAGTAGCCGAGAGGTGCAATAGGAGCATTTTTGCCGCGACAGGGGATGATAGAAGATGGTGTCCCATCCGCTGCAATAACGGGTTTCAACATTTGCCGTTGCCGTTCGCGCCGCACGTTCGCACTTTTTGTAGTAATCGCGCGAACGCGGCGCGCTCGCATTTGCGTCTGCCGTAGTAACGCGCCATCCCTAGTTAACAACGGCATTATAGCATCGACTAACCTTGCGAAACACTTGGTCCAAGTGGTGGATGTAGTGCACTTTCGAGCCCTCGAGTTGCCGGAAACCAAGGTTCTCGTAGTACCTCACGAGGCGGTTGTACTTGCACATGTCCTCTTCCGCCTCCAGTCGGACCTCCGGCACAGAAAGGTTCCCGAGAGTGGCGAACACCTATTACGGGGGACCATAGTAAATAGGACCAAATATTGTTAGTAAACATAGGTAAGTATATAGGTTTTTGTGTGTACCGTAGGTCCTGTTAACTATGGCCCTCCGTAATAGTGAAAACAACGAAAAAAAAAGTTCGCATACATAAATATCGACCGCAGGAAATGTGGAGAAGAAAAGGGGGAGGGAGAGGGAGAGCGAGAGAGGAAAGAAGGAGAGAGAAGATGGCAAACGCCAAGGGGGCGGGGGGAGTAGATAGATAGATTGGGTACTCAGTTCGGGTACAAAGACAAGGTATACAGGTTCAGATGCTTGTTCGGACAGCGCGACATCATTCCCTCTTGTAGGTGAAAATACCTTTTTGCATTTCAATCGAGTTGCAAAGCGCGCGCCAAGCAAGGCGTGTCCTACTACGGAGGACCATAGTAAATAGGACCTACGGTACACACAAAAACCTATATATTTACCTATTTTTACTAACAATATTTGGTCCCATTTACTATGGCCCCTCGTAATATCTGTACCAGGTGCCAAAGTGAAACATCAAAGCAAGGACATCTGGGGTTTCCGGACCGGTACATTGAAGTTGAGATAAAACGGGAGGCGTCATTAGGTAGAGAATAGGGGGCACTGCGTGCCTGGTATTGGATACAGCAAGCATAGGTGAGAGGTTGTTGCACAGTACTCAGGAGAGAAACAAGCGCATGACCCGTGTTGGAGGAGCGAGGAGACCGGCAGAGTACAGAAACATGGTCCGGTAACCGACCGGTAGACACAGGTGTTGCCGTGAGGATTCAAGACTGAAAGGTCTGGAGGTTGTTAGTGAATATTTTGAGAAGGTCCACCTACCCCTCCATTCACCCATCCACCCACCCCCCCACCACCCCGCCCCCACCCGACCAACAACTCACCCCCACCCCCCCCCCCCACCCCCGCGCACCTTTCCACCCAACCGAACCTTTCGTTCTTATCCCCACCCAACCCCAACAAACTCATCTCCGTAAACAGCAGAAGTTCCATACAGGTCCAAATCGCGGGAAATTCTCGGAATGAAGATGCCATGAGGTCTTTTTGAATAATGCGAGTATTATCAACCATTTTATCGAAGCTGCGCCAAGTCGAAATCGCCACCTTGAACGACAGAGGTCCCAGGCCTATGCCACGATTTTTTTTCTCGGAAAGAACATATAACCAGGCGTTATTAAATAGGGTGGGTCTATTAACCGTTCTTTCGAAGCTGGAGCAAGTCATAAATACTACTGCCTCCACCCCCGCCCGCCCACCAACACCCTTGTATCAACGGAGGCCCAGGACCCATGCCACCGAAAAAATCTCGGAATTTCCCCGGAATGCAGAATGCAATGAAGCGTTACCGAATCGTGTAGGCCTATCAACCGTTTTATCGAGGCTAGGCCAAGTCGTACACACTACTTACTGCCGCCCCCCCCCCCCACCCACCCACCCACCCACCTCCTTGAACAGCAGAGGCCCTAGACCCATGCCGCGGAAGTCCCTATTGACCTTCACGGACTTGACGTGGCCGTACGCCCGATCCCCGCGCTGTTTGAGGGTGAACAGTATCTGGGCCACCGACATGCCACGGTCGCTCCGCCGGTCGCCTTGAAACACAGCAAACCTTGTCGAGAGAAAATGAGGGCGTGGTGGTGGGGGGGCAGGGGGGGGGGGGGTACCCCCGGAAATAAGTAGGGGTTGGGGGAGGGGGGGGGGGGGGGGGGGGGGGTGTACTCACTATCGTGTACGGCCGTAGTCATATGACCATAGACCATAGACCCTCGCACCCTACAATGCCGGGACGGAGCACGTCGGGTTTTCACCGACCAGGCAGAGACATTACTTGCACCAAGTGCGAAGCGCCGTGGGGTGTTGGGCAAGTCGCATGAAGGGCGAGCTGCATCCTATTAATACTAAGAACCGCTTCAGACGCGGATTTTCTTGTATATGGATGACAGCATCAATGAATTAATTTTGTGGGGGGGGGGGGGGGGGGGGGGGGGGGGGGGGGGGGGGGGGGGGGGGGGGGGGTAGTTAATAATGGCATTGAGCGGGGGTGCACTCATGTCATGCATGGCACTCGATGCCCAACGACGCCGGGATGGAGCACGTCGGGTTTTCACCGACCAGGCAAGACATTGGGGGGGGGGGGGAAGGGGGGGGGGGGGAGGTGACAATATCATGAGGGCGTGTACGCTCATGTCATGCATGGCCGTAGTCGTACATACGAATCATAGACCATCGCATCCCTACAGTGCCGGGACGGAGGACGTCGGGTTCTCACCGACCAGGCAAGACATCGCTCGCACCAAGCGCAAAACGGGACTGCAGTATACAATATTACGGGGGTCCATAGTAAATAGGAACAAATATTGTCAGTAAAAATAGGTAAATATATAAGTTTTTATGTATACCATAGGTCCTATTAACTATGAACCCCCGTAATAGGAGGGTTAGAACCTCCAGAGAGAGACCAAAATAATGGTTGATGACTTTGGTGTTATCAACTATCTAGGATCGGCGTGAGCGCCCAGCAGTACGGTATGGGTAGGATCAAGTCGGGGCCCGTCCCGGACGACTCCCTTGCACGGTAATCCGGACGCCAATTTGTACCATACCACCCCCCCAATCACGCAGTGACCCGCTGCTGTAACCGTCGTTTTTTGTCGTCAGTTCTCCCCTGCGAAAGTCCCACAATGGTTGTAACACACTACGAAAACTGCTGCCCGCGTTTGTGTCGTGTGCTAGGCGCTTTGGCGTCGTGCGCTTGTGTGTTGTGCGTTTGTGCGCCGTATCATACGCATTCCGTGCTTGTGCACGTTGGGTGTGGGTGTGCATGTACAGCTCCAAACAAAAATTCTAGAACATTGTGCGGGTAAATATTAGCACGAAACCTGTCCTACCGTAAACCCCTGCTACCGTACTGGCATATATAGCACCAGTAGTAACCTGCAGGTACAATCGCGGACCATCCTCGTGCACAGATAGAGCTGCCGCACTCTGCAGCACTTGCTGCCGTACGAAAAACAAAAAAACAAGAACTGTAACCGGAGCAGCCAAGCAGACAGCCAGGGTACCCCGAACATACTCACTGCAGCCCAACAGCAGGCAAGAGTACCAGCTTTCGGTCTTCTACCGAGGTTGAAATTAGCGCAAACACAACCATCGTCTCGGGCGCTTACTGGCGAATCGTGCGGTTCGCGCACCCAACTTCAACCCGGCAACCTGGCCGACCATGCCCGACGAGATCATATGGGGTCTCCGGCCGGCGCATATTTTCCGGCAGGCCATATTTATTTTTTTTTTTTTTTTTTCGTTTTAATTTCCCGGTGCACCGGGGGAAAAAATAAAAGCTAAAAGCAGCTCTCACCACACTTCCCACACTTACAAATCATGTGCCGTGTGTCAACTTGACGCTCGCGATACTCGCCAGAGACGGCTGATCATTGCGGCTGATCTTACGGCCAATCGGTAACAAGCTGGTTCATACGTGGCGCTGCTGTATCACACGGGTGATAGGATTATCACACGGGTGATAGGATGACACCTCTTCGGGAAAAATTCCGAGCTGAATAGCTCGACAACGGGGGGAGTGCAAACGCCGCCCGGGTAAGTGGGATGCGTCTATGGAAGTGTCTTGACGAGAGAAACACCTCCACCGCCTCGACCGATCTCTTCTCCGAGTCGACTTCAAGTAACGAAAGTGGCGGACTGTATCAAAACATTTTACCGTACGCATCTTGCTTGGCGCTTGCACCCCCCCCCCCCCCCCCACTCCTGCCCGGCATTTGGAGAAATCGGCTAGGAAATTTGTCTGAGGTGGGGGGTGTCATGAGTATGCTAATCGAGGGGGGGGAGGGGGGTGTACTCGATAGGAGAGGTGTACTCGATCTCATGCATGGCCGTAGTCGGATGACCATAGACCCTCGCATCCCTACAATGCCGGGACGAAGCATGTCGGGTTTTCACCGACCAGGCAGACATTGCTTGCACCAAGCGCGAAGCGCAGTGAGGTGTCCGGCGAGTCGCATGAAGGGTGAGCTGCATCCTACTAAGAACCGCTTGTGAGGCGGACTTGCATATGGATGACAGCTTCAATGAGTTAGTTTAATTTCCGGTGTAGCCACTTCCAGAGACAGCAATGGGAGTACTATGTAACTGTCTCTTGGGTGCCTTACCATAAACACTACGTGATACGATCAATTCCCTTGTGCAGAGTAAAGGTTCTTTACTTCGCACAAATGATCTAACTCGACGACCAGCTGTGGGCGACCGCCAAAAAATAAACAAACAAACAAACAAACAAAAAAAAAAAACGGTTCCCTGGATGTCTGTCTCACGTAGTGAGCGGCATGTTTTACAGTGTCGTTGCCAACCGACGCCAACCCAACCCATATAATACCTATAATATATATAAATATATATATATGTCGGGATGGGGGGGGGAGGGGGGTGTCATAAGTATGCCAAACGGCACACGCTCGCATGCTCGCAAGAGGCGGCTGATCTTGCCGCCGAGTCTTGCGGATGATCTTGCGGCCGATCGTTCCGCTGGTTGATGACCAGGCGGTACTAAAGCAACACTCCACGGTACTACTGTATCAACACTCTACAATCTACCGGCCCTCATCATACGAGCCCCACAAGAATCCCACCTTCAAATTCACGGGTAAATAACGGGTGCTCGAGCGGTGACGGGTGTTACGGGCGAACATACAGTAGTATTACGGGGGACCATAAATAGGACCAAATATTATTATTACGGGGGTCCATAGTTAACGGGACCAAATTTTGTTAGTAAAAATAGGCAAATATATAGGTCTTTATGTACACCATAGGTCCTGTTAACTATGGACCCCCGTAATAGTAAAAATAACAAAATATATAGGTTTGTGTATGTACCGTAGGTCCTATTTAATATGGTCCTCCGTAATAGTACAAGCCTGGTAATAGTAGTCAGGACCAAATGTCGCGTGTAAACACAGGGAGATACATGTTTTTCGAGTCCATCGCGGGGTTCTGATTACTATATGCCCCCCCCCCGCAAATAGCCCGTAATGCAGATTTCAGTAGTGCGAAGCAGCCATGCTCAAAATAATAAATCTTGAAGGAGCCATCATCTCGGTTTGTTTTTCACAGTGGGTGGTAGCACTCACTGTACGGCACGCTCGCATGCTCGCAAGATACGTCACGTCTAATCTTGCGGCCGGCCGGTCGTTAATCACCAGCCAGTAAGTACTAACCGCAGCTCAACACGCAAGACAACACACACCCGTTCGGACGAATATTCAAAGGTAATGATGTCAAAAGGCGGGGAGAGGGGGGGGGGGGGGGGATGTGGGTAATCAAGTCATGAATGGCCGTTGTCGTATGTATGACCATAGATCCTCGCATCCCTACAAACGAAAGCACAGATCACGTCGGGTTTTAACCGACCAGGGAGGCATTGCTTGCACCAAGCGCGAAGCGAAACGTGAGGTGTTAGACGAGGCGCATGAAGGGTAGACTGCATCCTATCAAGAACCGCTCGTGAGGACTTTCTCATAATGGACGACGAAGACGGGGTGGGGGCGCAGACGCTGAACGATGCGTCTAGAACAGTAGTATGAAATACCCTCGTAGTACTACAGGGGATAAACAACCTTGAGCTCAGCCTATAGTAATGGATTCGGCGCAACGCTCGCTGCGGAGCACGATTTCTGAATCCAACCTTCTTACATACGACCCCCACCCGAAGAGTGAGCCTAACGTTCTTAATAAATAGTACCGTTGTACGTTACCTGGTACATCTTATTCGTGGGCCTGCGCTGCACCCGCACCGCCGTACAGCACACTCGAGTGCATCCTGTCCCTTCTATTAATAGTACTGCAGTCCCGTCTTGAGGACGAGCCATTAATACAAGTACTTAGAACCTGGGCGGTTTGTCCCTCAAAATGGGACTGTCTCAAAAGGGATATCGGCGGCTGATCTCGAGGCTGGTCTTGCGACCGGTCTTCTTACCGCCGATGGTCAATCAGGCAGCAATACCGTATATACATCTGCACGATAACACCCCCCCCCCCCCCCCATCTATGGTCATACGACTACGGCCATGCATGAGATCGAGTACATCTCTCCTATCGAGTACACCCCCCCCCATATACGACGAATTCCCATGCTGATTTTTTCTCGACGACGGGAAGAAAAAAGTGCGAACACGCAAAAGGCCGAGAGCGATGCGCCCGTGGGCACCATATCCGTTGCATGTACCCCCCGCCCAAGTTTTGGAGAAAAGCGGCTCGGAAATTAAACCCAGCAGGAGGCGGCTGATCTTGCGGCTAATCTTGCGGCTATTCCGTAACCAAGCGGTTCCTATTACGCGTATGATACGGTACAGCAGTACGCTCGAATGCTTGCAAGAGACGGCTAATCTTGAGGCTCATCTTGCGGCGAATCTTGTGTATATTGCTGGTCGGTAGACATGCGGTACTACTCGCGCTCGAACGAGTATGCGCGAGCAACCGAAGCAACACGTGGATGCATGCCTCCGAGGTCATTGTCGTTGAGAGCGGCGGGAACGAAAGAGAAACAACTTTTTTAAAAAAAGGTCTTGTGGTTCGTGTAGTGTATGTCCTGTTTTTCATACCAACCCACTCTGGTTTCGTTTGGTCTATAATTTACCGCGAAAACATTATTAATACCAATAGAATGAAAAAAAAACTTTCCGGGTTAAAAATTACAACGAAAACACTAGCTTGACAAAAAAAAAGACTGGTTTGCCCAAGTTTCTACATGTCCTGTGCTCGGTATATATGGTTTACGAGTAGTTTGGTCTATTTTTGTTTTTTGGGGTACCGTTCTTCCTTCCTTCCCCGTCACGGAACCATTTTTGGTTCATGCCTGGAGAAATTTCCCTTTCCTTTCCTTCGTCCCCTCTGCTCTTCCATCACGTTCACTTTCCAGCCCTTCACCAAGAACCCCCTTTTGGGGAGACGAGGGGAAAAGCCTTGCCATACTTTGAAAACCACTACGGCGGCGGTTGGTGTCACAAAACATCTCGAAAGGGGCCCCTCCTTCTCGGCGCCGTCAAGATAAGACACTCGCGTTCGCTCGTAATAACTTTGGTGTCACATCCCCACCCACATCGTGGGAAGAAAAAAACTGCTTGAATCAAGCGTGGGGTCGTTTTCGTAGGCATGTTTGCACGGGTGTACACGATACATGCCGACTGCTGAGCGCAAGGTTACCCCTTTTAGGGCTGCAGTCCCCGCTAGGGGACAAACCGGTCAAATTCTAAGTAGTTTGTCCCCGAAGCGGGACTGCGGTCCTAACATGGTTACCCCTCTCGAACCCCGAAAAAAGCGACGAACCAATGATGATAAACTTCGGTGATATCGACCGTCTACGAGCAGGTTGAGCGCCGAACAGGACACGCAGGATCATGTCGCGCCGGTGTCGCACGGCTCCTTGCATTGCAACTCGGGACGCCAATTTACATCATCATCCCGAATCACGCTGAGGCCGTCATCGCCGCAATCGCCATTTTTTAGCTCCAACTTTCCCTGATGAAGTCCCCCTTCTAGAACCGCAGTCCCGTGCTGGGGACAAACCACTTGGAATTAGAGTCATTTGTCCCCACAATCGGGACTGCAGTAGTAAAGGGCGAATAGTGAAAAGGACACACTTCGGCAGTCACTTCGGAGGGGGGGGGGAAATCGTCGACAGAAAGTGACGATCAAAGCATCGGCCACTGCGTGATTGAAGGATGATGACGGAAACTCCTGTCCCCGTTACAATGCACAGAGTCGTGCGGGACGGGTGCAACATGATCCTATTTACTCCTTCGCACCGCTGGGGGGGGCTCACACTGCTCCTTTTAATAGACCGATGCTGTGTACGAGCATCATCATCATTGGTTTGGTCGCTATCTCGGGGCACCTAATGGCTTACACAGAGTAATAAATTTAGGGGGTTGTTGTGAATCGGTTGTTGATTTACCGGTATTTGAAACATCGGTTTTCGGCGCAGCCGACATCCATCGAGCGAGCACACGAAAAAAAAAAATGGTCAGTTGGCTTGGTTCGGCTCTCAACAAAATAGTGCGAAAGTGAATATGTTTGCACCGGCAAAACTTTCTTTTGTTATTTATTTTTCATCTTCCGGCGGATTGGTAAAAAACAAAGCTCAACCCTCATCATAGTACTGCAGTTCCGTTTTGGGGACAAACCGGTCAAAATCTAAGTAGTTTGTCCCCCAAATAGGACTGCGGTCCTAAAAGGGTTATAAACATCGGTAAAAGCAATCGCCCCGATGAACCGATTCCGATTCAAATTGCTCCGATTCACAATCCTGGTTTAGAGTAGTACATCATACCTGGTATCAGTCTGGTCGGGTAATAAAAACAGTTGGGTAACAATGTAATAATACTATTAATAGAGAGTGCAAACGTTTCAGATACTACCAGTCACTGACGCGGTACAACTGAAGTTTTCAGCAGCTGCCCCGCTCACCGATACGTACTAGGTTGGTCGGAAACATAAGGAGAGTTTATTACGGGGGACCATAGTAAGTAGGACCGAATATTGTTAATAAAAGTAGGTAAATATATAGGCTTTTATGTATACGATAGGTCCTGTTAACTATGGACCCCGGTAATAGTCATTATTAATATTAATAGTTTGAAGACAAAACGGTCCGTACATTTCCGTCCAGATTGGTAAAACCCAACGAGTAGGTACGAAAACTACCACAGACACTCCAGACACTGCGCTATTTATATTAGGCAATACCGGTATGAAAGAAAAAGATGCCAGATGCGAGAAGGACGACGACAACCACAACGAACAACCAAACATGACCAACATCAACAACACGCGAGGACAAGATGCGAGATTCGAAAATGGCCAGCTGGGTTGACCATGACATAAAAAGGAAGGTTCATGCAATGCTGCCTTGTATGCACGATGAACTCATGTTATTCGTATACCACCGCCGTGCAGAGGAACTCTTCCAGGAATACAGAGAGACAGGTGTAGAGCTCATGCGAGATCAAGAACGCACGACACAGGCACCAAATACCAAGACAGCAGGGTATGTAGTGTAACATTTTGATAGAAACAACTTATGCTGCATGATTCATGATATATGCAACATATGATGCAACCTTCGTACAGGGCTACGAATAATAATGTTCAACCCACAGCTGACGTGTACTTTCTAGATTTTTACCAGTACAAAAATACCTGGTATTGGGGATGGTTGTATAAAAAGGTAATAATAACATACCATCACACATCATGAATCGCAACACGATCTCCTTCCCTCTTCCCTCCCTCCCTTCAAAACTTTTTCTTAGAATATGGGTCTAAATTGGTATCCGACTACGGGCGGAAATGTGAGGGCCGTTGAGCATTCGTATTAACATCGAACGGCCCTTACATTTCCGTCAAGGACAGGACACACCCCACAACACGAGTAACTAAAAAACGACAGAAATAGGCACTAAGAAAGGCAGGCTCAGAAAAATAAAAGTACGAAATTCAGAAGTCGTCATGCATAGTACCCATTCTCAATCAGAAGCGTAGCCTTGAAGCTCTTTCTTGACTATTAATGGGAGTCCGGTACTTACTCTGTACCAGGTATAATACTGCCAAACCGTTTGTTCGTAGCGTAGACTTTATTGAAGTTTGAACGGCCGAGTCGAGTCGCCTCTCTGACCCTTCACCACTGCAGACTGCAGAAACGAGTCAACTCTAAATTCAAGTAGTTTGTCCCTGGGACGAGGGTGGGTGCAGTTAAAAAAAAAAGGTGCGAATTACTTCGTATATTAATATTGCTGTATCGTAAGGGCGTCTCAACATGCGACTCCTCCGACCCCGAACTCCCATTCGAACACTGCTGTTGCTGCTGTTGCGCTGCTGTTGCTGCAGTAGTACCGCTGCTGCTGTGCGCCTTCAGTTTTGTCTGTTGAATGACAGTTACTGATGGTTCTGCGTGACTTATTGCTGGCCGTCTCCGAAAGAACAGTTCAGTACTCGTTGGGTACGAGCACCCATATCGGTTGTTGATGTACTGAGGGTTGATTGACGGCGGTACCCCGTGGGCACTATACCTGTGGCAATAACTGGTGAACTTCGTACGTTATACGCCACCACGCCCAACTTTGTCGGTCCAAACGCTGCCCCCATGTGCTAAGTAGTGAGTAGCGGCATCAGAGGAATAACGACAAACATCGTTATTATTAATAATAGGTGTTCCGCGCACATACAGAAGGAGGATGGCAGGCGCACCTTCGAACCGGAATAGCTACGTACCAGGTACGTACTCTCAGGCAAATCCATCCATCCCATGAGATAATCGGATCTCAAGAAGCAGCAACCCTACGCACCGTAGCTACTGCTGCTGTCTGCACCAGGTAAGCTATTAATACCATCCATATTGTAAGGTACACTTGGAGTTTGTGTGGCGATATCATGTCCCTTGCATCTACGATCAGACTTGTTTACACCTGTTTTTGTACTCGTGTTTTGTTCGGGGTAACTCCGCACCCGACACTCACCCTCGGCCATGCCAGCCCCTCAATCTACCACTGCTGCACTTTTTAGTCTTTTTCACTCATTGCCTTCCGTCTGTCTTGTGTCTTGTGCTTCAATAATGCTGCTGCAGGAGCTTTCGCACAAAGACAACATGGAAGTAGCTGCATGGAAGATACAAAAATCCTTCTTATGTTGTTTCTCTCATCATATAATGAATAAAAATAAATCGTTAAGATTTCTTTCCGATTTGATTTGAAGATGCCTTTCGATCTGTATAATAATAGTATCGAAAAAAATAGTCCAACAAAAAACAATGCGATACGTACGTGCAAAATGTGCGGAATAGCAGCGGAAGGTTGCAATCAAGAAAACGACGGAACAGCGGTGCGCCTGCCTGGATCCGACCGAGCTAAGGCGCTTGGCTGAAGGCGAGTGGCGCGCAAAATCATCACAAGCGTTGTCTACGAGCTGCACAGCAGCAGCATTACTCGAGGTAGTCGCGGAGGCGAACGGTACCCAGAGTTCGGGCTATGATACACTGAAACAGCATCAGCAGCAGTTGTGCTGCTGACATATACCTGGTATACAGAATTTGCTGCTGCTGTGGATTAAATTGCTTGCTGATTGCGGGTGATACGGGATGTGGGCGGGAACGCTTGACCGAGGGTCTCGACAAACGCGTTCTCGGCTTCGACTCTTTCGTCTATGTCCTCCGCAGACAGCGAGGCTGCTGCGACGGACGAAATGACTTAGCCAGTAGCTGCACAACGCACGGGTTCCATCTACAGCAGCAGTATCAACAACAGCAGTGAAACATGCTGACCTTCATGGCTGGCTGTAGGAGTCACTGTTCCGAGTCAAGCGTATTATGATTAATCACAGATCAAAATAGAAACACGCGCAAGAGCGAGACAGAGCAACATGGAAAAATGAAAGCATCGAAAAAATGTGCGACCTCTCTATTGTGGTTGTACCTGGCACTCTAGACTGCTATTAATAATATGAGTATCTTCGACTTCCAACTAACACCGAATTCAATAGTAATACTGCTATTAATAGTGTGCAGCAATTGTGCGTGAAGGTTGATGAAAAAAAAGTCACGTGCAAGTGCAACGAAATACATAAAAACACATCAATGCCAATCAATCATCGCACCTGACTTCTCCTGACGGCCTGTCCCGGTACTCTTTCACAGACAGCAGAGGTCCGTGGAAGAAGGAAGGCTCGTTCACGCCCGCCAGCGCCATGGATCCGGAAGACCCAAGCTCTGCACGGCTGCTGCTGCGGCTGCTTCTGCTGGTGCTGCTCCTGTTGTCAATACTGCTGCTGCTGCTGCTGCTGCTGCTGCTGCTGCTGCCGTTTCCATCCCACTGCCATGGGCATCCGGTATTCGCGCAAAAACAACCTTGATCGTCCTCTTCATCCTCGAAATCGATAGCACGGTAGCTCGACCTGTGCCCTTCCTCCGTCCTCTGGCGCTTGTTGCTGTGGCCATGGCCAGGTGTGCTGCGCTCGTTGGCCTCCTCCGCGCCTGAGGCCGCCGCCATGGGAGATGCTGCGATGGCACCGCTGTCAGTTGGTGTAGAGTACCGCCGCCGCCGCTGCTGCTGCTGCTGCTGCTGCTGCTGCTGCTGCTCCTTCTGCTGTAGTAATAATACAAAAAAATAGGAAGAACGCCCAAAAGCCAAAAACAGCTGTTGAAACGATATTACAAATTAGAAGTACTCGTATCGTATAGTCGTCACGGCCGGGAATTTCAAATCGTCAGGGTTGACGTTGAAAGCTAGGGGTGTGCGTCCGTTTGATGGCTGCGGGTGCCATCTGAACTTCGTCAGCGCGCAAGAACAGATTGAATGACGAGTTTGCTTTGATCAACTACTGAATGTGTTCACTCCGTCTACCGATATGTTTGTCCGGAATGCCGGTGGGGACGAGATACAGAATTTCCCTGGCTTTGCATTTTGGAGGCATTCTCTAGCGGTTAGTTATTTTTTGCACCGCAACAGCCAGGGTGAGGAGGACTTCGCATATACCACGTATCATGTCTTTCTACAGCAGTTTCTACCTACTTTCTTCTACTTTCTAACCGTGGTACAGCTGAAGCAGTGATCATGCAGGGTGCGCCCCGCGCGAAAGGTAATACGCTGAACGAGCGAGTTCTCCACTACCAGCAGCTGCGGCGGCATATGATCCAACTCCGCGTGACATGCATGAGTAGCATGCATGAAGTACGTACCTTGAATGTCTGCTCTGCTGTGTATCTGCGTACCACGGGTGACCGTCAAATTCGTTCGGTTACGATCGGGCTGTTCGACGAAACTTTTTTCGAGACTCGAGACGAAAAACCAGAGGCTGTTGGCTGTTGGCCGGTATCGGGAATCGAGAACAAAGAAAAAAAAACAGCAGCAGCAGCACCAGCAGCATCGCGGCCAGCGAAAGCTACAAGCGCTGCGTGCAGCAAGAGCTAAACCTGAAAGTGCTGTCCCACAAGGACGTGAACCTCGGAGGTGAGTGAGGTTCCTGGCGAGGCGTCGCCCATTTTCCAGCATCAAAACACGGCCAAACGCTGTTGTGTACAACCACCTCGCACTGCTGCTGTTTGATGTGATGGGCGGAGGCAGCTCGTTGGTAAAAAAGTTGATGCCTCCTCCCCCCCTGCCGGGAATAATAGATTATTGCAACGATGTCGCCCCCCCCCCCCCCCCCCCACCAGCCCGCCCGCCCGCGCACCGCATGTGGCCGGGTGGCACTCGTCTTTGCTCCACGCCTACGTAGTGCGCATTCGATTACGTAGAGAGGGACCGCTAGGTTCAAGTGCGTACCCTGCTGCTCTGCTTTTGGCACGACGCGATGTTTCGCTTCATTGCTGTCAAACATCCGTCAGTCATGAGTCATGAGACCTGAGACAGGCTGCTGCTGTAAAGCTGTAAACCCGTAATGAACACGCAGCAGAGCAGCAGTGTATGTCACGCCCCCGTGAAGTTGCCTTTGGCCGTTCCGCGCGGGAGCCGTTTTAGCTAGCGGCGCTTGACAAACGTGCAAACCTCAGCACCAGAGGCGGCATAATCGATGTTTGAGCGGGGAGACTGCATTTTCATGCCTTGACAGACAGTAACTTTGCCTTGACATGCCTTGACTAACACTAACATACTGGGTTTTAGAATAGAACACTCGTCCCTACACCCTTGACAGCGCACGATTTGCCTTGCTTGACATGTCTCCTGACGCTACTCTACAGTCAGCTCTACCGAAAAGTCAAGCTTTCGTACACAAAGACTAGAGACTCGAGACGCGAGGCCTTTTTCCTCCTTCTTTTCTCACGTCGTTCGTTTTGGTGTTTCTTTGCTGCCTCTCGGTCTCATGCAATTATTGGTCTTGAGGAGGTATTGATGTACAGGCGATAGACTACGAATTGATACGAGGTACCTGGTATTGCTGTACCTGAGTACCTACACAGATAATATGTCCGCGCAAGGGAGTGTACTATGTACGAGAACAGAGAGCAAACATATCAGAAGACGGGTAACCGTCAAGCAGTCACATCAGTCAGTCAATACCGTCCGTCATACCTAAGTTGCACTGCGCAAAAAAAAAAAGTTGATGCGATGTACTCTGGTACTACGATCATATGTTGCCAAAAGTCACGTCAACAAAGACACTGGAACGACGTCTGCCCTTGTGTTTTTCCCCGAGGACATTTCATTCTTCTGCTCTACCAGGTACCAGGTAGCTCCGAACGTTCCCATCGACCCAAAGTTTGGCAGGGCAGATATGAGCTCCTTGGTGCACTCCCGTGAGTGTGCCCAAGCGACAGCACTTTGCGTGTCCTCCTTCGGCGCGGACCTCGTCGCTGATGTTTGAAAATTTGGTTCCAGGCCCTTGAAAATTCAGTTTCTGGAGAAGGAGGAACGCAGAAGCTGTACGAACAAGTACGAGTATTACGTACTACTTACTGACCGTAATACGTACTCACAAAATGAACGCTGTACGCAGTTCGGCTCGTTTGCTCTCGCTTGCGCCAGTAGAAGCATGCCAAAGAACTCAGTTTCTCTCTCAATGCTCAAACAGACAACACGTTTAAGTGCGCTGGCCTCGATACTAAAGAATGGCTGTGCTCTTGGAGAGAGCAGCGGGCGAACAACGGAGCGTATTTGCTGGTATTTTCCAGGGCTTTTCGCGGGTCAGGTCAAACCTCGCGGGTCGGGTCGGGTCGGGTCGGGTCGGGTCGGGTCAGCTGACCCGACCGGACCCGCGAGCTTTTGAAAGCCTCTTGACCCCACCTGACTCGACCCGCGAGTTTTTGAAAGCCTCTTGACCCGACCCGACCCTACCCGCGAGATTTCAAAAACTGTCGACCCGACCCGACCCGACCCGACCCTACCCGCGAGATTTCAAAAACTTTCGACCCGACCCGACCCGACCCGCGAGATTTCAAAAATTCCTGACCCAACCCGACCCAACCGCGAGATTTCACAACCTCCTGACCCGACCTGACCCGACCCGCCACCTTCCGATTGACTCATGAAACACGCATGTTGACCCGCGAGACCATTTATCTTGACCCGCAGATTCGACCCGCGGATCCGGCCTGTGGGTCGACACTTGACAAACGATTTAATATTCATTTTTGTGCCCCGCGGCGATATATGGCCTGGCTGTAGTGTGTGTAGATGGATGCGGGCATACGTATATGGATTTGGCGGTGTTTGAATGTTTGAATTTGATATCAAAGGAGTATTATTTAGTATTGGTACGAGACGAGCTTTTGGGTAAGAGAGCGGGGAGTATTTCAAGTCTCGGATCCGCAAGCCGGATGCGGGGTCCGACCCGCGGATCAGCAGAAAACAACTCGCGGGTCATGCTGGCCCGACTCGCGAGTGACCCGTTTGTCGCGGGTCATGCTGGCCCGGTCACTCGCGGCTCATGACCCGACCCGACCCGTGAGCTTTTCATCACCTCTTAATCCGACCTGACCCGACCCGTGAGATTTGAAATCTTCTTGACCCGACCTAACCCGACCCGTGAGATTTGAAAAAGTCTTGACCCGACCTGACCCGGCCCGCGAGATTTGAAAACTTGTTGACCGGTGAAATTTTGAACATTTCCTAACCCCACCCGAACCGACCCGTGACGTTATGAACACCCTGTGACCCGACCCGCGGGTCTGGTCATGACCCGCGAAAAGCCCTGGTATTTGCTGCATGCGTATGTACGAGCGAGTATATACAGCAGTACCTCTTCGGCGTTAACACGAGAATTGAAGCACCTTGAACCATATTTTCAAACTTGAGCGATGAGGTCCGCCCTGAAGGAGGACACAGAAAGTGCTGTTGCTTTGGCACACTGACGGGAATGTACCGAGGAGGTCGTACCTCCCCTGCCAATTTTTGGCTCGATGGGGACATTCGGAGCTATTAATAGAGCAGGAAAACGAGTTGTCCTCAGGAAAAATAACGGTGGCAGACGTGGTTCCGGTGTCTTGGTTGTCGGGAGTTTTTCTCGTGTTTTGTGTGCAGTGGCATTTCCATCCGCGTAGACGGATTGCCCTCCAATCCCCGCTGAAAAATCACCTCATTTTCTTTGTGGAAACCCCCATTATATACCAGAGACATGTATTTACGTATACATTGTTTTTTTCAAGGGTACGCGCGGTAAAAGTCGGGACGGGAAAATGCAGCCGAGTTCACAGCTGTGTAAAACGAGAGAATTTTCGAGGTATATTCCTTTGCTCTGTGTATGCTTGTACGTACGCGTATTGCGACTGTAAATAGCCTAAAAATCATGGAGGAGGAGCGTGATCTACGTAGCTCCGCGGTATATGGTGACCAGCACCATGAATTTTTACGCTGGGTTCAAGTCCCGGATTGCGGCGGCGTTTTTTTTTTGCATCCGACGATTTGTTTTCCGTTCGACGATTTCTGAACGTTTACGGTTCGCGCTTCGCGCTCACGGCTTTCAGCCGCTCCTGCGGAGGGCTGATTATATATCTGCACCTTGTGGGTGGGAGCAGGGTGCCACATAGGATCACATCCGGGTGGGATCAGGTCTTGGTGGGATCAGGAGAGCCAAGCAGGGGCCTGTTTTGTTTCTACGCTTTTCATCGAGAATATCCCCAGAAAATTATTCATCTACAACATGGAGAGCTCTACTCGGAAAATGTGGTCGGGACGAGAATGGGACGGGACGGGAACGGGAAGTCGCGCGACATTTCGTTTCCGACCGCGAATTCCCTACCCTTACCGTCGTCAGTGTCTGTTCCCGATCTTTACCATCCCGTTGTAGTTGTTGTGTTCCCGTTCCCGACTCTTCCCATTCCCACTGTTTGCGCGTTCACGCCTACTCCCGTTCCCACTGTCTTCCCAGTCCCGACTATTGTCGTTCCCAACGTCTGCCAAGTCCCGACTATTCCCATCCCACTGCCTGCCCACATAATCCCGTCCCATCCCGCCGTTGGCACGCAGTTTTCCCATCATACGACCATGAATGCAACTGGATTATGCAACATTTTAGATGCAACAGCAGTACATCCGTATATGATAAAAAAAAAAAAAAAAAAAACACGATTTGTCTTTTCTTTGATTTTATACCTGGTGTATTTTAGATAGGCACAAAGTTAAGTTTGTATGAACCATTCTATCGGTCGAGATACACCTGACTATGTGAAGTCATCGTTTAATTAAACCGAACCCTAACGACGAAACAACAAATACCAGGTAAACAATTGACCATGTCGACGGCTGTTGTTACATTTGTTTGATAAAAAAGGTACAGCAGTAGTACCAGTACACGAATAAGCCGGGACTATATTTCTCTCTATTGGGCCGTGTCGCCGTGTCTCCTGCCCGCGCCGATCGTATTCCCAACCATTCCCGACTGCGTTTGTTTCCCGACGGTATTCCCGACTATGTTCCCGACCGATTTCCTGACCGATCCTGACGTTTCCCGATCGTGTTCCGTTTCCGTCCTGTCCCACCAAGAAATCGTGTAGTCCCAACCTATCCCGTTCCGACTACAAGTATGTTCCCGACCTTTTTCCCAACCTATATTCCCGACCCGTCCCGCGCAAAACTAGCTCCCCGTCCCGCCCAAAATCGTTTCCCGTCCCTTTCCGCACCGCCAACGAATCGCGTCTTCCCGTTCTTTCCCGTCAACCAAATGGCTTCCCATCTTCCCGTCCCATTCCCACCCCGCGGTAAACCAAAGGGAGCTTTTCCCCACCCCGTCCCTCGCGAAGACCCCAAAAAAATCCGCCTGCGACAGGCAAAACCTTCCCGTCCAGTCCCGCGCGGCGCCTTCAGAACCGCGCGTACCCCTAGTTTTTTTGTGTGTGAATTCGACCTACAAGATAGTCGTTATCGTTTCGAGGGGTACATGCGTACGGCGCTGTTCCTATGCCTCTGCGTGCACCCGCATGGCATGCTGCACTAAAGTGAAATTGTTCTACTGCTGTAAATTTGAATGTCAAAACAAGAAACGAAAAAATTGGAAAAATCGGACAAAAAAAAACAAGGACGACAACGTACAGATTTTCGATAGTTTGGCCGGGCGCTTTAAAAAATAATGAGTGGGATTTTCATTCCGTGTCACCGTTTTCTCCTTGAAAGCACGTCCGTCGAAGCGTTTGCCTTGACCCCGTCCTTCAAGGGGTAATAGTGCCGCCTCCTGAGATACTTGGCACAGAGTACAGGGCAGTACGCGTACTCTTCTGGTAGTGCCTCACCTAGGCCCGTGGTTGTGATGCTCCTTTTCCCGCCGATCATGCCACCTCTTATTATGCCCGTTTTTTTCCTAGTATGCATGCAGCGGTTAAGATCCGCTACGAACTAAGAGATATGTCGGTAATAAATTAAGGCTCGGCCTTTTACGAAACATGAAAAATAATAAGGACTTAGGCGTGAGAAATGCAGCTCACTGGCGGACAAGATGGTAAATATCAATATTAGAAGCAACAGCGATCGACGCCCATACGAGTAAAAAACGAAGTCCGTTCACATACGACGAACTAAATAAGGGACGCAGACTACAGCAATACTACTATTACGGAGGGCCATAGTAAATAGCACCCACGGTACACACAAAAACCTATATATTTCCCTATTTATACTAATAATATTTGGTCCCATTTACTGTGGTCCCCCGTAATACTACTGTGCTCTGCTCTGCTCAAAACCCCCTCGGTTCCTCCCGCAATACGAGGTCCCTGCTTCTTCTTCCTTCCTTTTTTTGATCATTTTTGTGAATATTCTCTTCAATCGGATAATATCCGGTCTGTCCCCAAAACCGCCCTACGTAGCAATAAGAAATGTCCCGTTTAAGAAATGCAGCGTTCATAATAAAGACTGGATAAATAGGAAACGTATGTTTCAAGAAATACGGCCGGAGTGTGCCGACGAAATAAGGCGTCGAGCCTCAGCGCCAAACTGACGTTTCTCAATCGCGGGCCTTAACGTTATATACGTACCTCAACCTACAGCAATCTTACGTACGTACTACTGTAAACCTTTATAGAGTGAACTGTGCTGCAATTTTGGAAAGGCCGTCAGACCAGTACCAGTCATTGATACTCAGTCAATGACTGGTGATCACCAGTCATTCGGAATGAATCATATCCTGGGAAGACCTAAAGCTGAAAATTACTTTTACTACTAATAGAGCACCTTTCCGTAGGCAATTTTCCAAAGTTGCAAATTTTACACGTCACTGGACAGCTTTGGGCGCGCGCCGCGCAGTGTTTATTGAAACCCCTGTTCTGGCAGGCTCTGGAGACTGGAGCCACCTTTTATGAGAATCCTCGGCAGACAACGATCGACAAGACAAACGACTCCGTCATGAAAGCTGGACGGAACGCGTTGGTTAGGGTCTCCAACCCACTCTAGTGTTACAGTGCTCCCACCTCGGTCGGTGATGTGTGGCGCGGGCCGGCCAGGCGTGTGATGAAAAAGAATTTTGGCGCTGATCTGTTGAAAACAGGCCCCTAAAATCTCGACCCCTCTTCGATGGCAAGCATAGACCATTTTTCAGGTTTGACATCGATCGACGAACCCTAAGACTGCGTCACGAACTCTGGGCGAAGCGCTTTCTTGGGGGCTCCGACCCACGCTAGTCTCACAGTGCAGTACTCACACCTCGGTCGGTGATATGTGGCGTGGGTGGGCCAGGCGTCTATTAATAACGTATTGGGCAGGTGGTGTGTGGAAAACAGACGACCAAAACTCATGATCCCTCTCCGTTGGCACTACATAAAAGTTTCTGAATATTTGGACGGAGAGCGTAGGACGCCGCGGCCAACCTCTCGCCCCTTAGACCACGGAGTCCAATGATACCTTCGAGGCCATCATGTACACTCATTGGCCTTGCCCGGCACGAAGCGTGTTGACCAAGGGTTGATTATATGTCGAGATCGAAGGTCAACCGTCGCGTGACTGCGGGTGTGCGAGCTGCGAGCTGTGTCGGTCTGTCTCCTTGTTTGTGTGCGGCGTGATTTCGCGTTTCGCGTTAATACAGCGATTTGATTTGTAGATAGCCGGCGTGGCTTGGGTTAATACAGCGGTGTGATTGGTGAATAGCTGGCGTCAACTGCCCCGTGTTATGTTAGACTTTGCCGAGTATGAGTACCTGGAGTGCCTAAAGCTGAAGATGACCGAGTGTGTGCGAGTACCTGTGTACGAACACAGCGGGAAAATTTCCAGGGTATCCCTCGGGACGCCTTTTGGACTCCGGGACGATATCCCGCGGGACACAGTTACCCCGAGAGTAAACGGTACTATTTGCATGGAATGTGGCCACCGCGGGACATGCTTGTGCCGGAACGGGATTTACACTTTTCCGTGGGGCGGGAGCGGGATATCAGAATTTGTGCGGGACACGTTTGTGCAGGCACGGGATTTCACGTTTATCACAGGACCGCGGGATTTCTGGATCGCCACGGCTGCTTGTCTGGTGCGTCCGGCTTGTCTGGTGCGTCCGACGCCTTCACCTATTAATAGCTCATAAGAAACGTGACCCAATTTCGTCGGTTGCGGGTTTTTGTGGAGAGATGTAGCTGTGTGCAAGTGAAGTGCAAACGTTCAGCTGTGGGTTGCTTTTTTTGTCTCTTCTTTTGCGGGACGTGTTTATGCGGGAACGGGATGTTGTAATTTGTGCGCGACGCGATTGTGCGGGAACAGAATTTACACTTTTCCGTGGCGCGGGAGCGGAATACTGTAACCTGTGCGGGACGCGTTTGTGAAGGCACGGGAATTTTACGTTTATCACGGGACGACGGGATATCCCGAATCCCGCACAAAACTGCGGGATAAATCCCGAGGAATGCCCTGGGAATGACTTGAGTATGCGCGAGTACCTGGAGTGCCTACAGCTGAAAATAAGTGAGTACCTGCGAGTATCTGGAATACCTAAAGCTGAAAATTACTGGGTACTCCTGAAGTACCTACGGCAGTGAAGAATGCCATATTTTGATTAGGGCTCGCGCCTTGTTGTGATGTCAACGATGACCACAGGCTCTTGAATACGATATACCTGATAGGGTTTAGGGCGGCGTTCCTCGCTTGGCACACACGCTCATGATAGCTGTAAAATATTGAATTGAAATAAATCTCAGCCTGGGATGGTTTGCCAGGTAACTCCCAAATTCTTGGTACAAGTCGCGTAGTGCTACTGCTGTGACTGACTGACTTGAGTTTTCATTATCGAAAAACACGATCCGACGCACAAACGCCCCAGTCAAACACAAAGCGCGGAACTCCTCAAAATGTCCGCTCGTAATTACGCGTAATACCTAGCCGACTAGAGACTACCTGGTAGGCGGCGACCTATCATCAGTCATCTTACCGCCCTATCCATAGTCCGTAGGTGGTAGGTCGACAGTCTACGAGTAGGTTTTGGTGCGTTAAGTCCTCTTTGGGCTTTTGATACGGAACACACCATTTTTTAGTTACAAGGAGATCCTTGACGGCTTGGGGCAAGAATGGCGTCGAGCGGTACGTTTGCTTGCTGGCTGAAAGTGGGGGGTCAGGTTCAACCCTTTCAGGACTGCAGTCCCGCTTGGGGGACACACCACTCAAATTCTAAGTAGTTTGTCCCCAAAACGGGACTGCAGTGCTATTACGAGGGGCCATAGTTATTAGGACCTACTGTACACACAAACACCCATATGTTCGCATATTTTTACTAGCAATATTTGGTCCTATTTACTATGCCCCCCCCGTAATATTAGGGTTGAGAGTTATAACCCTCGCTCCCGTTTTGGCGGGGAAATGCTTGATGATGTTTCAGTCAGATGTATGCTCATGTGAATGTTTATGTCCATTGCAAAACTCAACCGGTGGTGAAGAGTGACGGTAAAAAAGTGAGACAGAAAGCAACGTGAAATGCGTTTTATACGAGCTGGTCAGATACTAAGTTTGTGTGTATGTGTACGAGTATATTCAGTGCAGAACTCAAAAGGGTTTGTCAGCGTTATCAGCGTTATGATGCACAAAACTGAAAAGAGAAAACAAAGTAAGAGTTGGGATTTTATACGAGCTGGGCCAGCGGGAAAACGCATAAAAGTATCCACAGGTCGTGTATCTCGTGCACCGTGCCTGGGAATTGGGACTTGAAGTTTGGAGGCGCTGACCCAGACACGGTCACTGCATGCACCGCAAAAAAAAAAGTGTAAAAAAAGTATGACATGTTTAGATTTCGACTCGATCTCAACGAGATATCGACGAAGACTCAAGAACACATTTTTCCAACTCTAAACTCGTAATAAAATCGTCGTTCATGATCAAGGCGAACTTGGTGGAGATATACCTTATGACCCAAGGAGAAGATCGATATTTGTTTTATTTCCCAATTCGCCCCCCAAGAGATATTGCCCAGACACAATTTCCATACATACGACAAGTAATACGAGAAATATTGTTTGTTTCTGCAATGCCCTGCTCAATTTTGCGAGTTTCGATGTAAATTTTTCACCTCGTATTTGAACTGCGTGTGCAAACAAACAGCAATCCTGCCTTTTTTCCCCATTTTTTTTGGCAAGTTAGACCTGTGCCACCAACGGAAACGCAAATTTTCCCATATTTCGAATTCCATAGATACCCGTCAGAATTTTTTAGGTACAGCTTGCTATGGGCACGACTCTTAAAACGGAAAGTTCCAAACTTTTGGAAAACCCCGAAAAAAACAATTCTGGGGCCGATGTTGGGCCAAGATCGGCTTCAGAAAAACTCAGGCGGATGTTTGGCTCGAAGCGGCGGGATTCCGAGTCCTCGACAGACATCAATCGACAAAACCAACGACTTTCTGCGTCATGAATTCTGAACGGGGTGCGCTTGTTGGGGGCCCCGACTCACCCTAGAGTCACCGTGTTCACACAATAGCGGGTGACGTGTGGCGGGCGCTGGCCAGGCGTATGATAAAAAAAACAATTGGTCATTGGTGTGCACAAAATAGAGGACAAGAAAATTTCTCGACCCGTCTCGAATGGAAAAAAAAAAAAGGCTTTTTCTCAGGTTTGGGAGGACACCGTAGGACGCCGCCGGCCAGCTCTCGCCTCCTAGGGCATGGATCTACCTGATATCTTCGAGGGCGTCATATATACTCGTTGGCCTTGCCCGACACCAAGCGGGTTGGCCGTGGGCTTAGTCTACGTCGAGGTCGAGCGTCTGTCGTCGCACCAGTTGATTTTTATCAGCGTGTTGACAATCTGCAACGAGAAAAAACGAAGCGCGCCGCCTGCAGCCGTTGGAAAAAAAAAAAAACAAAACAAAAGAACAAACATTTTTTTTCCTTTTTTTCCCGCAGCGGCGGTACGTACGAGGATATTTTCCGCTGTTCTTTGAAAGCAATATTTTTCAAAGAAAACTGTTTGACTTTGCGTTTCCATTGGCATAGGTCTTCTAGTCGCTTTTGTATTCTTTTGGGAGTTGTATCGGTCGTATCTCTCGTACAAGAAAAAAGAAAGAAAAAAACGCAGGCTTTCCGTTTGTTGGCTGATGCATGATTAACATCATGCCAAAAATCCACACCCCAAAATGTAATATTGAGCGGGGCATGGCCAATCTACCGCTCTGGCAATACCTTGGCTGGCCCAGCTCATATTACGGGGGGCCATACTCGTAGTAAATAGGACCAGATATTTGTCAGTAAAAATGGCGAAATATATAGGTTTTTGTGTGTACGTAGGTCCTATTTAATATAACCCCCCGTAATAGTAGATTCAGTACACCACCAACCAATCGAACGCCGAGTAATGTGGAGGTCGATGCAACGGAGATATATCAGCAATCAGCCCACCGCAAACTTGAACCGTTGCTCGGGTGTATATACTCGTAGCGTGCTGTCGTTGCTCTTGCTGTGAAAGAATTGCGACTTGCACATATTCACATTTTACACGTACATGTTCGGCCGGACAGGTGCAGGTGCCCCTCCCGTCCGCCGAACGTTCCAAATATCGTCACATCAAGTACCAAAGGGTATTCTACCAGTACTCCCAGTATCTCGCCAGTGTTGCCAGTATCTTGCCAGTGCCGATGTGCCAGTACCAGTATTTCAGAGCACACACCCGGAATACGTTAGGCCTTCATAGTACAGAGAAACGCCCCAGTACCTCACAACAGTAAAATATGCCATGCCCACAGCGCTGCTACTGTTCACAGCACTGCTAACTTACTGGTACCAGTTGTTGCGTACCACTGCGGTGGCACTCTTAGTATTGATAGTCTAGACATACTCATGTACCCACCGAATAACCCTATCACACGGGTGATAATATCCCACACTAACTACTAGTAATACCGTATCACACTAGGGTGATAAGATAACTCACCCCCTCGGACGAACTTCCGGGCTGATTTTTTCGACAACGGGGAGGACGTACTGAATACGCTCACCAATGCGTCCCTTGTATGGAAAAGGCCTCCACGAGAATTTTCCAAAGCCACGGTTTTCGTCGTGTATGCCCGCCTAGATTTGGAGAAGACCACCCTCGGAAATTTATCTCAGGGGGGGTGTTTGTCTTATCACACCCGGGTGATAGTGTTATACGAAGTATACCTGGTAGGCAGTATGGGACTCATGTGCTGGTAGTCTGTTAAGTATATACCGATACCAGGTTATAATCTATTCATACAACTGGCTATTACGGGGGACCATAGTAAATAGCACCAGATATAGTCAGTAAAAATAGTCAAGTATATGGGTTGTTGTGTGTACCGTAGGTCCTACTTACTATGGTCCCCCGTAATATCAAATGTGGACGATTTTGTCCCTTTGTGTTGGTTGCTGCATACCAGGTGGGTGATTTTTTTTTTGTTCAACAACTATTGATATGAATACTGTATACACAAAGACCGCCTCGCCAAACAACAGCAGCGTTCCCAGTACCTTGCCGCGTTTTGATTCCAGTGTCGTGCCTCAGAGTTGCACTCGATGGATGCACTTGCCGGGGTACTGATAACTTTTTTCTTTTTCTTTTTTCATCCCATTTAATTGTTCGCCCTTCTTTTCTCTCTCCCTTGTATTACGGGGGGCCATAGTAAATAGGACCTGTCGCACACACAAAAACCTACCTGTATACACTTCCCTGTTTTTACTAATATCAATATTTTGTCCTATTTACTATTACGGGGGTTACGGAGGTCCATAGTTAACAGGACCAAATTTTGTTAGTAAAAATAGGCAAATATATAGGTTTTTATGTACATCATAGGTCCTGTTAACTATGGACCCCCGTAATACGGTCTCCCGTAATAGTGATCACTCAGATCCTTGGTCACACAACGGCACAGGCTCTCCTTCCCCACGCCGGAAAAGAAATCAATCCATTCGACGCTGTCATCCGTTTGCAAGAAATTCCGCCTCGCAAGCGGTTTTCAAGAGGACGCAGCTCACCTTTCGCGTGACTCGCCCAACACCTCACGGTGCTTCGCGCTTGGTGCTAGCGATGGTGTCTGCCCGGTCGGTGAAAACCCGACGAGCTCCGTCCCGGCATTGTAGGGATGCTAGGGTCTATGATTTGTATGTACGACTACGGCCATGCATGATAGCGAGTACCACCCCCCCACACACACTACGGTTGCTCCCTTGTCTGTTCATCGCGAAAAGACTTCCAGGTACTGAATAAAGCCCCAGTACCTAACATCAGTATTACGGGGGGGCATAGTAAATAGGACCATAAATTGTTCGTAAAAATAGGGAAATATACAGGTTTTGTACAGGTTTTTGTGTGTGGCGTAGGTCCTATTTTCCATGGTCCCCCGTAATAGTTGTGCGCCATGCCCAGAACAATACCGCAGTCTATGGGCTATGACAGTATTATAGAGTCATCGCCCATGCCTGGTAGCTGTGCCGGTGCTGCTGGACAGCTGACCGCTGTGATAACCTCTGGGATGTTCGACTATTAATAGTCACAAACTAAACCTACTGCCGCGGTGTAAGCCTGATGTCTGACGATGTTGTCTGTGTTGCGAACGCTCCCAACATTGTTCTTTCCCGTACGGATACTATGCGCCGCGATGGTCTCATGCTTTGTACGGTAGTTTGGGAGTTTATTTTATTTTATTTTTTCTCTTGTTCCGTTTTCTTTTTTTGTTCTTCCGTCTGATGCATCTATCTGATTGATCTTGTTTGATTGATCTGCCTGATGGTGGGTTGAGGAGAGGAGACATGGAGCGAAACCAACCTTTCGATTTTCTCGGACAGATTGAAAATGTTGCTTGCTGCTCGTATGTACCGTACTCAATTCTCAGTAGTTTCGGTCTGTCGTCTTGACTCCTGCAGCGGTGTGTACGTACAGCGGTATGAAACATTCGTAGTACCGTGCAACACGTGGGATGTGGTAACACTCCCCCGTCGGGCGAAGCGATAACGCCCCCCCCCTCGGGCGAATGGCCGACCCGATTTACTCGACGACGCGGAGCGTGCAAACGTCAGGCGGCGCGTCCATGGAAAGAGGGAAATATCTCGACGAGATCTTTCGCAAACACATCATTTTCGTTTTATGCCACCCCCCCCCCCCCCCCCCCCCTCGCTGTTTATAGGTTGGGTTGGCGTCGGTTGGCAACGACACTGCAAAACATGCCGCTCATCACGTGAGCTAGACAACCAGGGTATCGTTTTTTTTTTTTTTTTTTTTTTTTGTTTTTTTTTGGGCGATCGGTCACAGCTGGCGATTGAGTCATACTCGTAGATGATTTGTGCGGGGTGGAGAACCTTTACTCCGCTCGAGGGGAAATATCGCAACACGTAGTATTTATGGTGAGGCACCCACGAGGCAGTTACATAGCACTTCCACTCCTGCCTCTGGAAGTGGCCACGCCGCGAAATATTATAACTCAATTGACGCTGTCATCCATATGCATGTCCGCCTCACAAGCGGTTCTTAGTACGATGCAACCCACCCTTCATGAGACTCGCCGGACACCTCTCGGCGCTTCGCGCTTGGTGCAAGCAATTCTTATGTCTGCCTGGTCGGTGAAAACCCGACCTGCTCCGTCCCGGCAATGTAAGGATGCGAGGATCTATGGTCATACGACTGCGGCCATGCACAATATCGAGTGCACCCCCCTCCTCCCTGTTTTGATCCAATCGACGCTGTCGTCCATACGCAAGAAAGTCCGGTTCACAAGCGGTCCTTAGTAGGATGCAGCTCACCGTTCATGCTACTCTCCCCAACACCTCACGGCGCTTGCTTCGCGCTTGGTGCAAGCAATACCTGCCTGGTCAGTGAAAACCTGACGGGCTCCGTCCCGGCATTGTAGGGATGCACGGGTCTATGGTCATGCATTCGACTACGGCCATGCATGCTGACATGATACACCCTGCTGTTTCGGAGACAATCGACTCGGAATATCACCTCGCGGGGGGGGGGGGGGGGGGGGGGCATTTTGCGCGTTTCCTTTCTGGGTGGAAATGTAAGGACCGTTTGGTATTCCTATTTATACCCTGACGGTTCAATAAATTTCCGCCCAGTGTTGTGTATGGTACCAGGTACGGTATTACGGGGGACCATAGTATATAGGACCTACGGTACACACAAAAACTTCTATTTTTCCCTATTTTTACTATTACGGAGGTCTATAGTTAACAGGACCTATGTCATACATAAACACCTATACATTTAGGTATTTTTACGAACAATCTTTGGTCCCGTTTACTGTGGTCCCTCGTAATAACAATATTTGGTTCTTTTTACTATGGTCCCCCGTAATAGTGTGTACCTGGTCCGGTATGTACAGTACCCGGGAGCTGGTATTTCATAGCTGTGCTGCACCTTTTGTGTCAGACAGTCGGGGAAGAGATGACGATCGTTGATATTCGTGTGGTGTTTTTTTTTTTTTAGGGTAGCTTTGCTCCTTTTTCGCTGCATGTTCGCGAGTCGTCACTCTGACAGCATCCCAGACAGCAGGCGTGTTCCTCTGCTGTGTGTTCATGACTACCGTGCGTTTCGTACGGTGCAGGCAGCGCTCCAGACGGAAGCCGCTGTGGTCAGCAGCCACGAGTTGGTTAGTGGTGAGAACGGGGGGAACTATATGCTGTAGTTGAGAGGATATACCCGCGGCCATGTTATTAATAATTTCAGTTTGCACGCTGATTGCATCTTGTGTGCGCCTTCTTCCTCTCGTGTATTTTTAGGCAGCCGAGTTTCGATATTTCTTTTTCAATAGTTTTTTTCTGGTCTTCATAGAGCTCCAGATTAGCGGAAAGCATGAGAGCGTGAGTTAGCTGTACATTCGATGAAAATCGACGAGCAGTGGGAATGCTGAACCCTATGCGCGATAAAAACTAAAGGCACGTACCGGGGGGGAGAAGGGACGACACCTGTGACCACGGCTTGTCCAGAAGATCGTCGAGGGTAAAACCTCCCACGAGTGGGCTGGAAAGTAAAAGTGATGAAAAAAAAAAAAAAAAAAAAAAAAAAAAGAAAAAGCACCCTTGTTTGTGTGACCACGGATTCCTTCGTTTGAGTCAATGTGAGAACAACAACAAACAACAATATACCCGGTGTGATATCCTAGTATTTGGGTCGCATATATTCCTACCCTATCGCTATTCCGATAAACAACCCTTATATAGCCTGTACCACGTACAGGTATGCCGATCCACTCGTGGCGAAAATATAAGGACCGCTTGGGTTTGGTATTGATGTATAGAATGTTCTTTTATTTCCGGACAGAGCGGCATCTGGTATATAGATATTACGAGAGACCACAGCAGTAAATAGGACCAAATATTGTTATTAGTAAAAATAGGGAAATATAAAGGTTTTTGTGTGTGTGCCGTAGGTCCTATGTACTGTTGATCCTCCGTAATAGTATTATGCTCTATTAATATCAACATCTGCGTCTCCTTGACCCTTTTTTTTCTTTTAGGGCTGGAGCCCCGTTCCGGGGACAAAACTACTTGGATTTTTGACTGGTTTGTCCTCAAGTCGGGACTGCAGTACTACTGTAGAAGGGATATAGGCGGGTAGTATGAACACTGCTTTATGATATCATGTACGTACCGGGTATATGGGTATGGAACTACAGCAGTAGTAGTGCCGGGTGTAGCACAGCAATGTAATAGCTGGAGTCAGTTGTGAGGGGCGTCTCTCGTCTACCTGGTGTGTGCTACGAAATGGGTGGCGGTTCCGTCCGTTCCTGTGCAGTGCCTTTAGAATATGCCGCTGTAGTGTAAAAATGTTTATGGTGAGCAGAACAAAAACGATGACAGCAGTCGACGCACTGCTGTATGTACAGCTAAGACTACCAGCAAACACAGCAGCACACAAAAGTCGTGGGAAATAATGTCGAACTTACCCTCCGCCCTGCGATTGCGTGATTGCAACTAAAAACTAAGGTGTAATTGCCCAACTACCGGGGACGGCAAGGCAAAGGTAGGCACCCATAGTACCTGACTGGTGTGATGTGCCCACGACTCGATCGAGAAGATCACCGAGTGTGTGAGCTCCTGCGGCTTGGGCTGAAGATGGAGAGGTTGGAAGTGACAGATGGTATATGGCGGTGCTTTGTAAAGAAGGTTGAAACTAGAAGCGCCCTGGGTGGTTGTATTTCAGAAGGGCAAGCAATCAATGCCACATAACGATGAGCTCATCGCGTTTTCCTGCACAGATGCACGCGTGTTGTATGATTGTAGTACGTACGTACTGGAAGGGCAGAGTTTACGAAGAATGACATCAATTACCGGTACAGTATACCGGGTATCACATATTACGATGTGGTACCAGTATTTTTTTTTCATTTATTTTTTTTATCATCACTTTTACTTTCCAGCCCACTCGTGGGAGGTTTTACCCTCGACGATCTTCTGGACAAGCCGTGGTCACAGGTGTCGTCCCTTCTCCCCCCCGGTACGTTCCTTTATTTTTTGTCGCGCATAGGGTTCAGCATTCCCACTGCTCGTCGATTTTCATCGAATGTAGCTAACTCACGCCCTCGCGCTTTCCGCTTATCAATTTTTTATGCAAGAAAAAGTCCCTACGAGCATGCACTCGGTGAGACTTGAACCCACGAAATTGATGTTGATAGGCACGCGGACCACCTATTAATACCAAGCCACCGGAGACGCCGGCAGTATACCGTATGGTAGCTGAACAGACGGAAACAATAAGTAAGTCCAACTGCATGAATGTACAGCAAGTGGGTGCACCTATTCAAGAGAGAGAGGCCTAGATACGATAATTCATTCGGGACTTGACCCGTTTAGGGCCGCAGTGTCCAAGAACCTAAATTCAATTCTAATTCCAAGTAATTTGTCCCCCAAACGGCACTGCACTTCTACAGGAGTTAACCCTTTTACGACCGCAGTCCCGTTTTTGACGGGAAAATTACTTAGAATTAGACTAGAACATATGTTGATGTATAAAAGTGCTGTGTTCATAGGGGTACGGGTAGCTGCACCCACGTTTTGGGGGCGATTTGCTTTCGGCTCGTACGTATGATAAGCGATTCGTTTTGCAGTGACGGAAGGGTTGGTTAAGACGTGGCGATTTGTTTTGTGGTGAAAGGGTTCATTGACCCTATTTTTACAGCAGTAGGACTGCAGTCTCGTGTTGACGAAGCGGGTCGTCACATTCTGAGTAGTTTGTCCCCGAAACAGCACTCTAGTCCTGTTAATAAAACGGTTCATTAAGTGGTGAAATCGGCACGTCCCGCCTCCACTACTGCTGTTCCTACTCTGTATTTGCCTATCGCAGAGAAGAGCAACCTGTAGTTCAGGGCGCTCATTTAGGCTTCTTCGTCACAGGGCGCTCTAAAACCGAGGTTGCCCGCTCTGTGTTCACGTTAGTGCTGGTGATGCGTTGAAAATCGCAACCGTGTAAGATAAACGCCGGGGTCTCAACAATTCCGCCGAAAGTCGCTACCATCCCGTTTGCAACTGGCGGAATTCTCTGCTGCTGCTGCTGCTGCTGCAGGCTGCTGCTGCTGCTGCTGCTGCTGCTGTACGTACGTATCTCGGAAGCCCTCTTCCTTTTTACCGTCCGTGAAAAGTAACCCCTGCTACAATAGAGTCAAGTAGGTTGTCCCTGATTACGTTGTGGTGCAGGTTCTAAGCAAATGTAACGTGACTCTTCGTTTTGCTCTGTCTCCTGCTGCTTCACGCAGGTACAGGTTTGTGATCATCACAGCAGTAACAAGTACCTGGTATTATTAATAATAATAATAATAATCTTTTTTTTTGTTTTTTGATGTGTTGGTTTCCGATGCGGACGGGTCATCATTCATCTTCTACAACAGCGCTCTACTTACTCGTACTATTACGGGGGGGGGATAGTAAATAGGACCAAATACTGTCAAGAAAAAAAGGTAAATATATAGGTTTTTGTGTGTACCGTAGGTCGCTATTAACTATTCGTATGGACCCCCGTAACAGGTACCAGGCGACACTTCCATGTAGAATACCGATATTAATACAGCGGTAGCAGCAGCAGTACCTGCCTGGCGCAATGTAACAGCTTTAAGAAATCAAAATCGTCTATTAAAACCACGTATTAATAATACTCCGATGAAACGTGTTGACCCCTCTGCAGCTCTGTGAGTTGACTGGCTACGAGTTTAAGTCGCCGACTACGCTATTGGTTGGCTAGGTATTACACTTGATCGTTGGTTGGTAATCCGCGGAATTCTGTGCCTCTGCTTTTTTTGTACCCAACTGGCGCATTTTGTGGCTCGGATTGTGTGTGTTTTTGGTTGTTGGTTGATGCTGGAAAAAATATGGCGGTTAGTTACCATGGTTGGCATGCTTCGCCACACCCGACTATATAATAACGACCCGTGAATTTGGGGGGAAAACTACTTGAAATTAGTGTGTGGTAATTTTGCACCCACGTTTTTTGGGGACGAAACTTACTCGTGTTGATACACTATTACGGGGGACCATAGTAAATAGGACCAACTATTGTTAGTACAAATAGGAAAATATATAGATTTTTGTGTGTACCGTAGGTCCTGTTTACTATGGATCCCCGTAATAAGAACTACTCGTGGTGTGGGATAGTCTTTTTGCACCCACGTTTTTCAGGGACAAAATATTTATTATTACCAGTACTACTGCTGTAGGAGGAAGTGTGGGATATTTGTTTTCACCCCCGTTTTAAATACTCGAAAATAGTATGGGATCATTTTTTCACGCACGTTGTTTTGGAGACAATCATGTTAATACTAAAGTACGTACCTGGTAGGTATTAGTGCTGGATAATTTTTTGCACCAACGTGCTTGGGCCAATAAACTGCTTGACCTTAGACCTATGCCAATGGCAACCCGAAGTATCAGTAAAAAGTTTGAATTCCAAAGATACCCGCCAAAAAAAATTAGAACACGCTTCCTATGGGCACGTTCAGAAAAAAAAAAGTTCCCCAGTTTTGGAAAAGCCCGAAAAAAGCAAATCTGGGGCCGATGTTGGGCCAAGATCGGCCTGAGAAAAACTCAGGCCGATCTTTGGTTCGAAGCGGCGAGATTCCGAGTCCTCGACAGACATGGACCGACAAAACCAACGATTGCGCCATGAATTCTGAACGGAGTGCGCTCGTTAGGGGCTCCGACCCACCCTTGGGTCACCGTCTTCACACAATGGCCAGTGACGTGCGGCGGGCGCTGGCCAGGCATACGATAAAAAAACAAATAGCCGCTGGTGTGTACAAAACAGAAGACAAAATTTCTCGATCTGTCTCGAATGGCAAAAAACAGGCTTTTTTCAGGTTTGGGGGGATACCGCAGGACGCCGCCGGCAAGCTCTCGCCCCCTAGAGCATGTATTCACTTTCTATCTTCGATGCCGTCATCTATACTCGTTGACCTTGCCCGGTACCAAGCGGGTTGGCCTTGGGCTGAGTCTATATCGAGATCGAGCATCTATCGTCGCACGAGCTGATTTTTATCAGCGTGTTGACAATTTGCAACGAGAGAAAACAAATTGCGCCGCCTGCAGCCGTTGGAAAAAAAAAAAAAATCCCTTTTTTCCCACAGCGGCGGTACGAGGATATTTTCGGCTGTTTTTTCAAAGCAATATTTTTGAAAAAAAACTTTCGGATTTCGCGTTTCCATTGGCATAGGTCTTAGGGTTGGATCATTTTTATTTTTTTCGCCCACGTTTTTTTTGGGGACAAACCTGTTTGGTATTATTGTTTGCACCCACGTTTTCGGGGACAAACTACTCGAAATTAGTGTAGGATACTTCCACTCACGTTTTTTTGGGACAAATCAACACTAGAAGTTGACACTATGAGTTAGTTAACTTGGACCTATCACTAGGAGTTAGTGTGACACATTTTTTTTTTCATCCGCTTTTTTTATAGCAAACTACTTGGGTTTACTATGGGATAATATTTGCACCCACGTTTTTCGCGAACGAACATGTTAAAACCACATTAGGAATTGGTGTTGGATCATTTTTTGCACCCACGTTTTTGGGGACAAACTACTTGGATTCACTATGGGATAGTTTTTGCGCCAACGTTTTCTGTGGACAAAATATTACCGCATAAGACGCATGATAGCACACCCCCTGTGGTAAATTTCCGAGCCAATTTTCTCCAAATCAAGGGGCGCACGCACAAACAAGTAGTGGTTTCGGACGTATTACCTCACGGAGAACTTTCCGTGTAAGACACATCTCTCCGCGTTTGCGCTCTCCCCGTTGTCGAGAGATGCACTGTCTCGGCAATTCTCTAGAGGGGGTGTGGTAATATCACCCTAGTGTGATACGGTATCGCCAGGAATTAATGTGAAATGAATTAAACGCGTTTTTTTGGGAAACATTTACTCCTTGAATTTTCTGTGGGATGCTTTTTGCACCCACGTGTTTCGGGGCGAACAGAATACTTGGAATTAGAGTGGGGCCGTTTTCGCAGTACGTACGATGTATACGTACGTATATGTCGTAGTATCCCACGCAGCTTGCAGATATGAGTTTCGACAAAATCCTCGATCGCACAGCCGTCGTTTTTTTATTTTTATAATACAGTACCTGATAGATGTATACATATATATACGAAGAAAATAAAAAGCCGAAGCTGTGAGATCGATAAATCACTCAGAACTCATACTTGCAAGCTTAAGCTTGGTGTGAGAATTCGATCTATTAATGGAAGGTTTGCAGGTTATTATGATAGAGGGGTCAACCAATGATTTCGTACAGGTTCGAAAGCAACGAATTCGCTACCTACCTAGCTAGTGCCAGGCATATGCCATCAAAGGCGACTACAGCAGTATATACCTGGTATCCATGCAGTGCGCGTTGGTTGTTAGGGACACCAACACAACCCCCTCGGGCGATTTTAATGCAGCTGCTTTTCTCGAGAACGGAGAGAGTGCAAAGGCCGAGCGTTGGTTTGTGCGTCCTCGAGGGAAAGGTCTCGAGACGAGATGTCCCCAAAGCCAGTATTTTTGTTGTGTGTGCCCCGCCCTCCTTGTTTTTTTAGAAAACCGGCTCGGAAACGCATCCCAGGGGTGTCTGCTTATCTTGCGTGGTACCGGTATACGGTACTTGGGTTTTCGTGCGTGATCGTTTTTGCAGTAAGCCACGAGGGTTATATAACCCTTTTAGAACCGCAGTCCCGTTTAGGGGACCAGCCGCTTAAATTTTTACGGGGGACCATAGTAAAAAGGACCAAATATTGTTATTACGTAGGACCAAAGTAAATAGGACCAAATATTGTTATTAATAGCAAAAATACCTAAATACATAGGTTTTTATGTATACCATAGGTCCTATTAACTATAGACCCCCGTAATGGTGAAAATAGGTAAATATGTACATAGGTTTTTTTTTGTACCGTAGGTCCAATTAACTATGGTCCCCCGTAAAATCCCGTTTTGAGGACAAGCCACTTAAAAATTAAGTGGTTCGTCCTCGAAACGGAACTGCAGGACTACCGCAGTCCCGTTTTCGTCCTTTTCGGGACGAACCACTTGAAATGTTTACTCAAGTGGTTTGTCCCCAATTATTTCTTGTCCTCAAAAGGGGACTGCAGGACTAAAAGGGTGGGTGACGGTGGTGTACCCACCCCGTGACAAGCCGATCCATGTGGTCTTTTGTTGTCTTTTGCTACTGAAAAAACGATCCCGCGCTGATTCCAAGTAGTTTATTTTGCGCGACAAGCCGATTCGCCTATACCTGGCGTTGTTGGCGCTTGAACCGGACGGTGTTTCGAATGGGTACGCGCCACTGCAACACGCCTCTTGGGACTGCATTCTCGTTCAGGAGACATGGTACTTGGAACTAAGAGTCAGATGTGGCAGGTGTGTGTATGTGTGTTTTTACGTACACTGCGGTACTGAAATAAAAGGGTTGAGGCTGCTTGTTGTGCCTTCCTATGGTCACCAAAGATCCACCGTGAAAAAGCGTACACAAGCAGCGCCGCGACCTCTTTTCACTGAGACGGGAGGAATACATCTCGAGGCCCACGCGCGCGCGCGCAGACACTCAGCCCACTGAAAAGATTCAAGATTCGCATCCATGTTGTTATACCAGTTCACACGCTGCAGTCGTTTTCCTGGTGACTCGGCGATGTTTTCCCACATGTATCACTCCTCTTCTCTCTGACCTGGAAAAACGTGTACGTACCAGTGTGTCTGGACACGTAAGGACCGTCTGCCTATTTATGTATACGTGCTAAGACCGTCATTACATTGTCCGGAAAGGGAGATCACACGGGTGGTAGGATAACACACCCCGTAGGAAGCTTTCTTTTTATCGACAACAGGGAACGTGCAAACGCCGAGCGGCATGTCTATGGAAACGTCTCGACGAGACCTTCGCAAACAAGCAGCCATTCCCGTTGTCGTGTGCGCCACCTGGTTTTGGGGAAAAACGCCTCTGGAATCCATCCCAGGGGGTGTGCTGTCTCATCACCCGGGTGACAGTGTTGAACGGCGTTGTGCTATGGCAGACAACACAGTAGTACTATTTGTAGATTATGGTTAAGCAGAGTTATTTGGCAGACAACACACGCTCTATTTTGCAGATTACACCACTTTGTGTCGGGAGTATTTTCCCCGTTTGATAAGTGATACGGATCCGAAGAGGTGGTGATATTACCGGCGGGAGTGACAGCAGTGTGGAAGCGAACGCGAGCGACCAACGAGTGCGTTTTTGAACGACAACAACCAACAACGATATCAACGGCAGTAATGTTGCCGACATGAACAACGACAAGCAACGTCGGCGACATCAACAGCAACAGCAACAACGGCCATGTCAGGCACACCGACGACGACAATGACAAGAAACCGTATCAGTCGAAAACAGTGAGAACAGCAGCAACAACCTCAACAACACCTACGAGATCAACATCAACAGCAACGCAACAACAACAGCAACGCAACAACAGTAGTAGTAGTAGTAGTAGTAGTAGTAGTAGTAGTAGTAGTGGTAGTATTACGGGGGTCCATAGTTAATAGGACCTATGGTATACATAAAAACCTATATATTTACCTATTTTTACTAACAATATTTGGTCCTATTTACTATGGTCCCCCGTAAATAGTAGTAGTAGTAGTAGCAGCAGCAGTAGCAGCAGCAGCAGGAGTAGGAGTAGTAGTAGTAGTAGTAGTAGTAGTAGTAGTAGCAGTAGTAGTAGGAGCAGGAGCAGCAGGAGCAGTAGTAGCAGCAGCAAATGCAGTAGTAGCAGCAGCAGCGTAGTAGCTTTAACAGTCGCAGTCGAGGGATAACACGTGGCAGCAAGTAAAGTTGTGCTTCGAAGTATAGAAAGTTGGAGCGGGTGGGACAGCAACCACAACAACTGCAACGGCAACAGCAGCAACAAAAATCAGCGTCGACAGCAACGCCACACGAACAACGACAAAAACGGTGGTAGTAGTACTAATAGTTGTGGTAGTAGCAGTAAGAAGCAGTGCCGTCAATAATTACGGTAATCGTAGCGGCAAGTTGGTTGTGTGGAAAGTTGGACCGGATGGGACAGCAACCATACAACTACAGCAAAACCACCACAGCAACAACAAGCAACAGATTCCTACGTCCATGATCTAGATATTTCAGAGCAGATGCATTCCCGATCTTGTATGATCTAGCTCGTGTCGCCGGGTGGGAGCCGTGTAAGTATCTGTCTAATCTAGCACAAGTTTTCGGGTTGGATCTGTACTGTACATATCCCGCACAACGCTTCATCTAACGGCAGGTTAGGATCTAGATGATCTATCTGTAGGCAGATCGTGATCTATCTGACCTGTCCGACGTGTGAAGCCCTTGTGGGACTCACAGCGGGTGTAGCGACCCAGAAACGAACTATTAATAATAAAAAAAGCGACAAAGTGTTATCTCTTATCAGCCTATATTTTGAAAGATTGTCCGGCAGTCCGTCAGTCCGGCACTATGACTGCCGCCTTCCCGTGTCGTAGACCCGCCCCATTCCCCCGAAGGGTGATGCTCTCCCCGCCCCGAAGCTCACGCGTTTCAGCCACGTCCGGTACCCCGCCCGCGTCTTTCCCAAAGCTGGAGCTAGGGGTTCGCAGCGCCCTCGATGGGGTCGGCTTGGAACTTTCGGAGATCTTCCCGGCGTGGACCATGTGGTACTTGGTGCATATAATATGATACTGGTACCGGGTATCTTGAATTTATTCTGGTAGGGACTCAGTCTTGGCTGCTTTTCGATTCAGGTTCGAGTTCCGAAAATCCTGTTGTTGCCGTTTGCCGTTCGCTTTTGTGTTCTGGACTGCTTTATATTGAATTGAGTGTGGAAGCGGCTGTCTCTCCCTCTCTCCTCCGTCTCTCGGTTACTATTAATATTACCCTGTAGTTGTACGTGACACGCACAGAAAACGCCCCCGCTCCGGGGAGTTTTTTTCGAGCTGATTTTCTCGACGGTGGGGAGGAGGGTGCAAAACGCGAACAACAGACAGGTAGATGCGTCTGCGACGAGCCCCTTGCTTGCTGTGGAGAAATCTGGCTGAGAAATTTAGCCAACCAGGGGGTGTGGAATCTTCCGAGTTATTACACGGTAAAAAAAATGTAGCACGAGCAAACCGCGCCAACGGTTCATGGACGCTCGATGGCTGCTGCAAGGGTTTTCATGTATCGTGATGTTATTAGGCGGCGACCGTTGCGCTTTGCTTTTTTATACAAGTATGGGTGTGACGTATCGTACTTCGTATAATATCACCCTGTCCTTGATTGCAAGAAACGTTTGTATTGTTATAATTTCATCCGAACGCACATGATACTTGGGGCCAGAGGGATGGTACACGAGTATCATTAATATTAAGCAGCGTGAGCGATATATATATATACATTGGTCCTCCTCTGTCTCAGTCTGTGACGACGGAATCAGTATCTCTCTAGGATAAGGAATCAGGACGGACACTGGGTGTACTGATGAAGCTGGGTAGAAAGGACGATTCAATGTGAAGACAGCAACAACAACAACAACAACAACATATACACACACCATATACCCTGGTACTTCATACTCTCGAAATGTCGAACATTCGGTACGTACGAGTACATCGTCTCAGCAACAACAAAAATGATGCGTCGCCTCAAAAGCGTTTTTTCGACGTTCGATACATTGCGGTATCATACATTTCGAACGTGTTGTATACCCTCCACCCTCCCACACCCCCTGGAATCCCCGATTTTTTTCATTTTTTTTTAATGCTCCGCTGCATGCTGCTACTGCACGGACAGCAGTTTCCAGGTTCGACGTATCATAACTGGTATCATATAGACCATCGAAACTATTCACACATTGAACAAGTCATGGCCTATCTACCTACAGAAGATCACCTAGATCCTAACCTGCAGCTGTGAGGTGCTGTGAGGGATCTGTACCGTACAGATCTAACACAGTAAACATGTGCTACACAGATCATGCAGATGATACGGCTCCCAGCCGGAAACATGAGTTGTTACATAGATAATACGTACAAATCAGGGATATCTCTGCCCGGAATATCTAGATCAGGAAGTGGGGATCTGATCTATCTGATCTGCAGATTATCTCTCCGGAGTGTGAAACCGTTTCGGTTTCGTTTTTGGTTATCGATATCGTATGCCCATCACCAGGATGTGACATGTGACATAATATTATATACCAGGTACAGCAGTAGTACAATATGCTACGTATGATATTGCCTGGTATATGAAATCATGATACGAGGTTCTCCTTCGAGATGTTGTCGGCTTGAAATCCCGAGAGCGTCGCAAGCTGAAGACGAGGGAGCCTCGTCTTAATCAGGCTCCCCTATTTGCGCCGAGTACTGCTGCTGTGTATACGGCTGTGGGGCAGGATGAGATTCGACGACGCGCGCTTGATTGAAAAAATGTTGGGCTTGGCGCATGTATACGACGCAAACATATTTTGCTTCTATTAATACTGCTGTACCCATACTAATAAAAAAAAGTGTGCTCAAGAGTCAGTTAGTTTCCCTTGGTGTTTTTCTTGTTTCGGATAATATTTTTGAGTGATACAACGTTGAAGCTCATGCTGCAGCGTTAAGGTCGGATGGCAAACGCAATGATTTTATTATATTCCTGGTACACAATATATATATTTCATGTTCGAGATGAAGGATATCGAAACTCACGTACCGATATCCAACATATCGAAACTCTCGATACGATATCCAACATATCGAAACTTTCGATACGGTATGGAACACATCGAAACTTTCGATACGATATCCAACACATTGAAACTCTCGATACGATATCTAACTTATCGAAACTCACGATACGATATCCAACATATCGAAACTCACGATCACGATATCCAACATATCGAACCTCTCGATACGATATCCAACAACACGATTGACCCTCGCTGAGACTTCAAGAGAGGAAGATTGATGATCATAAAAGTTCAAGAAGAGATGAAGATTACTACTGTAATTGCGATACGAAGCAGCGGCCAATGCGTATTTTGTGGAATGATTAATCTTGTAGTTCCTATTGTTGCTGCAGTCAAAATGGTTGATGCAAGGAGTCGTAGGGCACGGACGACAACACGATCCTACCTGGACGCTGCTTTGTTTGCAGACCGTTGATCGGATCGCACCCCAAAAGTTGTGAACCATTGTTGTTGTGGCTTTATCGGGGTACCAAAAGGGTCACAATTCTTCTGTGTTCGTATATATAGCCCATCGAAACCCAGCGCGCCCAGTGTCCGTGGTGATTTTTTCATCCCAGAAAGCTGCGAGCTCTTTTGTCGTAGAGAGGGACAATGTCTATGTTAGCAAGCTATTGATACGAAGGCAGAGATGGCGAAGAGAAAGGAGTCGCGGTGGACGTACGTACGTAGAAGTTTTTTAACTGCTGCGGTAAGGAGGTGTCGCGTGAACGCTGGTTCTGATCGCTCGAGGGTAGAGGGTAGAGGGTAGGGGGGAGGGGTGGCACGCGCAAAGAACGCCAGGGATATCCGGAGATGTCTGTCAACCAATTTTGATTATGTAAACGTCCAGCAGCAGCACAGCTGCAGCAGTTGATTAGCAGCAGCAACCCAACAACATTAGCAGCAGCAGCAACACGCGTACAGATCACACACATGAGTGCAAATGGGCCTGAACATCTCCGGAGATCCCACCAACCACTTTTTCCTTTTGATATGATGCGTTCGCACAGCTCTACGAGGATGTTTGCGATATTTCAATTGGTTCGGGTAATAAAAAATATTTGAAACGACAAGCATGAGGTTCTGATTGGCGACCCTACCGATGTACAGCAGTAGTAAGCGCAACAGCTATATAGTCTGCCAGCAGATAAAAGGGCTGTTTTTTACCGTTACAGCCCGCAGTGCAGCAGGGGTAATCCGTGCGCTAAGCACCAACACTCACTGATAACAAGGAGCGAACGCACAGCAGCAGAGGTGCGGGAGACTTGGACTACCTTCGCGACACGCAAGCATTGCTACTTTGCCTAATACAGGGTACAGGTACTTGTCACACTGCTATACTGCTGCCGACATTTGAAAGAATAATGTAGAACAGAAGGTCACGTCGGGTAAGAGGTCGAAAAAATCCTCCAAAAAACTCATAGCTGGTACAGCAGCAGCAGTGGTTGCAAGCTGCGTGTAGGTTTATATAGGCTTTAGAATGGTCTGCAAATACCTGCCGGTTTTGTACGTAACGAACTCGCCGCAGTAGTGCCGGTCTTTCTCTCTGTAGTGCCGGTATGCATGTTTGCGCCAGGCAACAAAACCGGCAGTATTATGGCGGCAACCGGCGCTATTAATAACTGCTCCCTCTAACACTAATACACTGGCTACAGTAAGCCCATCTGTATTGCCAAGCGATTCCACAGGCACTATATGGGGCAGCCGGCATTACTATACTCAACCGGCACTATATGGGGACCACCACTGCTGTAACATGGTCATGCATGACAATGGAACGGGTACTGCTTTGCTTATGCGATACCAGGTATACTGGTACTCTCTCAAGGGTATCGCCTTGGGATGGGTCAACAGAGACCCAAAATCCTGGCTTTTGATGCTCGGGTTCGTGCTTCTGAGGTCTTGAGGCACACATGTTGGTGGTTGCTGTCGCACCTGCACCCATGATACCACGGTCGTGGAACTTCTGCTTTTCTTGTACAAACGACATTATACACGCTGCTGTTTGTATCGTGTCTCTCTATTAACAGTCTACGTGCTGTAGTCTCTTTGTGTTCACACTATGTGCTGGTATTTTAGTCCTAGGATACACCTGGTACCTGGCATGCAACACACGGCGTTTCGCTCCGCGGGCGACTTTCGCCGCCCGATACGCTCGCTCATAAGGAAGGAGAGAATAGCATGCGAATGAAGCGCACAGAGAGAGAGAGATGTCCACGTTTTTTTTTTGTCCAATGTGACGACTTGCGAAAATGCCAAGAGCTCCATGCTAAAACACTTTGGTAGGCGGGCGGGCAGGTTTCGATTTCTTTGTTCGTTCTGAGAAAACAGCATGCTCGACGACATCCTGGCTCTCACCAACTCCGTCTGGTCTAGTCGGCGCGTACTGCAAGTAGCTTTTCCGCTTTGTGCAGGGCTGATTCCGCTGCGCTGTGCTGTGCTGTGTTTTACTTGCGGCAGATGCTCAACGACGACAACTTGCTCGTATCATGCGTATGTACGAACAAAAAAAAAAGTTCACCGAAAACAGAAACTTGCAGAGCAATATCGCACCAGGTCCATAGAAGGTTTTTCTTCCATGACAGAAAAGAAAAAGGACAAAGGCTCGCCGGCAGCTGATAGGGAAAAGCGTTGTTCATCTGGGGGGCACTAAAAAGGCCAGAGAGGTGCCAATCGACCCCGCTGAGGAAGAAAGATTAACAAGAAACATAAAATCTAGTCTACATACGTATATCGAAGTAGTTAAAGGGTGATGTGATTGTTGTTGTTGTCGTTGGTGTTCTCAGATTAACTCATCGCCACAATACCATGCAGCCCGTCGTCGAAGAACAGGCTCCAATAACTCTGGCGTGGAAGTTTCCCATCATCTGTAGGGCTTGTGGATTCCGAGCAAGGGGAGGGAGATCTCACAGAACTTACAGAACTTCCGGGTACGGGTATATGGAGGTCTTACGAAACTCACAGAAGTTCCTGGCGGGTACATCAATGTTGTACCCGTACCTGTACCCGCAACCCGGTATTTTACGAAGTGTCGGGTACCGGGTATATACCCCGGCACTTGTATTATTTTCCGGGTATTTACCCTACCGAAAGGCCGGGTATGGGTATGGGATGTTGTACCCGAACCCTGGGTATTGTGTCAAGGGCATATACAGTAGTTTCGGGTACGGGTATGAATGTCCTACAGAACTCACATACTGTAGGTTCCAGGTACGGGTATGAAGTCGTACATAATTTACAGCAGAAGTTATTTGTAGGGTAATACCCGGGTGAATACCCTAAGTATGGTTTTGTATGTACCCTATGGAGCACAACATTGGAATAGTAACTCGGGAGGAAAAAAGACTGGGTACGGGAAAATATTACGCATAATAACTGAAAGAAGTCGTACACCTCAGGCAGAAATAGAAAGTGAGGTAAGCCAAGATCAGAGAACGTACGTAGTCAGATACATACCAGATACGATATGTGATACGCTGTACGATGTAACTGTGGTGCTATGGATGCGATCTACTTTTTGTGATATCGGCCTCGGACGGAGTTCGGCTTACATGGTTGAATCCACGTAACGCAGGAAAGTGGTTCAGGGCTGAGGCGGGGGTACTGGATAGGAGAGATTTACTCGATCTCATTCATGGCCGTAGTCGTATGACCGTAGACCCTCGCATCCCTACAATGCCGGGACGGAGCATGTCGGGTTTTCACCGGCCAGGCAGACATTAGTTGCGCCAAGCGCGAAGCGCCGTCAGGTGTCCGGCGAGTCGCATGGAGGGTGAGCTGCATCCTGTTAAGAACCGCTTGTGAGGCAGACTTGCATATGGATTACAGCTTCAACGAGGTAATTTAATATCCGGTGTAGCCACTTCCAGAGACAGCAATGGGAGTGCTATGTAACTGCCTCTTAGGTGCCTCATCACTTTAAAAAAAAAAAAAAAAAAAAAAAAAACGTGATACGATCATTCCCACTTGTGCGGAATAAAGATTCATCACCTCGCACAAATGATCTACAACTCGAAAACCAGCTGTGACCGAACGCCAAAAAAGAAAGAGAAAAAAGCGGTACCCTGGTTGTCGAGCTCAAGTAGTGAACGACATGTTTCACATTGGCCTTGCCAACCAACGCCATCTCAACCTATATATAATAAGGCGGGAGGGCTGAGGAGGGGGGGGGGTACTCGTTTGTTGCTCGCCTTAGTCATTTGACCACTGACCACGGGTCCCTTTCGGGATGGAGTACCGTTGCTCCTCCTTGTAGAGACTCCTCTAAGCTTTGGGCGCTCCATCACGTCTTTTCCTTCTATAATATGTATTACACGAAATCCTTTTCCTAATCTTATCTCCTTCCTGTTTCGTCGCCTGTGGCCACCGTCCATCTCCTAGGATAGCGATTGTTTCTCTCGCTACTGCTGTCTAGTGTACCAAACTTCTCCATATCACATTCGTCTTTTCCCTCACCTTCATCCCCTGGGGGGGGGGAGGTGGGGGGTGCTCGATATTATATATGGCCGTAGTCGTATGACCGTAGATCCTCTCATGACTACAATGCCGAGACGGAACACGTTGGGTTTTCACGGATCATGCAGACATTGCTTGCACCACGCGCGAAGCGCCACGAGGTGGTTGGCGAGTCGCATGAAGAGTGAGCGGCATCCTACTAAGAACCGCTTTAGAGATTTTCTTGCGTATGTATGACAGCATCAATGAATTGATTTAATTTCGGAGTTTGGCCACTTCCAGAGAGAGCAGCAATGGGGGAGTGCTGTGCAACTGCCTCGTGAGTGTCTTGCCACAAGACTCTGCGTGCTGCGATCAGTCAGTCCCATTGTGCGGAGCAAGTGTTCTCCACCCCACGCAAATGATCTATAACTCGATCGCCAGCTGTGACCGACCACCAAAGAAAAAAAAAAAAAAAAAGGTGCATAGCTCACGCACTGAGCGGCATGATTTACAGCGTCGTTGCCAACCGACGCCAACTCAACCTATATACAATGGGGGGGGGGGGGGGTACTCCTTGTCATGCATGGCCGTAGTCGTATGACCATAGACCCTCGCATCCCTACAAAGCCGGGACGGAGCATGTCGGGTTTTCACCGACCAGGCAGACATTGCTTGCACCAAGCGCGAAGCGCCGTGAGGTGTCCGGCGAGTCGCATGAAGGGTGAGCTGCATCCTACTAAGAACCGCTCTAGACGCGAGTTTTCTCGCATATGGATGACAGCATCGATGAATTGATGTAATTTCTGGAATATACAATGGGGGGGGGGGGGAGTAATTCATTAGTTGGCAGGCTCCCTTAGGCACGTAGTTATTGATTTTTTAGCCAAAAAAAGGTATACCTGACCCCTTTTGGACAAAAAACAGGCGTACTAAGTAAAAAGCAGACGCCAGGATGCCTTCGATTAACCAGTCTCACATCGTACCTCTTTTTTGGCGTGAAAAGGCCGAAGTACATCTGGATTTGTCTACTTCGTCTGGCTTTTCAACTGTTTTCGCCTGATTTTCTGCCATCCAAAGGCCGCGTACTTGTTTCACTTTGCCGAGCCTGTACGTATGCGTGCGTATGTGCCTGGCATGTGTCTTGTGGATACATGGAGCTGACTTCACTTTTTCTCTGTTTTGTTGTTTGAAGTGTAAGCCGTTCAGCTGTCGTAAGTAATACAGTACGCATGATTTATGCTACTGCGGGTACGTGCTGCTGTTTTGTATGGTCACAACAGTTGGTATCCACAGCACCACGAACGCAGACGGCAGTTCGTCTGCCCCCGCGTCGAGGTGGGCTCAGTTTTTGGTAGGGCAAAATAACCTCGTGCCAGGAAAACGGTTCCTTGAGGGTAGTCGAGGCTTCAAAGCCGTCAGCGGAGGTGGGCGCCAGAAGAGGTACTCTTGGCGCGCCTGTAGGTCGGATTGGGGCCTGTGGTTCCTGTACCCTCCCGACGAAAAAAAAAATAATTCAGATTTTTGGAAGTTGTATGTTCATTGCTGCCAGGCGCAACAAAAAAAAAAAAACATGTTTTGTGATGCCTCATGGCCAAAAACACCGCTCGAGACATACGTTTTTTCTTGGTTCCAGTATGTACCTGTTTTTGGTTCAGATGGAACAGGTATACTTGTTTTTTTGGCGTTTGAACTTCATTATAATGTTGCGCTCGGGCAGGACAAATATCAAATGAAGCGAAGCGCAAGTTGTGTGCTATGTATGTACTTCGTACCTGGTACGTGTCGACATTTTTGGAGAGGTGAAAAATCACACGTGAGACAGATCATCGATTTCCACGTCATTATGAGTATCTTTAAGAGCAGATATATTCTTGGTGTGTATGATCTGTGTGATCTAGCTCATGTTGCCCGGTGGGAGCCGTATAGTCTGCATGATCTAAAGACGTGTTTTCTGGGTAGGATCTGTACTATGCAGATAGATCCTGCAAATATATATCATAACGGCAGGTTAGGATCTAAATGATCTAGATCGTCTATATGATCTATCTGATGTGTCTGACTTGTGCAATGGTCGAAACCCTTGTGGAATGTGGGACCAAGACGTGGAACGACCATGAAAAGACACCCGGTACCAGGTGCCAGGTAGTAAAATGGAAAAAAAAAAAACCGAAAGATCTAACCCAAAATCCCAGATCTCCAAAAAGCGCAAAACTTGAAATCAAGAAACCTGAATCACGAAACTCGAAACCCGCAAACTGAAACTCAAAATACCAAACCCCAAACACCAAGACCCGAAATCCTCGAACACCAAGTCTTACTACAGGCACGGCACAACAAAATCCCAGAACCAAAAAATTTAAACCGCCCTTAAACTAACTACCTGGTAAACCCCCCGGAAAACACAAAAAAAAAAAAACGAAATCTTTAAATGCACAACCAAAAATACCGAAAATAGTAATAGTTCGAAACCCAAAAAAACCAACACCACGAAACTGAATCCCCAGGCTAAACCCGAAGAAACCCGAACGCTTGTACCAACAACGGCAGCAGATCCACGCCCAGGGCAGCTGTAAAAATTAAAAAGCGCCACCAGCGGTGACTTAACCCCCCGCCTACACATGACGACTGTAGACCTTTTCTTACAGCTTCCCCTTATTTGGTTTTTTTATTTTTCGCTGTAATTTTTTCTATTTTTTTTCTAATAATTGTTTGGCTTTTTTCCCTCTGTATTATATCATTTTTCTCTGCATTGTTTTCTTCTTTTTCCCCCCCCTTTACGTATACCTGGTATACAGGCGACAAAAAATCGCCGGAAAGCAAAAAAGAATTGACCACGGCTGTCACAAATCCTCAGCGCGTCATGGAGAAGCAAGAGGAGGAGGGGGAGGGGGGGGGGAAGGGAGAGTTGCGAGCCGGCGGACAAGGCGCGCTAGCACCACCTATCGATTGCTTGCTGAAACAAGAGGAGTTGAGCGGGGGGAACGGGTAGGGCGGAGGTTGGGGGGGACGCGGAGAGGGATGAGCTGGGCGGGACTGGTCCTGGCCGGTGGCTTGTAGGGCAGGTGAGGGTGGGAGGGGGGGGGTGTACCCATGTACTCATGTCATGCATGGCCGTAGTCGCATGGCCTTAGACCCTCGCATCGCTACGATGCGAGGACGGAGCACGTCGGGTTTTAACCAACCAGGCAGGCATTGGGGGCGGGTGCGGGTTGGAGGGCATGGGGGTGGGGTGCATGCGCTACATGTGGTGGTAATAGTGTTGGCAATGTGGGGTAGTAGTAGTAGTAGTAGTAGTAGTAGTAGTAGTAGTAGTAGAAGTAATAGTACTAGTACTAGTATTACTATTAATAGTAGTAGTAGTACTAGTAGTAGTAGTAGTAGTATAGTAGTAGTAGTAGTAGTAGTAGTAGTAGTAGTAGTAGTAGTAGTAGTAGTAGTAGTAGTAGTAGTAGTAGTAGTAGTAGTAGTAGTAGTAGTAGTAGTAGTAGTAGTAGTAGTAGTAGTAGTAGTAGTAGTAGTAGTATTAGTAGCAGTCTGGGGCGGACGCCCCAAGCAGGTTCTCTCTTGTGTGATTGTGGTCTAGAGGACGCACCGAGTTGGGTCAGCACCTCGGGTCTACTCGAAACCGAGTGACAAACCTTTGGTGTGTATATTGAGGCGGTGCTATCTGGGGGGAAGGGGACCTGGTATCCACATTTCAAGCAGTTTCAAGTGTTGCTTCTTATTTTGTTGCCTTGTTGTTGCTTCTTTTGTGTTGTTTGTTTGTTGTTTCGTGTGCCGACATGACGCTACAGGACACGTCGCGATCTCTGTTCAACATGGAATCTCCGCAGAGCATGCTTTTCAGTTCCGACCAAGACTTGGCCATGGGGATGCCCAACTTCACGTCGTTCCTGCACCAGCAGGTCAGAAACCGCAGGGGGGGGATGGGGGGGGGGGGGGGGGGATAGGGGAGGGGGGGAGAGAGAAAGGGAGAGGGGTGGGTGGGCGGGGGGGTGAGATTGACTTATTGGCTTTTTTGTTTTGACAGTTTGATCGATGGAGTAGGGGGTGGAGTGGGGGGCATGGGCGGGGTGGGGCGGGTGAGAATGAATGGTCGGCGTTTTATTTTTGACCAGTTGATTGATGGAGCGCTGGGCGCTGTTCGTGTGACTTTAATCACAGTTTAGTGAGAGTCGTTCGTCCGTATATACCCCAAAATTCCCTCCTCTCCCTCTCCGACGCCCCCCTGCACCTTTATTGGTGTGATGGTCGCTGGGCCCCAACAAGATCATGATTAACGTGTGGGATTACATAGTATAGAAACCGGGAGAATGTGCAAGTCACGTGTTCATCTACCACTCTGAAGGTAAATATAAAGACAGCAGTAAATACATTAATGTCAACACCAAGTGGCCCGTACCCCTTCTAGGACTGTTAGTACTACAGTCCCGTTTTGGGGACAAAGCAGTCAATCTCTTAAGTAGTTTGTCCCCAAGGCAGGACTGCGGTCCTAGAAAGGGTTCACGAGGAACATGCAGTAGCTTCGTCCGTGCAGCAGTTGTATCCGTTCCTCTTGAGCATGTATGGTATGCTGTGTTCTCGTACTTGGTACGTTGGCAGTTCACTTGCTTTAACCCATTCGTTTATTTTTTGTCGAGTTTTTTTTTCTCTGTCTCGCAGTCTGTGACCACATAATTTAGCATCTGCTGTAGGATAAGGAATCAGGACGGACACTTGGTGTACCGAAGTAGTTGGGTGGAAAGAACGGTTTAATATCAAGACATCATACGCGTACACTCTGGTACTTGAATCATATTAGTAGTAGTTGAATATGATTCCGTGAAAAATACTATTACGGGGGACCATAGTTAACAGGACCAAATATTGTTAGTAAAACTAGGTAAATGTATTGGTTTTTATGTAGACCGTAGGTCCTATTAACTATGGACCCCCGTAATACTTTTAGCCCCCTATCGAGGAATGGCGTATGTGTTGTCAGCTTGGAATAACGCCACCAGGGTCAACGAACACCCGTGAACATCTAACGAGGCGAGCGACGGCACGCGTCCTCCACGGAGCGCCGCGGCCAGCGTCATTGTTTTGCCCGGCACCGTCTAGGAGGCTATCTCTTCTGGGGTGTCTTGGGTGGCTGATGCAGCCCCAAAGCCCCACGCTGGTAGAAGCGACGGCGGATACAGCGATCGAACTTCTGAGCGAAGTCGTGACCTGGTCGGTGCTCATGCGGTTTGGGAGGCAAAGAGGGACGAAAAACTGGGTTTGCGACGGCCTTGCTCTTCTTTAGACTTCACGGGCGGTCTAATCTGTGCTATAGGGGCCGTCGGACCATGCGCTGCGGCTGCTCCGGTGGCCCTGCATCTCGGGAATGATGGATCTCGCCTCTGAAGCAGTCGACGACACGGCTCAAGTTTGAGTGCCTTGCCTCGGTTTCACGCAACACGCCACGTCGAAATGAACAAACTCCCCGAACTGAATAAAAGAAATTAAAGTACTACTACTGCTGTAGTGCTTGCAAAAGAGCAAAATGTGCCCCCAAAATACTTAAAACGAATTTGGTGTTTTTGAATTTCACTCGAAAATGCCTGCTTGGTGATTCACTTTTCTTCGACCAATCGTATGCACAAATTAAATCGAGCGAAAATAGTAAAATTTTCGACGTATACATACAAAAAAAACTGTTGTTCGTTATTACAGGCCCCTTACATTTCCGCCCTGAAAGTGGTATATTTTTAATACGGGCGAGACTTTTGTCTGGACTTTTTTTTTTCGCCGGAATTTCGCCGGACACATCTCCGAAGGTCGTCAGAGTCAGAGTCCGAGGCGTCGGGACTCAAGTCACTGCGTCGCAAGTCTGGGTCCTTGTGAAGTACTGAGTCCCTTACATTTCCGCCCAGAAAGTGGTACCACTCTGACCCGAAATATAGGGACCTTTAGCATATATTTATTCAGTCTAAAAGGCCCTTATATTTTGGGTCGGCGTGGTATACTTTGAATACGGGCGAGACTTTTGTCTGGACTTTTTTTTTTCGCCGGAATTTCGCCAGACAGAGCTCCAAAGGTCGTCAGAGTCAAGAGTCCGAGGCGTCGGGACTCAAGTCACTGACTCGCGAGTCTGGGTCCTTGTGAGGTACTGAGTCCCTACGGTACCAGAAGCTGAAATGGTTGAGTTCTCGCAAGGCCCAAGGCACCAAGAGCTGAAATTGAAATGACATCTGTAAGTCCTCGCGAGTACCGAGCCAAAGGGTCAAACAAAAGGAAAACGCGATTTTTTTTTTTTTGTGTGTTTTGTTATCGTCGCACTTTGTTGAAAAATTAAAAAAAAAAACTGCAAAAGGTCGGACAGCGGGACTCAAGTCCTTGACTCGCGAGTCCGAAGTATTTTGGAGTGCTGAGTCCCCAGGGTACCAGAAGCTGAAGTGACTGAGTCCTCTCGAGTTCCCAGGGTGTCCGAAGCTGGAATGAGTGAGTCCTCGCTGGTTCCCAGGGTGTCCGAAGCTGGAATGAATGAGTGAGTCCTCGCTAGTTCCCAGGGTGTCCGAAGCTGGAATGAGTGAGCCCTCGCTATTACGGGGGACCATAGTAAATGGGACCAGTGTTTTTTAGTAAAAATACGTAGATATATAGGTTTTTATGTATACCATAGGTCCTATTAACTATGGACCCCCCCCGTAATAGTTCCTATTAAGATGGCACTAAAAGGTGAAATGACTGAGTCCTCGCGCTAAAGAGGTCCGGCAAGTTCATGACATGCACACTGGTGGAGTGTCACGTTAAAATATGTGTTCTACAGATGGACAAGAACCGGTACACAAATAAGAAAGTGTGTTGGGCGTAAGCTTTTTTTACCCAGATCTCCGAGGAGGATAACAAAAAAAAAAAAAAAAAAAAAAAAAAAAAAAAACTGAGTACTCGCGAGTCCCTAGGGTATTGAAAGGTGAAGTGACTGGTACTCGGGGGTACTTGATTCGCTGAAGCCCTTTGCAAAGCTCCTTGGGGTATATAGGGCAGCGGTCTGGGTTGGAGGCAGGGCTATGGTAGGGTATGGGGTATAGAGGTCTTGGCGTTAAGTTATACTTCGTACCACACGGGGCTACAGGACATTCCCCGAATCCCATACTTCAACCCTACCACTTGTATAATCTTTCGGAGAAGGCGTCTCCAACAGGTGAGGTTGAGACAAATATGATCATCCTTGAGTGGGTGGGTTCTTATCCGTGTGCTCAGTACCCCCCCCCCCCCCCCGCCTCCCCTGTCGGTGAAAACCGGACGTGCTCCGTCCCGGCATTGTAGGGATGCGAGGGTCTATGGTCATGAGACTCCGGCCATGCATGTTATCGAGTACTCTACCCCCCCCCCCCCCCGCTCCCTCGAAGAAAAAAATGGTTTGAGACGCCTGTATCTCTGTGGGTTCTGGTTTTGTGTGCTGAACTCTCCCTTTTCCCATCCCCCGAGAAGGATGCATACGTTTGTGCTTCGGTAATTTTGCCGCTGTGTGCTGACCCCCCCCCCCCCCCCCCTACCTCCCTAAAAAAATGACACGAAAAAGACCCGAAGCTGAATTCCCCCCCCCCCCCCCCCCCCCCCGCCCCCCGAAAAGAGAATAACTATATTTAGATCCCGAGCTGAATCCCACCCCTCAGAAAATGCACAAAGAATGAAAATCCCGAAAGGGATCATCTATTACGGGGGACCATAGTAAATAGGACCAAATATTGTTAGTAAAAATAGGTGAATATTATAGTTCTTTATGTGTATCATAGGTCCTATTAACTATGGACCCCCGTAATAGTACCGCGGTGGGTTCTTCAGTAGAGTGCTGCAATCCCTCCCTAACATCACCACCGCCGCCCCCCGCCTTGCTCTCCTCTCTTGCCGTCCATGTCACAGGACAACTTGCAAGCACTGCTGGTGGACATCCATGAGGATCCCAACGGATTCACTAACTTTGTCGAGGTCAGACATAACCAATCTGTACCTTGAATATGGGAAGTCTAAGCGGTCCTCATGTTTTCGGACCTGAGAGAGGTAGTAAATAGCAGGGGAGAAAGTGGGGTACGTAAATTATGCCGGGTACATCACATCACACGTACGTGCGCACGTTGTTAAGGTTACTGGCCGCGGTATTGGTGGTGGCGCTGGTGGTGGCGGTGGTGGTGGTGACGGTGGCGGTGGCGGTGGTGGTGACGGTGGCGGTGGTGGGTGGTGGTCGTGGTAGTGGTGGTGGTAGTGGTGGTGGTGATGGTGTCGTTGTTGTCGTGGTCATTGTTTTATCACATGCTGTATTCGAAATAAAAAAACGAATCGAACCGAGCCGAACCGAACCGAACCGAACCGAACCGAACCGAACCGAACCGAACCGAACCGAACCGAACCGAACCGAACCGAACCGAACCGAACCGAACCGAACCGAACCGAACCGAACTGAGCCGAACCGAGCCGAATACTAACCGATCCCGAAACGGAAACCGAAACCGAACCGAAACCGAACCTTTCGATACGATATCCAACACTAGATGGAGAGCAAAACGCGTTCGATGCGACATATGGAGGTTCGACATTTCGTATTTGAACGTATTAGAACTCTCTCGGTACGATCGATGTCCAACGTTAGACGGAGAGAGCAAAACGCCTTCTATATTATACGATCTCTCGAATTTCGGTAATTCACATTTCAGTATATATACAAATTACGAAAAGAAATATTAGCTGTGAGTTCGAAGATTAATCGATACGATATCCAATACGTACCAGGTAGCCTGCACTGCATGCGTGTGTGCTTGTTGCGTGCGCCAGAGCGGGAGAGAGACGCTGGTGATTATTGGAGAGGCCAACGTATCGGCCCTCAGCTCGGGGGGGAATGGATGCATCGAAAATTTCGTTACACAATTCAAAAACACTGGATTGGAGGGCAAGACGTGTTCTCGAAACGATACCTCGAAGCTCGATATTTCTTGTTTTACTACATCGAAACTTTTGATAAGATGTCCAACAAGTAGTAATAGATGGAAAGAGCAAAACGCGGTTGATACTATTGCGGGGGTCCAAAGTTAATAGGACCTATGGTATACATAAAAACCTATATATTTACGTATTTTTAATAACAATATTTGGCTCTACTATGGTCCCCCGTAATACAGTACATACCTGGTACGCGATATGTCGAAGTTGGATCATTCATGTATCAATATACCTGGTATATATATTCGAAAACAAATAGCATCAGCCGTGAGATCGAGGAGGATTAACACATCGATATTATATGGAAGAATTCGATATGATATCCAACACTAACTACGTAGCTTGCACTGCTTGTGTGGTTTTGCGTGCGCACCAGAGCCGGCGGGAGACGCTGGCGATTATTGGAGAGGCCAACGTCATGGCGCTCAGCTCGGGCGAGTCTAGCCTGTCGGACTATACCAACCTCCACCAGATCGGAAAGGGACGCTTTTCGGTGGTCTACTACGCGGAGACCAAGGTGGGAGTGGGAAAGAGGCGGTTGGCGGGGGGGGGGGGGGGCGTACTCGATATCATGCATGGCCATAGTCGCATTGCCATAGACGCTCACATCCCTACCCTACAATGCCGGGGCGGAGCACGTCGGGTTTTCACCGACCAGGCAGACATTGCTTGCACCAAGCGCGAAGCGCCGTGAGGTGTCCGGCGAGTCGCATGAAGGGTGAGCTACGTCTCACTAGGAACCGCTTTAGAGGCGGATTTTCTTGCATATGGCTGACAGCGTTAATGAAGTGGTTTATTTTCCGGTGTGGCCACTTCCAGGGACAGCAATCTGTCTTGCCATATGCACACTACGTCATACGACCACCCCCCTCGTGCGAAGGTAGTTTATCTGCGCACGAAAATGATTCTTAACTCGACCGCCAGCCGTGATGATGACCGCGAAAAACAACGAAAAAAAACGGTACCGTGGTTGTCTACGGTAGGCCATGCATTGGGAGGCGTGTTTTACAGCGTCGTCGCCAACCGACGCCAACCCAACCTATATATACATACCAGGTATATAATATGGGGGGGGGGAACTGGGAGGGGGGGGAGTAGTAAGTCTAACCTGCCGGATTGCACCACGCTCCACCAGATCGGAAACGGTTTTTGGGTGACTTACTATTACGGGGGGCCATAGTAAATAGGACCTACGGTACACACAAAAACCTATATATTTACCTACTTTTACTAAAAATATTTGGTCCTATTTACTGTGGTCCCCCGTAGTAGTTCGCGGAGACCAAGGTGGGGGTGGGAAGGACGCGGTTTGGTGGGGAGGGGGGTGCGTGCTGAGTGCATGCATGGCCGTAGGCGTATGACGGAGGAAGGGGGTTGTGAATTGGAAAGGGGGGGGGGGGGGGGGGGGGGGAAGTGGCAGTAAAACGCCTGGACTGCCCCGTACAAACCTCTTCCTGGACGCGGGCAGTAATGCTGCATTACGTGTTTTTTCAAGGCCGCTATACTGTCTAAGTTGGAAGTAGGAACGGTGCTCCGTCTCGAAAGGAATGTGTGGTCAGTGGTCAAATGACTTAAGGCAAGCAACAACTGCCCCCCCCCCCCCCCCCCCCCCCCCCCCCCCCCCGCCTTCACCGCCCTCCTCCCCCCTCCCTCTCTCTCTTCATTCTCCCGCACCCCCTCCTCCCTCCGTATATTTCTCAAAAGGGCAAGCGGGTTCAGTGCGCCCTCAAGCGCATCCAGCTCACGACTCCCCACCCCCGGCAGGCGCAGTCCGGGCAGGGTGGAGGGGGGGAAGGTAGCAACATGGGAAACTCGGCGCAGGGAAAGCTCGGGGGGACCAAACGCAACAAAAAAAAGGAGATGACGTACGAGCAGTGTCTTAAGGAGGCAAGCTATTTTTTTAACCTTTTTTTTTTTTGTTTCCTTCGCGTGTCCTGTTCATTTCGCGTGTAAGAAAAGAGAGATGTCGTACGAGCAATTGTTTTTTTTAGGAGGCGAGTTGGTGGTGGTGCTGTTGATGGTGATGGTGGGCGGGGGGGATAGGGGGGTGGTGGTGGTGGTGGTGGTGGTAATGGTGATGTTGATTGTGGTGATCATGGTGGTAATGGTGACGTCGGGTAATGACGATGACGATCAGGATTATAATGGCCGAGCGGAAGGTATGTCTGCTGTTGCTGCTGTTGCTGCTGTTGCTGCTTTGTCGATGGTGATGATGGTCTCCGTCGGTTTGCGACAGGTCGGACTTTTGAAGAACTTGAAGAGCCCGAACATCGTGAAGCTGCACACTTGCTTCCTGGACGGGAACGTGCTGTGGGTGGTCATGGACTGGGTCGACGGAGGAGATCTCAAAGGTGACAGTGACAGCCCCAGCCGGTCATCGATCGGTCTTGTCGAATACTGATCGATCCGTTGATTAGTCAATGAAAGGATCGTTCTGTTGGTTGGTCGTTCGGTTGATCGATCGGTTGACTGGTCGTTGGGTTGATCGATCAGTCAACATCTGATCGATCAGTTGGTCGTTCGGTTGGTTGATTGGCGGGTTGGTCGGTAGGTCGATCGGTTGGTTCACCGGTCAGGTCGATCGTTGGTCTGGTTGATCAATCGGTTGATTGGTCGTTTGGTTGATAAATCGCTTGATCGTTTGTTCGGTCAAACGATCGGCCTGTTGATTGGTCGATCGATCGGTTGGTTGGGTTGATCGAACTTCACTTGTCGTTCGGTACATCGATCGGTTCATCGATCGGTCGGTAGATTGATCTGTAGATTAACCGGCCTGTCGTCAGTCGGTCCACGTATGGTTTGATCGGTCGGTCGGTAAGTCTGTCGGTCGGTCGTCATTTTACTCTTACTCTTTTTAGTCTTGTCGTTCTTTTTTTTGTTTCGTTTCTTCTGGTTTTTTTTTTCGCTTTTTCTTTGGTCTTTTCGTTTCTCTTTTCTTTTGTCTTTTTTGTTTTGTGCGACGCACCCCCCCCCTCATCTTCTCCCCTCCCCACACGCCTCCTGCCGTTCGACATTGTATAGATGCGAGGGTCTATGGCCGCATATACTACTATGGCCATGCATGATATGAGTACCTCCCCCCCCCCGCCCCCTTATCCCCCTAATATATGAATTATATATATATATGGGTTGGGTTAGTGTCGGTTGGCAACGACACTGTAAAACATGCCGCTCACTACGTGAGCTAGACATCCAGAGTAACGTTTTTTTTTTATTTTTATTTTTGGCGGTCGCCCACAGCTGGTTGTCGAGTGAGACCATTTGTACGAAGTAAAGAACCTTTACTCTGCACAAGGGAATTGATCGTATCACGTAGTGTTCAAGGTAAGGCACCCAAGAGGCAGTTACATAGTACTCCCATTGCTGTCTCTGGAAGTGGCTACACCGGAAATTAAACTAACTCATTGAGGCTGTCATCCATTGCAAGTCCGCCTCACGAGCGGTTCTTAGTAGGATGCAGCTCACCCTTCATGCGACTCGCCGGACACCTCACGGCGCTTCGCGCTTGGTGCAAGCAATGTCTGCCTGGTCGGTGAAAACCCGACATGCTCCGTCCCGGCATTGTAGGGATGCGAGGGTCTATGGTCATACGACTACGGCCATGCATGAGACCGAGTACATCTCTCGTATCGAGTACACCCCCCCTCCCACCCTCGTCCGTCCCAGGCATTCTCACTCGTAAGCGGCACGAGAAGAGGCGGCTAAGCGAGCTGACGGTGTGGGGCTACTTCACCCAGATCTGCGATGCCCTGCTGCATATGCACGGCCAAAGGATCATGCACCGGGACCTTAAGCCCGCCAACATTCTCGTGGGTTTGGACGGAACGGTTAAGCTGGGCGACCTGGGACTTGGACGGTGAGTAGTGCCCGGCAGTACCACAGTACGTTACACCGTGGTAGTACCACGGTCACGGTAGAGTCCGGAAGTGATGCGGTAGGTCCGTCCGGTGGTGTTTTTTTTCAGGGCTTTTCGCGGGTCATGACCCGGCCCGCGGGTCGGGTCATGGGGTGTTCAAAATGTCACGGATCCGGTCGGGTCGGGTCAGGAAGTGTTCAACATCTCACGGATCGGTTCTGGTCGAGTCAAGAAGTTTTCAAATCTCGCGGGTCGGGTCAGGTCCGGTCAAGAGGTCGTGAAACGTTCACGGGTCGGGTCAGGTCATGACCGCGAGAAACGGGTCATTCTCGGGTCGGGCCAGCATGACCCGCGAGTTGTTTTCTGCTGACCCGCGGGTCGGATCCGCGCATCCGGTTCGCGGCTCCGACACTGAAAATACTTCCCGCTCTCTCACCCAAAGGCTTCTCTCGTACCTATACTCGACAATTCTCCTTCGGTATCGTATTCAAACATTAAAACACCGCCCAATCCATCTACGCATCGACGCACTCATCCATACCCACTACAGCCAGGCCACATATCGCCTCGGGGCACAAAAATGAATATTAAATTGTTTGTGCACGCAAGTGTTGACCCACGAGCCGGATCCGCGGGTCGAACCCGCGGGTTAATATAAATGGTTTTGCGGGTCAAGGTGACCCGACCCGCAAGAAACCCGCGTCTGACTTTTTTTTTTTTTTTAATTCATGGGCGGATTGGTAAAAATAAAGCTTAAGGTCACCACACTTTCCACGTTCCAATTTCGTGTCGTGTGTCAATTTAGCCCTTACCTCCCGTTGTAACATCAGAACAGGCTGTTGTTACTTACCCCTGGAGTTTGGGCACGTTGACCCGACCTGACTGGTCCCCGAGAGGAGCAGGTGCGGTGGAGATAGCCACCCGGGAGAGTCATCTCTCCCAGGTAGTGTGGGACTTGCGCGAGCTGACCCACTAACAAAAACCGAGGCTATGAGGCCTTCCCGCCGGACTTCGTCCAGCTACGGTCCATCCTACCTGTTGCGGCGTCGGTCCTCGGTGTTTGACGGTTCAATCGGAAGGTGGCGGGTCGGGTCGGGTCGGGTTGGGTCAGGAGATTGTGAAATCTCACGGGTCGGGTCGGGTCGGGTCAAAAGACTTTCAAAATCTCGCGGGTCGGGTCGGGTCAAGTCAGCGCACCTCAGTTTTTTCGCGGGTCGGGTCGGATCAGCTGACCCGACCCGACCCGACCCGTGAGGTTTAACCTGACCCGCGAAAAACACTGTTTTTTTTTTTTTAGCGAAGAATGGGTGGGGGGGGCAGTAACGCGGTATTACGACGGTAAGAGTACCGAGGTAGGATCCCGGCAGTGCTCGGCAGTACCACGGTAGTTTCGTGAAGCGAAGAAGGTGCGGGGGGTGGGGGGGATTGGGGGGTGAGTAGGCGAGAGACAGCATTGATCGTGTCCGCGGTGAGTACCTTGCGGTGATATTCGTTTGGGGGAAGGAGGGGAGGGTGGGGGTGGTTTGTTTTTCGGTTCGGTTTGTTTGGATTCGTGCGTCCGCCCAATCGCTTTTCTTTCCTGCCAATGCTTTTCAAGTGCACCCACACACACCCCATTCATACGAAGTGTATTGTCGTGTTTTCTTATAATAAACTCCATATACAAGGAGTGTGTTTTTTTCTCCTCTCGCCCCTGCACAACTACACGTGTGTACCAGATATTACGGGGGTCCATAGTTAACAGGACCTATGGTATACATAAAAACCTATATATTTACCTATTTTTTTACTAACAAATTTGGTCCCGTTAGCTATGGACCCCCCGTAATATGTATTTTTTTCCCTCTTTTCGCCACTTTCCAATCCAAAATGCATGCCTAAAATAATGTCTTCCCCCCCCCCCCTCCCCTCCTCCACCTCCCTTCCACCGCAAGAAGTGATTCGCCCAAATGTTTGGAGGCGTCTCTATCATTAATAGCAGCTTGAACGAACGGTGCTCCATCTCGAAAGGGAAGCTTGGTCAATGGTCAAATGACTGAGGCAAGCAACACATGAGTACCCCCCCCCCCCCCCCCCCCCCCCCCCCCCCCCCCCCCCCCCCCCCCCCCCCCCCCCCCCCCCTCCCCTACCTTTTCTTTAAGGTACCTGCACGCTCGAAGCGTGTGCGCTATGTCCCAAGTGGGAACCCCTCTGTACATGTCTCCCGAGACCCTTAAGGGACAGGGCCACGAGCTAGTGTCGGACATCTGGTCCCTGGGCTGCGTGCTTTATGAGTTGGCGATGCTGATCTCTCCATTCGCCGGGCAGCACCTCACCATGAAGAAGGTAAACAAGCCACACATGTTGATTTATTTATTTTTTGTCTGTAGCGCAACCGGCCGTCGGTAGCGCAAACTGCCGTCGGTAGCGTAAATAACCGCCGATAGGGTAAGCGGCCGTTGGCAAAGCAAAAGCTGCCGTCGGTAGCATACAGATGATGATGATGATGATGATGATGATGATGATGCTGATGATGATGAGGATTATGTAGTTATCATATTTTTGCTTATTTCCCTAAAATCCTGCCTGTGGTCACAAAACAGGCCGTGACACAAACGCACATCTCGATGTTTTTTTTTTTTTTTCGCGATTCGTCCGACGCTGTGTTCCTGATACGCACGTCAGGTACGTTGACTTAACTTTTTGTTTCTTGCCGGAAGTAAACGACTTTGCTTGTACGTAGATACGTTTCGGGTATATACCGTTTACTTCTTGTGTTGAGGTGGTGTACGACTTCCTTCAGTTCATTGTGTGTACGTGCGTATGATGGTTCGTGGGTTTTTGACAAAATCAGGTACGCCGGTTCCACTTGGGCCAAACACAGTTACATACTGGTACCAAGTAAGGAGCACACGCCACGAACGGTGTTTCTGGCCGTGAGAAACCGCAAACTTTCTTTTTGCGCCTGGACGTTGAGCGTGTGGCCTCCAAATCTGAAGAGTTTTAGTTTCTTCAGGGTATAGGCACCACGGGCTCCACTTACAGACCTGCAGAGGGTCACCAGGGTTCGTTAGCATCGCCACGGCGGGCGCGCCGAGAGTATTTATTCTGGCGCCCCCCCCCCCCCCCCCCCCCCCCCCCCCCCCCCCCCCCCCCCCCCCCCCCCCCCCCCCCCCCCCCCCCCCCCCCCCCCCCCCCCCCCCCCCGGCGCTCGTTGCCGGCTTGATGCCTCTCGACGATCCTCGCGGGACCACCTGCCCGGCGCGGAGTTATTTTCCGTACAAAATCTGAGACCACCTCGACGCTGGGTGAGGCAGACGGGCTGCCGCCTGTGTCCACGATGCTGTGCAATAACAGAGTGCACATTACAACGACTGACGCACATCGTGCACGCCAAAGAAGAAAAGGCGAAATCAGTGTACGTATGTACGTAGATACCTGGTACGTGCGAGCACAGAGTTCAGACGTAAGAGTTGCAACCGAGGGACTCGAAACCGCATTTGTGGAGAAAAAACAGCGTAGGTATGACTTCTCGGATTGGCTGAAATCAGACAATAACAGTTAAAGCTATTAATAGGCGAAGTAGACGACTCCAGATGTACCTGGCCAGTTTGAAGACTAAAATAGGTACGATTTATGGCTGGCCGATGTCGGGGCTTCTGGTGTGTGATTTGTACTTGTTTTTAGTGTGTAACCGGTTTTGGCACAAAGGTGACAAGGTATACCTGCTTTTGGCGAACACCCTTTTGTTTTTTCCTGAGAGAGTGCGACCGTTGAGCGTCTCTACCCCCAACCCCACCCTCACCCCATCCCCCCAACCCTTACCCTGACCCCACCCTCATCCTTCCTCCACCCCCACCCCAACTCCCACCTCCACACTCAACCCAACCTCCACCCGCACCCCCACTCTGACCCCAACTCCCACCCTGACCCCAACTCCTACCCTGACCCCACACGCCCACCCCAACCCCAACCCCAACCTCCACCCCCACAACTTTCTCCCCCGCCCCCATAACTTCCTCCCACTCCCCCACCCTGACCCTAACCCAACCCTCACCGCGAACCTGACCCTAACACCCACCTCCACACTCATCCTGACCCCACCCTGACCCTCGCCCTCTCCGACCCCCCCCGCCACCTGGCCCTACCCGGCGCTGCAGGTGACGGGTATTTTTCCGTTCCACATGATGGGTGTTTTAAGCTCCACGCGTGATACACCCGACCGGCATCTTTACGGCTACACCTATCAGTGTCACCAGAATCCGTGCCTTTACCGAATCGATATACTACCGATAAACCGGTTCGGTATCTGTACCGAATGGATATGTTTACCGAATCGGTTCGGTATCTATCTCTACCGAATCGGTGTATTTATGTACTGAATCGGTATTTTTTTTGTCTAACGTTACTCCTGAGCAGCTGTTCAACAAGATCGTCCGCGCGGACTACCTACCCGTGGACCGCACCACCTACAGCGAACGCCTCAGCAACCTCGTGGACCACCTGCTCATCCCGGATCCCAACATCCGCCCCAAGATTGACATGGTGCGTCTCGTAGTGTCTCAGTTGGCATCCGCTCACCGTTTTCCGTTTCGTGTTGGCGTGTTGGGTTAGGGTGAAGGTCGGGTTAGGGTGTCACGCGCGGTACTGTGGGGTTTTAGGGTTTGCACCTACTTTTTTTTTTGTTTTTTCAACTTTTTTCGGGAGGCTTCTTGCTTAAGGTGCATGCTTTTTCCCTCGTGTAAGAATTGTTTTTGAGATTTAAAAAAAACGAAGCTTTAGACCCTTTTAGTACCTACCGCACTACACACAAACATGTGTCTTACTCTATTTCCAAGCGATCTGTCCCCAATTGTCCTCACAAAGGGAGTGCAGTCCTAAAGGCCTAGAGGGGGTTGACACGATGGACAATGCTGTGGTCCCACTATTTCGGGGGACCATAGTAAATAGGACCTACGGCACACACAAAACCTATATATTTACCTATTTTTACTAACAATATTTGGTCCTATTTACTATGGCCCCCCGTAGTAGGTTATATCTCAGGGTTTTTCCGGCGAAACACTATTTAACTGTATTCCAACGAAAAGGCATGCCTCATTGGTTGGTATCAGACACATCTCATTGGCTGATGAGGCACATGTCCTGTAAGGCAAGGCATGTTTTATTGGGTGATGAGGCATAGCTTATTGGTTGATAAGGCATGGCTTACTGCGTGATGAGGCACATGCCCTATAGGGCAAGGCATGCCTCATTGGTGATGAGGCATATATTATTGGTTGATAGGGCGTAGCTTATTGGTTTATAAGGCATGGCTCATTGCGTGATGAGGCACGTGCCCTATAAGGCAAGGCACGCCTTATTTGGGTAGTTCCTCAGTGCCCTCCAGGAACCCCATCAGTCAGAAATAGTTCGGCCGAATTTTTCTTGTTCTAGCCTTGTCGTGTTGTAGTTTGCCTCCCTGTATACGGTAGGGAGGGGTGCGTGGGATAGGGGGGGGGGGTACTCATTGTCATGCATGGCCGTAGTCGTATGGCCATAGGCCTAGCATCCCTACAATGCCGCGACGGAGCACGTCGGGTTTTTCACGGACCAGAAAGAGACATTGCTTGCACTAACGCGAAGCAAGCGCCGTGAGGTGTTGGGTGAGCCGCATGAAGGGTGCGCTGCATCCTACTGAGAACCGCTTTTGAGGCTGATTTTCTTGCATACGGCTGACAGCGTCAATTTATTGTTTTTTTTTTCTGGTGTGGCCACTTCCAGAGACAGCAATGGGTTCACTATGTAACTGCTCAAGGAGTGGGGGGGGAGCTACCGTGGTAAACTATTTTCGAAGAAGGAGATTTTTGGTATGGCTGTTTTACACCCATCCCTCCCCCCTCCCCGCCCGACTGGGTCTGACGAATCCCCCCCTGCCCCCACCCCCGTACCCGCCTCCCCAAACGAAAACTCCAAACGCTCGCTTGGTTCGCGACGCCCCGAGGACAGGTCCAACCTGCTTCCCACCTGGCTCTGCAAGCCGAGCGACATGGGGTTGAGGTGAGCGGGTTTACAATGCGAAGCGGAGGCGTGTGGTGACCTTTCAGGTGGTAACTACACACCGCTTATCCCCCTCCCCGAAAGTGCATCCACCGTTTCGGAGACAAATTGCTTGGAATTAGTTTGGAGTCATTGTTGCAGTGGGTCAGAGGCTTTAAGACACTCTTATTTTTTAGCCGGGGTAAATTTTTTTCCGTTCTGGTGGAGCGTATAGCCAGAACTGTTCAAAAATATCACGGGACAGGGGGTCTTTGAAATATTAGGGGTCGTGTTGGATCGGGTCGGGTCAGGTCAGGAGATGTTCGAAATCTCACGGGTTGTGACGGGTCCGACCGGGTCAGGAGGTGCTGAAACTCTCACGGATGGGATCGGGTCAGGTGATCCGACCCAGCCCGACCCGACCCGACGCGACGCGCGAGTTTTGACACCCCCTCGAAAATCCCTGAATACCCCGTGCATAACCTTTGACTGGATAGTGACCCCTGCTCAGTATCCTTTTCAGAGCCCGAAAGGAGCGGTTAGAACGCCGCCCAAAGTGGTGTTTGCGAGGCCGAGGGTGTGTTGAACAATAGTTGGAGGGAGTACCAAGTATATTTACGAAAATGGTACCAGGTATATTCTTTTGTGTCTTTTTTTCAGAAGTCGAGCCGAGCCAACTTTTTTTTTTTTTTTTTTCAACTCCTTTCTTGTTTTTTGTTTTGAGTGCGGTCGCGCTCCACAGCGAGTGAGTGCATGATCACCAAAATGAAAATAAAAATAGTAGAACGGAATGAAAAAAGTACGCGCGAGTGACGCTTGTGGCGGTAGTGGTGTGTAGATTAGACCGCGGCAAGCAAGGCGATCCATGTGATTCAGCCATCCTCAAACACTCTGCCCCGATACGCCCTTTGCACCTGCTCAGCACCACACCGCACCCCATCGATCGTACCGTACCGCACCATGGCTGATTGAATTTTCGTTCGTCTCTCTCACTCCCTCCCTCCCCCTCTTCTCCCCCCCCCGCCGCCCCAACCTTTTTTTTTATTATTTTTTCTCCCTCCCCCCACTCGCTCTTCCCCCTCCCCCTCTCCCTCGTCCTCCCCGTCTCGCCCCCTCCCTCCGTCAGAGCCTCGACGTGGAGCAGCTGGCGAGCTGCGCGGACGAAGTGCAGCGGGACTACAGGTTCAACATCCCCTGGCAAAACGTGGGGGTCGCGCCAGGGACGAGCCCCCCCCCGTCATCACCCGTAGGAAAAATGCCTGCCATGCCCTACTACTCCTCCCAAGGGGGTGAATCGGTAGCCGGTGGTGGTGGCGGTGTCGGCGGTGGTGGTGGTTGTGGTGGTGGTGGTGGTGGTGATGCTGGTGATGGTGATGGTAGCGGTGGTGTAGATGGTGTTGGTGTTAGCGCTTGTGTGGTGGTGGTGTTGGCAGTCGACGCTATCACGGCTCGCCTGCATCGCCGCCCGGCTACGTGAGGGCAGATCTCGACGCGGACTCGGTGCCTCGACCGCCACAACGGTGCTCTAGTGGAGGAGGCGTGGGGGCAGGGATGGGGGGGGGGTGTGGGTGGGGGCGAGGGAGGAGGCGGCCGGGGAGAGCGGAGCAAGCGAAAGAAGCGCGTGCGTTGAAGAAGTTCAGCCTTTTAGGTGAGGGTGGGGGGGGGGGAGGGGGGGCGGGCGGGTAGCGGGGGTGTACCCTATGGTCATGCATGCCGGTAGTCGTACGACTATAAACCCTCCCATTCCTACAACGCCAGGACGGAGCTCGTTGGGTCTCAAACCGATCAGACAGATATGGCTTGTACCAAGCGCGAAGCGCCGTTAGGTGTTCGGCGAGTGGCATGAAGGGTGAGCTACACATCCTACTACTAAGAACCGGTTGTGAGGCGGATGTCGGCACCTTGTGCGTACTCTCTTGCGTACTTGCTTGATTTGTTTTCCGGCATGGCCAGAGACAGCCATGGGTATACTGCGTAACTGTCTCGTTAGTGTCTTCCCACTTACACACTACCGGTACGTGATACCGCCCCCCCCCCCCCCTAGCTGTGCGGTGCCCACCGATATAATCTAACTCGACTACCAGCCATGGCGACCGCACCCAAAAACGTAGTACCCTGGTTGTCTGCAGTAGCTCACGCAGTGATGAATGTATTTCACAGCGTCCTTGCCAACCATCGCCAACCCAACGTGTATCCCAGGTATATCTACAACGTGGGGGGTGTCGCCACGTCATGCATGGCCGTAGGCTTATTTATGTTGGGGGGGGGGGGGGAGAAAGAGAGAGGGGGAAGGGGGGGGAAAGTGGAAGTGGACGTTGTTACAAACGGACAGCACAAACATTAGAGAAGCTAGCCATTCATGGGCTCCGATCCCCCCTTGTACCAGGCGCTGCCTTTGCCTCGGCATTGGTGGAGGCTCTCCTGCGTCTCTCCAGCCAAGTGAGCGGTGGAACCGACCATAGCAATGGACTACCCCCCCCCCCTGCACCAGGAGAAGCCAAGATCTTCCCTTACCTCACCCCGCCCCCTCTCTTCCCCTCCCCTCTCCTCCCTCCCCTCTCCTCCCCTCCCACCTCCACCCCGCGTGCCCGCCCATATGCATTCTTCCTTATGCTTCATCACCGCGCACACAAGGCGGTGATTGTTGTCTCTCTAGAGAAAAGTAGATGATTTTGTCTGCTACGAAGGCGCCTCTCGGTGCGCCATCCACATTATTTAGCACCTCGGATAGATGGATAGGTGAGATCCGATTTTGGTGATGTAGACCTCTGGGGGCAGATGGATGGTCTGCACGATCTTTTATGATATGATCTGCGCGATTTACTGTAGAGCGCGTGTGCTGGGTGGGATCTGCGTGACGCGGGCTTTTTACAGGACTTATTTTGCCTGGTGGGAACCGCATGGCACGGCTGTTTTGTTGCGCGCAGGTTTTTTCCGGTTGGGATCTGTTGTTGATGCGGCTCCTGCACGACGTCTGGTTGCGGTAAGTACAGGACCTAGGTCTCTTTGTAAGATAATTGTGGGATATGGATGATCTACGCCTCGCAGAAATGGGATCCGATACCCGCTTCATGATGTAGATCTGCATGATCTGCATGATCTGTATGATCTGTGTGATTTGTACGATTTATATGATCTGTGATCTGTACGATCTGTTACGATCTGCATGATCTGTATGATCTGTATGATCTGTGTGATCTGTACGATATGTATTATTTATATAATCTGTATGGTGTATAGATCTGCATGATCTGTATGATATGTATGATCTGCACGATCTATTGTGGATCGTGTTTGCTGGGGACACATGCTCAAGGTAGAGGTGTAATTTGTTTTCTGAGGTTCCTGACTTCTTGAGCTCTCTGTACTAAGAGTGAGTAGAAACTGATTAAAAAAAACATGGAATGTGCCTAATGGTTAAAAGGTATCATGTTCCACGTGTAAAACTAATCGTCGTATCGCGAAAAAGAGTGGCGTTATTCCGACGATTTTGGGTTAAGGAACCCCGTCATTCCGAAAGTATTTCAGCCCAAAAGTGTTCTGCCTTTAAGGTAGCACGCGTCTGGGTGCCAAATCTTGCACGACGCAGGTAACTATAGGGTCTAGGTATGATGAAGATAAACTATAGGGATGTAGATGATCTGCTGTAGACCGTGATTTGTCTCGATGTGTGCACGATGTTTTTTTCGGGAGGTTGAAGACACGCGAGAAAACGACACGGAGTACTAAAAAGGTCACCGTGTTCTCGAAATATTTTGAGCGCTTGCGGGACGACAAGGAAGAGGCGAACGAAGGGAAGGGGGGAAGGAATGGAGGAGGGGACGGGGTTGGCGGTCGGGGGGGGGGGGGGGGGGGGGCGAGGGAGGAGGAGGAAAGGAGGGTGGGAAGAAAGAGAGGAAGGAAGGAAGGTTCCACGCCTCGGACAGATCTACAGATCATTCCCACTTCATGATGTAGATATTTCCGGGCAGATGGATAGATCCCTGATCTGTATGTTCTGTATGATCTGTATGATCTAGCTCATGTTGCCGGGTGGGAGCCGTAGATAGTCTGCATGATCTACAGTAGCACACATTTGCAGGATCTGTTTCTATACAGATCCTATACAGATCCTGTAAATCTTCTCACAACGGCAGGATAAGATCCAGGTGATCTATCTGCAGATAGATGGAGATCTATCTGCAGATAGATGGATCGTGATCTATCTGTCCGAGATGTGGAAGGTTTAAGCCAATCATTGACGAGAGAAGGTAGGGAGGGAAAGTACAGGGGGGTGATCAGTGCTTACCTTGCCCCGTGTTGTGTAACTGGTCTTGGCGTGTGACGATCTGTATCAAATCGAGGGCGTTCTTTTTTTCGGTGAGCCGATAGGGCTGTTGTAGGATCCACCCGACATTTTTTTTTTCAAAAATATATATTTTCTAATGTTGTGGTGTGGTGTGTTGTGTGTTCTGGTGTTGGTGCCGGTTCGTGCGTCAGCTAGCTCTTTTTTGGGAGAGCTAGCTCATCATCACGCTTGATTTATTTATCGTGCGGAGGAAGCATTGCGGAGTGCTGCGGGCGTTGGGGAGCACTGCGAAGATTGCGAATAGTGCGACGCGTTGCGCGAAGTGTTGCGGGGCATGGTGGCATGTTGCGAAGTATTGCGGAGAACCGTAGGGCGTTGCGGAGTTTACGAGACGCGTTCGAAGCACTGCGGAGCATTGCGGCGCGTTGGGCGTAACTGCGAGGTGTTGCGACGCGTTGCGATATTGCCACGCATTGCAAACCATTGCGGCGCGTTGCGAAGCATTGCGGAGCATTGCGGAGCATTTCAGCGCGTCGCGAGACATTGCGGCGGGTTGCGAAGTTTTGGAAGGCATTGCGGAGTGTTGCGGAGCATTGTGAAACTTTTCGACTCGTTGCGAAGCATTACAAAGGCTTTGCGACGCGTTGCGGACCTTTGCGGCGCGTTGCGATGCGTTGTGGACCATAGCGGCGCGTTGCGAAGGATTGCAAAGTGTTGCGAAGCATTGCAAATTGTTACTGCATATGATTTCGACGCGTTGCGAAGCATTGCAAAGCTTTGCGACGCATTGCAAAGCAATGTAATGCAGACATTGCGGCACGTTGCCAAGCATCGCGGACCATTTCGGTGCGTTGCGGAGCATTGCGGAGCGTTGCGGCTCGTTGCGAATTCTTGTTAAGAATTGGGCGAGTTGCGGCGCATTTACGGTGCAGATTCATTTCAGCAACGAACAGGGCGGGCACGGATATCGGCGGCTGCGACTATCGTCTGATTCCGCCTGGCTGAGGACAACGTTCGTCTGGAGATTTACAGCAGTGTTATCTCATGCTCCGTGGCTGATAGCGAAGAAAGATGCCTGTCAAGTTGGTTCAGCCGCGTTTTTTTTTTAAACCTGTGGAGGCCGTACACAAGTATTCGCAGGCTGTCGGTGCTCAGGTTATGTGTGTGCTGTGTCTGATTATCTGCCTGTCGTGTCGATTGTGTCTATTTTGTCTGTTTTGGCCATCGCTCTCGGCCGAAATGTAAGGGCCGTTGGGGTCGAAGTATGAACATCGAAAGGTCCCTACATTTCTGTCCAAAGTGAGCTTGTACCCTTTGTTTTTAGGGTGTCTGCGCCCTCCTTGATGTAGGTAGTTTTCACTACCTTACCCATTAGACAAGTAATTTTCTCGCTCACACCAGGAGGCAGTCCTAAGGTGGGTTGGCGACACTGCGTAGCAAAAGGCGAAGCGAACAAGATGATAGATCATGCGAGTTGTAGCGAAACCGTGCGAGTTACGAAGCAATCAGGCGAATCACGTAGTAAAATCTCCCGAGGAGGTATGACAACAAGCACGCGAGCGAGGGATCGACGGAAAGCAATCGGAATAGAAGGGGGGTACGTAAATGTGAAGGCGCGAAGGCGATGTTTTTTTTTTTTTGTGTGTGTGTGTGTGTGTGTGTGTCTTTGTTCGCCCGCGTCAATCCTGCTATGCTGCCCTTGTTTTTTTTTTAATCTGGTACTGGTACCTGGTAATATACATACGTATGCCCCACACGATTTTGTTTTCGATAATATATAGCGGAGGTCGGCGGGACGGCGGGGGGTCGGCTGGCCTTGATCTGTGCTCGGTTTAGATTGGCACGGCTTGGATTTAATTGGCTGCTGGTTTGGTTTGGCTTGATTTGCTTGACTTGTAACCTGTACGTACAGTTTTTTTTCCGGCTTCGTGTTTTTTTTTTCTTCACTTTTTGGCTATGGGGCTATTGGGCTATTTTTTAAGCTCTAAAAATTCTAGTTTTTGGCTCTTGAGTTTGGTTTTTGGGGCTTTGGGGGGCTATCAGGGCTTTTAGTTTTCTTTCTGGGTTCGCGTTTTGGCTTGGCTTATTGACCTGGCTTTTGTTTTTTTGGCATGGCTTCTGCGAGGCTAAGATTGGCTTGGCTTTGCTGGGCTGGCTCTCTCGTGTAAGCAATTGATCGGGGACCGCATGGCGTGAGGCCTTCCACTGGCCGTTGTCGTTTCGGTCGTCGTGGGTGGGCTGCACAGGGAAAAAGTTTCCGCATGCATCGTTTTTCGCAACAACTACAAGCAATCCGTGAGCTGTGAATTCTCCCGATCCAGGTCGATGCCCAGCTTTGCAAGCTGCGTGGTACATCGATCGCGCGTTTCCTTCGTTCCGTCGTTTATGACAATTGCTCGTTTTGCACTCCCCGCGACGCCGTTTAGATACGCTATTAATAGATACTTCCGCGGAATTTTTCCGAGATTTTATCTGTCGAGAGAGAAATAGCATGAGATGCAATGCAGTAGTTGATCGAAACTACATACCCCACGCAGTTGGTTGCACCTGGATCGAGAGATTTTATGTGCCACCATGTCACTTGGAAAAGGTGGCTGCAGCCCGCAGCGTTCCAATAACGGGTGGTGCCATTTTTCACTACGCGTACACCGGCGCCCGATTTCGTTTTTTGACACGTCCCAGATTTTTTTTTGGCTACGTAGACAGGGGGAGGGGGAACTCTAAAACCAAGTGCAATTAATTATTTAAAAATAAAATGTGACGTCGTGGAACGGCATGCTCGTATAATGTACACACTCGGACGGCTCTCGGATTCAACTGGCACTACACTACCGATTGCCATATCGAAGACCATGGCCATATCGAGATAACCGCATCCCAATGTGCACGATGGCGAGATCCCGCACCAGTCTTGATTCCGCACGGACCGCCCCAGTCACTTCATGATGCAGTCAATGCCTTGTTCCTAGCCGGAGCCGCCTCCGACTTCCCATTTCCTGGACCTGCTCCGTGCCCCCCCTGCGACGAGAGCTGCGCCCGGCACATCAGCACATCCACATGGTCGATTCTTCCTTGGAGTGCGGACAACGCCCCAGATCGCGTTTTCTTCGCGTCTGCACGTGTAGACATCTACGAGGACGCCGGAGAGCCGCCAGCACCGTCACCCATTTTGATTATAGGCGTTGGGTACTGCCTCGTGGCTGTCATCTACTCCCTTCCGAACCATTTCGTGACCCAGTTGCGTTCGAGAGGGCGGTGGTTGAAGTACGATTGCATACTCGGGGGGAGTACCACGTGCGACGATTTAGACTATGACTGGTATCGTGGTTTCCAGCATATGTATGTCTACCTTCGAAAGTCTATGACCTTGCCTGTTCCCCAGGCACAAACGACACCATACCGTAGTGCTAGCTACCATGAGCGTGCAAGCCAAGAACGCGTGAAGATAATCGAGGCGACTAGACAAGGACCCATCATGCCTCCGCCTTACCGAAGTCCTGGCCACTACGACGTGGGGAGCGCAGCTGTGCCTTGCCGACTCGACTCCGACGTACCGCCGCCTTGAGCGTCTCCCGTGTTCTTCACATGTGTGTTGAAACGTTTTGATTTTTGATGTGATATTGTTTCTCGATTAGGACTGCCTGCCTTCTTGTTTCCCTCTTTTTGCTAGAACGAATTTTGTAGAAATGTTGGACGGCGCGTCCAGCCTTTCGAGTTCTGCGCGGCTACATTTATATTAACTGTTCGGTCGACAGAGTGTTGTTTACGGGTGCATGTACGTGACGATCATCGGCGAAAAGTCTACTTGTATGACTTTTGTCATCTTTGACTTCACGGCAGCGTTTTATTTGGTGTGGGTGTGTTCGCGACACGTCGAGGTCATCGCAATCTGCGCGATGCTCGACGGTGGCGTTTTGTTTCATGTGTTTGCTTCGAAATAGCGGCAACATCAGCATCTGCAAACAAGTAATATTCTACGTGGCAAATATCGACGTCGCGAGAGAATTGTCATACCGCCGGCCAACCTTTTGTTTTATGGTAAAACCCTAGGGAACAGCGGGGCAACCCTTGCCCTGCCCTACAATTAATTATTTAAAAATAAACACCAAGTATATATTCCTATTTCCCCCTGTTCTCCAGGCTTTTAGACTGGAGGATCTGATCACAACGCCTCGGTTGGGTTTCTATTCTGACCTCTGGAAGTGGAGGTGCGGTATGTCGTTTTCTGTTCTTCACGGCCGCCCCTGACGTACAGCAGTAGGACATTGAACTTTAGTTTTTATCGGATTTTGCGCGCAATCTGAAAATTTAGGAGAGGGGAGTTATCCATATATTAGCATTCGAAGTACATTGCGAGTTTAAATGTACTTGTGTTGTTTGTGTATGCCTGGTACAATTTTTGTGGAAATTCATGTTCACGTGGTCGTGAGGTTACCCTGTACCTGGTATGTTTTCTCGAGTTAGTTGTCAGAAACTGTGTGTCTGATAGCGGTTTTGGTAGACTGGCGTCGAGAGTTCTATGTCGCCAGTTGGGTTGGGAGTTGACTTCGAGTATACGAATGTTGGCGTGGGGTTGCCGTTGGGGCAGCCCCGGGAGGTCACCCCCTCTCCAGCCCCCCTTCTCCGGGCGGGGGGTTGCGCATTAACATAATACAACTTCGAAAGAAAAGTGCAAAATCACGATTCATGACGCCAATTTTCTAGCTTTTCGCTAAAAAAAAAAACAAAATCGCGATTCGTGATATTTGTCGTGACTCGAAATACGCCTGATCAAGACACTACGCAACCCACGCGCACCAACGGTATCCGAAGGTCGGTATAGGGGCATGGCAGACTCTGCTTCGTACGCCGCTTGTGGACAACGGGCGGCCACCCAAAGACAACGCTGGGCGCAGGCTAACGAGGAGGTTGTGGCCTCGAAATTTCGAGGAAAAGGAGCCACAGCTCGAAGACAAACGCGAAAATGACCTGAGGATGTCACAGGCCAGGCCGGGCAGACGCCCTGCGAGATGGAACCTCGCGAACCGGGCTTGGCCGACGGTCGGTGAAATTGGAATCTCGCAGGCTAGGTCGGGCTTCGGCCCGTGATTCGAATACATCAATTACCTCATTGAAGGTGTCATCCATATGCAAGTCCGCCTCTCAAACGGTTCTATAGAGGATGCAGCTCGCTCTTCATGCGACTCGCCGGACACCTCACGGCGTTTCGAGCTTGGTGCAAGCGATTATTATGTCTGGCTGGTAGGTGAAAACCCTGCATGCTCCGTCCCAGCATTGTAGGGATGCTAGGGTCTATGGTCATACGACTACGGCCATGCACGATATCGAGTATACTTCCCCGTTCCGTCTCTGACATGCGCGAGAGACATACAGCTGCTACTACTCTACCACGCTGCTATTGCTACTACTACTACTGCTACTATTAATACTACTATTAATACTTCTACTACTACTCCTGCTACTACTATTGATACTTTACTACTACTTCTTCTACTACTACTACTATTACGGAGGTCTATAGTTAACAGGACCTATGGCATACATAAAAACCTAAATATTTAGGTATTTTTACTAACAATATTTCGTCCTGTTTACTATGGTTTCCCGTAATACTACTACTACTACTACTACTACTACTACTACTACTACTACTACTACTACTACTACTACTATGTCTACTACTACTACTACTACTACTACTACTACTACTACTACTACTACTACTACTACACTACTACTACTACTACTACTACTACTACTACTCCTGCTACTACACCACTCCTCCTTCTACTATACTACTACTACCACTGTTAACAAAGACTCTAGACGGCGGCGTACTCTCTGCATTCGTGCCCTCGCATGGGTGAATCAGTTTGACCGAGGCCGAGTGCACGAGTGCTTGCTATGGACTCACGGACGCCCGGAGCCTCACTCGCTGGCGCCACCCTCTCGTAATATTGCTGTCGTGGTTTCTTATGGGACATTGCTTATATGAGGCGGCCGAATACTCCATACGGTAACAGGACCAAATGATCCCGTATTATTGCAGCTCCCGGTTTCTTGCTGGGTCTCTTACTATTATTTCGACTGGTAATACCAGGTACGTAATATTGGTATATTTCCCTGGATCTCCTACTGCTTTAGTATGGAAGCTGTCGCATTTCTTACTGTTTTTTACCTGGACATCTTGTTCCTATTTATCCCGAACAAAGTGTCTTGTGAGTTTCTTATGGGACGCTTTCTTATGTAAGGAGGGCGTCTCGTACCGGTATGCATTCCATGGGAAAAAATGCTTGGGTTCATTGGAGAGTGAACAGAGGGGGGGTCCGACAGACAGGTATGGGGTTTTGCCGTTCACAGGTGTGTGAAATCTGTATCATGCAATTCGTTGCGCTGTACTTGTACGAGACACTCGGTCGTGCGCTGAACTTTCAAGCCGGGCACATACATGGTGTATTATGTGTACCACTCCGACCCAAAACATAAGGGCCGTTTAGACTGAATAACTATATGCTAAAGGTCCCGATACTTCGGGTCAAATTGTATGCATTAAGCGTGCCCACTTCGCCTCATGCTGTGTATACTCGTACCCTCGCCTTGGCGATTTGGGTGCTGGGTATTTCCCTCGTTTGCGGTATTCTGTTTCGACGACAACGTAATGATATTCAGGGCGGACGGAGGACGTGCGTCTGTTGCATCTCTCTCTTCTTGATGCCTGTCGAGATAGATGCAGCTACCGTAGCTGCCCGTAAGCCTAGCTGGTTACGATGCTCCGACTACTAGTAGTAGCGTTAGTACATCAGTAGCACCCTGGTAAAAGAACATACACGCAATCTGCGCACGCGCGCATGTTGTGCTTGCAGCCCGAAGGCAGCTTGCGCGGCGCGTAGCTGCCCGTGAGCCTAGCTGAATACGATACTCCGACTACTATTAAATAGTGGCGTTAGGGCAGTACCACCCTCTGGCAAAGAACATACACGCAATAGGCGCACGCATGTGCTTGCATTGCAGCCCGACGGTCCCTTCCTTGCAAAAGCGGCGGGCACCGACCTTACCCACGCCGTGAAACCATGTCGTTGGGTGACAGGAACGTTTACCGCTACCGTTTACCCGGCGTAGAACCCACAAACGTTTTTTCAGCCGTCCGTGTGATCTGTGTGCCAAAATTGCGAACGGTGCTCACACCGAAACCCTTTGACGTACTGCAGTCCCGTTTCGCGGACACTACGGATTAATGTTGTAGAGCAGGGCAAGGGTTGCCCTGCTGTTCCCTAGGTGTTACCATATAATAAAAGGTTGGACGGAGGTATGGAAATTCTCTCGCGACGTAGATACTTGCTGCGTAGAATATTACTTGTTTGAAGATGCTGCTGTTGCCGCTATTTCGAAGCAAAACACGCAAAACATAATATCACAGTCGCATCGCGCAGATTGCGATGACCTCGACGTGTCGCGAACACACCCATACCAAATAAAATAAAACGCCACAGTAAAGTCCAAGATGACAAAAAGGCATACAAGTAGACTTTTCGCCAACGATCGTTACGTATTCATGCACCCCGTAAACAACACTCTATCGACCAAACAGATAATATAAATGTAGGTGCGCAGAATTCGAAGGGCTGGACGCGCCGTGCAACATTTCTGTCAAGTGCGTTCGCGGACACTATTAATGCTTACAATTTGAGTGCGTCGTCCCCAAAACGGGACTGTAGTGCTATTAATATTATTTACGGGGGACCATAGTTAATACCTACGGTACACACAAACACCCAAATATTTCTATATTTTTACTGACAATATTTGGTCCTATTTACTATGCCCCACCGGTAATAATAACAGTCCTAAAATAGTTAATAAAGCTTGCACGAGCAATAGTTGCGCGTATAATGTGAGTGGTGTTGCGGTGCATCGCGCTAGCTCAAGGCACAGCGCACCGGAGAAGCCGGAAGTTTGAGCGGGGACTTTTGGCGTGTGTCTGCTATTGATTGCCGCTGCGTGCGTGGTGTGGGCATTGATCTATAGGGAGACCGTTTGGATGAACAAAAGGCGTGCATAGATGTATGTATGTATATTATACGTACATAGGTGGTGAGCCTCTGAATTGAGGGTCGCTTACCACTCATTCGAGGAAGTGTTTTGACACTGCTGTGTACGAGACGACTATCAATAGAACTAACCCTAACCCTAAGCTTGAGCCAATCAGAGCAATCCTAATCTTTGCCCTAAGCCAATCAGACCAAATCTCGAATAACAAGTGGTACGCTCTCTGAACTGGCGGGATCAGGTCAGACCGACGGACAGCGATTTCGTTTTTTTTCCTCATTTCATGTCGAAGGCCCCCGTGAGCTGGGGAATGTAATGACTCATCCCACGGTACGGTACGATACTGCAGGGGCTGCACTTTCCGGGCTCTTTTTTTCTGGCCGGTTGGGCGCTTCAAGCGAGCAACTACACAGCAGTACCGCATATATCAACAGGATGATGTTTTTTTTTTTACTCTGTGGCATATTCGTTCTACAGAGTAGGACTCTTACGTGACCCAAACAAGTAAATATCAGTCGGGTTGCGCCTACAACTTCTTCCAAGCCGTGTTTCGGGTGATCTTTGAGCTCCTCGTGTCAGGAGGGAGCTCTGTGAGGACCTCAGCTAAGGAAATAAGGCACCATCCCTGAAAGGCAAGAGGGCACTGGCTCAAATCTCTTTGGTTTCTTCGAAGGTTGAGTGCTAAAAATGCTCCGGAGTAGTCATAATTATGTATGACCCACCATACGTCCTAAGATCTCTTTCGGTTTCCTCCGTGTTCGGCGGTTTCGTTCACACCACCGTGCGAAGGCGTCTGTGCCCTAATCTGATTTCGGTACCGGTCTCGTCTCGACAGGTCCAAGAAGCGGGATAGTAGCCCCCCCCCCCCGCGGCGGGGTAAACACGCCTCCTTCGCTACGAGAGGGATGGAGGGCGGGAGCACAGAATAACCCACGTTGTTTTTCTCTATTTTCCGACCACCCCACCCCCGTCCCCTGCTTCGATCCCCGACCCCGCCGCCGACATCCTAAAAGCCATCAAAGCACAAAATAGCAATGCCGTCCCACCACTCCTACGTACCGCTACTCGTAATAGTAGCAGTAGTAGTGCTTCTACTGAAACGGTATTGTTACTGCTGTAGTATTAGTGCTGCTATTGCAACGGTATTGTGGTTGTACTACAGCTGTTTTTATGGCAGTACCGCAGACCTGCAGCAAAACTACATGGCTGTCCTGGTAACTTCTGTTGCTATTCGGTACCGGGTATCAGTTTACCTTTTAACCCTTTCCTAAAATTGAACCGGCTTATCAGGGGACGAAACAAGAATACTTGGGGAGTTGGTACAGGATTTTTTTTTTTTGGCAGTATAACCGTACTAAAAACAGATAACCGGTTGCGGTGAACCATTTCGAATCTCGCCTACTCGATCGCCAGGAGCTCAACTGCAAGAAGCGGACATCAACAAGCATCGGCAGCGATGGGGCAAGGAAAGCAGGCCGGCCCGGGCAGAAAAGAGAGGCAGGGAGGGAGGGAGGGAGGGAGGGAGGGGAGGGTTAACTCGGACAGGTTCGCCAACATTCCAAGACTACTCGTACGAGCCTAAATGCGGACCGACACCTCGGATGCTAAGCACGAACAGCAATAGAAACAACGACAGCGATAAAGGAGACAAATTAACACAGTGGCAAAACACCCCCCCCCCCCCCCCCTCTCTGTCTCTGGCAGTGGCCACACCGGAAATTAAACTAACTCATTGAAGCTGTCATCCATATGCAAGTCCGCCTCACAAGCGGTTCTTAGTAGGATGCAGCTCACCCTTCATGCGACTCGCCGGACACCTCACGGCGCTTCGCGCTTGGTGCAAGCAATGTCTGCCCGGTCGGTGAAAACCCGACATGCTCCGTCCCGGAATTGTAGGGATGCGAGGGTCTATGGTCATACGACTACGGCCATGCATGAGATCGAGTACATCTCTTATCGAGTACACCCCCCCCACCTCTCTATCACCTACCGCCCTGGTGTTCACATTAACGTCGAAAAGACCCATACATTATCACCCAGAGTGTTCAACGTAGCAGGTATACATTAATGACATGACAGACAGTATCATACGTGGCAGTTTCAAGCAGCAAAACGGGGAGGCACGGTGGGGGGGGACAAAAAAAGGTGCGGGGGTGCACGTTTGTAGATGATTTTCGTGGGGATATCGAAGGATTGCACAAAATTAGAGACGGATAATCCAGTACGTAGTCGGGAGTATGAGGAGGAAGATGCACAGAGGTGCCCTTGTGGCAAAGCAAAAGAGCCTACAACTTACATTGTGGGAAAAATGTGGAATGCACGAAGGAGGAACGGGATGTGTCGGAGAAGGAGGCGAGGAAAATGGACGAATGTGACATAGGGACAAACTCTCTAGAAAACGATCGTTATCCTAGGAGATCGATGGTGGCCACAAAATGCGAAACAGGAAGGGGATACGTAAGGCAGTAATTTCATATTAATGAATACATGGAAAAGAGCGTGATAAGCCCAGACATGTATGAGGTGTCTCGACTAGGAAAAGGAACGGTGCTTCTCCAGAGGGGTGTTCATATGACTCAGGCAAGCAACTAATGAGTACGCCCTCTCCCTCCCCCCCCCCCCCCCCCCCCCAATCGTGCATGCCCCCTCAATCTCGAACACCTAAGTGGCCTTTGGCGAAATCCCTACTCCCCCCGCCAGCAATGTCTGCGTGGTCGGCGAAAACCCGATGTGCTCCGTCCCGGCGTCGTAGGGATGAAAGGTTCTATGGTCATACGACTACGGCCACGCATGATAATGAGTACACCCCCCGCGCGCCCGCCCGCGCGCGCCCCTGCCCCTACCCCTACCCCCAAACGTGCATGCCTCCTCACCCTCAAACACCAAAGTGGCATTTGGCGGGATGGGGCCGGTCCCCTTGTCGCCGTAAGCAAGCTCCGGCGGGATCGTCAACTTGCTCTTGCCGCCCACCTATGTTAACGTCATAAAAATGATTATTCATTCCGGGGGGACCATAGTAAATAGGACCGAATTTTGTTAGCAAAAATAGGTAAATATATAGGTTTTTGTGTGTACCGTAGGTCCTATTTACTATGGTCCCCTCGTAATTTACTATTGTTCCCTCCGAAATATTACGGGGGGGGGCCATAGTAAATAGGACCAAATATTGTCAGTAAAAATAAGTTAACATATACCAGGTAGGTTTTTGTGTTTACCGTAGGTCCCCTATCAAATATGGTCCCCCGTAACAGTATTTTCATGAATTCGTATTTGTACGACTCATCATTTTGATGATTTTTGCGTTTATTAGGATTTATGACGATTCTGATAACGATTTCGTACACCAGGTAAATATCAATAGTAGTATCCGCACATCAACAGGAACTAATAATTATGTTTTCGTCCAGTGGAGCAAAAAGGGTTTGCAAGGGGGGGGGGAGGGGGGGGGGTACTTATGCCAAGCATGGCCGCAGTCGCACGAACACAGACCCTCGCATCCCTACAATGCCAGGACGGAGGACGGGAAGGGGTCAGCGTTTTTCGGGGGACGAAATTCACTACGGATTCGCGCGGGATAATTATTGCAGCAAGGAAAGGATTGCGTTGTCTGTCACGCCGTGGAACAGGGTCACCTAGGGGGTCGCGGCACAATGGTTGTGTCAAAAACGACAATAAAAGAGTCACGATCATGAAAAAAAAGTGTGACAGTTTCGAGAAAATACGTGCCGCGTCTTAAGAGTTAAGCCACGATCAAAAGAGGATTTTGGGGTTTAACAAAAACATAGCAAGGAAATTTGATGCCACGGTTTCACCGAAAGCGTGACAAGAAGCAAAAACGAACGTACCCAACATCGTGTACCTGATGGCGTTTTTTTTTACCTCCACGGCTATGTATTCGACAGATGCACGCCTGCGATTGGGTGCATCGGGCATGGGGTTCAACGTTTCTCCAAGCATTGTTGCTGTTGGCTTCTCAAGTGAAGAACACAGCCTCACCAAATTCAAGGTGCTACTCTGCAGTAGTGCCGGTCCCTGTATGTACGCATGTATGTATGTATGTATGTATGTATGTATGCGCCAGGCAGCAATACCGGCACTGTTATGGCGGCAACCGGCACTATTAATATCTACTCCCTCCAACACTACCACACTACCACACTACCACACTACCACACTGGTTACAGCAGTAATCCCATCTGTATTGCCAAGCGATTCCACAGGCACTACTATATATAGCGCGCAACCGGCACTATAGCGGGACATATACTATATAATAGCGGCGGGCAGCCGGCGCTAAACAACCGGCACCACAGTAGAGAGGGACCACCACTACTGTACCCGCTGCCGTACCTTCATGAGCTGGAGCCCCTCCGTCCAGCCCTTGATGACGCCGTTAAGGGGGAAGCTAATGGGGCTGCCTCTCAACACGCTAGAGTCGAACGTAGACCCGTCCACCAAGGTGCCATGGTAGTGAACCTGCACCCGGAGCAACAGGGATGGAGCAGGACGTAATATTATATATATATATATATATATATATAAATACCTGATATATATATTTTTAAACCAGGTGCTACGCAAAATTTGAGAAACAAGGAAAAAAAAAAGCTGTCAGATCGAAATTTTCCTGACAAAAAAAACTCAGAACATATATACTAAATAGTATGTATCATGTTTGCGAGCTTTGGTTTGATGCTTCGATCGCCCGTGGTGCGGGGGTGTGTAGCTTTTCAGAGATGTCTATTTACGGGGGGACCATAGTAAACAGGACCTACGGTACACACAAAAACCTGTATATTTACCTATTTTTGCCAACAATATTAGGTCCTATTTACTATGGTCCCCCCGTGACACTAAATCTGACAGTTTTTGCACGAAACGAATTCGCTACCCACCAGGTCAGACCATTTTATTTTATTTTTTCGTCGAAGCTCATCTTTGCAGGATGTGTGTCGACACATGCTAGTGATGCTTCGATCGCGCGTACTGCGGGTTTTACATGGCCTCATGCAGGATATATATACATTCCGTGCATGATGAGGAAGACAAACTTTGAAGCTGCAGAATTCAAGGAGCGTGTGGTCTTAATGTTTCGAAACGAGTCGAATAATTTTCCCAGGTTGCGTGTAGCATGCCACTAGTGGGGAATCCTTCCGGTGCACACGCCAGATATGTCATACAATGGGCAATGCAGGTTATACACCCACCTGCCTGGTAGCCACGATACGTACAAGCTTTCTGCGATGACGCGCATCGCGCAAAGGTGAAGGCGATCCCAAGACTAATGCCGGAAAGCAAAAAAAATATACAAGAAGAACCGCCAACGCAACAATTCGGTATACACATACACGGAGTACAGGGTATTAGTGTGCGAGTAAACGGGGGTCTCAGCTAAACAACCACGGGTAAGCTTTACTTTTACAAATCCGCCGGAGGATTAAAAAACAAAAAAGAGGTAAATAACCATGGGTGCCGTACGGACAAACGGACAAACAAAAGTAAACGCCACGTGTAGCAAGTGCCGGTAAAAATCGATGGTTGTTTATTTTTGGCGGTACATTGTTCCGGCCGGGTTATTTTTGCGGTGTTTTTGTCCCGGCTTGGGTTGACGAAGCTTCTTTCTTTCTTATGCACGGGTTTTGATACTATTAATACCGTGAAAGCTACAGTAGCTGTATCTGTGCGACGGAGACCGTGAGCAAGCAAGCAAGCAAGCAAGCAAGCAAGCAAGCAAGCAAGCAAGCAAGCAAGCAAGCAAGCAAGCAAGCAAGCAAGCAAGCAAGCAAGCAAGCAAGCAAGCAAGCAAGCAAGCAAGCAAGCAAGCAAGCAAGCAAGCAAGCAAGCAGAAAAAAGTATCAGGAGGGCCGGACGGTGCAAAGCCCCCCTAGTTTTGTCCATGGTGAGCCTCTCCGCGTCGTGTCTATACTGCCGTACCGCAGGCCGCACAACTCCAATACACCACGAAGACGGCGAATTATGTACGATCAGCAAAAACGGGATGACACTTATTCGTCCGAAACCCAACGCGCATCATCACCGATGGTTGGCGGCGGCCACACCACTACCGTCGCCCTCGTGGGGAGTCAAGTTACATGGGTGGGCCAAGCCGCGAAGACCCCATCCCCGTGGTAATGGGGAGACTACCCGGTTCAAGTTATCGCGACTGCACGAGGCGTGGCGGCAGTAAAAAACGTCAACAAACAATGAGGCAATACGAAGACCACACCGCTACAACACAGTGTGCAAGAAGAGACCCACCACCGCTGTTGACCCTTTCAGAACAGCGGTCCCGTTTGGGTGACTAACCAGTCAAAATCCAAGTGGTTTGTGCTCCAAACGGGACTGCAGCCTTGGGTAAAAGGGTGAAAGAACTCGGGGCACCGCAAGTCGATACGTGAAATCAAATCCCACCTCCTTTTGGGCGAGGTGAGATTTCGACCTTATCTGAAAAAATAAAAAAATCATCTGAACTGCTGAGAGCGCATAGGGTGGGTAGAAAGGGTTGAAGTCTTCTCGCGATATGAAACCAAGACACAAACCATAGCGGGGAGGGGGACCTGTTATGTGTCCCCGGATCTGAGTTGCGACTAGAAGGGAGAGATAAGAAGAACGGAAATTAGAAATGGGATGGAAAAAAATAACATAAAATTGTATACCTGGTATGTCAGCATACGTATCGTAATTGAAAATAAATCAATACCTGGTACCTGGTACAACCGAGCAACCAGCGCCACAAACAATATATATATACGTATATATCTGGGGTTTCTACACCTACATGAGGCTTTTTCTGCCAGATTTTTCTGCCAGGGGGGTAGGGGGCATATGTCTAGACAGACGGATTTGCCTAGACAGACAGCTAGGTATAGACGTAGCGTCTCCTGACATCTTCGCTGTGTGGGATTGGTTACTACTAATAATAATAGGAAACGGAGCAACATTCCGGCTCGCTACCTGGGGTCTTCGGATTCTCACCTGTTCAACCAATCAGCTAGCTCCTCGTGTGTTGCTTTCAACCATTCGTGCATACAACCCAACCTAGCTGGATCATCACGGGCACCCCCATTCCAAGCAGCATCTTCGAAAAATTCAAGGTTGCACCTCCAAAGGGGATGACCACGCGGTACTTTCAATCAACACATCAGCTACCCCAGCTCAGCCCGGGCTGCTGGAATCATCCAAATTTGACGTGTCTTTCCCTCTATAATATCATCAAGTCCCAAAATAAATGAGTGAGGGCCGTTGTTGTCGAACATCGAATAACTTTTCCCCCTTATGTTTCCTCTTTTTTTCTCGAACAGAGGAAAAAGAGGAAAACAAGGAGGAAGTATTCCGTAAAATCGGGAATTTAACGGAGATAAAAAAATCAGGACCGCTTACGTAGATATATATATGTATATCTGGTATACTCCAGCATGTAAAAATCAGGAAAATCAGAAAATTAAAAAAAAATAATCAAGCGAAAATAAGGAAATTTCGAACGGAACAATCTTTCGAAAATACCGGCCCTTATCGCAATCTTGGTGCTGCTGAGCGAGAACTCTCACGAGATCAGGGCGCCCGACCTTGGATCTCCAGGCTGTGTACCGCCTCATCATCCACCAAGATTGAACCGGTCACTTGAGCAGCACCATTATCCCTGTCTGGTACATACGAGGCCCGTGATATTCACCGGCGGCTCGGCAACACCTCCGCTCACACCACAACAACCGCCAACAACCTCGTTCGCGTCGTGGACGATCCCAGACCAGTCAAGCTCGAGCTCTCTCTTCCTCACGAGGCCGGGGAAGAGGCCAGAGGACTGGCGTCGATCGAACGAGTGAGCGGCAGCGCGTGCGCTCACGCGAGGGGGGGGGGGATCAGGCTGAGACCGAGCTCGCCGCCATCAGCACCCCCACTTAATGAGCGGCGTTGCCCTCAGAGCCGAAGAACCGACACGATCTCTGGAAGACGTCATTTTATCGTGAACAAATTTCGTACTCAGGTTGAGGAGGCAGTACGAAACCCTCGAGTTCCCCGACCAACCAACTCGAGGACTAGTACCTCCTTAACCTGAGTACGTATCGTTGTTCACGATAAATGGCGTCTTCCGGAGATCATGTCGGTTCTTCAGCTCCGAGGGCAACGCCGTTCATCAAGTGGGGGCGCTGATGGCGGCCGGACAAACAGCCGGGATGACGTCTGCGAGAGACGTTGCACCGGCCGATTGTTCGTCCGCGGCGTCCGTCGCCTCCCCGTTGCTGACGGGAAGCTGGTCGGTGGGCTCCTCCGACGCGTCGTACATTTTTTTTTTTTTTCCCGGGTGTTTATGCTATACCTATTTACGCTAGGTTTTCCACTCTTTGGTTCGCTGCTTTTTTCATCAACTTCGTTGAATCCTTCGAGCCCGTTTTACTTTCATAATGTGCTTTCTTTAGGATGTTGCAGATTTTGGTTTTGGGTTGAACGGCTTTCGCCTTTCGCAAAGTTACGAGAGGTATGGGAGTGAGTTGTGAGGGCTCGATCTTCGATCCAAGTTCTCCGAATTTTCCGGAATGGATTTCGTACCGTCCTGATCTGTATGTAAGCATCTGCAAAATCAGCCCTTTCAAGGTGGGCTTGCGTCATAGTATCCCCGTTTCCCCTCTTTTTGTTGAGAGGTGGCGTGTTTTCTTAAGAAATATGGCAATCAATCGCACCCGTCATTCAGATCTTCTCTCACGCGGGACGGTGTGTTTGAGCTATCAACGAAAAAACGTCAAAGCTGCGAGTGATCAAGAGCATCCAGCTCAAACACGCACAGCAGTAGTCGGGTCAACCCCATACCGCATAATCCTGGTACCTACTAGCTTAACGCTAATATCTGATAACCACTTCGCGCCGTCGCTCAGTATGTTCGCTATAGGCAGCGATAAAGAACTGTTGGCCAGCGAGAAATTGCTCTGTGGTCGGGGCGGACTTGCTCGGCGGCGATACAGTCGTTTCGCCTGTATCACTGCTCGAGGAACCATCGGCGCCACTGGCCTTTGGTCGAATATCCCGACTGCGATGCTGACGTCGACAGCTCCCACATCGCTATATATGTAGCGTGTCGACGGGTTCGGAGCCACGCTCGAGCAGCAACAAACGGAAGGCTCTACACGCCCTACTGTTTACATCAGCCGCGCTACCAGCGTTACCTTGACGGTGTCCTCCCCAGAAGGCTCAGGCCCAGTGCCCTCCAGGACGGTTTGCACCACCAAGCCGCTGCAGCCAACAACGCGGAAGGTGCGGAAGCGGCGAGGGATTGATTGACCGTAACAAACGCAACAATAATTCGCAACAACTGAGAGGGACGCAAGGGACGAAATCAGATGGAACGAACGAACGAAATCATGGAACACCTCGGACAGATGATCAATCCCCTATATTCATTAATACACTCCCGATCTTTGTATGATTTACTGTAGCTCATCTTGGACCGGCGTAATCCGCATCATCTAGGGTCTGTTTCTTGGGTTGGACCCGTACTATGCATCCTGCAACCTCTCACAGCGGCAGGTGAGGAACTAGATCATCTACATGATCTATCTGATCTATCTGCAGATGATACATGCGTCCGAGGCGTGAAGTCTGGAACTAAAACAGTGAAACGCACGAACAAAAACACGTGGAAATATCGAACGAAACTCATGAAACGAACGAATAAACTCATGGAACGATCGAAAACACCGAACAAAACTCTTTTGATACAAAAGACCATCGACAACATGCGACGGAAGAGGACGAAGCCATGGAACAAACAGACGGACGAAATCGCGGAACAACCGAACACAGACCAAATTCACACCTGGCCGTCTGGACAGACCCTTCCACCTTAGCCGCCTCGGCTAGGAAACCCACACCCTTTTCCGCCATGTTCCGCTCCATCTCTTTGTTGCGCGCATCCAAGACGTTGTTCACCTGAGCCGTGCACAATTGGGAGTTGGGAAGTTGGTTGAGGTGGAGGATGGAGGGAGGACGGAGGTCGACTAGCCCAACGCCAACAAGACCATCAACGCCCACACAGACACTATAACCCCAACTCTACCGACATCAACATCAACATCAACTGCACCACCAGTATAAACACCGAGGCCATCACCGAAAATGTCACCTCGACCGACACCATTCCCCACCACCACCAACTACAACAACATCCATACCGATATCAACACCAAAACAACCACCACCACGATCAGCACGATCAGCAGGGTTCTCTTTCAAAAAAAAAAAAAAAGAGAAAAAAAAAAAAGAGAAACCACGCCGAGGAGTGCAAAACAAACAAACAAAAAAAACGTGAATATATCTTTTCAACAACCTCAGGAATTTTTGCCACAATTCACCGCGTTTTGCATTTCATCATATTCTGTTTTTACCGTGCTTTTACCGTGTTTTTACCGTGTTTTACCGCATTTTACGCACGACAATCCACTATTTTCCGGAAAGGAAAAGCCGTTTGGGTTTCCATAGTAATATACCGAAAGTCCGTGGTCACAAGACAAACAACATGCCCTTCTTTTTCCAAGGTTGTGGAGGCGTTACTATATTTACTATTCCTTGTTGGAAGAGTAATACTTGGCCTTTCCCTCGGAAGCAAACATGTCAGGAGATACCACTCTTACCCCTTGATAAGGCAGCACCTTTGCCTTGACTGACACCAAACCACCAGGTTTTAGTGCGGAACACTCGGCCCTACACACTCTCGACAGCGCACGTTTTGCCTTGCTCGACGTGTCTCTTGACATACTTGCTCAGAAGCATCTGGAGAGGCAAGGAAGAGCCAAAATACAACAGTCTACCAACCTACGTATTACACGAGGTATGTGCCTGGTATACCTTCACATGAAAGTAAAAAACTTCACCTTCTCCCCGTACTGTGTGGGGTCGAGCTCCATCTTCTTCTCCAGCCAGTGGTCGGTGAATCCCTGCAATGCCATCGATCGCTCTTCCAACGAAAGAAGCTGCCGGGCGGAGGCGACACAGCAGTAACCGAAAAGGAAAGCGAAGCCACAAGCTAAAGCAGCGAATAAAAAAACAAAATCCTCATCGAAAATGAAACGAACAACAAAAAACCACCTTCATCAGCTGGTATTTGAATCCACACCCGCGAACGAAGCGTGCAAAGACGATTTTCGACGAAATTTCTGATCTCGCAGCCGATGCTCATCTTTTTGCTTTCAAATACACCTGGTACGTAGTTCTACACAAGGTTCCCTTTCGGAGGCCTCTGTGCGTGAGGTGAGATGACGATGACGCCAAGGTGAAAATTCGACGGTATTTTGTTGCAGTGTGGAAAAAACGAAAGGCCCACCAGCCGTTGGACTTTGGATGTCTCTCTAGCCCAAAAAAAAAACGAAACGCGCAACAACCAGCGAAAGGAAATCGGAACGTATCTACAATGTGTCGGAAAGTGCATGATTCGGGCAGTTAGATTGAGCTTCACGGGAATGTGCCACAACACTCGAAAACGAAAAGCAAAAATGATACGAGTACGACATCAAACAAACCAAACTCTTCGCCAGTTGGTCTACTACATTTTTACGGCAAGATATGGTATCGGGCATCAACTCGAACTGAATTTGGAATGGGCGACCGACCGACCGACCGACCGACCGGCTGAAAATTCCCGGAAAATTCTTCCGTTGTCAATGCAACGGTCGGCGTAACATCGAAAGCTGGTGGCATGTGTCCATGATGCATACCGGTACCAGGTGTCAGCCGTGAGCGTTGACACTAAATAGATGATAAAAACTGCACGAGAATGCAAACTGGTCGGGACAGGTCGAAACAGGCATGTTGTCGTAGTAATAGTTGTTATATCAATAGTTGCACTGCTGCTGTAGTACTAAGGAGTGTCGCTTTGTGTATATTTCTCGTTTCCGCTTGTGTGTCCTGTCCTGTCCTGTTCTGTTGCGTTTTTTTTCTTCTTTTTGTCTCGCTGACCTTCTTAAACTGGTCGGTCTGAGAGGCGAGGGCCGCGCCGAATGCGTACATGATCTTGTCGTCCTCGCTTTCCACCGCCATCCTAGTGGGGCCCTGAAAACACCGTGGCAGGCGAACCGAAGGGGGGGGGGGGGGGGGTGCCAAGCAGTATGATGCATTATACCCTGAATAAACCGTGGTAGGTGAACCAAAGGGGGGGGGGGGGCGTCGCCAATCGCTGTGATGCATTTGATCCTGGTTACACCGTGGAAGGCGAAGCGAAAGGGGGAGGGAGGGGGTCAATCGTTTCAATGTACCTGGTACCTATTTTGGAGGCGATGGTAAATACACCGTGGCAGGCGAACACAAACCGGGAGGGGGGGGGTCAATCGTTATGATGTGTTCTGGGGGCGACCCTGGTAACACCGTGGCAAGCGAAGCACAAGGGAGGGGGGGGGGTACTCGATAGCATGCATGGCCGTAGTCGTATGACCCTAGACCCTCGCATCCCTACAATGCCGGGACGGAGCACGTCGGGTTTTCACCGACCAGGCAGACATTGCTTGCACCGAGCGCGAAGCGCCGTGAGGTGTTGGGCGAGTCGCATGAAGGGTGAGCTGCATCCTACTAAGAACCGCTTGGGGGGCGGATTTTCTTGCATATGGATGACAGAGTAAATTTCTGGTGTTGCCACTTCCAGAGACAGCAGTGGGGTTACTATGTAACTGCCTCGTGGGTGCCTCACCATATACACACCACGTGATACGATCATCCCCCTTGTGCGGAGTAAAGGTTCTCCCCGCACAAAAATGATCTAACTCGACCGCCACCCGTGGAAACCGCCAAAAAAAAAAAAACAAAAAAAAAAAAAAAAAAAACGGTACCCTGGCTGGCTAGCTCACGCAGTGAGAGGCGTGTTACACGGCGTCGTCGCCAACCGACGCCAACCCAGCCTATATATATATATATATATATACCAGATATATAATATAGGGGGGGGGGGCATACCATGCATGGAGGGGGATCAAGCGCTATAACGTATTCCGGGGGCGATCGTGACTACACCGTGGCAGGTGGCGTGCTTTGACTATCTTGTCTCACGTTCGCGCCCAGAGGCGGCTGTGTTTTCAGCAAATACTTGGAATTATACGCTGGTAAGGCTAACTGCAGCTGTAGCGCAAGGGGGCGATTGATACTTCTAGTACCGGAACTACACTCCCAAGGGCTTGTCCCACACGCTCGCAACATGGTACTACTGTTTTATAAACTAGTGGGTCGTAGTGGCACGCTTACGAGTTGCGATAGACTCACCCCAGCCTTGGCTCGCGTCTGTCCCGTTCCGTCCCACGAGCGGAGTTCCAAGAAAGCACCGTGAAGAGTACACGGGTCATACCAGGTACCAGACGTACCATACCGTACCAAATACCCGCGTTCCGGTTGTAAGGTCGCGATGACGGGATGTAGCAAGAGGTATCGGTGACGGTACCAAGAGTTGACGATGACGGTGACGGTGACGGCGGCCGTGACGGAGGCGGTATCAAGAGGTGAGAGTGGTGGTGACGGCGACGGTGACGGCGGCGGTGACGGTACCAAGATTCGGTGGGGACGGTGATGGTGACGGTACCAAGAGTTGACGGTGACGGTGACGGCGCCCGTGACGGGGGCGATATCAAGAGGTATTGGCGGTGACGGTGACGGCGCCCGTGACGGGGGCGATATCAAGAGGTATTGGCGGTGACGGTGACGGTGGCGGTGACGGTGAAGGGTGGAATGATGAAGATGGCAAAGTGACAAACGAGCACACAGCAGGAGCAGCAGCAGCAGCAGAAGCAGTGTCGATGGTGTCAAGAGTCAGTTAGGACTTCGGACGGCGTCGGCGGCGGAAGAAAGACAGGGAGACGGCGGTTATAAACAGCAGTACGTACGCTACGTACGTACCCACAGAGTATATATCACGCAGCTTGGACAATTGAGTATCAACCACTTGATTGGTCAATTTCACAGCGTACACTACTTGAAAAAAAAGGCAGAAAAAAACAATCAAGAAGCTCCTGCAGTACGTACTTTGGGCCAGGCTAATTTTTTCTCGGTATACCGGTAGATGTGAAGGCAGGGGGCAAGTGTGTCTTGTGTATGTACTCTATTTTCAGCCATAAAAAAAAACCAATCAGGTCACACATGTTTGACAGATCTGAAGATCATCTGCAGATAGATCATCTAGATCCTAAACTGCCGTTATGATATCATATGCTGTGCAAGATCTGTGTGAAGTACATATCCAACCCAGGAAACATGTCCCAGATCATACAAATTATAGACGCGGATCCCAACGCGGCAACATGAGCTAGATCATACAGATCAGGAACAGATCCATCTGATCTGATCTGTGAAAGATCTGGGCCAAGAAGTGGTAATCCATGGTTTGTCCAAGGTGAGCAAGCTTGCGAGCAGAGGGACTACAGACATTTAGAACTGGATTCGCGTCGGGGACCAATGACTTGCAATTCGAGTTAACACATGTTTCAGCACAGCATTATTTAGTTGTGCAGTACTACTACCGTATTACAGGGGACCATATAGGATCTACGGTAAACACAAAACTCTATATAACTCCCCATTTTTACTAACATTTGGTCCTATTTACTATGGTCCGCCGTAATAGTAGTGCAGTAGAAAGGAAAAAGGAAAACACAGAGGGTTCTTTACGGTTATATCCGTCCGCGCACGGTGCATTTTTTTTTGGTAAATCCAAAAATCCGACGGTCTGGTTCGGTGCGGTTACAAGATACATATTCGGAAATCTTACGGTGCACTTCGGTGCGGTTTTCAGATATCGTAAATCCTACGGCGCGGTTCGGTGCGGTTTTGAAAAAAAAAAGAAATCTTACGGTGCGGTTCGGTGCGGTTTTCAGAAATCAGGAACCTAACGGTCCGCGGTTCGGTGATGTGATAACATCCTACGGCGCGGTTCGGCGTGGTTCTCCGTTGAACGTTTTTTTTTTTCCAATGTGCGGTTCCAACCGCCGTAGGGAAAACCGGACAACGCCGCTTTTTCTGAACGGTGCACCCTGTGAATAAAGCGTACAAAACCGCGGTTTCGTACGGTTCTAACCATATACCTGTAGCATGAAGCGTACGACACCGTGACCGAACAGAACTAACCGTGTAGAAACCGTCATGAGACGTACGCAACCGTCATGAGGCTGCAGCACCGTTCCGCGGCCGATGGAGCCGCGGGTTCTCTACGGTTTCAAGTTAACCGCACCGTTAGATGACCGATCTGACGGTTTTTGGCGGCAACGTATCTTGATGCACACAGCAATGCGGTGCGTTTTCGATGGCATTCCTACGGTGCGGTTTTCAGATATTAGAAATCCTACCGTGAGGTTCGGTGCTGTGGTATAACATGCATCCTGCGGTGCGGTTCGGCGCGGTTTTAAAAAATCGTCAATCCTACGCGGCGGTTCGGTGCGGTTTTCAGATGGCGTGAAAGTGCGGTTCGGTGCGATTTTCCGATACCATAAAACCCACGGTGCGGTGCGGTGCGGTGCGGTCGTCCAGGGGGCAGAAATCCTACGGTGCGCTGCGATGCGGTTAACCGTTAACCGCAGCGAACCGATAGAAAAAAACCGCAGCGTAAAGAACCGTCTGGAATGTACGTGTGCGTATATATTCCGTTGTTCTATTAATACGTAGATTCGAGTACGTACTCGTGGGATGTTGGTGTTTTCGACAAGCATACCACGTGATTCACAACAGTAGAGCAGCAGAGCAGTACTGGTGTGTACTGCTGGCACGTACGCATATGCCTGGTATACAGGAGCCACTAGTGCGCCGTTTTGCGTGTATGGTAGGCCTGTCGCGTTACTACTGTATACTGCTGTCTGCTTGCAGCAGCAGCAGCAGCAGCAACAGCAGCAGCAGTTGCTGCTGCTGCCAAGCAGGCACGGTACGACACCATGCTGTTGGTAAATAATGCCTGCGTGTGACTGCTCCAAGCTCCTACTTATACTAATAGTATCACGTAACACTTCGTAGAAAAAACAAAAATATCAGTATCAAAACCATGGGCCAGCAGCAGTGGACAACACGCCATGAAAAACAAAAAACGAAAAACATAACACACACGCCGAACTACAGCACAGCAGCATGATTTATATGCCGAGCACTGGGAAACCCGCACGTCTGATGCGTCCTACCTGGTACAAGTCGATCGCAGCTGCCCATAAGAGTAGACTGCTACGAGCCACCCGCTCCTCATGCATGAGGAGAATGTCTGGATGTTTACACCAGGTACGTATGATACGCCTTGTCTTTAACTGTAACTGTTAATACCAGGTACAGCAGTATTATTATTAATAGTTCATACCGGCACGTATTACGGGGGGCCATAGTAAATAGGACCAAATATTGTTAGTAAAAATACGTTAATATATAGGTTTTCGTGTACACCGCAGGTCCTATTTGCTATGGCCCCTCGAAATAGTAGATTTACGAAAATACAAATGATTGAATCTCTGGCCTCCGCCTCCTATTAAAATAGCAGGGTACACGATCTCTGACGATCAGCGCGGCTGCTTCCTCACGGCACACAATCTTCCTACGGTGTCTCTGCTTCGTGTGCTCTGGGGTTGCAACCAAGTGGGCAGCTATGATACGCACAGCAGCAGCAGTGCGAGTATGTACAAACCAACCACAAGGCACGACGCACTGCTAGTGATATGTATAGTAGCACGAGGTCAAAAGGGCAAACCTGGGATGCTCCTGCGAGCTTGCTCCATCGAGCCCCGGACAGAGCGGCCGGGCCGAGGGGGCGCATGAAAGCGCGTGCCGCCGACAGGAGAAGCATTATCCCAGCACAAGAGAGGACGGAAGGGGCTCCAGCGGTCATCGTCCTCTGAATTCGTGTGCTAAGGTCTCACGAAGATGTCTTTCTAATCATGTAGTGGCAGGGGGTGTCGGTGCCAGCTCATCATTCTGAGAGCAAGTAAAAAATATAGCCCCTAATTGTGTACTGGTATCTAGATCTCTCCACAAAACCCCCCCCCCAAAAAAAAAAAAAATCGATCTTTTCTAATTTTTCCTCGCATGTAAAAAGGTACAACGGGTAACTTTTGTTTGTGAGAGCTCACTCATGGGCCGCTACTGCTGACTCGCCGTGCCCGTAATCATACATACGCGCACACAATTTGAGACCTGCGCTAGGAAACCTCGCGCACGTGTATGTGATCGAAAAGGAGAAGGAAAATACTTATCGTCGGCACAGCAGTTCGTACCTCCGGTATCTTAAGAGTCACACGGTACGTGCAGCAGTCGTAACTTAGGGAGCAAAACAAATTGAAATTCGACATGGGGCAGCGACATGGCAAGGCGGTGTACGACCATGCAGCCAGACCGTTCGTCAACCTGAGCTTTGCCGCCGTCGGGACGCTATGGGAAACGTTCAACGACGTAGCCGATGGTTTCGGCATCAACCTGCATGAGTTCCGGGAGATCTGCTCGGAGCTCGGCGAGGAACTGCAGCTGAACAGGGCAAAAGTGGATCAGGTACTGACTGTACGTATGCCAGGTACCAGTATACCAGTATACATCAGCACGTGCGCCGATTGAGCCTATGTACACGTACGTATACTTGTGAGATGTTCGTATGATGATCATTTCACACATCTCGGACGGATACTGTAATTGATTCGCGCTCTATGATCCTTCAGGGCAGGTGTACCCCTGATATGTACCAGGACGATTTAGCTCATGTTGACGGGTTGGTACAGTAGTAACACATGTTTCCCGACTTTGTTCTGTACCACAGCAGTGTACAGATCCTACCTCATCATAACGGCAGGTTAGGATCTAGATAATCCTCGTAGATGATCTAGATGATCTACAGCCGATGGTCTAGATGATCTACAGCAGATCTGTTGGACGTGTGACGTTGTTGCTGCTGGCACAATTCTGTATTCGTACAATAGCAGCACCTCGTATGTATGATGAGATCTTCAAGCATGTTGTCTATGTGCCGGGTGTATCTGCATACAGCATGTGTCGGGATCTCCTCATGCGAGATGCTGTTACCGAGCGTGCCAACAACAACAGCCTCTAATAACACCAACAGTTCGCGTCTCGGACAGATCATGATCTATCTATATGCAGATAGATCATCTACTTCCTCACCTGCCGTTGCGAGAGGTTTGTGCTGCACACTGTAGCACAGACCCAACCCAGGAAACAAGCAGGTAGTACGGGTCCCGCCCGGCATCATGAGCTGCTGTAGATCCTACGAGATCGGGAATACAGATCTGCCTTGAAATATCTAGATCATGGCGTGAGAATCGATGATCTCCGAGTGTGCAACAATTAAACCTAGTCAGCCTGGTGCAAATTAGTTACCATCGCCTCCTCCTCGGGGTTTCTTCTTCCTGAAGGCGTTCTGTTCGGCAATGACTTGAGCAGCAGTCAGCTGTTAAAAACCCAACGGTATCGCAACCTCTCTGCTCGCACCTCGGGCAGGCTCTCGGGAGTAGGAGCATCTCGATCACGACCCACAGAGGCTGTTCAAAAACATTTGCCAGGTACCTTGAGGCACCTGGTGTCTCTTTTTGCCATTCGCCGATTCCCCCAATACTGGTATGTATACGTTATCGTGGTATTATTTAGATGCGCGGGGCGCCTGCGGCTGCCAACTGTTTTCCTGTCACACACGATGGCACAAGTTCTGTAGTAACATACCGTCCAACGCCAGCAGTTCGTCGAAAAGAAGTGCAATATATTGTGTGCCTGATATGTTGGGATTTACGTACTTTTTTAGTCACGTGACTGAAGTCCGTAGCCCGGCAGGTGGTTCCTTGTGGCGAACACACGTTACACTTTGGGGCTCGAGCATCCAATCCCGCCAGTCAGCGGTGACTGATCTCCAGGGCACTCCCCTTAATAACGTACTCGAGCAGTAAAAAAGTGACTGAAGCAGCCCAACTGTACGGTACTGATGTTGTTCCATCTACTAAACATCAGCACGGAGCATCGCCCCAGGGAACGCGGAGGGAGCTGCGCGAATAAGCCACTTGTTGATAGTGCACACCTATTCCCACCTAAGTAAAAGGTCCAACCGAGAGCACTTGGTACGAGCTATGTACATACACACCTGCGTGCGCAGGGAGCGGCATCTCCCGGTATTATCCCCGGTATGGTGTCGTAGAAAAAATCCCCACGACCAGCCCCGAATAATATATTATTATACTTTAATATAGTAGTATCAACATGGAGAACACCTTTCACTCTGCTCTCGTAGGCATCTGGGTCCAAATTATTTACCAGGTATTCATTTTTAGAAACGCAAGTTTATGGGTATGAAGGGTGTTCATAGGTGTGAAGGGTGGGAGTATCCCTTTTGCCAGGTATGCCTATTTGAGCAGGTTTTTGCTGCTACTCACGTGTGTTGATCAAGACGGGAGAGGATCCGTTTTATTACTTTTAGCACGATGGAAGGCTGAGGGTGTGTCTCAACGCCCCCCCCCACACAGAGCGTTGGAACGAACCGAATGGAATGCTATTAGCTACGTGAGTTGATACTGGTTGGTTATGGAAAACGAATAGATTCAGTGCAGTCTGAAAAAAGCTATTCATCTTGGGGTGGATAGAACGAGTTTTGTACCCCTCGTTCTTCTTCCGGAACACCGTACGAACCAGCCGAACGGGCACAAGTAGCATCTCGTTTGATGTAGTACATGGAAACCACCGAAGATGGACGTGGACACACATTGCGAACAAACAAGCGAGTTGTGTCGTGGCTTGTGAGCAATGATACCGTTCGAAATGATTCGGTTGGCGAGGCCCAGGATTCTGCATGGAGCCAAACACGTTTTTTACATAGGAACGGAAAAATGGAACGACCATTAAAAGTTTCGTCCCGTTCCGCTCGTTCCCATGTTATTTGGAGGGGGTTAAGATACGCCCTCAAACGATGTGCCGGACTATCTTGTCCCACCCGTCCCTGTATTCCCATCTTTGATGCGACTCTCAAGTGCTACAAATACCGGCCTTTCCGAGTATTTCAAGGCAAATACCATAACACTAGCTTACTCTGATAAGCGGTATATGCATAAATATGATAAAAGTCGTGAAATTCCGGTCCCACGAACTAGAATATGTGTCGAAGATGCGGCTACTCAAAACCCACTTCCACACCTTCGAACAGCGAGGCAACGACGCCGAGAAGAAAAGCTGAGTTGAAGGGAAACAAAAGAACCCTACCCGTAAGGGGCAGGGGGGACGCCAACGAAAACCATCACCAACGTATCCCCAGCGAGAGGGGAGCTGGGGGCGAGAATGTCTCGACGGAAACGTGGAAAACCGAACTAGCGCGCAATATCCTTAGCGAGAGAGGGCGAGGCGAAATTGGATCGCCGAAAGGCAATACCGTGACATTTACCAGTGTTCAGTGTACAAACACGTATATTGAACTCTAATTCCAAGTAATCTTTCCTCGAAACAGGAGCAAGTGCAGTCCCAAAGGGGTTGCTGTAGTACAGTAGCGTTGTCCGCAGCGTCATTAGACTGACGCACAACATTTCTAAATTAGCAGAACGAAATACGAAATACCAGGCACGAGTTTTGTTCACAACCGACGGCATTAGCTATTTGCTACGTAATCATGGGCTCTACCGAAGTGAGGCCTTGCACTGATCAGAGGCAGAGGGGAGAGACAAAAGGGTGCCCAATCTCGAGTGCGCCTAGCTTGACGTGCATAGCTGCGCGAGCATAGCAGAGGCACACGATCGGACGGCACGGCACCACCCGCTGCCAATTGATAGGCCTAGAGGTTAGGTCTACTATTGTGGTTTCTGTAAAATATAAAACAACAGTATATATGAGATAAAGTACAGAAAACGGGGAATAACCCGCGGAACAGAGGAAATGCGACCAATGGTTGGAGAAAATGTGACCAATGGTTGGAAAAAGGTATTTTCAGTCGACGATCCGGATGAATTTACAGTTCGTAGACGAATCCGAAACGATGAAATATTGCGCACATTGGACAGATCTGATATATCAGATAGATCAGATAGATCAGATAGATCAGATCTCACCTTTCATCATCTAGATTTTGCAGGGAAGCCGTTTTCCTGATCTGTACGACCCAGTTCATGTTGCCGGGTGAAGGCCGTATGATCTGCATGATTTGCTGCAGCGCGAGTGGTTGGGTCGTGTTCTATGATGTACAGATCCTGTTCGCAAAGTGCACAGCATCCCATGACGGCAGATATATGGGACTTACTGTAGACGCCCTAAATCGTGATCTGCCCATGACGGCAGATATATGGGACCTACTGTAGACGCCCTAAATCGTGATCTGCCCATGACGGCAGATATAGGGGATTTGCTATAGGTGATCTAGATCGTGATCTGCCCATGACGGCACATATATGGGACTTACTGTAGATGATCTAGATCGTGATCTGCCCACAACGGCAGATATTTGGGACCTACTGTAGATGATCTAGATCGTGATCTGTCCATGACGGCAAATATATGGGACTTGCCGTAGATGATCTAGATCGTGATCCGTCCATGACGGCAAATATATGGGACTTACTGTGGATGATCTAGATCGTGATCTGCCCATGACGGCAGATATATGGGACCTACTGTAGATGATCTAGATCGTGATCTGCCCATCACAGCAGATATATGGGATCTACTGTAGATGATCTAGATCGTGATCTGCCCATCACAGTAGATATATGGGACTTGCTGTAGATGGTCTACATCGTGATCTGCCCATGACGGAAGATATAGGGGACGGTCTGTCCGATATGTGAAAAATGTACTCCTCACATGCTCTGCTGCCGACGGCGAAAACAAACGCCTCCCATCCAACGCCGTTGGGGTTCATTTATTGCGATTGCAGCGCTCAACGGCACTGTTCAAGCTCCTGGACACCGACAACAACGGCCTGATCGACGCCATCGAGTTTGTCAGCGCCATGGCGTGCTCCTCCGGTAAGTTATGATATGAATGGATGTGGTATTGTAGACCATGAAATGCTGCTGTGCGAATGTAGACTATGTATCGTATAGGTGTCAATCGATTCTTGGTTATGGTTTCCCTTTGTTTCGTTTTTTTCGATCGGGCATTTTGTTTTCAGAGGGATCAACAGTGAAGGTCATGTTGAAAACATTCGGACGGCAAACACAATCATAACAATAAGCCTGGAGTTTTAAAAATTCTGAGGAACACGTGAATGACCGTTACTAAACGGGGTGATATGTATCATGTTAACCAGACTGTTTCCACCACACCACAAAGGGGAGCCGTTTCAGCTCGGGACGCGTGCTGCGTTAGGGTTACCACTTTTTGGCCAATGTCTTTTGTTTCTTACGACACACCCTGGTACTTTTTGTCAGGCGATGGAGTTGATTGCTCATCGCGTTTAACCCCATTCAGGCCTTAAGGACTGCACCCCCGTCGTGAGAAAAAAAAAACACGTGGGATTAGAGTCAACTGTAGGCTTACAGAAAGTGCGGTACCAACAGTTTTGTTTCAAATCCGTTTTTTTTTTGTGTGTGTGTGAGAGATATTATAGCTCTTCGAGTCAGGAGGAGCCTCTGAAAACGGCAAAGGTACGCGTATGCCTACCGTAAGCGTGCGTCTCGGCGTGCGCCAAGAGTGTGTTAGATGAACACCCATTGTCGATAGAATGTAGCGGCGTGGCGCGAGAGAAAACACAGTCAAGAGGTCTAATATTGGTGCGCATGTACCAGGGAATTGATCCGCTGTTGCGCTGGCGCAACATTTGGATCGGGATTGCGGTTTAGCGGCAACACGTGTTTTGGGGCGAGCAACAGATTTCGCTGTAGGCGAAGAACATATTTTCAGGCGTCTAAACGTACGTTGTCAAGCGATTTTGAGCATGTTTTGGACGCCGGCGGTCCCTGCGGGGAGAACGACCTCCGGCGCGAAACACGCCTTCCTGCTGCTGTTGCGAATCGCTTCGCGGAACACAAGCCGGAGCCTCAATTAATGCCCCAGTGCGTACGTCGTACAACGTTTCCGCAGTGACAGTTCGTCGTCGCTTTAATTCGTGTAGTGAGTGGGAACAATGAGGTCTCTCTGCTGCGATCGGCCGGAGACTCTAACCCAGGGCTACTAACCCCGCGTTGACCCGATGGCAATCAACGCGGCGTCTCGTGGCAGAGAGTAGTTACTCTGGTAAAATAACCACTGTATACAAACAAACCAAAGACCGATGTCGTTGTCGATGCATCTTGTGCACAACGATGGGGGGGGCGGGATGATCTGTTTCTCCTAACCGTGACCTACTTTCTTGTGCTGCGCTAGGCCGCCGAGGATGCAAGTGTCATTGACTTGCTCCTCCTGTACTTTCCAGCAGGCTTCCTTCCCCCTCCGGGGTTGTCGTTCCCTTGGGGGGTAGCATTTCGTCGTCGCTTTAATTCCTACCAGATACCAGGTATATAGTTTGGGATTAATGAGGCCTCTCTGCTACGGCATGATATTGCGCCCAAACTTGTTGTCTCTTTGCCTTCCCTCAATGCCGTAGTTATATAGTATCTTAACCTCCTTGCCGCGGATTTCTTGTTGTCTTCAGTATTCCCAAACTTGCATGTACCTTGACCTCTAGTGGACTCGGCTTCGGTCGTCCCGTGGGCACGCTGTGTATGAACGTGCACACTGCCCAGACAGTGGCAAGACGCCAGCCTCTATGAACGCTGTTTGGCGAGAACGCTTCGCCCCCGCGGCGTCCTCGGACGCTGTTACCCGTGCGTACTTGCGTACGGCGGGTACAGGCTTCCACTCCACGCTATCCATAGGAATCTTCAAGGTCGAGCCGTCCATGTTGTGACTCGCCGCCCCTCTCGCGCGGACGGGTTGCATCGTTCACTTCTTCTCCTCCATGCCGACCTGCCGATGGGTCTGGAAGTTAGTGGTCATCTGCCCCCGGGTCAACGCCAGTTCCCCCTTCTCGCCGTCTTCTAGAACCGCTCGGGAAAGGAATCTCAGCCTCTCGGCGCGTGGCGATCGCCTGGGATCCGTCGCCTGTCGATACGCGACCACGGCTGTGAATGCGCGCATTTGGCGGCAGTCTGGGTTATTTCTTATCACAACCTCTGGGGGCGGGACTTCGTAGCGTCTTCCAGGACGGGAACTGAACTGAAAGTGACCCCCCTGGTCTCCCGTCATTGGCAACACAAGTGGCGCAACTGCTACTGACAGCTCGAAAACGCGCATCGTTTTTTTTTTGTACGGATTTCAGACTTTTGTTGATAGCTCGAGTCATGAGTTAGTGCATGTCCCCCCCCCCCTGGCCTTACACAACAAAATACTTCTCTCGCCCAGTCTGTCTGTGACCACCAATTTACGCACGTTTTTCGTTTTTAGTTCCTAAGGTTTCTCCCTCTTGACTGTTTTATTTTTGTGTTTCCCGTCCTCTACAATGTGCAGCCTGATGAACTTCGACGATGATCGCTCGTAAATATTAATACCTCGAAAAAAAAACAAAAAGAAAAGCAAGGGAAACAAAAAAAAGTAAAGAAAAAGAAGAAACCTCCCAGGCGTATGCGATTGGTGGGCGTCAACGTTATCGTACGACAATATAGATGAATCCAGCATTCCGATGCCGATGGCCTCGAAACCAAGTCTTCAAGGAGGGCCGCTGCACGACTTTGCCTACGGCTTCGACAACAAGGGTTTCAATACTCTTGAAGTTTACCACAAACCTTGGCCCTCACCCCATACCGTCTAGGAATTTTCTCGGAAAAAATCTCGGAATGAAGGTGTAATGAAGAGATAGTGCGGACAATGTCAACCATTTTGTCGAAGCTTGCGCCAAGTCTTGAGCACTACTGCCTTCAAGACACACAAACCATAACCATCCACTACACGATGACGACGACCGACCGCAAAAGGTATGAGCGTGGCGGACACGCTGGAGTTTGTGCTAGGGTGCTACGACTTCGACGGCTCGGGACGGCTCACGATCGACGAGATAACCCTTGCCTTCAAGAGCACGGTGACCGGCATGTGCAAGCTGGAGGGCGTCGGCGGCCTAAAGTCTTGCCCGCGGGATAATGAGTTCGAAGCCGCCGCCATACACGCCTTCGAGCGGCGACAGGGTCCCGACCGGTTCAAGGTCAAGGTACGTACGTACGTACGCAAAAACCAAGTCTATAGCAGCGGGGGGGGGGGGGTCACTTTTTTGTCTTACTTTTTCAGAGGTCAGAGCCCTCGGTCGAGTGACACCCTAATGGTTCGCTACTCTGGGCGTAAATGTAAATACCTTTTGGTATTAATTTTAATGTATAAACGGTCCTTATATATCCGTCCAGAGTGTTGCCATGGGGATCTTTTTGTCACGCTGCACCAACGAAATATTTTCAAGTTCAGGGGGGAGGGAGGCCGCAGCACTCGCCCGGTGTGGCTTAAACGGAGAGCAGTGTGAAATATGGGGGTAGCCGCCCTACCATAGCCCCAGCTTTGAAGCGCAGCTAAACTAAAACGCGTTCTTCTCGCATAGCACTGTCAACCAACAAAACATCTTCTTCTTCTGCTTGCCTACGGCTACCCTGGTGGCACACAAGCGTTCGAGCAACGACAGTGACCTGATCGATTCAAGGCCAAGATTATTAGAGATGTACACAAACCGCTGAGCTAACAGCCAGCGCCGATTGTTAGCTCGGTGGTTAGGGTGTATCTCTAATAGAAGCACAATGCGAGGCCCACTGACTGTTAAGACGGTAGCTCGGATTTACCGGTAGGGTTTTCAATCCCTTGAGTAAACCCGAGGTCCCGGGTTAGTGGCCAGCGCCCAAGAAAACGCTGCGCAACTGTCACGCACTCAAAAATCCCTTGAGTAAACCCGAGGTCCCGGGTTAGTGGCCAGCGCCCAAGAAAACGCTGCGCAACTGTCACGCACTCAAAAAGAATGACCCAATCCCTGGTGTGTTATTTGTTGGATACTCACACCTGGTAGTTGTTGATGGTATCGAGTATGTGAATAGATTATTTTTGTCGAAGGAGGAACACGATAATATATTGTCGCCTGAGAACAATCAAACATTGAATTCACACTACTTTCTTGATAGAGGGTGTCAGCGGTGGGTGATAGAAATGGGGTAGGGGTATCTGAATACATTATATATATTTTTTTAGTATATAGGAGGTATCATCTGAAATAAAATAGGAATTTTGCTTTCCAGGGGATTATACTTATTCTCTCACATACGGGATGTGCATCTCGCATGAGGCCATATAAAACCCGTAGTACGCGCGATCGAAGTATCACTCACAGCTTGCAAATATGAGTTTCGATGAGATTCTCGACCTCATGCACAGCTGCTGTTTCTCAACTTTGATAAACCAGTATATCACAACAAAATAGCAGCATCATTACCACTATTGTTACGACTATTTGATATTCCATCTGATAATGTGCAATTCGAGTGCAACGCGAGTGTCTACAACCATAAACCTGACGAAGCAATAGAAAACTCCAGACCGCTATACACGAAATCCAGACCACAAAAAAGCAAAACAAAAAAGCGTGAAGCAGAACGCAGTATAATATTCCTGTCTGGTGTGCACACATGCGCGCACACACACCGCCGACCGATCGATCGATCAGATTCGGGACGTGATGGACTTTTGCCACGAGCAACCGGAGATCAGGTCGTGGCTGGATTTCTTCGATGACCCATCGGAGGATGGCCCGGTTGGGTTCGCGGGTGACAAAGCGGACGGAGAAGCCGATGATCCTAAGGACGGCGACAAAGACATCATATGTTGGCAAGTTTGTGTTTTGTGTATTGGGTTTGGATTTGGGTTCGGTTTTCGCTGCACCCCATCTATCATCTTCGCTCTTCTTCTTGCTCCTGCTCTCCCTTGTCGTTCTAACTCAGATCGTTTTGTGCTTTTTTATAGTGTGTTTCCATCCATCTTATTATCTTCGCCCTGCTGGCTTGTTCTTCTTTCTCTCCTATTACGGGGGACCATAGTAGACAGGACCTACGGTAAACAGAAAGGCCTATATGTGTCCCTATTTTAACTAACAATATTTGGTCCTATTTACTATGGTCCCCCGTAATAGTCGTAACTCAGGGCGTTCGTATTATTTCGTTTTTCCGTCCCATTTATTCTACCATTTTCTTCTTGCTCTCTCTCCTCTCCCTCCAATTAATAGTCGTCATCTCAGGTCGTTCGTGTTGTCTTGTTTTTCCGTCCGATTTATTTTCCACACCCTTCTTCTTGCTATCCCTCCTCCCTCCTATGATAGTCCTAAAACTTAGGTCGTTTGTGTTATTTAGTTTTTCCGTCCCATCCATTATGCCAGCTGTTCTTTTTGCTCTTCCTTCTCTCTCTCCTAGTAGTCGCAACTCAAGATCGTTTGCGCTTTTTCGTTTTTTTTTTTTTTTTTTCCATCTCTTTTATTGTCTACCCCCTTCTTGTTGCTCCTGCTCTCCCTCCAAGGCGTAAACTCAGACCGCTTGTGTGTGTTTCCATCCCGTTGCTCATCTTCGCCCTTGTTCTTGGTCCTCTTTCTCTCCCGATCCTCGTCGTAACTCAGATTCGGGGTCACATAGAAGTAGGCTCTTCCCCCCCCCCTTCCCACTTCGTACGATACGGGCCTTGCAATTTTGACGCCGGAAGGGTTCAGCACTTTTATCCCTCGTGTATTCGGGTCGAGTTGTGGGCTGTACTTCGGCATTCCATATTTCTGCACTGCAAGAGTTTTATCTTCTCTATCTACAGCAGTTCTATGTAGTTGATGCATTGGACAGATCATCGTATGTCTGTACAGCATCGAGATCCTAACCTACCGTTGTGGTCTGTTGTGGTGCATGATCGGCAGCACATATTCAACCCAGGAGAGTTTGGTGCTAGATCATGCAGATTTCTTACGGCTTCTCACCCAGCAACATGAGCTGCTGTATAGATCATACAAATCACGAATCTGTAGCATGAGCTGCTGCGGGTCACACCGATCAGGAGATCTACAGCATGAGCTGCTGTAGATCCATACATGTCAGAAATGTCTCTGCCCTGTAAGATCCGTGCAGGTTATTTATTAACCTGGGGGTTGGTGGTCTCTGTCCGATCTGTGAAATGTTTACAGCGAAGGGCACTTCCAAGAGCGAACTCTGAGAGAGAGTGCGATAACGGAGAACAGCACCTTCTTGTTCCGCGCGAACGAAGCAGAAGTCGACGCAAAAAAAAACGCCTCAGTGGATGGAAACCGTCAAGAGTCTCGTCCCTTCTGCTTTCAGTGGAAAGGTATCAAACAAGCGTTTTGCGTGTTAATCGTAGTGCACGAGCATGTTGGGGGAGCGCCTTCGCTACTGTTTGTGCTGTTTTTGTGTATGTTTTATGCACCGTCTGATCACTGCCGTGGTAAATCACAGCAGACGATTGCCAGCATGAGGAAGTCGCACGGAACACAATAATAGTCCGCGTAATGATAAACTCAAGACAATCCTGGGCAATGATAATATCGTCTCCTCAGCATATTCAAATTCATCAATTCACACTACTGTCAGCTCAAGTAATTACTTACCTAGTATCACCCACCCACCCATACCCATATGTTGCAAGCATTGATTTTTGGCAGACGATGTACGGACCATAAATGTTTATTTTAGCAGACGATATAGGGTAGAAAATTGACAGAAAATCGCTAGTTTTTTGTCTCCAGTGAAGGGGACATACATACCTGGTAATTCACATAATAATCCCAGGCATACGTTAATTTCATTACAGTAGTGCTACTCTTACGGCAGGTTGTCAAAGAGTTTTTTCCGTTTTAGCCTACTATGTACCTTATTTAGATGTGGTAAATACACATATGCCTTTACTTGCTGAAACTCATCCTTTTCTTGTAAGGATTTTTTTACCCGGCGAGTGGCTCTGTACCTCACTCGGCATTGGACTTAGAACTATTTCACACCTCAGACAGATCATCTACAGATCATCTACAGATCATCTACAGATCATCTACAGATCATCTACAGATCATCTACAGATCATCTACAGATCATCTACAGATCATCTACAGATCATCTACAGATCATCTACAGATCATCTACAGATCATCTACAGATCATCTACATCTTTCAAGGAAGGCAGATATATCTATTCCCGATGTTGTATGAGCTACTGTAGCTCATGTTGCCGTGTATATCCTGCATGGTGTAGCACATGTTTTCCTTGGTTTGGATCTGTACTATATGCAGATCCTGCTCGAACCCTCAACACGGCAGGTGAGGATGAACTAGATGATCTGTCTGTAGATAGATAGATCATGAGATATCTGTCCGAGGCTTGAAGCACTTTTGTTGGCGCAGTGTAACAAACAATCCTATATATCCCAAGTATGGCGGTGCACATCGCGAAACACGAAAGCAAAAAAACAACACTCAGGCCACACATGAGTAGGGCAATCACTCGGCCGAGTGAGTGACTCTGTGCGTGCTGAATGCAGAATACCTATTAATAGCATTAACGGCAACCCTACCTCATTGCGGGGAAGGATCCATAGAAGTCATAACGCACGATCGACCCAAAAAAACATGCATCCCCCTATGTTCAAACGCTATATTTATTTCCGATTACCATGTTCCTTCGCTAGAGTACCCGTAAGGGTCCAACTTTTAGTTCAGCCTTTTTCAGCTTTTACAGGAGTAATTTAACAAGCGTGTGCTCGAGCTTTGGTCGAAGAACGGAATTAGGTGAACAACCAGTTCACACCTTCCCCGATGCTGACAGATAGGGCCGTGAACATCTTCATTTGCGCTTGTTGGAAACCCCTTTCCCTGCTTCGAGCGGTTTTTCGTATACCGTCGTACATACGGGCCGTTCTACGAACTGGTCAGGCACGCGGTTGCCATCATATTTCTTCTATGCTCGCTGAGATTCTTCTCTCGTGCAATTTTTCACCAGACGTCGGTTGGGTCACTTAGTGTACGAACTGGCGAGCCACGCGGTTGACATCTTAGTTTGCGCGTCCTGACTTTCTTGCTTCTTGCGGTTTTTCATAAAAGCGCCGTTTGGGGCACTCTCTATATAGGACCTGGCAAGCCACGCGGTTGACATATTATTTTGCGTTTGCTGGAAGCCCTTGCTTCGTGCATTTTTTTTCGTGCAGCATCGTGTGGGCTACTTGTGCTCGATAACGATCTGGAAAGTGAACATATTATTTCGCGCTCGCTGAGGTTCTTGCTTCGTTCGGTTTGTCATAAAAGCGCCGTTTGGATCTTTCAGTAGACCAACCAGAAAGTCATACGATTGACATCATCTGCGTTTGCTGAAAGTGTAGTTTCTTGCTTTGTTCGCGATTCTTCGTCTGTACCATCGTGTGGACCACTCCGTATGCAAACTGATGGAAAGCCAGGCGGTTGACAAGAGCCCACCGGACGTCGGCGCGACTCTCCAATGGATCCACGGATACGACGGCTCGACGAGCCGCAACAACGTGCGATACAGCGCCAGAGGCGAGGTGGGCACTCTTGAAATAATAAAAATAAAAAATAAACTGGTAAGCTGTGACATCGTTATTTTCTTAAAATCTCATATTTGCAAGCTCGGTACAAAACTTACACTGAGATCAAACAGTGCTACGTACCAGTCGATGTATAGATCAAAGCGAGGCTCATGACCTAACACAATGACGAATGTGTCGAGGCTCTGCCATCTCTCTTCACAGAGACAAAGCCTCGGCACATGCGTCAGTCTTTCATTGGGTGTCGGTTTTCCATAGGCGTCACCCGATCTCTGGAATGTTTCGCTGCATAACGTCTGACTGCTGAATGTACAGCACCTAATCTTGAGAGCCATACTCTGCTGTAGGAGGGGTATTATAAGAGGGCCATACCTGTTTTTTTCCTCCAGCTCCTTAACTCGAGGGATTCTTACGTACAGTATGGTGTACCTTGCCCCGGGAAAAAAAACGAATTTTCTTCGAGAAAAAAATGTTTTGCGCACCCTCTCAAACAACGATTCCGTACGTATGTATACACTTGTAGAACACAATGAGATTGCCTCTCAAAACGTGTTGGGTAGTTCCTCCCTGAGGTCAGTACCAATAGGTTAAGAGCCCCGTTAGTCATGAAAAAGTTTGGCCCCAAACGTACCCTACCGCACTGTAAAGACACGCTACCTCCCTGTAGAGTCACGCCACCGCCCTGTGGAGGCACGCTACCGCACTGTAGAGGCATGCTACCTCACTCGGACTTAGCGACGGGTATGCCACATTGCATGCGATACTTATTTCAATGTATACAGACGAAAAACAACCCTTTCCAGCCTAATACCTTCACCTGAACTAACCGTGTACGCAGGTGATTTACCCAGCGTGTAGAGCGTGTGTGAGCTATTGTTCGACTGACCACCGGCAGAGCTTCAACCTTGACCACACCGACGACATCTGCAGTTTTGCCATCCACCCGTCCGGGAAAATAGCGGCGTCTGGAGAGGTGAGACACGTTATGTGAGAAGAGGCCGGGGGGGGGGAGGTTACTCATTCGGTGCTTGCCTTAGCCATTTGACCATTGACCACGCATCCCTTTCGAGACAGAGCACCGTTCCCACTCCTACTGGAGACACCTTCAACATTTGGGGCGCTCATCACGTCGTTTCCGTATATTTTTTTCAACGTAATCTTATCCCCTCCGCCGCCTGTGGTGACCATCTATCTCGTACGATAGCGATCGTTTTCTCGCTACTATCTGGTGCACCAAACTCCTCAAAGAGGCCGGGGGGGCGGGGGGGGGGGTTATACAAGACATATGATACGAGGTCATTTGTAGAATATTTCACGTCAAACAAATCAGATCTCCCTTTCACACATCGGATAGATCAGATAGATCAGATAAGTCAGATAGACCTCCCTCGTACACATCGAACATATCAGATAGATCTGATAGGTCCCCATTTCACACATCAACAAGATCAGATCCTCATTTCATAGGTCGGACAGATCAGATAGATCAGATGGATCCTCTTGCGCATCGAACAGATCAGATAAATCAGAGAGATCCCCCTTTTACACATCGACGAGATCAGATCCTCATTTCATAGGTCGGACAGATCAGATAGATCCCCATTTCATACATCTGACGGATCAGATGTGTCTCCATTTCACACATCTGATGGATCACATAGATCCCTGTTTCATCCATCGAACAGATCAGATAGATCAGATCTTTATTCGCATAGGTCGGACAGATCAGATAGATCAGTTATGTCAGATCCTTATTTGACATACGCCGGACAGATCAGATAGATCAGATAGATCAGATCCCTATTTCACAGATCGGACAGATCAGGTCGGATCGGTCATGATTTAGATCTCTCGGGGCGGATAGATTTCCGATTTGTATGACCTGCGAGATGTACAGGTAGATCACCTTTACCGGGTAGGGATCTATCTGCATGATTCTACGGCTCTTCCGCACGCACACTTGTTCGTCGTGTAGGGATTTATTTATCTGTATGATACGGCCCTTTTGCACAACATCTCACGACCGCATGCACTACAGGGTCTAAACGATCTAGATCGTGATCTGTCCTATGTAAGGAAAAATTGGAGTCGACAGGAGGTAGGTACGTAAAACGTGTCGTGACAGCTTCCTTCTCGAGTCATAGCACGTCGTGTTTTTGTCGTTTGTCTATCGAGTAATGCTTCGATGCGCAGCGGCGAGCGCGCGGAGTGAGGTCGACCGGTGGGTAAGGCGAACGGATAAAAAAGGGTTGAGGTGTTACAGGGCAAATCCCACACCATCGCTCGCGCACACTCTCTACCGACAGTAGTCATGCAACGCACACGGAGAGGGTAGTTGGCAAAAACCGTCCCCCGATGGACTGAGACGCTTGTTTGCCTCCTAGGGGCAGCAACTAAATGTTCTGAGGGTCCTCCCTCAAGTCTTCAAGGACTGCAGTGCCGTTTGAGAACAGACCGGTCAAATTATGAGCAGTTCGTCCCCCAAACTGCGATCACGGTCCGTCAAAAAGGAGGCTGTGGAAACCCACACCTTCACCCAACTAAAGGACTTCGAGGAAAAATGTAGACCGAACCCGACACACAACCAAAATGGCCGTTCGATAAAAGGAGCCGTTCGATGCAGAGAGCCGTTCGATGCAAAAATCCGTTCGATGCAGAGAACCGTCCGTTACAGAGGGCCGTCCTATGCAAAGAGCCGTTTGCGGAGAACCGTCCGTTGAAGGGAGCCGTCGCAAAGATCCGTTCGATACAAAGAGAACCGTTCTCTGCAGAGAGAGAGAGCCGCTCGGTGGATACAGAGCCACTGGTGTGCAGGATCGCAAGAAACGAACCGAAAATATATGTACTTGCAAGACCTACGAAGACTCGAATCGCATTGCGGACGATAAATAAAAGCACATACAAGCTGTGATTTGACACCCATTCGGGCTCTGGGTGGTGGTGTTTCAGGTGGGGAACGAGCCGAAGATCATCGTGTGGGATACGGCGACGATGCGGACAATAAAAGTCCTTCGGGGCTTTCACCGGCGAGCCGTCACTTTGTTGGTGAGGTCGGGGATACGAATGAAGACCGAGAAACGGATAGTCGTTGGAAAATGGTTCGTAATTTTTTTTTTCGCGTCATCAGCTGTTGTCTTTTCTCTACTTTCTTCAGCTCTCTCACTCTGCCGTGAGGCACGCGGACAGCATAGTAGTGAGTGGTACTTGCACCGCTGCAGCGTTCACTCTAGGCGCTTGATAAAATCCACTCGTTGTTACTGGTCTCTGTACGATACATGGCCTTGTTTCGATTGGTTGAGTGGTTGATTGGTTGTTAACTGATTGGTTGGGTGAGGATTGTCTGGGTGCCTGATTGATCGAGTTTGGGCTGTTTCATTGGTCGGTTCGTTGATTGATTGATTAATTGGTTGGTGGTTGCTTTGTTGATTGGTTGGTTAGTTGCTCCGTTGGTTGATTGGTTGATCTACTGGCTAAAGAGACGAGACACGGTCACAAAAAAAACATCAGCTCTTTCGATCGAAAAATTTGCGTTCAATTTCCAATCAGGCCTTCAGCGAGAATGGAGCGTTGCTGGCGAGCGTGGGCCAGGACGAAAACCACTGCCTTGCGGTGCATGACTGGGAGAAGGGAAAGCTGCAGCACACGGGACCCTCCGACACGCGTGCCGTGAGTGTAGAAAAATAAAAAGGGATTAGAAGGGCGAACGGAGCGGTCATATATTGGACATAACAGCTCGTCCGAGCGAACCACGAAACGTACGACAAACATACAAATATACAAACCGTCGACACTATATTCTAGGTATAATAATATATTATTACGAGGGACCATAGTAAATAGGACCTACGGTACACAGAAAAACCTATATATTTCCCTATTTTTACTAACAATATTTGGTCCTATTTACCATGATCCCCCGTAGTAGGATGAAAGTGCTTTAATGCTGTCTATTTAGGTATTATTTTTGCCATCCCATTTATTGTCTTCGCCCTTTATTATTAGCCTCCTATTGCGGTGAACCATAGTAAATAGGATCTACGGTGTACATAAATACCTATACATTTCCTTTTTTTTACTAACAATATTTAGTCCTATTTACTTTGGTCCCCCGTGATTATGTAGTCGAAACTCAGGTCCGGGGACACATAACAGGGTCTCCCCCCCCCCCTCTCCTCCACTACGGTTTTTGGCTTTTGCTTTTATATCGCGAGAAAGAAGACTTCGGCCCTTTCTTTTCCCTCGTTGACTCGAAAGTATACCGCTATGATACCCGTCCATGGCGGCCCGAGAAGTGCTGCATGCAGCTGTTCGGCCACATACGTTCCTCGTGCCGACCCGATTTTTGTTTTTTGTACCTTTGCAGCCGCCGTTGGCACCTACTTTTGATACATTCCGGAGAGATCCATTGGTGGAAAGAAACACCCTAATGATGATGAACCCTTACACTGCTGCAGACCATCATCCTGTATAAATACCATTTACCAGGTGTGTGTCAGTATTGATAGTAGTTTCCCCCCCCACAGGTGCTGCCACGATAAGCGTGCACCTATTTTTTGCCTTCCGAGGCTCCTGCCCGGAGGAGCTCCATGTCCCACTGAGGCACAAAAACTGATTTTGGGGAAGGCTAAACGTGAATCCCGACGAGCGATCCCATAGTAAATAGGACCTATGGTACACACAAAAACCTAAATATATATATATACACCTATTCTTAATAACAATATTTGGTCCCATTTACTATGGTCCCCCGTCGTAGGTGCATCGTGAATCGTGAATTGCTACTTATACTATACTACGAGTATAAACAATGGTATTCCCACGGCATCGGGTTAACCTTTTTAGGACCGCAGTCCCATTTTGGGGACAAAACTACTTAGAATTTGACTGCTTTGTCCCCAAAACGGGACTACGGTTCTCAGTTCTATAGGGGTCAAGGAGTATATTAATAGGCAAAAAAAAGTTTTTTTTTGGTCAAAAAGGAGCGCCTATTAACAGCCAGAAAAACGTTTTTTTTTTGCCGTAAAAAGTGCTAATTCTGTCGTAGCAGGCCTCCACGAACACGAGTGCAGCGAATTTCAAGTGATTGTAGCATAGGCCAGACGCCGTAAAGAGCGTTGACTTCGTTTTTTGTCAGCGCTCGTTTTTCTTGGGGACAACGGCAATGGCAGGGTGCTAAGTTGAAGTTGAACATGAAAAAAATTCGAAAGGAAGGAAGGAAACAAGGAAAGAAGAAAGTAAGGAACGCTCTCGACCAGATAAATATTTTTCGAAAATCCACACCATATTTGTTCGATATTGACAAACCTTTCCGTTCTGAGAAAAAAATTGAGACCCGTCGAAAAACGATCGGTCCTCAACCATTACATCAACCATTGTTAGGTTTCAACGGTTCAGATATTTGGCTATCATTTCTGGCGGGGCGAAATCAGATGGCATCCTTGCTTCTGGCGAAGAGAAATCAGATGTTTGGCTAACGCCTTTGTTCTGGCGGATCGAACCAAGATGTTTGGCTAACATCCTTCCTCTGGCGGAGCGAGAAGGTGGTAGATTTCTTGCAATTTCCTATAGACGGTGAGCGCCTACACTGTTAATAGACTACGAGGACATACTTTCTCATATCGTTTTTATTTCCCACTGTGCGCTAGATTTCTAAAAGTCTGTTTTCTTATGCGAGAGGGTCGATACCGCAGTAGGTATAACAACATTCTTCCGCGGTCTTTTCTCTTTTAGGTTCTGGGCTGTTGTTTCGAGGCGGATGGAGGGGTCGTGACGTGCGGTGAGGGACACGCCTTCTTCTGGAAGAAGGAGGGGAACGTCTTGCTGAAGAAGAAGGGAGTGTTCGGGCGGAAGGCCACCGCGCAGACATTATTGTGCTGCTCTCGGCTTAAAGAAAAGGTGAAGCGTTTGACGATAGGTTTCCGTGAGTTTTCCTATGCTTCTTCTTCCGAGGAGGAACGTTTTTTTTTTTTTTTTATGGTGATCAATGTTGAGTCTCATGCTGCACATTGTCGGATAGCGAACACGATAATGATAATATCTAGGGAGTATTTCATAAACGTAGTGGGGGTTACGAGTGGGTGATATAAATTAGTCACTGCAACCCGACATCCTTCCCGATATCCAGACATCCCTCCCTCCCGATACTCCTCTCCCTATATCTCGATATGCTTCCCGATATCCCGACGCCCCTCCTGATATTCCTCTCGATATTCCGATATCCCTGCTGACACCCCATGCTTCCTCCCCCCCTCTCCATGTTCTCCGCCAAAAATGTCGCCGGCACATAAAAAAAAGGTCGTGACTGGTGCAGCATCGGGGCATCTTTACGTCTGGTCCGGCAGAAACTGCGTCAAGTCGCTTCGAGGGCACTACGGACCAGTGACCGCCATGTTTTCCGGCTCTTATGGTCTTATCTCTGGGGGCAAGGTGCGATAACTGACGATGCGCTTTCGCGTGTTTTGCTGCTGCTGCTGCTGCTGCTGCTGCTGCTGCTAGAGTTGTTGTAGGGCGGCGAGTTGGCGGCCTAAAAGACTCAGTTATTAGTTGGCTAGGCATTACAGCTACTTTATGGTTGCGTGCGGTAATTTGTAGGTCTGTGAGTTGGCTGATCAAAAGCTGCCGACTAGTTGCTAGTTGGCTAGGTATCGCAGCTAGTTGCGTGCGGTAATTTGTAGGACTGTCAGTTGGCTAACTATAAGTCGCCGACTAGCTACTAGTTGGATATATAGGTATTGCAGTTGGTTACGTGCGGTAATCTGTAAGTCTGTGAGTTGGCTGACCATACGGCGGCGACTAGCTATTTGTTGGCTACTGTAGGTATTACGGTGTAAGAGTGTGAGTTGGCCGACTCGACGACTATAAGTCGTCGACTACGTACTATTACTTAGTTGGTTAGATAGCTGCGTGGGGTATCCAGCGGAATTTTTGCGTCTTGGTATCTGACTGACGCGTTTTTTTGTGACTCGAACTTGTACTAAAATAAATAGTCGGTTGGTTGGCTTGGATACTTCAATACCCAATTAATAACTATAATGGTTGCAAAATACAGCCAAGGCATGCTTTATTCACAGCCCTGTAGAGTGTCGATGCGTTGTGGTGGTGGTGGTGGTGGTGTTGGTGTTGGTGTGGTGGTGCTGCTGCTGCTGGTGCGGCGGCTGTCATTGTTTCCGTCGTCGTCCTTGCCTCCTTTGTTCCTTTGGCGATCGCACCGACAGGAATCATGCAACTATACTGTACACCGCGGCTGCGAAATGCACTTGAAATGCACTTGACGACACAGTTTTTAGTTTTGCCTATGGTCGCAAGGTTATTTTGTTTCCGGCAGGTCAGCAAAGTCACTGGCTGTTACCGTTGTTCGGGTGACAATCTGTCTAGACCACAACGCTTAGCCACAGCAATGCCCTTTGACCTACTCTTCCCCTCACAACGTTATCCCCGAGGCGTGGACTACAACGATATCGCTCGTCCCCTCTTCGTCTGCCGCTCGCATGATTGTTTCTGCCCGCTTGACACCCAAATATTTGTGTGTCCGGCCTTCTTTCTTGGCCTACATGAGGGGCAAAAGTACCGGTCAAACCCGTAGTACGCGCGATCGATGTATCACGCACAGCTTGCAACGATGAGTATCGACGAAATCCTCGACCTCTGACCACAGACATAGCTGTTTTCTATTTTTATTTTTCAACCTTGACAAATATATAGACTGTCAGCCAACACACTGAAACCATTGGAGCAGATGAACCTCTCTAGGCCTCTAGGACCGCACCCCCGTGTACTTGAAATAGGCGTCAGGTACAGTTTAGTACGTGTTTCTGCACGGTGCAGTAGTGCTGTCGAGCAAGAGGGTTAAGTTAGTCTTGACGGCTCAAAACTACGGTAGATTATCGACCCGACATTTTTGCTTCGCACCGCTCTTGTTATTGCTGCTGCTGCTGTTGCCCCCCGTGCGTGTGTCGGTTGTTACGGAAAAAACAAACAAACAAAACATCGCGCAAACAGGACATGCGCATCCGCCTTTGGAGTCCAAAAATGGAAGCTGGAGCGATGTTCGACATGAGCGCGTTCGGCCCCTGCCCCGTAGTGCACAGCGTATGCCTGTCCAGCGACGGGACGAAGCTCCTTGTAGGCGTTAAGGGCTGCGAGGTAAGAAGAAGGAGATGCGGCCACCTGTACAACATAATGCAATTCGTTTTTTTTCACGGTCGTTCTTAACGAGCACAAAAAAAAAACACGATGCGTAAACAGAAAGACGAAAAACACAGCCGTGCGTGAGATATGTTAATTGACGATATGATGTCCTACCATGATATAACATAGAAGCAAATCACGTGTTTTGTCACACGAATGGTGACATCCACCAATCTTATTATTATGCTTACCATCCGACATGGTGCAGCATGAGCTTCAACGTTGATCTCTCAAAACATTCCTGAGAGAAGAAAACCACGAAAACGAAGGAAACCTATGCACAAGGTCTAGCTACGTACTATGTTTACTTCCCGCTATGCTTCATCTGGAATACTCCATTCATTGTTGTCCTTGCTCCCTCGTCTGTCTCAAGATGTGCTCTTTATGTCATATTCTTAAATCCTAAGCCGCATCCGAGCTCCATCCCCCCGCCATCGGTGTGAGTCTGTCATCCTCCCCTCCCCTGCTGGAAGTGGCCACACCGGAAAACTAAATTAAATCATTGAAGCTGTCATCCATATGCAAGTCCGCCTCACAAGCGCCTCTTAGTAAGATGCAGCTCACCCTTCATACGACTCGCCGGACACCTCATGGTGCTTCGTGCTTGGTGCAAGCCATGCCTGTCTGGTCGGTGAAAACCCGACATGCTGCGTCCGGGCATTGTAGGGATGCGAGGGTCTATGGTCATACGACTACGGCCATGCATGAGATCGAGTACATCTCTCCTATCGAGTACACCGTCCCCCCCCCCTGCTCCTTCTCACTTTCCGGGCGGTCCCTAAGCTGGAGATTGGTTCGACATAGCTCGTATGAACCGTCACCTATTGTTACCGTGGCTAGCTCACTGCCTAGTGCGGCGGTTTGGAGCGTAACCATTGCGGGCAGCCGTACTCACAGCCTAAGTGTGGCTGCTGAGAGCGTATCATCCCCCGCATATCAGAGCTAAATCAACACGTTAACGACTAAGTTTGATCGAACTGCCCGACTACGCCGGGTGTAGACGGTGGAAGCCGAGAAGAGGTCCCGTCGCCGAACGACAACAGGATGACGGACCTCAAGGAGAGAATGATGGTTCAGCAAGAACAGCAATTTCGAGAGCTGGACGACAAGAATACCATAGCCGGTTTGAGGAACGAGACCGCCTCCAACTCTGGACAGGAAAGACAAGAAGGAGTCAATACCTGTGGGAATTTGCCGTCCCTTGGTCAAGTAGAGGCTGATAGTGGGGATTACGTAGGTAGTTCAAATGTGAACATAGGCCCCCGATAATTCAGCAGCATTAAGTGTGCTGCAGACCTAGTGCTACTGAATTCTCAAGGATCTCAGGCTCCAGACATTCCATTTAGGATATCTGGGTTCACCCAACACAAAAGAGTACCCTGTAGTAGTCAGGGCACATCCGGGGTACATCCCCTGGTTTTCTACGTGGATATTGGTATTGAGGCGGATATTCAGGATATTTGCTGCTTGTTCCTGAGAACATCGCCCGCAGCAGTTCTGAGTCGAGCGTGGCCATCCGCCATGTTAAAAATAGTCGTCTGTATCACACGTTGAACCTGTACGTAGCGTTGTCTCAGCTTTGCGGCGTGCTGCGCTGGCGTGTCAACTACTAAGTGCATCTCCCGGCTATACTTACAGTTATCAAGTACTAATAACCCTCGTTGATCTATTGGCCAAACCTTTTTCGCACGCGCGAAACCCATTTTTTTTCTCGTCCCTCGATATATATTCATGTTGACCTGGCATATATTTGTGAAATCCGACTCTCTCGTGCTGCTGTATGGGAGCGGACGACGAACTGGCATCGTCTCGCGTTCCCTGCTCAGCAAGCTGGCTTTCTCTCACCCCAGAGACGCCTTTCTTGCGTCCCCGGGTTTTCCCCCCAAGGTTGCGCTTTAGGCGGTCGTGTAAATTAGCAACTCGTTTCACTCGTAATCCCAATTTCCCAATTTCCCGTTTCTGTGTGTCTGTGTTTGAAGATCTACGAGGTGAGCGCGGCCGACGGATCGGACGTGTCTGGGGGGCCTGTGACGACGTCGCACTTTGAGGGAAAGCTGACAGGACTGGCGCGGCACCCACTAAGGGCGGAGTACGCCACAGCCGGAGGCGACGGCACCGTGAGATTCTTGCGTTTCCCGATATTTTTGGTTGTCTTATGCTGCTGCTGCTGCTGCGGCTGTTGTTCTGACGAGGTTGGTCCAGCCGATCGCTATATGTATGACACGTATACACGACACAAGAACCTCCCCTTGCTGCACGGTTGGAGTGGTGTCACGCACCTTATCGATAGATGGTCTTCCCATTGTTCATTCGGGGGTGCACGACAACACGGCAAAAACGATACCGCACACTCCTAAAAAAACGACAAAATGAAAAAAAGGGTCAAAACAAAAAACAAACCAGTGTGGCGGGGTTTCTGGACGAACTCATGAAAAACGAGTTTCGTTTTTAGAGTTTTGTTCTACTTGGATTTAGTATACTCCCTCCCCCGCCTGGGGTCTCGAAAGTGAGTAATAGTAGTAGGGTGTCGGATTTTATTTTGACGTGCGCCCCTGGTTAACTACTGCATGTGTGCATGTCCTCCGTGCTATACGCATAGAGTCGATTTGACCGCCGAGCGACATCACCGACGCACGATACAAGTCACTTTAGCGAATGGTTGGTGTTTCCCGACGCAAAGCGGTCGTGCTCCCCCCCCAGCAGCGCGCCGAGTGAGTGTTCGTGGCGCAACACTGCCCTGTGAAAATATATCAGCGAGGAAACTGCCCTTTTGTTTTTGCCAAAAACCATTTCCGGTTCTCCCACGCCCAACCGACTCGCCGACTAAAGTCGATTAGTTGGCTAACGGCACCTACCGATTAGTTGTTAGTCGCGAAATCCTGCCGACTCACTCACACCTCTAAGAAACAGTCGAACAAAGACAAAACAAACGAAAAAAAAAAAGCCGTCCCTTTCGCCGTTCTTCACCAAAAACTTGTCATTATTCCGACCGCTGTGATAGAACGAACCAAGGTTCCTTCTAGGCGTTGCGCTGTTGCGCCAGCGCAACGCTTCTCGCGAAATCACTCGTATGCGCACCACGCGTCGAAGGCGGTGTTCCAGTTTTGCGTAACAGGCAACTAGAAATGAGGAGCACGTTTCGATGCAGGCGAAAAAAATGCTTCAGAGTCTTTTGCGCCGCAGGGGAAGACTTTTGAAGGGGTTTTTTCCGTCGCCGTAGGCTCGAAGCGTTATACCTGGTAGGTTATTAATCGCCGTAGTATTATGTAGTTTCATCCACCTTTTTCACAACTGTATCAGTCGCTTTGAGACAAATGACTTGGGAAATACAGTATGTATACACACATACCCCGTGTGAGATTCGTTTCGGATACCTAAAAAAAGGTTAATCCGATCTGGCAAAATGCGAATTTTGAAGGGAATTGTTTCCGGCGTTTCTAAGCAAATCCATCGCAAACTTTGGCTTCCGGCAACCCCTGCGCGAGGAGCGAGCGGCCTTCAACGATCCTCCGGCGGCTCTTCGGGGGCCTTCCGGCTCGAGTTGCGCTGCGCTGCGCGTAAAAAGCCCCGGCGGTCTACGAGGAGCCCTGGAACGAAAGCCTTTGAGCAATTTTGGTTGCTAGAACATTCTAACCAATAAAATGAGCAGATGTGTTGTCCTTAGATGCAGTAACGGCCTCAACATACACAGCATGGGGAAAAATCCCCCAATTTACGGCATGTCTGTGTCGAGGATCTGCGCTCAGAGTCAGTCGATAGGAAAGAGAGAAACCAGTCTTGAAGAAGAAAGACAGTCACGCCGAATGCGAGTGAGCCAGGCGGCTCGTACTGAGAAACGTGAGCAAACATAAGGTAGTCCCTGGGCTGGTCAACCACACCGGTACTTTCTTCCTTTTCACCTCTCTCCCGCCGCCAAACTCGCGTTTGATACAAGCATGTCTGCCTGGTGGATGGAAAAACCTCGACGTGTTCCGTCCGGGGATGGCACATAGGAACGCGAGGGTCTATGGCCATGCGACTACATCCACGCAAGACATGAGTACAACCCCTTGATATCGAGTACATTCCCCCCCCCTCGCTCTCCTTATTTGTTATGCGCATCGAAACCAACAAAGCAGTCCCCCCTCTATTACTTCTTCCCGGAACCGATGCCTGGTCAAATCGTCAAATGACTAGGGCAAGCAACAAGTGAGTACGCCCCCCCCTCCCCTGGAGCTCACCCTTCATGCGACTCGCCCGACACCTCACGGCGCTTCGCGCTTGGTGCAAGCAATGTTTGCCTGGTCGGTGAAGACCCGATGTGCTCCGTCACGGCATTGTAGAGATGCGAGGATCTATAGTCATACAACTACGGTCATGCATGATATCGAGTACCCCCCCCCTCCCCCTGGACGTGGCCTCACTGGACAATAAATTAACTCAATGAAGCTGTCGTCTGAGTGCAAACCCGCCTCACAAGCGATGCAGCTCATCCTTCATGCGACTCGCCCAACACCTCACGGCGCTTCGCGCGTGGTGCAAGCAATGTCTGCCTGGTGAGTAGAAGCCCGACGTGCTCCGTCCTGGCATTGTAGGTGTGCGAGGGTCTATGTTCAGACTACTACGGCCATGCATGGTGCCGAGTATCCCCCCTCCCCCGCCGCCCGCTCTTTCGCGTCCTCAGGTGCGAATTTGGGACGCCGCTACTAGGTCGCTTCTTCGCATGACGCGCCTCGACACCCCGGCCAGTTGCGTCGACTACTCCCCCGACGGGGACCTTCTCATCGTCGGTCTCGGCAGTCGTGTCCCCGTAGACTCACCTTCCACCGACAGCGGTAACAGCAGCAGAAGCAGCAGCGGCGACGGTGGCGGCGGCGCCGACTCAAGCGAAACTAGTAGTGGGGCCGGAGGGGGGCGACGAGGGGGTCGTGGTGGTGGCAAGCGGAGTAGGGGCGGGCGCGAGAATGGTGGGGGCGAAAAAGGCGGTAGCAGGGCCAAATCGGGGGGGTTCATCGTCCTGAGCGAGGCTGACTTTGTCACAACGTTTGAGGCCCGAGACGCAAAGAAGGTGGGTGTTTTTATCAGGAGGGGGGACGTAATTAGGTAAGGCGTGTCGTGTAACCTTTTTTGTGCAAACCTTGAACAAGAGGCAGTAGGTGTCTAGGTCTAACTATGAAGCTTCGCATGGGTCACGGACGGGATCATGGCTCCCGTCAGGGTTAAGGTAAGGCTTAGGGCTAGGTTTTGAAGTACTGAAAACAAAATGCCGTTTGTATACATGGTTTAGTTTAGACCGACTAACACAGATAAAACTACACACAGACAGCCAGACGTCTGTGTAGCTGCCATCCTGCCGTGATTGAAAATGAAAACAGTATGTTATGGATGCCGGGCGTGAGGGTTGTTTGTCCACGCCAAGGCCGGTGCGTGTGCGCCTTACCTTGCGCAGTGTGGTTACGTACGTCCTCCTTCTGCCCCTCTTAGTAGGGTGCAGCTCACCCTTCATGCGACTCGCAGAAGACCTCACGGCGCTTCGCGCTTGGTTGAAGCAATGTCTGCCTGGTCGGCCAAAACCCGGCATGCTCCGTCCCGGCATTGTAGGGATAGGAGGGTCTATGATCGCACGACTACAGCCATATACAGCCATCCATGACATGTGTACCTCCCCCCTCGCGACGTGCCCCGTCCCGGCATTGTAGGGATGACAGGGTCTATGGCCGTACGACTACTGGCGTGCATGACATAAGTACCCCCCCCCCCCCTGCTCAACCATTGCTCCCAACGATGGGTCAGGCAATAGTCGAGGCGCGCTGGTCGCCTGACCGAGATACGGTAGTGCTGGGTGGGGAAGATTCCCGCCTCTATCTATATTCCACGGGAGATAACTTCGACCTCATCGCGACGGCGGAGAAACACAAGCACCCGGTGAGAGAGAGACAGAGTCCGCTTTTCAGTTGTCTTTTTTTTCTCTCAGATCGATATAAGAAGATGCACCGTAAAAAACAAGCCTCCAAATCTATAGGGTTATGGGTTGGATGACTAAGGTTTAAGTCACCGACTAGTTGTTAGTTGGCTAAGGTATTTCGGTTAGCCTACCGGGGATAAAATTCGACCTCATCGCGATGGCGGAGAAGCGCAAAAACAGAAATGAAACAACGACGAAGCTTGATGGAAAAAAAAAATCAACCAAGTGCGAGACATGTCGTAGGAAAGCGAGACGACTGCGAAGATCACACCAAAAGGGCATTTTTTCGAGGGGCAGTTTTTTTTTCCAGTGAACCCTACCGCCGATACTACAGTACTACTGTAGCAGTCGCCGTGCGTATCCTTGGATAACCTGTTTCATGTGATATACTCCGAAGTACCCTAAAGAGCGTTCAGCTCGGACGGGAGCTGTTGCGATCGTTTTTCAGCGCCGTTCATAGTTTTCTCGGCAAGAGGTGAGGGTGCTCAAGTCTTGGAACGTTACATTTTCGGAAGACTCTCGACCAGATCTTTCAGAAAACGCCTGAAGGTTGTTGTAGTTCGGTGTTTGGCATGTCAGCCTTCTCGTTCTGGACACTTCGATGCGCTGCGAAACGACCACACCCACCCCTGTGCGGACTCAGTTCTCTCTACGATATACTACCAGCGCTCGCGGTATCTCCTGTGTTTTCCCCACCAAAGAGCTTCTTACGATAGTGTATTCTGCGATACTGGACGCATGCGTACCTCCTGTTTTTCGCTCCATTTTGTTTTTTTAAGATTGATCGTCGCTACGAGTATTGTGAGTATCTGTGAGCCCGACCAACAGGGGGCCCTGAAGCGTTGTAGGCATTGTTACAACATAGGCCCACCCAGAAGGAACACCTAACCTGAGCAAGCCTTGGAACCTTTACGGTGACACCGGTCTCGAGTGGTCTTGAGTATGTGCTGGTGCGTGTCGGTGCACGTAGCGCTCTCGCCGCTGAGCACGATTTTTTAATCCAAACATTCTTGAATATCACCCCCCATAAAGTGAGCCTGGCCTTCTTATTCTTGATAAACTCTTCCTTTTTCGCGATCTTATTGAGTTTTTCACCCTCACCAATGTGCGGCATGAGCTTCAACGTTGATCACTACTGTCTCGGCGGCCTCTATAAATAATATATAGACCTAAAACGGAGTGGAAAGAGACTTCCCAATGAATTTGTGAATAATACAAATGTGGCATCGATGAAAAGCCTATCATCAACCGCGTGTTTGCAACAGATAACATTTTCAATTCACGCAGTGGTTCTCGAGATACAAAGCACCAAAGTGGGTGATGCTGGGCTTATCTTGGGTCTATTTACTATGGGCCTCCGTGATGAACATCCCCAGAAATAATATTAATCGTTCGTGGGCCTACACGGCCCGTATCGTCCTTACGTCGCTTTCCAAAACGTTTTTTTAAAGGTGACTTCGGTGGACTTCAGCAAAGACGGCGACTGGATACGATCAAATTGCGAGGGGGGCCAGCTGCACATCTGGGATTCGAACAAGGGCAAGCATCAGGTGTGAGGGGTGGGTATGATACACGAGCACATTAACCAGTGTTTTCGATACATCGAGATATCGAACTTTTTTTCGATATATCGTACGTATCGAGCGTGTTTTTTTTCCCTCCACTTCCCGACATCCCTCGTGATTTTTTACGCCGACACTGAATGAAACCTCCGATGCATCAAACATCGAAATCGTAAAAATCGATTCGTTTATTTTTGGTTTATCTGTAACGTGTCAAACTCGATTCTCGCTCGACATCCAACGCTGATGCTATTGTGCTCCACGGGGAACATCCCGGCCGCGTATCCTCGGTTGTTTTTTTGTCGCGTGTAGCCATATAACGGGTGTGAGGAATAAGGCATGCCTTCGCTTGACCTGACGGCTAGTTTTCAGTTGGGTAGCGAAGTAAGGCACGTCGCTTCACGGCTGCTTACGTTTTTGGATGGCAAAGGAAGTCAATAATCTGACTTGCGGCAGCTTTGTCAATAAAGATACGCACGTCGAGCCATGAACGTGCCAATCAGATACAAGCAAAGTGCGTAGAAACTCTACTTTATTGACAATAGCCAACTCACGGTCTAACTAACCACACCTTTTTTACATTGGTTGTTATTTTCCAACGGGTGAGCACAATATCCTAACCTCCCCGCCAAATCACTTGCTGTATCTATTCACACTCTAGTTTGAATCGCCAATTTACAGAGCTGCATTCTCACCAAGTAGTGGTGCAAGGAGATGTCATGATTGTGAACATAACACTATCCGAACCCCCCCCCCCCCCCCCCCTGCCAAATGACTTACTGTGCCTGTATCGTCAATGTACAGAGCAACATCATCAAGTACAAGGACGTGGAATGGAGCACAGAGACATGCGCGTTCGGCTGGCCTACAAGGGTGAGAGGTTGTTGCAGAGCTAGGAGGAGGTTGTGTGTGTGGATTGCCCGATCACAATATGAAGCCGACTAGTCACTACTAGTTGGTTCGGTAATACAGCAGGTTGCGTGCGGTATCTTCAGGGTTTTTTCACGGGGCTTTTCACGGGGATCATGACCCGACCCACGGGTTGGGTTCAGGATGGTCTTCACAATCTTACAGGCCGGGTCGGGTCCGGTCGGGTCGGGTCATGAGGTTTTCAAAATCTCACGAGTCGGGCCAGCTCACCCTGACCCAACACAGACCCAACCCGACCCGCGAGATCTGACCTGGTTAGAGATGGGCACCGGATAGCTTTGTCAAAAAATCGAATACCGAATAGGAGACGTTGTTCTCAACGACGAAAAACCTGTTTATCCGGCTTTTCGTTAGACAGGCAGGTATTAATGCCTCCAAAGCATTGGAAACCACGGGTGATTTTTAGTTTTTTTTTTTCGATTTGCACACTTGTTGTGTATTCCCAAGTGAGTGTCAGGTTCTCTTCGTTACCTTGTTTGCTTCAACATTTTCGCTGTCGTGTTTATGTTCGCGTTGTTCTTTGCGTATATCTAGATGCTCTAAAATAAACAAAAATGAAATGGAATTAAGACCGGTTTTGTATTTTGCAAAACGACTAGTTCCAAACGCCTGCCGGGGTTTCCGAAAACCACGGTTTATGGTTTTCTTTTATCCGGTGCCCATTCCTAAACCTGACCCATGAGCAGCCGCGGGTATTATGTGTATTATAGATGTGACCGGCGCGTTTGTGGCGCGAATTGTGTGTTATTCGTTTTTGAAGGCTATACGAAATCAATTAGGGCCTGTATTATCGAAACATGTGTTGTCCTAAATTTTGTTGTTCGCGTGTTCTACCAGTCTGCCAGCACCGTTCCGTGCGGTATCCACTTGGTACTCCCACAAGCGCGATCAACCAAATAGTGCCAGCTGCTGCTGTCGAAGTGAGCTACGTACTACTGATACGTGCCCAGCCAAAGAACATGAATCAATTTGCCATATTCTCTCTAGAACAAGAAACTGCAGATTATCAACATATCGGTTCCCGATCCCTAATATTTTTTTTCCTTTTTCTGAGTTTCGCCCTATATTTTCCTGATTTTCCTGATTGTTTTTTCCTCGAACAGAGAAATTGTGACAGGCGTTTCTGATTTTTTTTTGGCCCTCCTGGGTTAAATTTCCTGATTATTGAGGAAAAATCAAATATTTCTTCTTTGTTCCTGTTCTGTTTAAAAGCGAAGAGGAAATTTAGAGAGAAAAGATCACTCGATAATGAACGACCCTTAGCCTGCCTTACGTCACCATCCAACTAGTAAGTAGCCGCCAAGTTCAGCCAAGGCATGCATGCCTTACTCATGGTCCCATCACACTGGGGACAATACAAATATCGTAGAAAACACCGCACAACATTTCCTTCCTGAGCGGAGCTTCCAAACGAAGTCTGTAAAAACAAAGTGTGTGAAACTTATACAGGAACACTCTACGCATCCTTTCGACTTTGTTAACCCCTTTTTTGGGACTTCGGGAGGGAATGTTGAGAACATAAGCGACGATCACGGCAACGATCACTGAGTGATCGGGAGATGATACGAATCGGTGTCCGAGCTATATACAAGCAAGGAGTCGTAGCGCGCGGGCACAGCATGAGTCCACCCCGCACCGCTGGGCGCTCACGATGCCCCTATACCGTGGAAACTTCCAAAAATACCAACCATCGCTGTGGTCGCTATCTAGGCATGTTGCCATGCGCCATTTTGGGAGACCAGCCTTTTGGGACGCTGGAGGACAAAAAACTATCGCTGAAAAAAGACATGCACGACGACTTTTTTTGCAGCATCGTCCAGCAGTATATATAGTATAGGGGATGGGGGCACAAATAGTACGAACGTAGGGGATGTTGCGTTCGAAGTGCAAACGCGGTGTGATTGATAAGGATGATGGTGATGATGATGATGATGATGATGATGATGGTGATGATGATGATGGTGATGATGGTGATGATGATGATGATAACGATGGTGGTGATGGTGATGGTGTTCGTACTTTGCTCGCACGCTCTTTCCAAGACGTAGGCGATTGAAAATAAAAACCGCACGTGTTTTTGTGTTTTTTTTTTTCGTCGCTATGTCTGCCGCGTCACGTGGGTGTCCCATGTCGAATAAAAACAGTGGTGTTGCGTGCTGGATGCACACATACCGCTACAAGACGTACCCCCTGGTCTACTTAGTCACGTAACTCTGTAGACTACGAGGTAGTGGGTAGCGCTATCTAACCAACAAGAACGTAAGCTTTTGAACGTACAGCGGGTACGCCGCCACAAGGCAGTCATTGATGAGGCAAAAGTGTAGATTAAGGCAAAAAAAACACCACGCTCGCATCGATCTTAAAAACTCAGTATTATGCTCGAGCGATATTCTCCCGCTTTAAGGCGTGGCTTTTGACTTGATCCCCCCCAGGGACGACATAGGTGGACTTAAATCGGGATAAGAAAGCAACAGTAGCGATAAGGCAGGTTCAACTGCCTTGTCCCATGCCTGCCTTAATGCGAGGGGTACCCACTGCGTACATTTGGTTGATTTTAGAACACTACCCACTGGCCGGCCTACCTAGTCACGTGCCTCTGTGGCCTGGTGATTACGTAGTGCTATACAAACAAACATTGCCGCCCTTTTACGTTGACAGCTTTCGGCTTTGATCACGGTGTTGCGGCTAACGTCCGACTACCGTGGTCATCACGACGGACACAAGTCGCGACTCTGTCGGGAGGAGTGAGGTCAAGTTTCAAGTCTGCGTGGTACAGATAGACAAGGACCGGTACAAGAATGTTATGCACACATGACAAAAAACGGTACAGGAATGGTATGTATGGACAAAAAAAGGTACATGAATGGCCGTGGTTTAGGGCGAAAGCTTAATTCACCCGGGTAGATCTCAACAAGAGGACACAAATGTAACTCGATAATGACATCATAGCAGATGCAATCATTGGGGAAATGGTGGTGGTGCGTGTTCAATTGAGTCCACGCAGGGAAAGATAATCGACTGGATGAAATTGGGGGTATTCGACGAATTGTGTCAGCTATATCGTTCTGAATTATGAACGATAATGCCCTGCACCTTGTCCGAAGAAGTTAGACTAAATCATAACAGTAAAAAACTGAGCACCACGGCTTTTGGCCACTGACCGCATTGGCACCTGCATGCATTGTTCAAGAGTGGCAAGATACCCGTCCCTTCCTCAGCCGTTTCTTAGCATAGGGAAAAAACACGTTTCGCAATGACACCACGTGAGGCGTTCTACGATAGAGGTTCACCCTAATTTTTCTGAGGCTCCTCACTTGACCTTAGGGAGCTCCATACCTTAACATCAGACTGACTTCAGCAAAAATCAAATTGCATCCCGATGAAGAAATCCCATGGTCCACGAATACAAAAACGGCATTGTTCAAAGCAAGATCGGCATTCCGCCGATTTTGGGTTAAAGAGCCCCGTCATTCAGGAAACATTTCAACGGAAATGTGATACCTCTATCGTAGAACGCGTCACGTGCGCCCAACCGCATAACCCGTCGGGCCCCTCCTCCTCTCCCGGCAGTTACATAGTATTCCCATCGCTGTCTCTGGAAGTAGCCACATCGGGACAAAAAAAAACATTCCCGTCGACGCTGTCATCCATATGCAAAAAAAGAACCGACAGATATACGACAAAACCCGTCTCACGAGCGATTATTGGTAGTGTTGCGGCTCGCCCTTCATGGGACTCGCCGAACGCCTACACGGCCCTTCGCGCTTGGTGCAGGCAACGTCTGTCTGGTCGGTGAAAGACACGACGTGCTCGCGTCCCGGCAGTGTAGGGATGCGAGGGTCTATCTATGATCATATATACGACTACGGCCATGAATGACAACGAGTACTCTTGCCCCCCCGCGCCAGCGGCGCTTCGCGCTTGGTGCAAGAAATGTCTGCCTGGTCCGCGAAAAATCAACATGCTCCATCCCGACGTTGTAGAGATTCGAGGGTCTATGGTCATACGACTACGGACATGCGTGACTAATAGTACACCCCACGACTACGGACATGCATGCCTAATAGTACACCCCCCCTTTGGTCATGCGACTACGGCCGCGCATGACAGTGAGTAAGCCCCCCCCCCACCCCCAAGAAAATCCGCCTCTAAAGCGGTTCTTAGTAGGACGCAGCTCACCCTTCATGCGACTCGCCCAACAGCTCATGTTTCGCTTCGCGCTTGGTGCAAGCAATGTCCGCCTGGTCGGTGAAAACCCGACGTGCTCCGTCCTGGCATGGTAGGGATGCGAGGGTCTATGGTTACACATGCGACCACGGCCATGCATGGTAATGAGTACACCCCCCCCCCCCCCGCTGCCTCCCCCCCCCCGCTCCATCCAAAGGGCATTTTTATCGGGACAGAGAATGACACAAAAATCACCTGCACCGACCGATCTCCGAATGGACTAGTGATCACGACCGGTGACTGCTGCGGTCGAGTCAGGCTGTACAGATATCCCTGTTCGGCAGACCGCCCGCCGCCCCCGCTATTCCACGAGCTGAAGGGGCATGGCGCAGGCAGCATCAGCCGCGCCAGATTCTTGAGGGGAGGGAAGCTTCTCGTCACGACCGGGGCATCGGACAGGCAAGCGCAGCAGCCGGCCCTCCTTGAAATTGCCCGGACCTTATTGGGCTGATGAGTTGGCTGACTACGAGTCGGCGAACTATTTGTTTAGTCGGCTAGGAGTTGGCTGACTACAAGTCGGCGACTAGTTGTCAGTCGGCTAGGTATAAACCGACTAGCTATCGGTTGGCCACCGGTAGGTATTACAGTTGCGTAGTTACGCGCGGGAATTTTGTGGAGTTTTGTGTGTTCCGCATCCGACTGGCGCACTTGTTTATGGCTCGCACTACTACAGTGTTTTTGTTCGTCAACACACTGCGATAGTACTACTATAATATTGATGACGTGTAAGTTCATATAGTAAATATGCCAGGTACTTGGTTTACCTTGCCGTCCAACTATTTTACAGAGGCGGGGGGGGGATAGTAATCAGGACCGGCGATGTACCACGAAAACCATAATGTATATCCCCGTATGCTTGCACATCAGTTTTGGTTCTGAGTGCTGTGTTTCCTCCGTATATATAACAACTATTATGGGGCACCATAGTAAATAGGACTAAATATTGTTGGTTAAAATAGGGGAAAAATACAGGTTTTTGTGTGTACCGTAGGTCCTATTAACTATGGTGCCCCATAATAGCCGTCAAGTCCAGCCAAGGCGCGCCTCATTGTTCATAGCCCTGGACGCGGGTCGCCTGATTTTTCTGAGGCTCCTCATTGAAGGCGCTCAATACCTGCAGTGGCACCCAACAACCGAATTTTTGAGAAAAACTCTGATAGAGCTCAGTCCGGCACGCAATCCCATGTGACGAAAAGTACTGTAAAACAGGCGTCGGATCCAAACCTCTTGGATGCATACGTGGCTCTCCTCGGTCGCAATGGCTGATCATGTACAATGGTTGAGGATGCAATGGTTGATGTTTCAGTGATTGATTATGCCGGGTTGATGCTGCAGTCTTTGGTGTGTTGAAAAGGTTGACGCCCTCCCGTCCGCGATATACATGTGTTTTTGGGCTCAAGAGTGCAAGCCCTGCCGGATCTGCATGCAATGGAAACGTTAAGCACCTGCACATTTCCAAGGGTGTGGGTAGTAGGGTGGTACTCAGTACATACTCTGTGACCCACGGGTACCAAAACCTGGTTCTTCTGGTCATACCCGGGTAGATTCCCGAGTAGATACCCGGGTACATCCAGCGTATCTACTCAGTGCACCCTATGGTGCGTTTTATGCTGCGTGTTGTCCGCCCCGTTAAAATTCGGTTTTTGGTGTACATTTTTGCCGTCCGAATATTTGCCTGTGGACTTGCTTTAAACAACTTCTTGCTTTCCACAAAGCAAGCAGGCAAAGCGAAGCACAGCCCACAAGCAAGCCCCCAAGCAAGCCCGCAAGCGCACGCGTCATACGGCAGCCATGGCCATCTCTGGAGAGACGTGGTGTCCTTTTTTTTTGTTCCTCGGCTCATCTACAGCAAGTATGTTTGGACCCCCAACAACAAAAAATCACGCATTCATAGTATGAGCACAGGCGCGATGAAACCATTGCTGTGGCACCCATCTTTGATCGACCTCGACCGAATAGGTTTGCTAAAGTGCAGGGCTCACCACCGAACACATCTTCTTGTTCCATTTGTTTTTCGTAGCGTCCTTCACAAAAAGTGACCCTGACCTTAACGGTGGGCTCGTTTATATTCGCGGGCCTTTGCTGCTCCAACGTGACTGGGCTAACTCCACTTGAGAATCACCCCACGGCAGGTGTGCTCCTTTTTTTGTTTTCGGCTCAATGCGTTCCGATCGGTTGAAGCGCTCCCCGAGTGAGCAACTGCCGGTTGGCATGATACTTTTACCGCTGTGATATTGTTTTTTTCGAGGGCTATGACACTGTACATGGCGCATGTAGATGTGTTGGTCGGGCTGCAACGACAAAATCTTCGAAGTCGCGTTTTATCGGGGGAGATTTATCGAGCTCTCCTCATGCGCGAGACGCTCAGAAAATGAGAAGGCACCACCAACCCCCACCTTGGCATTTCTCCTTGTGACACAGATGTATCCTCCAGTGGGAGCTAAGCGGGGCGGGGGCCGGGCAAGACAAGAAAGCGTCGGAGGGGCTGAAGGACGTCGCCGAAGATGTGGTGGAGGACGAGAGTGACGGTTACGTTCTGGACATGCGCGATGGGAGCGACTTGGACAGAGGAAGCGATTTCGAGGCGGCCACAGACGAGCGGAGAGAGCCGGTATGAAGAGCGCCTTTTCGGATCAGTATTACTACAGTGTATACGTGCCATCCGATAATGTGCAGGGGGTGTCAATCTTAATGTTGCTCGGATTGTTATTTTCGCGTGTATGCCCTCGTCGGGACACAGGTACATGCTCGGTTTTAACCGCTATATCTCTCGCGAGCTACCTAGCAGTGAAAGTGTTACCATGCTGCGCGAGTATCGCCGTGCTTGTGCGAGTAGGTCACCATGCTGCGTTCGCATGTCGTTCAGTCCCCTCCTGGCCTTGCAATGCGGACACATGCCCTATCCAAGCAGCAGCAGCAGCACCTGCAGCATCAGCAGCCCGGACTGCTTGGTGTATGCCGATGCTGCAGAAAACTCTATCAATGTTTCAACCAATGTTTCTCTCTGAAGGCCCAAAGGGGATCGATTGGGGCCGTGATGTTCGGTGGCTCGACATACGTTCCTTGTTGTTCATGACCAAAAAAGTCAGCTAGTTGGCTAACTTCGCCGCCCAACCAATAGTTGGCCGTCGAGTCCAACCAACTCCAGCCAATGCATGCCTTTTTTCGTCACTCAACTAATACTAACTAATAAGTACGAGCCGTCAAGTCCAGGCAAGACATGCCTTGTTTCGCCACCCAACGAATATGTAGCCGTCAAGTGCGGCCAAGGCATGCGTTTTTTCCCCACTCAACTAATATGTAGTCGTCAAGTCCAGCCAAAGCATGCCTTATTCGCCGCCCAATGGATAAGCAGCCGTCTAGTGCAGCCAAGCCATACCTTATTTCGCCACCCGACTAATACCAATTATAATAAGCCGTAAACTCCAGCCTTTGTTCGTCACCCATCTATTACCAACTAATAAACAGCCGTCAATTCCAGCCAAGGCGTACCTTATTCGCCACCCAACGAATAAGCAGCCGTCAAGTGCGGTCAAGGCATGCCTTAATTCGCTACTCAACTCGTAAGTACTGGTTACCGTCAAGTACAGCCAAGGCATGCCTTAATCACAACCCAATGGATAAGCAGCCGTCAAGTCCAGACAAGGCATGCCTTAGTTCGCCACCCAACTAAAACCAATAGCAGTAAGTACCAGGTAGACGTAAAGTCCAGCAGACTGACGGCCCTGGTGTTTCTTTGTTGATCAAGGCTATAACCTGTTTAGGTTGCTAACCTCCCCACCCAATAACCTGGCAAGCACTGGCCGTCGGCTTCCCAACGAAGGGTCCAGGCCCAAAAAGAAAACAGAGAGGACTCGGCTCTTGCCTCGTCCTCATCAAACCCCAGTTCCCTACCAATGTACGAGTACGTACAGGTAGGCCTTCTACGTTTGTGCGCCATCGTATTTTATCCGGGTTCCTATGTATGCACCACTCTGGATGGCTACGTATGACGGAAAAGTAAGGGCCGTCTGGTCATCATGTTCAGACCGCAACAGTCAATACATTGAGGTCCAGATTTGTACGTAGCAGCCAACTCACGAAAGCCTGAACAATCTGTGTTCAAAGCTTCATCTTCCTGCAACTTTCCCCCCGGCGGTTCGTGGTGTGTCCCAGGCCGTCAGAGGGGCGAGGAAGCGAGGACGAGCCGGGGCGGCGGCAACGACCACGGCTACCGCTAAAGGGTTAGGGTTGGGGGGAAACGCCCCACCCCCGGAGCCGCCCCAACTCTGGGAACAAGCAACGGTTGCGCCGTCCCGACCGCCTCCGACCGACCGAGCGTCACCCGCCGACGGCCTGGAGTTGGAGAGGATGCACGGGTGAGAGGCGGTGGTACTGTCGTGAGCGAGGCTTACTCACGCGTCGAACGTATCAGTATCTACTGTATATCATCTTACTGCAGATCCTAACCTGCCGTTAAGATCGCGGATCTAAATCGAAAAAAAAACATGCCCAAGATCATGCGGGCTATATTTGTATGGTTATATGCCGCTCCTACCCGGCAACATGATGATCATACAGATCATGCAGATAATACAGATCAAGAACCTCTCTGCCCCGAAAAATCTACAGAAGATAGCTCATGGACGCGGGGATCAGTGAAAGGTATCCCCGGGACGCACGCCTCGCCCCCATTCCAGACGTATTTGCTTATCAACCAAGCAGGGTACCGCATTGTCACTCGTTTGCGTTCGATATCTAAGAGCATTGTCGTGTTTTCCATGACTTGCTTTTCAAGGTAATATATACATATAGTGGGGGTAAACTATGTGCAATATACGTATATCTTTATTTATATTCGTATGCGAAGTACGTATATACAATATATATTGATCATCACTCACTTTCGAGCTTAACTCGTGGGAGGTTTTATTATCAGCGATCTTCTGGACACGCTGTGGTCACAGGTGTCGTCCCTTTTCCCCCCCGGGGCGTGCCTTCATTCTTTTTGTCGCGCATAGGGCTCAGCATTCCCGCTGATGGTTGGTTTTCATCGAATGTAGCCAACTCACACTCTCGCGCTTTCCGCTACTCAAATTCCTATGCAAGAAAAAGTCATTACGAGCATGCACTCGCGGTGAGACTCGAAACCCACGAAATTGATCTTGAGTAAGCACGCGGACCACCTACCAAGCCACCGGGGACCTATCAGGAATATCTTTTCGGGGACGATCTCATTGCAGACAGCTCTCCAGAAGCACCTGCGACTGCAACTGTGTCGAACCGCTCACCATAACACGTTTATTTGCAGGTACCGCGGCCGAGATGCACGGAGCAACGCGGCTTACGCGGGCGTGGGAGGCGGCAGGGCGGTCTACACAGCCGCTGCTGCCGGGGTTAGCCTCGATTTGACCAATCACACACAGGTACTACGTACCGGTACCATTCTTGGCGGAAATGTAGCGAGGACCGTTTGAGCGGGGGCGTATCGACCGTTCGGGCGAAAATGTAACGAGGACCGTTTGGGCGGAAATGGAAGGACCATTTGGGCGGGGATGGACTGTTTGCGCGGAGATGGGACTTTGTAGGGGCCCGTCCACTGGAGTGAGAGTTTGGCCTTGAGAACCTCGGCGTCCGTGTCAGGCTTCGCGCCCTGGCGAATGGTGGCCGCCGTATTGTTATCCGACGCTCAGCCGCCAAGGGTGAATTTGGGGACTGGACGCAGTGTGTCGGAAAGGGCGGGGTTGCGGCGGTTCACACGAGCAATAGTGAGGGCGTGGTGTTCGCGAACGATATCGTACGCGCGCTGCTGGTGGTCTGTCGCCAAATCGCAGCAGGCTAGGGGGTCGCCGGCCACAAGGAAGCAGTACCATAACAGAAATGCAGGGAGGATTGTTTAGGCGGAAATGCAAGGACCGTCTGGGGGTAGTTATATTAATGCACCAAGGGTCCTTACATTTCCGTCTGGAGTGGCTGTATATATGCTGCGTCTGTTTTTGAAGCGGGAATGTGCGTGCTGGCGCACTTTAAAAATATTGTGCCCGTTTTCGAAGTGGGAATGTGTTTTTAGCACTACTCTTTCTTTGAAAACTGTGCTTGCTAAAAAAATAAAGCGTTTGTTGTCGATGTGGGAATATGCTCCTTCGCGCTCTGCGTCTTTTGCTACTTTTGAAGTGGTATGTGTTTTAGCGCTAACCTGTTGTTTCAAAATTGGCAAAACAACGAAAGCTTGTACTTACCACGCAGTCGCAAGAGGAAGACTAAAAAATATAACGCTATCTCAGTGGCTAGCGCTGCCGATCCTTAGCTGCGCAATACGTTTAACTGTTATTCACGTGGGAGGGTCGTGGTAAGTATGTGTGGACGCGTATACACGCTAAACAACGCGGGTAATACCATGGCAATGAACCTCTTCCTCTGTAGGATTCGCACCTTCTGCGTTCTCTGGTAATGAAGAACGCGCACTACGTAGTATCCGTACTGGAGTATTGAGTTAACGTGATGACTAAACGACGAATCACTATATAGCAGCCCTGTGGTCGAGGGAGTCTCCGACTGACTCCAGCAGAAAATAGATGCCTCAGTTATCTCATGCTGAAAGGACTGTTTTTGTCTCCCTTTTTTTTTTTTTTTTACTTTTTCTGTTTATTATCTTCGCCATTCTTTTCTCGCTCCCTCCATACTAATGGTCCTAACTCAGATCCGGGGTCACGTAGCAGGCTCTCCCCCCCAGGGTTAATGCGTCCATTCAGGCCCTTTGTTCCCTCGTCGGGTCGAGTCGAGTCGATTTTTTTCAATATCTTCAATGAAAAAGGTTTCCATTTTTCGGGACGTACCTGTACGAATGGATGCGGCGACGAAATGTTTACAGCAACATATAGTATCTGTTTCCGTAGATTGGCGATACTGTTTTCCAGCGCGCCGAGTGTCTTTGATCTATCTATCCTACTTTGTCATGAACTAAAGTAGATCTGGCAGATGATACATTTCAGGAACTGCAACATGTTTACTCCGGACGATCTATAGATGATGCCCCCCCCCCCCCCTGCTCATGAGCTGTCGTCCCCCACCCCCCCGTCCGAGGGTCTATGGTTGTGCGACTACGGCCATGCATGATATCGAGTACCCCCGCCCCCTCCTACGGCCCCGGCCGCCGTTTTTCGCCCACCCCCGCCACCCACCTTCGCTTCTTCGTTCCGCTGGCCAAACAAAGGCGAGGGTTCTTAGAGATAGGGAACCCTCCGAGAATGATCCGTGCTTTTTTCGTAAGAGAGGATGATAATGAGGCTTGTTGGTTCTCATAATCTGTGTGCTTGTTTTCATATATTGACCTTCTTGATAGTATCCACTGCTTGGTTGATCGCGTAGCTGGAACTACGAAGTGGATGCACAGCACTGTGGCGGTGCTGGCAGATTGGTACAACACGCGAGCAGAAGGTTGGCTGGCCAGCAGTTGCTGGGTCAGACATACCTACCGTGATTGTTCATGAGCCCCCCCCCCCCCCGCCCCGCTTTTTCGCCTGTCCCGGCCACCCACCTTGCCTTCTTCGCTTCTCCTTCGGCCTACAACACTCATCATCATTGTGTATAGAGCTTCCAGTTAGGGCATTCGGGAGACGTGGCGTGTCTCGCTGTGTCGCCTGACGGTTTGCTTATCGCTACGGGAGAGGTTTCTAGACGACCATGCGTTCTTCTCTGGCAGGCAGACACCGGAGACGTTGTGCAGGTAAGCACTGCTTGATATTCATACGTATACAAGGGCCGTTAACGTTGAATAACGTGCTTTTTTTATCCTTTATTCAAGAAAAAAACAAGAAAATCTGGAAAAAACAGGAAACATTTTCCGAAAATTGGAAATTTAACAGGGGGGAACACATCAGGGACGCTTACCAGTAGTATTCACAAATTAGGAAAAAAAATCAGGAGAATCTGGAAGAAAAAACAAACTGAGCGAAAACAAATCTGGAGAAACAGAAAATTTAGGAGAAGCATATGTTCGATAAAATCGGCGTTAATAAGTTTTTTCGGTTCCAGGTAGTACAGAGACCAAAATTAAACTCGCCGACCTCCATCCCAGTGCCAGAGCTCTGTTAGCCCTCGCCCACGAGTACAGCCCCGTACTAGATAGTTTTTTTTTTGTATCTCAACCCTTCCCAGCGTCTATCTTCGCAGTTCAACCAGCTGCACTTATCGTCAACTTGATGGCCCTTTTCCTTGTCCTTTCTTTTCCAACATGCCAACAATTCAATACCTTTCCACTAACCTCAGACTTCCTTTGTTGGATTTTCCGCAAGCTGCCACAGCTTAGGATCTAAGAAGTCAGAGAAGCGTGTGTTGAGAAGGAACGAGCAAGCACAGCGATTGAAGCAGATAGAGGTAAATAGAAATTGAGCAGGAGGTAGGTACAGAGGGGGAGTGAGACTTTGGTTCAAAGGTACATGTACAGGTTTCCTTTTTTTTTGGGTGGTAACCACAATAATATATTCGCAAATCGCAGACAGATCGTCGGTTTCCACGTCTCTTTCGGGACAAACCTGCTTCCTACCGCAGGATGCAGATTTTTGTTGGTTTAACCGGCTTTTGCCTTGCAAGTTATAGAGGTGTGGGAGTGGGTTGTGAAGCGCCGTATGTTCGATCCATTCCTCAGAATTTTCTCGATGGATTTGTACCCTCCTGATTTTCATGCGTCTGCATATACAGCCCTTCAAGGTGGGCCTGTGTCATGGTATCCATGATCCCGTTTCCCCTCTGTTTTCGAGGAGGCGTGTTTCTGATGAAACGCGTCAAACAAATAATATATATAAACCCCCTCTGCTCTCAGAACTAACTCTCTGAAAACCAGGAAAGTGGGAATCATCAAGATAAGACATCGATTTCTGTGAGTAACTACATGCGTCTAGTTCGACCTGCACCACCATAGTCGGGCCGGCCCCATACTGCCCCATTTGTTGTCCGGTAATCTGCCCATACAACGGTATACCATCAAACTAAATATTTTAGGGAAAATACACTCCTGATCTGTATGATCCAGCTCATCATCTTGCCGGGGGTGGAGGGAAGCCGTATTAGCGGCATGATCTAGGATAGCACATGTTTCCAGGGTTGGACCTGTACTACTACTGCACACAGATCCTGCACAGCATCTCCTGACTGCACGTTAGGATCGGTTAATGATCTAGATCATGATCTGTCCTACGTACGCGTGAAATGTTCATGGTTGCTTGATGGACGATCGTTGAAGCTCATCATGCAGTCCATACATTGTCGAATAGCAAACCTGATGATGAAACATTAATATTGAGAGGACTTTTGGTCAAGATAGGGAACTTTTCGAGAGTAATCCGTAGTTAGTTGTAAAGCCCTGTTGACTGCTCTTTTTTTTTCTTCCGATTTTCCATATTTTTCCAAATTTACCGCCAAGGGCTGCTGGCAAAAAAAAAAAGTCTTGAGAAAAAAATTAACAACCTGGGAAAAATTGAAAAGTTTGAAAATTTGAAAATTTGAAAATTTGGAAAAAAATACAGTGAACAAAGCTTAAGAGAAAATGAGGCGTGTTGGTTCACATTTCGTATACTTCTGGTTCTTGAAATATAAACCCAACTTTTCACAATCATCACGTTTCCCGTTCTCCGCACAACATGTTGCAAACGTCAGACGCTGTCGGGCTTCCACAAGCGCGCCATCGCGGCGCTATCGTTTTCTCCGGACGGGCTACGGCTTGCTTCTCTCGGCTGCGACGATGACCACAGCATTGCCGTGTACGACTGGGACAACCGCTTAGTAAAGGTACGCCGTCGAAGCTACAGTAGGGCCGTCCAACTATATAGATGCGAAGGCATTAGGGCCTTTTTCGCCCGTTACACCGCGTCTGAGCACACCCATGACACCAAGGCATGCACCTGATACACCCACAGCCACGCTTTCCCACTACCACCACAATCACGACCGCCGCCGCCACTGCCAGCTACCAGCGGCGGCGGTGGTGGTGGCGGCGATAGCGTGTAATGTTTTTAACTGGTATACAGTTAGGACAGTCCTACTACTGTAGATACGATGACATTCGAGCCATCAGACTATTAATAGATACGATTGCTTTAGGCTTTCATTCATTCTGTTTTGTTGTTCGTATTCTTAAGATTTTGTACTGGAAAAGAAGCACAAGCTATATATATGCGTCTCCTCCTTCTCGCCGTCTCCCTCAATTATGCTATGTGCAATTACGCTCAATAATAGCTACAACAGTACTATGCTCGAAAACATTAGAATCTGCGTCAAGTTTATGCAAAGCAGAATGGACAAATGCCTACAGAAGTGGTCGTTCTGTAGTATAATAGTGCCGGTTGCGCTCTACAGTGCCTACAAAATCGCTCGACACGAATGGGATTAACCAGTGTGCGCGGTGTGCAGAGTAGTTACTGCCGGTTTCCACTATAATAGTGCCGGTATTGTTGGCTGGCGCATACACACCGGCACTATAGAGAGGCAGACCGGCACTACTGCTGTAGTCAAAACACAGCCAACGTGGGTGACAGTTTTGTCCTTATTTTGCGTCAGCTCTTGTTCGGTGTATGGTCACGGTTTACTCGCAGGCGGTAGAGCAATAGCAGGATCGTAAGTAAAATATCCTGCATTTCTGAAACACAGCCAGTTTTTGTTTTTTAATCTGTCTGTTTGTGTGTTGGTTTGTATGTTTGTTTCTCTCCCAGATTTGGCTGATTTTGTGTGTGGTCTTCTTTTGGTATTCAACACACTCGGCATCGCAATGGCTCATGTCCATATTTTTGCGGAAATATCTCTGTCTCATACACCGATGGCCGGCACCCCCCCCCCCCCCCCCCCCCCCCCGCCCCAGCACAATGCGACCGCAAACACATCCTTGTGGAGACAATAAGCAATTTAACAAACCCCTCAAGGCGTCGGCATTCCTCGATTGGGTATGCCTAATAGTGCGCTTTAATGGTCTATTGCCTCTCCATGATTATTTTTACGCCCATATTGTGCAAGGGGGGGGGGGGGGTCCCGGTTACCTGTTTAGTCTGTGTCCACAGACCTGGCATCTCCCTCGTAGCCTAGGGTGAGTAGTCAGCACGGTCTGGGTGTGCTGGATGTCGATGGGTATGTGGAAATACATGTTTCACACGTCGGACAAATCATTTACAGATAGATGATCTGTAGATAGATCATCTGCAGATAGATAATCTACAGATATATAATATATAGATTATATACAGATAAATCATCTACATAAAACTCATTTACAGATAATCATCTACAGATAGACCATCTACAGATAGATCATATACATATAGATAATCTACAGATAGATCATCTAGCAAACCTTACCTGGCGTTATGATGCGCAGGATCTGTATAGCACATATACATATTCGACCCAGGAAAACGTCCTGCAGTAGATCATGCAGGTAAGTTATACAGATCATACAGATCATGAATATGTATATCCGCCCTGAAATTCCTAGATCATGAAGAGGGGATCTATGAGCTGTACGGCCTGGGACAAGAATGTAGCGATGAATGTCCACACGGTCTCCGTCTATTCAATATAGCACAGCTAATGTGACCAGATACAAAGAAAAAAGGGTAGCCTTGTGCTGCTCGTCGATCCCCAGCGCATGTCCCCAAAATATCAACGCTAGGACCAACCCTCAAGCGCTTTTCTGACTCCCCCTCCTCCCTCTTCACCGTCCCTTCCCCCTCCCCTCCTTCCCCCCTTCTCCCCCCCCTATTCCAACCATGGTTCGCGAAAAAATAAACCAGGCGACCGCGAAAGGCGGGCGTCGAAAAGCCCTGGCCGTCGCGTGGAACAGTTCCGGGACCCGCATGGTGACGTGCGGCTTGAGGCACGTTAGCTTCTGGATGCTCTCAGGGCGAAACTTGAGCCACTGCCGGGGAGTGTTCGGAGGAAAAGGGAGGAAGCAGACCCTTCCCTGTTGCACGTTCATGGGCGACACCGCGGTGGTAAGAAAGAGTCTCACAGGTCGTACAGACCATCAGCAGATCATCAGCAGATCATCAGCTATCCCCAGATCACAATCCAGGTCTACGAGGGGGAGATACATTCCTGACATGTACGTCATAAACCCTCCCTGCTTATGTTGCCGGACAGATCACGATCCATCTTGATCTATCTGATCTGTCTACCGTAGATCATCTAGATCCTATACATAACCTGCCGTTATGATGTCATATATTGTGCATGATCTAGCGTAACACATGTTTCCTGGGGTCGGATCTGTACTATACAGATCCTGCACAACATATGACATCATAACGGCAGGATATATATATGTAGAATCTAGATGATCTACAGTAGACAGATCAGATATATCAATATGGATCGTGATCTGTCCGGCGTGTGGAGGAGTGCGGGCGGGCAAACAAGTGTTGGTTCTGCCGCCGACCATTTTAATGTACCAACGTTGGATTGGATGAGGCCTCTTGCCCCGCAGGGGGAAAGGGGGTCTCGCACGGGATTTACCTCCGCGCTGAGCACTCAGCGCGACATCAATCCTTAGAAAGGAAATCGCGATTGGACCCTGATTTGTTTCGCGCGTGTATACGCGGCATCACGAGCTACCGCGGATAAAACAGATCAGTATATCAACTAGCCTGAAAATATATGGATCATTTGAAGTGGGAATCGATTCTCTGTCCTAGATGCGGAAGATTTTTTTAATGAGAATCTGTCGGTGTAGGCCACACGAACCATGTGTCGAAGCCATATAGGCCACGCCCAAAGTAAAAATAAACACGATTATACATACGTACGTACTAGGGTTGAATAATCGGCACGGACACTGGTTGTGCTGAATGTCGACGGGTAGAAAGAACGGTTTAATGTGAAGAACACACATACTGAGTACGACAACCACTCACGTCGCCAACCAGCTGCTGGGTTTTCACGCGTCGTGACAATACGACATGGTCAGGTCGGCACCGGTGACGGCCATCTGTACTTGTTCGAAAACGGTTCCACCGTCTTGACTCGTTCGGTCAAAGCCCACACGGGGTCGGTCTACACTCTCTACTCCGTAGCCGGGGCCACCGGAAGAGACGGCGAGGCGGGGATTTGGAGCGGAGGAAAGGACGGGTTGGTCAAATTCTACAACAGTCAGGTATGATTGGACGTGTTTACTCTGCAGAAACTTAATCTCGCATTTTCCTGCTCTTAGTAGGAAAAAACTGGAATGCAGTACTGTGGATCATTTTAGCAGATCGTCTAGATCAGGAGATATTTGAGTGCCGACATGTCTACTGTAAATAATGGAATGGGGATCTGATCTGATCTGATCTGATCTGTTCAATGTTATGTATTACATATCATCCAGTTTTCCAAACAGGTCTTTACCGCGTGAAGGTGCTTAGCGTCGCTACTTAATGTATAATATATCAAATGGATTGTGAACGTCAGAATATTTCCGCCTCGAAATGTCTAGATAACGAAATAGGGATCTGATCTGATCTGTTACTGATCTGATCTGATCCAATCTGGTCTGGACTGTGCTGGTATGTGGAGTGGCAGACTTCTCGCCAATTTTAGAACAAGTCTACGGTGTAGCGTCGCTAAAAGATATACCTGGTACATGATCTAAATACTTCATATTGCATGGTCCTGAAAGATCCAAACAATGATCTGATATGATCTGATGTGTCTATAAACGCGGAAAAACAATGGCGACAACTGCGCTGTGCTCACCAATTTCGGAACGACAGGTCTACGGCGTGAAGGAGTTCAGCGTCGCCACGATAGCCTCCAACGGAGCAGCGGGCGGCGCCGCGGGGGCTCTGAAGGTAAGCATGGACTCCTCCTTGTTTGGCGCTTGCGGAGGGAAACAACTCTCGAAGCCACAGCAGTTGTACATGACATTTCGTACCACTTTGTCCCCAAAACACAAAAAAAAAACGTTTTGGATAAAATATCAATATACCTACGGTGCATGAGAAGCGTTCTACCATAGAGGTATCACACTTAGGAAAACACTTTCTGAGTAGAGTCAACACGGCGTCCTTACCGGAGGGCAGTCAGTTGAAGGATGAATGTGTAACTTATGCTCAACACCGTTGGGCCTAATGCGTACGTACACGTACGAGATGCGTGTAGCATCGGTCGTATTCATGTGTTTGTCCCCGTTGAATCCCACGTTAAACCTTGCGGGGGCATAGGAGCCTCAGAAAATTCAGGGTGGAAACGTTCTGCGATGGGGGTTCACGCTAAATTTTCTGAGGGTCCTCACTTGACCTTAAGGAGATCCATACCTCACCCGAAAACTGACTTCAGCAAAACTCAACTTGCATCCCAATGAATAGTCCCGTGGCCCAAGTATGCAAAAAACGTCGTTTTTCGATTCAAGATTGGCATTCCGACGATTTTGGGTTAAGAAACCCCGTTATTCAGGGGAAACAGTTCAGCGGAAATGCGCTGCCTCTATCGTAGAACGCGTCGTGGACTTCTGTCGTAGAACGCCTCGCACGTCTTTGGGAACAGAGCGGCACTACAGCAGGTCTGCGAGTTGGCCGACTCTAAGCCGCCGATATGGCTATACTTGACTACTGCTGTTGTAGGTGATTGTACAGTTAAATACGAGGGAATGCATAAAAAATCAGAACCAGGTGTACGTGTGTCAACGTAGGGGGATACGTGGCCTTTTGGGCCCATCGTGGGGTTCTGATTATGGCATTAGCCCGTCCGCACCCGGATTAGAGGTGCGTTTGTTTAATTAAGAAAGGCAAAAAAAGGCAGGCACTTTTTTTCTTCTTCTCCTTCTTCTTTTCACCACTCCCTCCAAACAAAGAATCATCCGTGAGGCAAGTCCAGCCAAGTCACAGTCCTATCGATCATTCGATTACGGCATCGGCCATATGATATGCTTCCTTCTTTTTTTGGTCCCCCCTCTTTGGTTTTCTTTCTCCTTCTTTCTGTGACCCAACGTTACAGCTCATGCTGCTGCACATGCATTGTCGGATGGTAAACACAATAATAACAGTAACTATTAATAAACATTTATTGCTTTTGCCACCCGGCAACGTGTAGCATGAGCTTCGACACTGAACATAAGCACTCCGAAAGAAGAAAATCACGGAAACCAAAAGAGCTCAATATGCACAAAGGTATGGTTGTCGTTATCCCCATACAAAACATCACGTTGTTGTCAGCGGCGTACGTCAACAACAGAGAGAGGGCCCTCAACGAATCTCGCAGGAAACAAAACAAAAATGCCAAAAACGAAAAAACTGCCGGCATTACCCCGAGAAGCTTTTCATTCTGTGTCGGGGGCGGGGCCTTTTTTCGCCTCCGCGTTTCGATCCTCAGAAGAGGGCGGCCGACGTATTCCTACATTGCGTGACACCACACTAAAATAAAGCAAATACCCTTGCTTGCCATCGCCCACGTGCGTAATATGTAAGGAAAGTTCGTACATGAATATTGAATCAAAACGGTCACAACATTTCGGGACATATCCGTATGTGCGTTTTTCGAGAAACGGTGCCGCGACTAATCCAGCGGTGACGAACGAACCCGGATTCACTGCAACAAACACAGGGTATAAAGCACGTAGTCGTTTACGACCTGGACCAGCTTCATTGCAATGGTTGATCGGGTCGTCCACACTACACTCCTTATTACACATTGAATCCCAGAAAATTCCGAGAAAAATGAATAACAGGCGGTCGGGGTCAAGGTTACAGTAGGGTTAGGGTTAGTTGGTGATTTTACAGTTAAAACTATATACCGATATTTTTCAACCATCTTGTCGAAGTTGGGCCGAGGTCCCTGTATATCATTTCGATGTCACGGGGTCTGCACCTAAACATAATATTCGTCTGTATATTAGCATTCTATCCTAATTTTCCTTCTATTTCGGCACAAAAGTGGTATTTGTCAGCGCTGCTTACGAGTCGGGGTAAAAACTCGCGGGTCGGGTCGGATGGGATTACCTAACCCGACCCGACCCGACCCGACTCGACCCGATCGGACCCGTGTGAGTTCGAATACCTCCTGACTCGGCTCGACCAGACTCGACCCGATCCGCACTGTGATATTTCGAACACCTTCTGACCCGACCCGGCCCGACCCGAGTCGACCCGATCCGACCCGTGAAATTTCGAAAATCTCCTGATCCGATTCGACCCGATCCGACCCAACCCGTAAGTTTTTGAAGACCGCCTGACCCGACCTGCGGGTCGGGTCATAACCCGTGAACAGCCCTGGTATATAGTACTTCAAAACAGTCCTCTCGCCACACTACTACCGCGCGCATGCAGGCCCTCGCCGCTTCGGCCGCTGCAGTAGGAGGAGGCGTCGCCGGCGGTCCAGGGGGGGTGGCGGGGGAAAGAAGCGACCCGGGGCTGGGGGGTCCAGCGTTAGCCTAGACCCCGCCGTGAGGAGCGTTTTCCCGTCGAAAGACGGCTGCCGGCTGCTGGTAGGAACGCGAGGAGGGGAGCTGTACGAGATGTCAACCGCCGACGGAAGCGATGCGAGAGGGGCGGGGGCGGGAGGGGGGGCCGGACCGCTAACCGCGGGCCACGGGAGAGGCCAGGTGATTCTTGCCACCTGTGCGGGGGTTGCCATTAGGAACTGCACTTTATTATTTTACTCTAGCTATCAATAGGATGCCGACCGACTCTTTAATAGTTTCACCTAGAATGTAGTGTAGAATATAACACATCGTGCGAGAGCGATATAGAGCACCGCAAGCAACAGAGTCTACTGCGCAGGCTTAGCTGTGTCGCCGTCAAGTATCGTTGCGCCTGTAGGGGCGAGCGTAAGTGCGTAGCGACAACGATCACGCGTCTTTTTTCTGTGACTTCGGGGGCTATTTGTTGTGTGAAGACACTGAGACGCGGATCAGTTCGAAAACTTCCTACCAGCTATTTTTTACGCCGTGTGGGATCTGTATGATATCATGCATGTAGCATACGATCACACGGTTCGTGCACAACATCTTAGAACGGAAGACACATATCCTATACAGATAGATGATCTAGATTGTGACCTGTCCGATGTGTAAAAGGTTAACGTTCCCATTTTCTTCGTCTCTTTTCTTCTTGCTTCTCGCACGGATGTCACACCGAAAACGCCTTCTTCCCAGGTCTGGGGTTTGTCAGCACACCCCAAGGAAAGGTTGTACGCCACGTGCGGAGACGACGGCAGCGTGAGGATCTGGTCGCTCGACGACAGAAGGGTAGTGGGGAGTATCTCCACCGACTGTTCATGCCGTGCGCTTTGCTACAGCCCGGATGGCGCTAGCCTTGCGGTGAGCCTTTTACTGTTGTTTTTCTTTCCTAATTTCCAACTTTCTAGAGTTCCAAATGTCCAGATTTCTAAATTGCCAAATTGCCATTTTTTCAATTTTCCCAATTTAACACCTCGGGCTGCTGCCAGGTATGTATGCATAACTCATATTTCGACTGCTCACCATCCCCGTGTGCTTCGCTGCGGCTCGGATGATGCTGTATCCTTTCGTAGCCTTGCGGTAGTGAGCTTGTTCACCAAGGGTTACGTTTGAGGGTGGAAGGTTTCACACATCGGACAGATCAAATAGGTTACATAGATCAGATAGATCAGTTATATCTTATAGATCAAGATATATTCTATAGATCCTATAGGTCAGATCGATCAGATCGAGCAGATAAACCAGATAGATCACATAGATCAGATAGATCAGATTGATCAGATTGATCTCCAATTCATGATCTAGATATTTCAGGACAGACAAGTATTAATAGTATATACACGATCTGCACGAAATTTACCATTTGTGCCGCCGGGTGATATACGTATGTATGACACGACTCTTGTGCGCAAAATATTTTCTGCTCCTGCTTGGTGGAATCTGTATGATACCGCTCTTCCTGCGCAACGTATCACAATAACGGAAAAATGAAGGATACATACTAGATGATCTCGATTATGAGTATGGTCTACGTGGTGGATATTGATCTGTCAGATGTGTAGAAGAAATTGTTTTGTTGGCGGGGTTGAGGCTCAGAACGGAATTCAGAAGCCTTATGAAGACGTGCAGACCCGTTCACCCCTTCCGGACACCTCCAAAGTGACCGCAACGATGATAACGTCGCTGTTATCGACTATCCACGAGCAGCGAGAGAGCGCCCAGCACTTCGGGTAGGGTCTCGGTGCGCCCGAGCCGTATTGTACGACTCCTTGCATTCAACCATTGTAACTCACACATCAACCATTGACGTATAATCTCCCTATCACGCAGTTGCCTTTGCTGTAACCGCCACTTCATATCGTCAATTTTCCCCCCTCGTAAATCCCAAGAGAGAGGGCCGTAGAGATGAGGGATGTTGCGACCTAACGCTAATGTGTGAGCGGTTCACATTTTTCCGTCCACACTGGTATCATGTAATACTACAGCAGCAGGTCTGCCGCCGATACCCTGGCACGCCCGCCCCCGGCCACATCATTTTTTCTTGAAATCGTACCGTGCCTTTTTTCGTCCACCTTCGACACCTGGCACTGACCAATTCATGGTACTGTTGTATGTACTTCGTATTCGTTCTTTGCGTCAGGTGGGTTGCGGCGGCGGCAAGGGAAAAGCCGACGCCTCCAAATCTGGCACGTTCCTGGTACTCAAGTCTGAGAACCTAGCGCTGCGTCACGAGGGCAAGGTATGAGCATTAATAATAGCATGCCTTGCGCACAGTTTCAGCACAGTTGGGGTCCCTCTATATTGCCGATGCCCAATAGAATGCCGGTGCCCAATAGAGTGCCGGTGAAATCGCGTGGCATAGAGGGGATTAGCCAGTGTGGCAGTGCGCGGAATAATGCCGGTGTCCGCTACAATAGTGCCGGTGTGTTGGCCTGGCACATACCGGCAATATAGAGGAACCGGCACTACTGTAGTACAGTTTTGATCGGACACATTTGGGCGTTGCGCTGTAGTCTAGATACCCTAGCCTAGCTCAACACTATTTCGAGTTTTTTTATCTTATTCTTTTACGTCCTACATTTCGAGGGGCCCAGACTGTTGTGCTGTTGCTCTAGCACACCGCACCAGGTACACCAAAACCGCTGAGATATAAAAATAGTCAGCGCTGACTGCTAGCTCAGTGGCTAGATATTGTGTAAGGATCATCGATTCCCCATTGATGATGATCTAGATATTTCAGGGCAGACAAATAGATAGATCCTGATCTGCACCGGAATGATCTAGCTCATATTGCCGGGGGAAAGCCGTAGTACATTCTTCATGGTCCATATACAGCAGAGTAGGACATGTTTCCTCGTACTGTACAGGCCCTGCACAGCACCTCAGAAACGTCAGGTTAGGATCTATCTGTAGATGATCTAGATCTTGATCTGTCCAACACGCGAAGCGTTCTACCACGCATGTTGTTCAGGATGCCGACGACTGGATCCGCGACGTGAACTATTCGGGGGACGGAACCCGCCTGGCCGTCGCGTCTAACGATTGCAAGATTTACGTCTACGCCACGCGGGACGGGTTCTCCAAGCTCAGCACCATATCGACACACCAGAGCTTCGTCACGCAGGTCGATTTCTCCACGGACGGAAACTATATCCAGAGCGCCGATGGCGCCCGGTCCCTGCTGTTCGCAGACGCCGCGACAGGGTTGCTCATTCCAAGTGAGCTCGTTTTTTGTTTGTTTAATGTGTGGAGTCGTCGTTTATGCAGTATATAGGCCCGCAAATATTATACAATCTTCGTCTACTGTAGTTGGGTGAAGGGGGGAGGAGAGCCTGCTGTGTGACCCCGAATCTGAGTTACGACCAGGAAGGAGGGAGGAAAGAAGGGGAAAGTTGATACAGAAGGTGGAAAAAAACAAGAGCAGAAATATAGTGCTAACGTTAGGCTCTCTTCTTGGGGAACGAACGCTACATACTAGAAGAAAATTTTGTTCAGCGGCGAGCGATGTACACTTGTGCAACCCCCCCCCTCCTCCTTTTACACTTTTGTTTTTTGGTTCAAGTGTATGATGCTCGAGGGTGCCCGAGATTGGTGTCACAACAATATTTCAAGCCTTGCTCAGAATAAGTATTTTGTGCAGGTGGCTCTTGGTGGGCGACCGACTACGTGCAGTGCGTACTCGAGAGCACGTACGTAAGAACCTGGGGATTAATAATTTCAGGCTCGAGTTTTGGACTAAGATAAGGACGTGGCCGTTTTTATATCGAAATTAGAATAGGACACACCCTTTCTGACATAATAATTCGGGTCTGGCCCAAAAGAAGGCATGCCTAAAAGTGGCGTCGTATACTGTACTGTACGTCGGTGGCGGCTCCATCGGGCAGTGCCCCAACCATTGATGTGACTACAACCCACTGTAGGGGTGAGAACACTGCCCCAACCACTGATGGCCTCAACATATGCTTACCTAGTTGCAGACTTTTACTCTATCCAAATCCACCTCCGCCTCGAAAGGGTTGAGTGGTCAATGATAAAAATGACTACGGCAAGCAACTAACGAGTAAGCTACTACGGCCATGCATGACATCGAGTATCCCACCCCCCCGCGATGCCTGATCGGTGAAAACCCGATGTGCTCCGTCCCGGCATTGTCGGCATGCTAGGGTCGATAGTCACAAGACTACGGCCATGCATGATATGAACCCCCCCCCCCCCCCCCCCTCTGCCCCTATATTATATGCCTCGTATATGCAACGATAGTGTTCTGTCTAGCATTTAGAAATGCGCAACATGAGCTTCATCGTCCATCGCTCATAGACGTTACATTTCCCAGAAAAAAAAGAAGAAGAAAGAAAACCAAGGGGAGCGAAACAAAAAATGTTGGAAAAGCATGCACGAAGTCTATCATCATGTTCACCATGATGATCATCACGATCATGCTGATCATGATCATCATCGTCACGATCATTGATCATTATGATCACGATCACCATCACCATCATCCACAGAATCGTCATCCTCGTCATCGTCCTCGTCCTCATCCGCATCCTTATCATCGTCCTCAACATCATTATCAGCGTAATCATCATCATCGTCATCGCTTCCCCCCCCCCCCCCTCTAAATCCCTCCTTATCTTCCGACCGGCCCGCTCAAGGTGCGGCTGCGATGAAAGACGTCGAGTGGAGCACGTGGACGTTACCCTTCGGTTGGGCGGCCAGAGGCGTGTGGCCAACAGCCGACAGCGACCGTAAGTTGGATGTGACGTGCACAAAGCGATCGGGCGACGCTACTCTGCTTGCAGCCGGGGACAATTTTGGGTGAGTGCATTATTTCTTTTTGCTGAACATTAGCATCCACCTGAAAATAGCCGGAAATGCTCTTTCACTAATTTGCTGTTGAAAGTTGAGCAGATGAGCTGTGGCTAGGGGGTGGAGTGCCAGTCGACTTCGGAGCTAGCTGGTTCTCCTCGAAAACCTTGTTGAGACGTAGGTGCAGTCCATGGTCGCAAGACGGGATCCAATAGTTCTGGTATGGAAAGAAACAAACACAAATCAGCAAACAAAAAAGCAAAAAAAAAACAAAATACCTTGCAGGTTTTATCGCCACTTGCGGAAAACTATTAAAATGGTTCATACTATATGGTTAGTTGTGAGGATGTGGGAACATTCGAAGCACCGACCCCCTCCTTCCCTCCCTCCCTCCTTCCCTCACTCCCCCCCCCCGCTAACGTCTCTTGCGGACGACTCAGGCGGATGCGCTTGTTCAAGTACCCGGCGCCGCTCCCCGGGTCTTGTTGCTCAGAGTACCGGGCGCACTCCGGGGCGATAAGGAGGGTGTGTTGGTCTGCGGGAGACACACACCTGATAAGGTACGGCAAACAATACAAGCGCGAGGAGTTTTGTCTTGTTTACAACACTAAATATAAGTAAGCCTGTGACGTAGATATACCCTTTAATATACGTAGAAGTGCACCCCAAGTTCTTGGCGACAAGCCGCTTGGAAACTGGCTAAGAGGATATATGTTTTTTGCAGAATAATACGGTGTCAACTAGGGGATAAGAGACCACAATGACGAAACTAATCTGTCTCATGCAAGGAAAATCATTAAAACAAAATCGTACCAAGTCGATATGTAGCGAAATGCAACGATGTTAAGACAGGAACAAACAGTCCATCTCAGATACCGGGTATATGTCACACTGTTTTCAAAGTTGAGCGTCAACCACTCACGGCGAACGACGTGTTTGCGGCAAAATTAACAAAACACTAAAAGCGACTTTGAAGCTACCACGTAGTACGCACTCTACCGTGAGCTCGGTCGGCTCCTGTATAATACCTCTCTCTCTTCCTCCCCCTCCTCCTCCTCCTCCTCCTCCTCCTCCGCCGCCGCTATGGTACGAAATGTCACGCTCGACGGCGGCGCCCCCCCTAGCTCGGGCGAGGACGGCTGCGTGATGCAGTGGCGGAGAATAGTAGAACCGGACGTCATCGACAGCGGAGACGAAGCCCAGCGCAGCGGAGAGGACAGCGAACTCGAGGGCGACGGTGGGTTACGGTGCTGCCAACAGGCGCCATCAAGCGAAAACAGCAACAGCAACGATGCTGAATCAATCGGTGGTTCCTCAGAGAGTGCAGAAGCTGGCGCTGGCACCGGCGGCGGGGGCGTGGGGGGGAGGAGGCGGGCGCCGACGCTGGGAAGGTTGGAGGAGGGGCGGTAGATGTGGCGGCGAGGGGGGGCGTCAATGCGAAACTGCCGTGGGTAGCGGCGATGATACCCCCATCCAACGTAAAGGTGAAAACAAGCATGCCCATAGTTGTTAGATTGTTGCTGCTATTAATCTTACGTTTGCCATCCGACCTTAATGTGCAGCACGAGCGTCAACGTTGATCACTCATGCACACCGTTCAGTTTTTTTTTTTCGATGGGTAGTTTGCGGAGAGCTTTCATGGAAACCCTATGGAAACCCCACGAAAGTCCCACCTAAATCCCGTGGAAGAATAGGCATGGCAGCACCATAATCCTACGTGAGTCCCATACAAGTCAAGCGGAAATCCCATGGGGGTCCCATGGATGCCCCATCAACTTTCATGGAAGTTCCACGGACGTCCCATGGAAGTCCTATGGAAGCTCCATGGAAATCCCATGGAAGCACGGCGGTAATCCCATGGTAGTCCCATGGAGGTCCCATGGGACTCCCATGACAGCACATGGCCTCGGGGGTACAACCTGTCGCGGTCGAGGCGTAATGGTCTTCGCCGCGCCGATTCGTCGCGGTCGTTATATATCAGGCACTTTCTAACATTTAACGCACGCTCTCACGGCGATTTCCAGCCCACATGCGTTGCGCGGTTGATGATCGCTGCTTTGTGTTGCGATGTTTGCGATTTTTCGACGTTATGTAACGTGTGGTGGCGAGGCGAGCCGCTCACAGCTAGTGCTATTTTGGCCCGTTTTTTTTCCCAGGCTGCGTTCTATACAATTACGCTCTTTGGGGGCGGGGGGGCTCGCGTGGGAGCTATCCTAGCCGACACTCGTTGTTAGAGGTATACCAGAAGAACTACTGGTATGGATTTGGCAGTCTGCGCACCCCGAAACGGGTGACGACTCTTGGGGTAACAATCTGAAGTCTGTACAGGCTTAACCCTTTCATGGCTGCACTAAGTGGGCAGAAACCCAAATATGACTGTAATCTCCAGGGGCTTGATAACGGGACGGAGTGCAGTCCTCAACGGGTCAACAACAACGCGGACCCCAGATTTTGCTCCTGTTTGGAAATACGCCATACAAAGTACCAGGCTATGTACATAGCAGCCTCAAATCGCCCGGTCGGTCGGTCGGTCCGTCGGTCGGTCCGTCGCACCGTCGCCCGCGCGCCGCCGCCCTTGGTATTAAGCTTGTGATTGTGTTTGCCATCCCACAGTGTGCAGCGTGTGTTAGTCGCAAAAAAAAAGCGCTTTGGCAGGAACCAGATAATGATGAAGACGCGTACGGCCCAAGAACGACACCCCAAACCGTTTTGACGCACAAAGCGCGTCTTCAACCAAGATCCCCCTGCACCTCATCCGTCAAACAGCAGACTGCCCCCCCCCCCCTCCCTCCACAATTTTTCTCTCGAAAAGGATGCGTGGTCAATGGTCAAATGACTAAGGCAAGCAATAAATGAATGTGTCCCCCCCTCCCCCCCAAGCGGTTCTTAGTAGGATGCAGCTCACCCTTCATGCAACTCGCCCAACACCTCACGGCGCTTCGCGCGTGGTGCAAGCAATGTCTGCCTGGTCGATGAAAACCCGACGAGCTCCGTCTCGGCATTGTAAGGATGCGAGGTTCTATGGTGTGATGCGACTACGGGCATGCATGATAATGAGTACCCCCCCCTCCCTCCACAATTGTGTTTGCCATTTGACAATGTGCGACTTGAGCTTCAACGTTGGATCACTCACAAAAAAAAAAAAACGCACGAAGAAGATAGTAGTGTGTTTTGATGCTTTGATGTACCGGTGGTATTCATTTTTTCGTACCGAAACAACCCTTGTGTCCACGAACAAATGCTTGGTGATTGTGGTGTGTCTCTAACTTCCGCATAAGGGATGCCGAGCTGCTCATGGACGAAAGCTGATCCGTATCGTTGGGGTGCCACAATTGAAATCCGCAAGGGTGTGCTTAGTACTGGCAGGGTATCTACGGGTACCCGGGTACCTATCCGAGTATGGCCAAAACAAGCAAGATGGATACTGGGGTGCCTATACGAGTATGACCAAAACAGGCATGCATGGTACCCGGGTATCTACCCGACTATTACCAAAACAATCAAGTTAGATACCCGGGCACCTACCAGAGTGTGACAAAAAACAAGCAGGTTTGGTACCCCGGTAATCTACCCAAAAAATACCAAAACAATCAGGCTTGGTACCCGGGTGCCTCTACTCGAGTATGACCAACACAATCAGGTTTAGTATCTGGGTACTCACCCGAGCGTGACCAAAACTATCATGTTTGCCATCCAGTTACCACTACCCGAGTATAACTAAAACAACTAGCTTTAGTACCCGGAGTATCACAGAGTATTGATAGGGTATCAACTTTGGGGATACTCTTCTGCGTACCCGAGTAAGACCAAACTATTTAAGTTTGGTACCCGGGTACCTTCCCGGGTAAGCGCTAGCGGATAAGATACGCAAAAAGCGGGTTAAGACATGCACCCTAAAGCCCGCCGCAAGCGAATTATTTTTGGAGTAAGACACACTTTACGACATTCGTCTTACGTGCCTGTTTGTGTCTGAAATGTCTTCCGTGGATTTGAGCATTCCCCTTCGAAAATGTCGTATATCGCTTAGACGTGTCTTACTGCCTTTTCTCGGCCTGGCATGCGTTTGGTACATAGAGGAGTTGAAAATAAAGATTGGGTATGGTACACGCATCACATGTATGACACTGATACCTGGCAGGACAGAAACGGGCACGACTAGACAGCAGTAGTTCAAGCAGTATGACCGTGGATAATATACTTATCAAAGCGGTACTAATCGAGCTACGGACCAGTCCATATCAGCTTTTTGCTCTCGTCCGGCGGTTTCTCGATCATCAAGAAACATCGTGATTTGAAGTTTGCAGCAGCAGTGTTTTTCCTGAGCCTGCAGCGCATTTTTCGAAATCTGAGTTGGTTTCGTCGAAAACAAAACACAGAAAAAACTGAAAGTATCGAGCCTTTTAGCTATTAAATGAGATATAAATATTATGCTGACATTGAAGTCAGGTAGACGACAGTCCGAAACCTCTGAGAATCCCAGATTTCGCTCTAAATCGGTGTGCATCTTCCTTCAAGCTGTACAAAACAACCGATATCATCACCATTGTCTAATTCGCCGCCCATCAAGAGATATGGCGCGCATAAGACACCCCACACAAAGTGAAGGCAATGCAATGACAAACACAAAATCTGGGATTCTCACGCCGTTGATCTTGGAGCAAGGGCAAGCCAAAGGGATTGCTTACTGTTAATTTTTTTCTTCTTCTTGCTTTTTCCTTTTCCGTCAGTTGTGGCCGAAAACAACAATGAGGGTCTTAACCCTAAATTAAATGTATGCGTAGTTCACGAACAAAATATGCCTGGTACAGAAATAAAAGAAGCAGTGCAGTATCAAAGCACGCGATAATTATACGAGTACTCATCTCGAAGTAAATGACAAAAAAAACGCGAGAAAGTGGGGAGGGAATTGAAAAGTCAAAGTTGATAGTAGTTGGCCCGGAACGTAGCATTGTACAGATTGTGCGTCACGAACCACCGTCGAAGTTTGCATTTTCACACTTCCCTCTGATAGCAAGCGGTGGCACAACTCAACGTGCATCATCAGCGGTACTGCGGGTGCTTGCACCGGGTCGGGTCGGGAAGGAACATGAGCAACACAGCGGCACAATAGCACCGGACAGCATTCTTACGTTCAGCGTACAACAGCACCGCTGTGTTGTAGTCGAGGGTAGGATATTCGCGGTTGTTGTGGTTTTCGTACGATAACCGTTATCTCCCTCAACTCCAGCAGAAACCAAGGTCGTTTGTACTCGCATGCAACTGATCCTAGAATTAGACTGCTGTTTCCCTTGGTATCACGGGTATACTTTGGTGCGACAAAAACGCCTTTTAGTCCGTTTGCGAGCGCTGGGACGTTGCCTTACGAAAATAATGCACGTACGGGACGAAACAGCCTCTAAGGTAAGCCCCCGCTGAGAAGCGGCTCTAAGACATTCTATAAGACATGTCTTAGCCGCACCGGACCCCGTTTTTGTGGAGTTTGTATCTAGCGGCGATGTATGGTGCGCGAAGATGGACTTATTATTGCCCTTTTTCGAGCGCAGGGACGTTGCCTTACGAAAATGAGACACGTAAGGGACGAAACAGCGTCTATGACAAGCCCCTGCCGGAAAGGGGCTCTAAGACAGTTGTTAAGACATGTGTTCGCCGCTAGCGCTTAGTTGGAAGTGTATGCCATTCATTGCTCGCGGAAATACCAACACGAGAAAAACAACAACACGAGAAGTACAGAGCAGAACTCAATAGAATCATTTTTGTAAGAAACGACCATAAAAACTCTCAGCTAAAAACATGAATTTGAAACGTAGGTGTGAGTTAATTCTCACGACCGATCGATGTCATAAGGCTCGAGCTTTGCAATCTGCGTGGCACATGGGTCTTACGTTTCCTTCATTTCTCGTCAAAGATAGAGACCGGTGACTCGCCTGGATGCTACCGAAATAGCTTGTTCCTATGTATGTTGCCCTCCGACCATGCATCGTACATACAATTTCCAGCCCGACTTTAATCGAATATCCTCTAGATAGTTCCGCAGAAAGTAGACGGCTCAAACTCGCTTCTTTCATCATGGGAATTTGATCATACAGAAATCTCTGTTCTATCACTCTGTGTCGAACAAGTGTATCACTTTCCCTTCTTGATAGCTCTTCCTTACGCCTCCTTCCCTCGGCAAAACCCTCGTTTACCCTAGTACTCCTCGTCTTTGTTGGTCGCTTTTCGCGGTCAAACGAGAGAAAGACACGCGTGCCTTTTAACCGTAGCCAACTATGGATACAACTCAACGCAACCCAACATCATGCGGTTGCCACGCGCCCGTTTAGATGTCAGACACTACTGCCCCTGGAGTTCGTACGAGATTGGAGGCGGTCCACGGATGCAGGGCAGCCGATACTCGCGGGTGCCTCTGGTACAACCACGAAGAAGGTCAGTAGCTTTGAAAAAACACCAATGACACGTGCTGTGCGATACCAGTCTGTTCATAAACACAAGGGGCTCACAGACAGCAACAAAACCCCCGAACGAACCATATATTTATGACCAGACTGATACACGTAGGGGTATGAACATTTTTTTCGGCTTGAAATATATTTTTTCTGAGTGGCGAACGAGGGGGCTTCTTGCCTGATTGTCTACTGTACAATATTTTTCGACAAACAACAAACAATTTCATCGGGTTAAGCGTAGACTAACTGTCTATCAAATTCGTAGAGCTGCGAGTCTAGAGGATTTTACGACCATTAATAATTATTAATCAGTGAGGTGCCCTTATTGGCCGACCAAGTGACATCAGTCGGCAAGTCGGCTGGCGAAGCGAGCCGGTGCTCAACCCCGACTTGCCGACATTAGCCAGTCAACCGAGGGGGTACACCCCACCCGAACGTGAAAAACAAAATCCCGCATTCAACGATCCTTCCTACAAACAAGCATGGAATCCCTATCATCCAATAAGTCGGAGAGTCGACACCTCCGAGAAACGACCAAGTATTAGTCGGACTCATATCTAGTTGGTGCCTACTCACTAATGGTGTAGAGCTTTCCAAGCGAGAAAGGAGCCTACTAAATTATTGCTGAACCCCTCCTACCGTGGCACTTGTCAAGCAATGATTCTGGGCGGGTTTGCTGTGGTCGTGGAGGGCTTTTTCCACCGTCAAGCCCGCTGTCGTCGCGTGCTGCGTGCCGAAACTGCTGTTGACTCAAAGGTCATTCCCCCCGCTGTGTATACCCCCCCCCTAATTCATTTGACTCGTCGAACACTTCACGGTGCTTCGCGCTTCGTGCAAGCAATGTCTGCCTGGTCGGTGAAAACCCGACGTGCTACGTCACGGCATTGTAGGGATGCAAGGGTCTGGTCATACGACTACGGCCATGCATGATGATGAGTACAACCCCCCCCCCCCCCACCCGCTCTGTCTCGAAAGGGATGCGTGGTCAATGGTCAAATAACGAAGGCAAGCAACAAAAGAGTACGCCCCTTCCCCCCCCCGACCCGACCCGACAGGGATTGTTTACGTGTTGTTTGACGGCCGAGCACTTCTTCCTACAGCAACCTACTTAGCTGTGAAGAATGAGGAGATTCCGTGCCCGTGTGAAACTCTTAACCCCGGAGAGAAGTTTTGGCAAAATACTGCTACTACGGGGGACCATAGTAAACAGGACCAAATACTCTTGATAAAAACAGGTAAATATATAGGTGTTTGTGTTTACCGTAGGTCCTATATACTATGGCCCCCCGCGATACTTGCTAGCGCATCACAGCGGCTCGTCTCAATAAAACCCTGCCCCTACCCTCTTTTGTTGAGGGGGCCTACTGTACTACAGTAGGTTATTGTCTACAGAATGCTCGCGAATCAATCAAAAGCAAATGGGATATGACAGACGACAGTCTGAGGCTAATGCTACGTTAGTTTGAGTGTGGACGCATGCTTCGGTAACGGTGGGTGCACCATTTGTGATTTTTTTAGGGTCCCCATTTGAGGAGCTCTAAAACGAATAATGGGGAAGTGTTAAGATCAAGGTCGAGACACTTTGTGTCTCCCTGGACAGGTTTGCCTATTAAGCCGGCACTCGTTGGTACTCACGTGTGTTGTTTGCGTAGAGATAGGAGAAGAACAGCTCTGTTCCTTTCGTGCACGGGGAGCCTGAGGGCAAGACTCGTGCCTCGCTGGGAAAACCCCTGGTTTTCCATCTACGATACGCCTCCAAAGTACTACAAATACGATCCCAATGCCTGAACCCAGGTCATTACCGGGCTTTCAGCCTAATTCAAAGCAGTACCATAACAGTAGCGACAAAACGATACTGGGCGGTTCCTAAGTTGAGAAGCCCAAAAGCCAGAAATATTTGCCTTGCAAGGCCAAAAAGTGCTATAAACCCGTATCGTAGAACGCATCTGATTCTGTCTGTGGGGTGTCAAATATACAAGAGATGCGATTTGATGTCAAGCCCACCCGAGGGTCGCTACTATCAACATGTTTCTCCACCCGATTTCTCCCTCTTTTTCTTGAAAAACAGAGATACAGGAAAAACACAGGAGAAAGGAGAAGCAGGAAACAATTCAAATATACCAGGCAAATTGGACAGGAGGGGGGAAAAACCAGGAACGCTTATCACGTACTATATAGGATTACTATTGTAGGAACATATTTGATTGAAGTCAGGAAGTGTAGGGCAAATCTTTCTTCGCTAAAATGACGGCCCAAATAGCTGCTGCAGTCTTCTGACACCTTCTTCGCTCAAAATCGGCTGTCGTCACAAAATATTTCAGACTCGTTCCATCGCAACATTCACAATCTGTCCCGCCTGCTGCCAGGTATCGTCTACCCTGCAGCTGCGCTGGGCGTTATCTACGACCCCCGCACGGGCCGACAGTCCTACCACAAGGGCCACATGAGCGACGTCATATCTCTGACGGTTTCGTCTTGCGGGCGTTTCGCTGCGTCCGGGGATGCGGCGAAACCTCCCCGTGTTCACGTCTGGGACGCCGTGACCGGCGCAGGTGATAATCCGAATAGAGGCATACGTAGGTTTTTCATTAAGTGTAAGTAAACCTTCCCCAGTATCAGAGAGGCAGATGATCGATTCTCACTTGATGATCTAGATCTTCCAGGGCAGATAGATAGATAGATCCCTGACCTATCTGCAGAATTTGGCTCACGTTGCTGGGTGAGCCACGTTATATACTGCGCATGATCGACAGAAGTAGAACATGTTTCCTCGGGTTGGGTCTGTACTATACAGATCCTTGAAAGCATCTTAGAACGGCTGGTTAAGGATCTACATGATCTATCTGTAGATGATCTATCTGTAGATGATCTATCTGTAGATGAACTATCTGTAGATGATCTACCTGTAGATTATCTGTCCGACAGGTGCAACGTTCGCACGATGCCCCACGCTCGAACTGAGTGATAACACAAACCCGTAAAACTCGAACGAGTCGCCTTTCTTGTCTACATGATTTGGTAAATTATCAAGATTTCCATTCGAACAATGTGCAGCAGCACAACGTGAAATGTTGATCACTCAACCATAGCAGTAGGAACAGAAGAAAACCCGAGGGGGTCACATAGAGAAGCCGTTTGCGCCTCTCTCCTGTGTTGATAAGCCATCGTCCGAATCAATTTTGGGGGAATGTTACAAGAGTGCTCAACGTTGAAGCTCGTGCTGCAAATTCCTTGTCGGATGGCAAACACAATACAAACAATAATATCCGGTACATCAGTTTTGATTTGTCGTATGATACTGCCGCGCTTTTGTTCTGGAGAGTTACACCTTCTGTTAGTCTTTTTTAGAACAACACTACACATTGTCGGATGGCAAACACAATACGAACAATAATACCCGGCATCACAACGCTCGTAACGAGTCCGTCTTTTAGTACAATCTACTTTGTTTCGCCGTTCCCGCGCTCTCCCACGCTAACCCTCTGGCCCCACCCCCTTTTTCTCCTGCAGGGGTCGTGTGTAGTACCGGGGGGGAAGAGTCCGGCCTGCTGCCGTCCCTCCACAGGGTCGGGGTAGGTCTACTAGCCTTTTCTCCGGATGGCCTCTGGCTGGCGTCTATGGGGCACGAGCCGATGCACATGCTGGCGGTTTACAGGCGAGAAAAAAAAAAGTGGCGTCAGATCGAATACGAAAACAGACAGCCTCCAATCAAGAGATTAAATCACTGATATCGGATGCCGGTACCTGTCGCCAATGAACCATCACCGGTAGCTACCGCTAATGAACCATTTCCCGGTTGTACCTGTTGCGTTTGCCGTTCCCCAATGTATGTGCAGCATGAGTTTCAACGTTGATCACTCATAAACCTACCCAGAAAGAAGAAAAAAGAAAAAATCCGAACGAAAACCAAAATAAAAAGAAACATCCCTACCTACACTCGTAAGTATACTTATGTTCTGTATACAGTACCTGCTTCCAGCTTAGCACCGATCTACTCCACAACTTGTTAGAAATTGTTGTCCTTGATCCACCCTTCCTTCGCATTACATGATCGTCCTCACGCTAAGGGTGTGGGTGTGTCCTCCTTCACCCAACAGGACATCGCAAACTTTTACTGTAAGATCATGATCGATAAATTCTATGATAGCTAGGAGTCGACCGGTTCTTTAAGGGGTTCTACCTGGAATATACTTGGCAGCGTTTACGGTTCGTATGTGTATATTTTTAACTGCACCTCACATCGTACGCTTCGTGATTCGTTCGGAGGCCCCTTCTGATCCCTAGTATTCTTTTATAGCCAGGATGTCGACCGATTCTTTAAAGGGTTTTACCGCATAATTACCCATTGGTCTGCTACTTCCAAACTATGGCCCCTCCGTCATTGGGGCGTAAAGGCCGGGCCTAAGGTCTAGTATTCATAGTAGTAGCTGCCGCTAGGAACTCGCTCAGCCGGATAGTCGCAACTATCGTCAACTTGCGTGCGTTGGTGGACGGTGGACGGTTGTTCTTATCGGAGAGTATACCGCTGCCGGTCGTTGATCTTATGCTTACGGCGAGACATCGAAAGAGGGGTCCTGAGTTTTTGACATCGTCAAAATTAAAAACTCTCATTCGGTCCGTCATAATCCACACCTCAGACAGATCATAGGACAGATCATGATCTATCTATCTGTCTACAGATGAAACATCTAGTTCCTCACCTGCCGTTGTGAAAGGTTGTGCAGGATCTGCCTTGTAGGGCAGATCCAACCCAGGAAACACGTCCTAGATCATGCAGATTGTACAGTTGCCATCCAGCAACATGACCTGGGTCCTGCAGATCAGGGACATATCCGCCCTAAAACATTTAGATGGTAGTGAAGTGGGGATTAGTGATCTGTCTGATTTCTGCAAGTATCCACTGGTATCACTTTTTATTTCGGCAGGAGTCCATCAGGTCAATGGGGAGACGCATTCCCGGTGGCAACGATGAACGCGGGCTTCACCCGCTTCTTGTGCCTGATCTTCACGGGCCAGGAGGCGTTTCCGCTGATGGCGGGAGGGATAAAAGCCGTTTCGTTCTTCGAGCACACGACAGGGTCCAGGGGTCTGAGACGAAAAAGAGGCGTGTTCGGGTAAGCTTTAGCGCGGTATACGTACACGGAGGAAGTACAGTAACGACAAACCGACGGAGTTGATTTCAGGGCTCTTCACGGGTAATGACCCCAACCCGCGGGTAGGATCAGGAACTTTTCGGAGTCCCATGGGTCGAGATAGGTTGGGTCGGGTCGGGACAGGAGGTTTTGAAATCTCACGGATCGGGTCCGGTCACCGTCACCCGACCCGACCCGACCCGTCGTGACCCGCGAGGTTTGACCTGACCCGTTAATAGCCCTGTGTTGATTTCGGCGTCTGGACGTAAAAGAGAAATAACCAATCTCACGCTTTCCACACTGTGTGCGCCTGCTCTTGCGTGCGGCTGTGCCGATTCATGTTTCGTAATCTGACTTCTGCTTTATGGTAGTTTTTTCTCGTCTCTTGCCATTTGTTTTGATTCCGTTTGGTCTCTCCTAGTTATGTTTTTCGGATTCTACCTTCCGTTCGTTTACAATGGGCGACTCCCAAAATGCGGCATGCTTGCGTTTGCCATCAATCTGCTGGTGCTGCGTGCTGCCGTTTATTTGACGCATATTATCCCACGTGTTTTTTTCTGTCACTCTGACTCAGATTTCGCAATAAGGTCCAAAATTGATAATATATTTGCGCCAACAACATGCGTTCGCGGGACGTTAAGCACCAATCCGCTCGTGCACAAGCCTTTTTCATTTTACGCACCGCACCACACCTTGGTGCTTTCTTTGTCCCGTGTGATGTTTTTGCTGGTGCGCTCATTCAGATTTCGCAAGAAGATTCAGCCAATCATGTGCGCGGTCAAGATGGGCGGAGATCAGACAGCGTTGACAGGGACGGTGTCAGGCCATCTCTATTCCTGGAATGTAGGTGCCCCAAGTTCAGTCATGTATCGGTCTACGAAACAAAAAAACTGTCGATGAATTGTATTATGATATGTCACCCCTATATAACCCTGTATTTGCTGCTGCTGTTACCTGGTACCTGGTATATATTATAGCTACCTCTGCCATCCGACAGTGCTTACCACCACCACGACTACGCCCAAGGTCTCACAGGCAGGTGCAAAACAACACAAACACGCCCCCTCTCTCGCCCGAACACTTCTTGCTTTCGCCGTCCTTTTTTTTCACTACTGCAAAACTTATCCTGCTCTATTTCGACGCAAACCTTGTCTACAAAAAGCGTGAGTGCAGTTATTAAGGGATTTTTAACTTTGTTTTTTTTGTTTTTACGCCCAAACAACATGAAAAGGCCCATCGGGTAAAGCGAAGCATCACCGGCCATGCGGGTCCGGTGTACGCCTGCGCCCGAGCTGGAGTTAAGGGGTACGTCACAGCAGGAAAAGACGGTTTCGTGATGTTGTGGGACGCGGAACTGCAAAAGTTGAAGCAGGTGAGACACTACGCTTGACGACAAGGAGCTGAAACGACGGAGAGTGTCCAAGGTTGGGGGGGGGGGGGGGGGGTTGGGGTAGCGGAAACTGTTCAAGCGGTTCAAATCGGTACACATCTCCGCAAAACAGACAGGCGCCGCGAGGCCACACACAAACCGTACACGAGTACGACCGTCATCGATCCGACCTGTCCTAACAAGGCAAACGATGATAGTCGACGGCGGCACATTTAATCCTCTGCCGTAGATCCAGATACCTCCTGTGCTTCACATCGCTCTCGCACGAAGCGTGCTATGCCACACCAAAATACTAGGTTAAAAAAAATAACTTAAGAGGAGCGGTCGACATCCTAGTGTGCAGGAAAGGACTGAGTCAATGTTAAACAAGTTTGGGTGAGACAACTCTGCCCCCTGACCAGTGGTCAACTACAAATACAATCTAAAGAGGCGCAACGAAGTACGGGCGGGACCACAGGCCGGTGCAGAAGGCCTCATCCGATCCCATATTTATATTAAACGATCCACGGTAGAGAGAAGAATACGACAGTACAACGGCGATTCAATCGATGGGCTCAATAGTTGGCATAAACAATGGAACCATCGATGATATCGAAATGTCTCGGGTTTTTTAATGCAATGATGGCACTTCTTCCTTTTCGTTCCTGGAACCTCGGGAGTAGAGGTGGTCGCAACATTTCTTGAGACCATCCCACCTACTCCGTAGTAAAATAACTTATAATAATCGTTCGACGTCTTAGCTACAGTAGACTTGGTTAATCTGACGTGAACGCAAAGCTCGCTTTTGCGGGGGGCCAAGAACTGTCGGATGAACAAATCGTGTTCAGCGGCGAGCGCTGCACTAAATGTTAATGGCATAGATGTTCGGTGATAGCCTAGTGCTCGAGGTTGCTCAAGGGTGATGTCACCGCAAAAGGTTCCCAAGGCATGCTCAGATTAGACGTTTCTTGTTGGCGTCGTCAAGAGTGAGTGCCCATAAAGGCTTACACGCAGTTTTTTCATGGCAGATCGTATAAACGCGCACCAAACTGGTGGGACATCGAAAGTGCACCTCAAAGGCTCACTCGCGGTAGGTGGGGGGGGGGGGGGGGAGGGGGTCACTTTTGGGGAAAAAAAATGGTTTTCAGCCACTCAGAGCCACTTGGCCGAGTGGATGCCCTAGCGATGATCTTGCAGGCTGAAGATTCTTCGTTCTCTGGTTTCGCGATACGCACCGTGGTAGGGTTGCTTATCACGCTGCACCGACCTTTTAGTACTGCAGTCCAGTTTTGGAGACAAACCACTAAAGGGTGAACATTAGTTTATCACCAAAACGGGACTGCAGTCCTAAAAGTAAAAAAAAGGGTCAAGTCCGACTTTGAGGGAGGTGCAGTAGCCCTCCTACCGTAGTATTACGGGGGACCATAGTTAACGGGACCAAATTTTGTTAGTAAAAATAGGTAAACATATAGGTTTTTGTGTGTACCGTAGGTGTTATTTACTGTGGTCCTCCGTAGTAGTGAAATACAGGTATTGTACTGGTATTGGTTTGTCCCCGAAGGGCGATCGCATGGTGCACTCGACGTTACGAATGAGTTTACCCTTCTGTGCATGGCATTTCATGTCTACGAGAAAAATACGTTCAGAGAAAAACACCGAGCTCGCCAATGATGATAGAAGATAAGACAAACAAAGCCCGAACAAAAGTACTATCTTCTCCCCTAAACACGACCTCGAGTGCCACAAGCGCCTAACGCAGTTGTAGTCCTCACGCAAACACCCACCGCACACTGTTTGCCTTTTCCCTCGACCGCCATAAAAAAAACACCGTCTTCAACCCCATGAATTCCCTATTCTATATGCTGTATGTGTTAATAGTACGGGATGTTCGAGGCACACCCGGCGAGTTCGGTGCTACACTCGATCTGCGCGGTGGGATCGGCGTGCAAGTTTGTCACCTGCACCCGAGCCGGGGAGGTGTTCGAGATATCAAAGGACAGGTAGGTGACCTGTCGTACAAGACAGTACTATGCGACACCACTCAAGACATGCCTTATTCACACTTTAAGACATGCCTTAGTGCCTTATTTTGGGCCGCCGGACTCGAATCTTCGTCATGTAAGGCAGGGCGCGTCCTGCTCGAAACGTTTCAGTGTGAAAAAAGGCTACATTCTTGTCTTAGTCTTACTGTTTTACGGGATGGGGCATGGGCGCGGCTCAGGATTTCAAGAGTAGGAGGATAGACAAGCATGTAATTAGAAGGAAGGAACAAGACAAAACTTGACGTAGATTCGTAGAGGCTTAAGCAAGAGTACTACAGGCACAGAAGGGACTTAGATTTCGTGCATAGATTTTCCTTTTCTTTTGGTTTTCGGTTTTCCCTTGGTTTTCTTCTTCTTTCTGAGAATGTGTGTGAGTGATCAACGTCGAAGCTCACGCTCTGCATATTATTGAGGATGACAAACGCAATACTAGCCATGCGAATGTATCTCTACTGGTAGTTCTCCCTCACGAGCTCTAGGACCCCTTCTACCCATTAAAGAGACGCGTTGAAACTTGTGTACCAGGCTCCAAAGTCTTAGGCAAACTTGGGACGTAACCGACGGCCTGAACGACCCCCCCCGTGGCAATATATAGAAAACGTACTAAGCACCAGAGTATGTGTTGTCCAGGTTGTTGTCGGTATCGCTTGTAGGAGTAGGAACGGTGCTCCGTCTCGAAAGGGATGCGTGGTCAATGATTAAATGACTAGGCAAGCAACAAATGAGTACCCCCCCCCCCCCCCCCCCCCCCCCTATTATATATGGGTTGGGTTGGTGTCGGTTGGCAACGACGCTGTAAAACATGCCGCTCACTACGTGAGCTAGACATCCAGGGTACCGTTTTTTTTTTTTTTTTGGCGGTCGCCCACAGGTGGTCGTCTAGTTAGATCATTTGTGCGAAGTAAAGAACCTTTACTCTGCACAAGGGAATTGATCGTATCACGTAGTGTTCAAGGTACGGCACCCAAGAGGCAGTTACATAGTGCTCCCATTGCTGTCTCTGGAAGTGGCCACACCGGAAATTAAACTAACTCATTGAAGCTGTCGTCCACATGCAAGTTCACCTCACAAGCGGTTCTTGGTAAGATGCAGCTCACCCTTCATGCGACTCGCCGGACACCTCACGGCGCTTCGCGCTTGGTGCAAGCAATGTCTGCCTGGTCGGTGAAAACCCGACATGCTCCGTCCCGGCATTGTAGGGATGCGAGGGTCTATGGTCATACGACTACGGCCATGCATGAGATCGAGTACATCTCTCCTATCGAGTACACCCCCCCCGCCGCAATGTCTGCCTGGTAGGCGAAAACCTGACGTGCTCCGTTCCGGCATTGTAGGGACGCGAGGGTCTATAGTCATACGACTATGGCCATGAATAATAATGAGTATACCTCTCCCCACCCGCTCCCCCCGCCGGTGCCGCATTTGTTACGCACCACGAACAGCGGGCGTCTCCTTCTGATAGCGAAAGGTCATGGTAAAGGCCAGTTGCACGGGTTGGCAACGCATCCTACGGATCCGGACGAGTACGCCACGGTTGGAGATGACGCCTTCGTCAGGGTAAGGGAAACCCCTACAGGCGTGCTCATGGCAGGGGCGGGCGGGGGGTACCCAATTCTCCACAGGTTCCTACGTAACATGATGATCAGCGCGTTAACTCTAATCCATCCGAAAAATGACTTGTTTCGACCAAAATCTGCTCGCGGACTAGAATACGGTAAAGGGGATAAGCGAAGCTCGTATAAGTCGCCTTCGTCAAGGGAAGGGAACCTCGAACAAGGAGCCTTCGCCAGGGCAAGGGAAACCCGTATATGGTGCCTTCGCCAGAGTAAGAGAACCTCGAGCAAGGCGCCTTCGTCAGAACAAAGGAAATATGTATAAAACGCCTTCTACATGGTAAGGGAAGCTCGAATAAGACGCCTTCGTCTGGGTAATGGAAACCCGCATGAGGCGCCTTCGTCAAGGGAAGGGAAGCTCGAATGAGGCGCCTTCGTCAGGGTAAGGGAAAATCGAATAAGGGGCCTTCGTCAAGGGTAAGAAAAATCCGTATGAGGTGCCTTGGTCAAGGCAAGGGAAGCCCGTATAAGGAGCCTTCGTCCGGGCAAGGGAAATCAGTGTAAGGATCCTTCGTCAGGGTAAGGGAAATCCGTGTAAGGCTCCTTCGTCAGGGCAAGGAAACTTCTTATGAGGAGGGCCTCTGCCGCCACGAGGGTGGTATACACCTTGGCCCAACGTCGAAGAAACGATTATTTTTTTGTTAGCTCGCCCCAGTCAAAACCCCGACCCCCCTAACTCTATATCCATAGCCCGGGGAAATTCGTTCAATGAAGGTGGTTGAGGTAATGAGGAGTTAGTATGGACTATCACCTATGAGCCATTTGGTCGAAGGTGGATCACAAGTCGTACAGACTACTGTCCGCCTTCATATTCGCAGTGCGTCTTATTGCTTCTTTACCGCTCACAGTCCGGGGGAGAGGCAAGGGGTGTCCGTGATAGCATGCATGGGCGTACAGTGGTCGTATGACAGTAGACCCTCGCATCCCTACAATTCCGGGACGGAGCACATCGGGGTTTCATCGGCCAGATAGACATTGCTTGCACCAAGCGCGAAGCGCCGTGAGGTGCCCGGTGAGTCGCATGAAGGGTGAGCTGCATCTTACCAAGAACCGCTTGTGAGGTGAACTTGCACGTGGACGACAGCTTCCATGAGTTAGGGTCAGCGTTAAGGTTCGGGGGGGGGGGGGTGTACTCGATATCATGCATGGCCGTAGTCGTATGGGAGGGGGGGGAGTTGTACTCATGTCATGCATGGTCGTAGTCGTATGATTTATTTGCGGGGGGGAGGGGCGTGTAATTATATCATGCACGGCCGTATTCGCATGCATGACCATGTGAAAAGGGTGGTTTGGCACCCGAACGATATGAGACTCCTCTTCTTGACTTCGGAGGAGCTCCACACCCACGCGAAAAACCAATTTTGAACACCAAATGCGCGGTTCACCCCGTCGATAACCCCGTGGCCTACGTATAGTAACGAGAAACACAAATCATACGATTATGACGAATTCACGCCTAGGACAGATCATCTTACCTTTCAGGGCAAGTATAGTCCTGATCTGTATGATCTGTATGATCGGCATGATCTAGCTCATGTTGCCGAGTGGGACCCGTATATCTTGTGCATGGTCTGCTGTAGGACATGGCTTCCTGGGCTGGATCTGTACTGCACAGATCCTGCACAACGTTTCATAAACGCAGGTTAGGATCTGCAGATGATTTATTTACATCGCGGGTTAGGATCTAGATGATCTACTGTAGATCGTGGGTTCCTCAGTCAGAAATATTTGCCTTGTAAGGCAAAAAGTGATGTGTACACCTCTACGTCGTATGTCGTAGCACGGCTCACCTCTGCCCCTCTGTCCCTCGATACAAGGAACGTTTGAGAATAAGTATTTACTGTAGTGAAATATGTTCAAATTATTTAGGGACTGAGTGGTGCAGGTGACCCACCGCTTATCCAGAAGGTCGTTGAATGTAGAAAAAATATAGCCCCGGCGAGAGTTGGGCTGGAAATTGAGAAAGTGCAAGACCAGAATAAATGAATACCATCTAAAAGTGCATCCTCTTCGAGGCTCAAAGCTTCCGTCCAAGAAAAGTATTGATCTTCACGCCTTTACCGGTTCGTGTCCAATCCGATTCGTCGTGTGTTCAGTGTCCGATTCGTGTGTGCAGTGTTTATTGTCCGGTTCGTGTGTTAGTGTTCTGATTCGCGTGTTTAGTGTCTGGTTCGTGTGTTTTGTGTCCGAGTCGTGTGTTTGGTGTTCGATTCGTGTGTGTAGTGTCCGATTCGTCTGTTTAGTGTTCGATTCGAGAGCCCAGTGTGTATTTTCCGATTCGTGTCTTTGGTGTCCGATTCGTGTGCGCAGTGTTTATAGTCCGATTTGTATGCTTGGTGTCAGATTCGTGTGTTTTGTGTCCGAGTCATGTGTGTGGTGTCCGATTCGGGTGCGTAGAGCCCGATTCGTGTGTGCAGTGTCCTATTCGTGTGGTTATTGTCCGATTCGTGTGTGCAGTGTTTTATCGTCTGATTCGCGTGTTTAATGTCCGATTCGTGTTGTACAGTGTTTATTATCCGATTCGTGTTGTTTCATTGTCTGACTCGTGTTGTGCAGTGTTTCTTGTCCGATTCGTGTGTTTGGTGCTCGATTCGTTTCGTTTCAAGTTTTAACAACCCCGTATAGCAGAAACCGCCATACGCGTCGAGAACAGCGCGCGGTTTGGATAAGTACTTTGAGTGCCTGAGGCTCGGGACACTGCTGAAATACTAGCAAACACTCGACGCGAGGCGACGACGGAAGAAAAGGTTGGATTAAGTCTTCTCGCAATAAAAATTCAAGGCACGCACCAAAAGTAGTGCGGAGGGGGGGGAGGGAAAGGGACTGCTACGATACTCCGGGTCTGAGTTACGACCATCGTTATTACGGGGGACCATAGTAAATAAGACCTACGGTACAAACAAAAACCTATATATTTACCTATTTTTAATGACAATATTTGGTCCTATTTACTATGGTCCCCCCTAATAGGAAATAGCGAGAAAGAATGTTATGTAACGTAAGAATATGCTAAATGAGTTGGTTAAGAGAAAAGGGGTATGTCGCAGTACCAACACATACAGTTACAATGGGGGTGTACTTGCAAAACTGTGTCAACCAATCAATCGGTCGAACTCACAGATGACGTACAAATATTTGTAATGACTTTCTACCTAGTCTAAACTGCCATATCTAAATTTTCTCGACGGGGTGGGTGTATGTTTTCTTGCGTGTTCATATGGTAACTCATCAAAGTCAATCAAATGCTTGATCCTTTATATTAATATTTACTACAACTACGTTTATCGCAGGTGTGGAGTGTGGGTCTCCGCCGCTTCACGCGCACGATGAAGATCGACTCGGCGGCCCGATCTCTAGCCTTTTCACCCTCCGGACACCACCTCGCGGTCGGATTGGGGGGGGACCGCGACGCCATGGTGAAGGAAGGGGCGGTGGTAATTCTCTCCGTCGACGCCCTGGAAGTTCTAGAAGAGGTACGGAAAAATAGAGAGCCTGTCTGTATTTACCACACCGATGAAATGGTATCTACCGGATAACAGTGAAACTTTGATCGAAAACATTTTTATATCGTAGCATTATACGTACAATAACGTCGGATTTGAAGTCATCGTCAGCATGAGCGTTTGCCCCAGAAATGTTGGAAATCGGTCTTCCTTGCCTCAGAATGTGTCGGGTCTCTCTCCAAGACCCATCTGGGGGTGTTTCCCGCTTCTCCAGGCACCCAGACACAACACATTGCCGTCCGCACTTTTTCGATCGAGCTGGGTCATAGACGATACAAACGCCCGATCGGATCGAAAAAAACGTTTTCGAATCCGATCCCCGATCGCAATCCTATTCACCTCGTTTGGATCGAAAAAGTGCCGACGGTGATTTCTTGCAGCCGGGCCCCTCGAGAGGCGGGAAACATCCCCAGATAGATCTTGGAGAGAACTCCGACACGTTCTGAGGCGAGAAAGGCCAATTTTTTCAACATTTCCGGAGCAAAAGCTCATGCGGACGTGCTGAAAGGGACTTTTTCAACTGACTGCGAATCGGACGGCATAAGAATTGGCCTAAGCAACACACAGCTTGAAAATATGAGTTTCGAACAAAACGTCCTCGATCTCACAGACCGGTGACAGTGGAAACACAATGCTTCAAAGTTTAGTTTCGAAAGTATCGCTTTCAAGAAACGGCTGAAGATATCCTCGCACCGCCGCTGTGGGAAAAAAAGGAAAACAAACGGTTTGTTTTTTCTTCTATTTTATCAGACTGCTGCAGGCGACGCAACACGTTTTGTTCTCGTTGTACATTGTCATCACGCCGATGAAAAATCAGCTTGTGCCACGATAGACCTTCGATCTCCACATAGACTAAACCCACGGCCAACCCGCTTGGTGTCGGGCAATGCCAACGAATGGAGATGACGGCCTCGAAGATGTCAGGTGGATCAATGGTCTAGGGACGAGCGCTTGCCGGCGGCGTCCTATGCTTTTCGCCCAAACCTTACAAAATGCGTAGTTTTTGGGCATCTGAGAGAGGTCGCGAAATGTTGGCATAAGTTTTCTGCACACCAGCGGCCGAAAGTTTTTTCTACCATACGCCTGGCCATCGCCCGTCACTCATCACTGGCCATTGCGTGAACACGGTGAACCTAGGTTGGGTCGGAGCCCCTAATTTAACGATTGCGCCCGTTCGGAGTTCATGACGCAGTCGTTTTTTTTTTGTCGATCGATGTCTGTCGAGGACTCAGAATCTCACCGCTTCGAACTAAACACAGCTGAGTTTTCTCAAGCAGATGTTTGCCCAACGTCTGCCCCATGTTTGTTTTTTTTCTGTTTTTTTGTTTGTTTTTTTTCCAAAATTTGGAACTTTTGCTTTGAAGAATCGTGCTCTCATAGAAAGCGATACTGAAAGAATCTGGCGCGTGTCTTTGAAATTCACAATTGTACCAGTCTGCCAGCACCGTTCCGCGCGGTATCCACTTGGTAATCCCACAAGCGCGATCAACCAAACAATATCAGCTGCTGCTGTCAAAATGAACTACGTACTACCAATACGTACTCAGGCCAAAGAATATGAACCATAACGAATAATTCTCTTTACAACAACAAACTGCAGATTATTATCACATCGGTTCCCGATCCTTAATAATATTTTCCTTCGTGAGAACTTTGCGTTCCCATTCGTTATTTACAGCTGCGGTCCGTACTTGAAATTTCCTCGACAAAAAATCAGTGGGGTGTGGGTAAAAATGGAGAGAAATACTGGAGATCGAAAAACTTGACCAAGAATATAGTCTAAAGGAGTTAGACTTTGGTTCGTTCATTTCCATTTTCGATCTCCCTTATTGGGCGTGTTCCTTCGGAGTGATCGGCATCGAAACACGTGCCGCAATATTTTGGATCACATAAACGAACGGAATGTTGGGCAAAACGTGTGCATGTTGGGTGAGAAACAAACGTAAACATGCCTGATACATACATAGTTATTTATTGCTGAGGAAGTTTGTGAGTAGTCACCGATGAAATTCAGATTGGCACATAGTCGAACGGCATAACTAAGACAATTTTTCACACACGTAGGGGCAGATCACGATATATCTGTCTGCTGCGGATCACCTGGGTCCTAACTTGCTGTTATGACACTCTATTGTTCAGGATCTGCATGGCACAGATCTAACCCAGGAAGCATGCGGTATCATAGGTCATGCAGATCATACAGATCAGGTATGTAGCTGCCCCTGAAGGGCATAAATCATTAAAGGGGGATCGATGACATCTCCGCCGTGTACAAAAACAGATGTAACAAATGTTTCTGTTTTTTTTTTTGTTGCCAGGTGCGTAGCGCTAAGACGTGGATATCGGACATGAAATACACCAAGGATGGGACCTTGCTCGCCGTCGCGTCGAGGGGCGGACAGGTCTACATCCACGACGCAAAGGACCACTACAGCTTGAAGACAACAACAGGTGCGTGCGTTCCGCGAAAATGATCTCCCCGCGAGCTGAGTCCTCCGACTCGGCAGTGTGGACGTAGAATAGCGCGACTGTGCACGAGAGGTTTTTACGCGTGAGTGAGCACGCTCTGCAAACTTCTGTCGCCGGGCGATCCTGACCATGCAGCAGGCGCACAGAAATAGCACGGCTGTGTTAGAGTTTACTTCGCCGTTTTCTAGTACGAGGGAACATACTTGTGTTTTTGCACTGTAGAAGTAAACACTTGCTGAACCGTTCGGTAAGCTTGGATTTTTCAAGCGTCAGACGTGAAGGGGAGATATATTGGCCACCGGTGTTGTCCAAGAAGAGTATTTCCATCCTCTGGGGCAGTTAAAATCAATGTGACCGTGGAACATAGGAAATGGTGCGAGTCACCCCCTCCTCTCCCCCATATATTATATATAGGTTGGGTTGGCGTCGGTTGGCAACGACACTGTAAAACATGCCGCTCACTACTTGAGCTAGACAACCAGTGTACCGTTTTTTCTGTTTCTTGGTGGTCGATCACAGCTGGTGGTCGAGTTATAGATCGTTAGTGCGGGGTGGAGACCATATACTCTGCACAAGGGAAACGATCGTATCACGTACCATGTAGTGTTTATGGTAAGGCACCCAAGAGGCAGTCACATATTACGGGGGTCCATAGTTAACGGGACCAAATTTTGTGAGTAAAAATAGGTAAATATATAGTTTTTTATGTATACCATAGGTCCTATTAACTATGGACCACAGCTGTCTCTGAAAGTGGTAACACCAGAAAATGAGTCTGTCATCCCCATGCAAGTCCGCCTCACGAGCGGTTCTTAGTAGGATGTAGCTTACCCTTGATGCGACTCACCTGACACCTCTCGTCGCTTCGTGCTTGGTGCAAGCCGTGTTTGCCTGGTCGGTGAAAACCCCACGTGCCCCGTCTCGGCATAGTAGGAATGCGAGAGCCATACGACTACGGCCATGCAAAATATCGAGTATACTTCCCTCCCCATCCCCCCCCCCCTCCCCATCCTCCCCCAACCCCACCCTCCCCCCGACTCCCCCCCCCACCTCCCTTCTCCCCTCCCCCGTCCCGGCATTGTAGGGATGCGAGGGTCTATGGTCATACGACTACGGCCATGCATGATATCGAGTACACCCCCCCCCACCCGCCCCACCCTCACCCACCCACCCCTCCCCCCACCCTTCTCCTCGATTACTCGTCCTTTCATGTTTTTTGTCCTCTGGGACACCGAATCGCAACGAGCTAGGCACGCAGAAAGTAGGGTGAGCCACCGCCCCCAGCCGCCCCCCCTTCCCCCCCCCCCCACCTCCCCCGTGCCCCCCCCCCCACCCGTCCTTGCTCCCCCACGCTCTTCCTCGCTTACTTGTCCTCTTATGTTCATGTTGTTTCCACAAACGTTTTTGTCTACGCTAGAAAAACCGGACGATGGCAGCTTCATAACAAACATGGACTTTTCAGCGGACAATGGCATACTTCAAGCTACCACAAGGTATGTACGTCCGATCGAAAACGCGCGGTTGACACGACCTTTTCGTCGAACGAAAAGCCGTGGTGAACACCGAAAAACAAAGAGTGAAACATAGGTCCCCCCCTCGCCAGCACAATGTGGGCATAAAAAACCGTTTTGTGGAGACATCGAACAATGTACCAAACCCATCAACCAAAGTATCGAAAACTTCTCAATTCGGTACGCATAATGGTGCGGTACATTGTTCAATGTCTCCACAATAGTGTTGTCACACCCTCACTGTGCAAGGGGGGGGTTCCCCGCCACCCAAGGGGGGTCCCCGCCACCCAGGCCACCCAAGGTGGGGCCCCCGCCACCCCGGGGCGGGGGGGGTTCCGGCCACCTGTGTAGTAGGGGGGGGCGGGCGTTCCGCCACATGGTACTGCAACAATGGCATGGAGCACTTCAACTGCATGAGGCTACTCGACGGAGGAACTCCATATCCTACGTAACACACCGACTTTTGATTAAAAAAAAAATGTTAAGCAAAGATCAACGCGCAGTATCGTGGGACAGACAGCCGATCTGTTGCAGGCGGCGGTCGCCGTATCACACTCACACGTGGCGAGCGGCTCTCGTGAGGACGCGGTAACGAACCTGAACCGTTTTAGCACCGCAGTCCCATTTTGGGGATAAAGTACTTGAAATTTGAGTTGTTCGTCCTCGAGCCGGGACTGCAGTCCTAAAAATGTTAAGGCTACCACGGGGGGACGGTATTACCGGGGGACCGTAGTAAATAGGACCAAATAGTGTCGGTAAAAATAGTTAAATATATAGTTTTTAGTCTGCACCATAGGTCCTGCTTACTATGGTCCCCCGTAATAGGAAGGAGCAGGAGCAAATACGGCGTGTAAGACATAGGCGAATTGCATGTTTTTTTTTTCGGTACATCGTGGGGTTCTGATTGTTGTGGTCCTCAAACAAGGCAAATGAGTTCGGTCGATGGTGGTGCTCTCGAAGGAGAACACCGGACATGGTAATCGCTTGTTCCGCTGAAGCGATGCGTTGCTGTCTATACAGTCCAAACTGCACAGCCAACCGGGAAGCCCTGAAATCAGATTGCCACCGGCGACGAGCGATGCGCTGCTGTCTACACGACACTAGTGCCCGAGCGCAGACAGAGTGAACGGAGCAAGCAGCATGTCATTCTTTTCCGCCAAACGATGCGCTGCTAACTATGCCTAAGGTTCAAACTGCAGAGTTGTCAACACAGAGCAGCCTCAGACCTGGTATCATTTTTCCGCCGCATGACGCGCTGCTGGTCCTGCTGCTGCTGTGTCTATGTATATGTCGGTAAAAAAAATGCAGCACGAAGGATCTTCTCTTTTTCAAGACAGCGGACGGACGTCGACTGACGGCCAAGAGCAAAACCAAGGACCTTTCCTTTCAGACTCAGACCTGCCCCTCGGGTTGGATGGTCCAGGTGCGGCCCCAAACGTAACTAGTCGGAGCTGTGAATTGCCCCACATATAGGTTGCCGACTAGTCACTATTAATAGTTGGCTAGGTATTGTAATTATTACGGGGGGCCATAGATAATAGGACCTATAGTACACACAAAAACCTATATATTTCAATATTTTTACTAACAATATTTGGTCCTATTTAATATGGCCCCCCGCAATAGTTGCCTTCTACGACAAATTTGCAGAATCTTGCGTCTCGGTGAATACCATGGTACCTGACAGGCGCATTTTGTGGCTTGCTACGAGGATTTTGATTCTCGTTGCAGAAAAATACGAAGAAAAAACCAAAAAAGTCGGTTGGTAGGCCCACTTTGCCACATTCAACCAAACACTAGCTGAACAGCGCGCGCCCGGTGTTACGAAACGTCAACTTTGGTGTCCAGGCTTAAATGTCTTATTTTTTTCCGACTCTGACCTAACTCTATTGTGTAGGGTTTAGAGTTGGTCCCACTGCTGTTGATCTGTGTTTCTTAACCCAATTTTCTTTAGTGTTCGTGGCGATCCGAGCCTAGTTTTCTTTTGACACAGTGTTTCTTGACTGTGGGCGCCCGCTGCAGTGAAGCCCAGCTGTCTCACAGGCCCTAAAATGGTGACTGCGGTTTCTGACCCCCCAGCTGCGTTCCAGCTTGACGCACACGTCGGCATGGGTTGCAATTAGGGGTAACACTCCATTTTAAATATTTCTGGCTGACGGCGCGGGGGGGGGGGGGTACTCGATAGGAGAGATGTACTCGATCTCATGCATGGCCGTAGTCGTATGACCATAGACCCTCGCATCCCTACAATGCCGGGACGGAGCATGTTGGGTTTTTACCGACCAGGCAGACATTGCTTGCACCAAGCGCGAAGAGCCATGAGGTGTCCGGCGAGGCGCATGAAGGCGAGGGGGGGGGGGGGGCTCTTCAATAGAGGAAAACTACAGCCCCAACATATAAGCACGTTTCGTATATTAATATTCAGTCCAAAAGTTTCTTATATATCGGGACGGAGTGGTATGCTGCAAAGAGCTATGAGTAGTTCGTACAGGGAGGGGTGCGATCGTGTTTTCCTTCAGCACCCGTTTTTTTTTTTTCCAGCAAAACGGGAAGGCTTTTTTTTGTTGCCCGAATAACGAACAAGAAAAAAGTTTCTTCTTTCGGAAATATCTGGTCGAGAGACAGAGAGCCTCACGAAAAACGTAAATGTTGATGTTCGACTTTGACACCCCTTACCGTTGTCAAATCAAAAAACTTTTTTCAGTAGAGCTAAAAAACGATCGCATTACCCCTGCTCGAGCTCAACGCTCCGTGTCCCTCTTTACGGTATACCGTGACGGAAGTACGAGCGCGTCGAGGTTATCTGTCTCTGTGAAGAGAGAAGTAGCGGCGGCACCACGTGACCGCGAAGATCACTTTTTTTTACGATGATGGAGGGAAAAAAAGAGATTTTGGATGAAAAGCTCAAGTTCTGTGGCCAAACAAATCGTGGAACCGACGAAGAGCGATCAGTGTGGACGTGTAACCAACCATTGCCTGGTCATCCCATCGAAGACACAAACACACACTACGGACAGAGGTGGCCTATACGGGCCGTTGCTGTGGTCTACAGTCCGTCCCACAGCAAACATTCCCTGGTACTTACCGGTAGGTGCTACCTGGTAAACATACACGTACGTACCCACTATATCGTTTCAGACCTACAGTACAGGCCATGGGGGATTTTCGCTTGCGTCGGGATAACAAAGAAGAGTGAAAGCCCCCTGAAACATAGCATCTACCTTGTTCTTTATTCTGGGTCAGGCGGCGTGGCCACAGGGGCGACCGAACATCGAGCCGGTAACGACCGACCGATGCACCCCGTCCTTCGTGGAAGGGCAGCTTCAGCAGGGACCTTTGCTCGCGGCGGGGTACAGGACCGGCGAAGTCGAGCTTTTCCGGTGAGACGACAATAAGCGGGGGGGGGGGGGGGGGGGGTTACTACATATTCAAGGCTATGGTTGGTTGTCACTATTACTGTGTGAGATACGACCGTAACGAGCCCTAACCCCAACCCCAACCCTGAGCCAATCAGACCCAACCAGCCACTGGTTGTTTTATTAATAATTTTTCTCGTACACAAGTGTGCTTCAACCATAGTTAGTTGCCGAATAAATGGTGAACTCTACTGATGGGTGGACCCTAGGGTGGGTCTGGAGCACGACCCTCCCGAGGGGCCATACTGGGGAAGCGATGCGTGTCGAGGTGCGGTCAAGCAAACGGTCAACATTTCATTTGTCCGACATCCAAAATTCGTTTCTAAGCATACTTAATACACCTAGTATATCCAACATCCTCAGCATCCTCAGCATCTTCAGTATCCTCTGCATCCCTCAGCAGCATCCTCAGTACAACCAGCAGCGGGGCACAAAATCGGCGGGGTCTAACTTTTCCCTTGATGCTATAAGCTGGACCCTAGAGTCTGGACCACAACCCTCCTACTGTAAGGACATGCTGTGAAGACCTGCGAGTTGCATCTAAGTAGCTGGTAGGCGTTTACGTGCAACTACCATGCAAGTTCGGGCAAGCAAGTGGATGCAAGGCTCATGGTGGCGCACAGTGGCATCGCTTGACACAGCGACATACAAATACTAATTCCAAACACAGCAACCTAGAAGGCATCATCAGACCTTTCGTGGGCGAAACGCCTCGTTACTCCCACGTGAAACACGTTTGCAGCGATTCCTTTGGACGTCTTCCCGACGAACCCGCGTTGAAGCGACACCCCCGGGTAACGATCGTACCCAGACGGGTCCTGTAAAACGGTGACGATGATTACTACTGCCCATACAGCTAAAATCCCAAAACCGATACAAATATTAATAGTATAAAGGCTGGTAGTACACGTGATAGTAGCTAAAGAGTACTGGTAAACAAAGATGGGGAGCAGTATCTTATTTGTTTTGCTTTAGGAGCCGATGTTGATAGATTAAATATAGCGACCCCGGGAGACCAATCATAACACTACAAACAACGTCATATGCCAACACTCCGCTAACACCGCCTTGCTGTCTCTTTCGACATCCGGGTCACTCTTTCCCAACCCATCAACATCGCAAACAACATGTAAGTCTCGTACTGCTTGGTACGCGAACCGCTGAGATTACCACACAACTTCTTCCTGCTACGTCTCTCTCCCCAAAATTTACTACCCGGCATACAGGTACCCTTGCCAAAATCAGGGCGCGATGTCGATCTCTGCAAACGGCCACTCAACCATCGCAGGGAGGGTACGTTTCAACGCCGACGGAACAGCGCTACTGTCGATAGGGTCGGAAAGTGGAGTGGTACTGCAGCACTCTGTGCTCGCCTCCACTAATGGTGGCCGGAGGGATAGAGCTGGGAAGTAGACCTTCAGACGAAGCATGTTGTATGCCCCAAGCCTGGCATGAGTTGTATGACTTATAATCCGCGAACAGGACATATGACATGGCATTGAGTATTAACAATGATATATGTCGTAATTACTCTGTGCGGTTGTATCCCACTCGTGTTGAGTCTATGCTCTGCTTCAGGGCCTACGGCTAGTCGTATCGTTTACGAGTCCATCGTATGGCGCATTTTTCTAACGCGTGATACGTAGCCCTGTAAGTTACTGCTCGATGAACGAATGTGACGAGAGTTTTTTTGCCTCCTAAGTGGCGCGAGTTATGTCTAATAAAAACATGAGCTTGACACGGGTTTATGTGACGGGCGGTAATCGATAGCTGAATGTATGTTTGTGTCTCTCCAAAAGAGCCTGCATTGAATCTTCGAGTTCCGTTGGGGCGGAGTGGGGTGAGGGGTGGAGGGTGGTATCATCTTCTTTGCCGTGATTTGGACTGCTGTTTTATCCTTGTCAAGGGAAGTTCACACTGGTTGAGCGCGGACAAAGAGATTGACATAAGCCAGGCAGCTATGTACGTAGCTGTGACAAACGAAATGCAAAACACAGATCCGCAAGTAAAATCGTGACCCAATCAGTTGGATCTAGGATTGGAACAAAATCTGGTTGCAGCATTATGGGTTTGAGCAACACCTTCAAAATTGCACGTACCGAGTACCCCGTATAGCAGACGAGCTCATTCATGAAAGCCTTTATAGCCGAGAGTCGCGAGACAAGGGGGGGAGGAAGAAAAATGCAGAAAAAAATAGCACGGAACTTATGCCTCGCCCATCGACGACGGCTGCACATCTACTTAGCTGCGCCCACAGCGCCGCCTTCGCCTCGGTTAGGTCAGAGATCAGCCACTCGTATTCCACCCAAAAAAACACCCCGGCTGGGTGGTCACCCACCTGAGCGCTCATTCGACGCTGAGGTTTATCCCGGGTCAGACCCACCTGATGCGATCCAGGAGTCATCATCCAGTCTGCTATTTACATATGGAATCATCGGGGGTAGCGAAAAACGACACATGGTACCGTTGAACTTCTCGGGTAGATGATCGATTCCCCAGTTGGTTGGCCTACAAGTAGATCGTCCAGGGCAGGTCGCTTCGTGACCTGTGAGATCTACTCGTAGCGGATTTTTGCCGGGCGGGAGTCGAAGAATCTGCTGGACTAAAATAGTACATGTTTCACGGCGCATGTCCTGCACATGATATCTTGAGGGCAGGTACTACATGATCTGGATGATCTATCTACTGCTGTAGATGACTTGGATCGTGATCTACGTATCCGAGGTGTGTAAGCAACAATTATTTATTAAAATCTATCTGTTGCAAAACAGGAGGAGCGTGCGAGGAAATGTCTTTGTTTTTTGGCCGTACATTAGGCAGTTACTGTAGTAGTTTCCTCTCGCAGTATATGTACAGCAGTGAGTCTAGGGAGAAATCAATGCGAGAGCTTCAATTCCGCGGGGTTGGCCTCGTTCTGTATTGTTGGAAGGAACGCGAGGAACGTAATAAATACCGTTGCGCACTTTTTTCGGAACAGATCGGATAGATCATTCCCGCCTCATGATCTTGATCTTTCAGGGCCGCTATATCCCTGATCTAGATGTGATATGATTTAGCTCGTCAGGTGGCCAGGTGGGAGCCGTAGAAGCTGCATGACCTACGTGCGACATACATATTTCCTGGGCTGGATAATCTGTACTATGCAGATCTCGTACAACACCTCAAAACAAGGGGTTAGGATCTATCTATAGATGATCTATCTGTACATCTATCTGTAGATGATCTGTTCGTTGTGTGCAACATTGAAGCGTGATAGTCGACGGCGTGCGCTCGTCATGCAACTGAGTTTTTGTTTGTTCCGTTTTCAGCTGTTTACAAAAGGCATCCGTGAGGCTCTCAGTTCTCAGTCCTGGTCAGAGTGAGCTTGATATGGGTTTATTGCACGTCATTTTTGTCATCGGCCAGCGTGAAGCCCAAAACTAACGAGGAATTACTTCCGGATCGCCCGCCGTAAAAAACACCACAATACCCTCGGGTGAAGTAAGCGGCTCCCCGGGGGACATCATCTATCTAGGGTAAACAGGAGCCACAAGGGAAATAATACCTGATATCCAACTATTGTCCTGTTTTGTGAAACTACAGTGTAGTACTAGACGTTTATCCTCGTGACGTGGGCTTTGTACTCGTGGCCACGCAGAGGTTAAATGCTCTTCCTGTAGGTACTACGTAGGTGTTTCTTTCTCACGAGCTCAGCTTAGCAAGCTGATTTACCACTTCATCGCACGCGCTCTGCATTCGTCATTCCTATGCTTGCCGGCTATGGGCCAGTAACCCCCATGTTATCATCAGGGCCGACAGGACGATGGCGAGAGGGGTAAGGGTGCCTTCAATCGTTTCGTCCGTTGGACGATATAGCAGACAGGAAAACTCGGCGTAGCGTTTCGGGTAGTGCTTCGCGCTGTCGTGCGGTTGTCTGTGTCACGCTGTGGCATGCGTGCGTCCTGGTTTAACAAGATGTGCACCTGGCGATGGAATGATTGGGGCTCAGTCGTTGGGGTATTCGATGGAGTATCGCAGAGGGAGCTCAAAGATTCAAGCTCCCGCGAACTAGAGTATCTAGTACTACTACTACTACCACTATTACGGGAGACCATAGTAAATAGGACCAAATATTTTTAGGAAAAACAGGTAAATATATAGGTTTTTATCTATACCATAGGTCCTATTAACTATGGACCCCCGTAATATTACTACTGTAGAAGTCAGTAGTAGCAGCAGCCTCTATTAACCGTCGTAGTTGTGTAACTGGCGAAGAAACTACAGTAAGTACTACTGTGCGGCAATGATACAAACAACAAGTGACTGCCAAACTGGTGACTGTCAGCAGGAGACAGCAGACGTCAGTTTAGGGTTTAGGCTTGTGACGGACCGCGGTCTACAATTACTTAACACTGTACGAGTAGTAGGCCCACAATGACATGTATGTGCTAAATTTTGCGCCCGAGTGATAATAAAAAAGTCACAGCCCGACGCTCGTCATCCCTGTCATGCGTCCCAAAAATACCAGGTAACAACATGCATACCACCAGGTACCGGGGTACCTACTGGTATAAAGCACTACAGTACTGTAGTTTCAGCACACAGTTTAATTGTACACTCTCCTTGTATCTTGTTGACCCTGGATTATGTCCCGGGAAGCTGCTTGCTTTTCCAGGACTTCCTGGTGGTGGTGTCTTTTTGTTTTTGTTGCGCACCATCTGGGAGTAACGCTTCTTTCTGAATCTTGTACGTAAACCAAACAGAAAGCGAAACGCCAAGAACTGAAACCGGTGACATACATAAAACACAGCAGTAGTTTTCGCTCTCTCATTTCGCTGTCCCCGTGCTAAGAGTAGAGTCCGAGAGCGGCGATGCAGGATCATACATACCCCGGGTACACATGTCATACGAGGCGTACGCACACACACTCCTTACTGCTGCTGTACCTGCTCGCGCATAGCTCGTGTGGAAGTACCGGTGCGACATACTACTACTACAGTAGAACAAGACAGTAGTAGTAGAGGGTTTGGTTTACACTGGACAGCCGATCTCGATCGCCCTCCCCGGCTTGGTTCGAACCAGGCACTCACTATCATACCGTTTAAGCTACCAGGTACTCTGTACCAGGGTACATATGATCAAAAACAGTTTCCGTACATTTCTATAGTAGTACCGGCCGTACTACTCTAAGTACGTGTTTTGTGTCGACCTCGTGGTTCATCATCATGAAGAAAATGCTGCTCGCGATGCGCGTCGTCTACGAAGGAGAGGAGATCAAGTACGACATGTCCGTCGGGGACGGTAGGATGACCATCAAGTGGTTAGGTGAGTTGAGTTATTTCCCCGTCCGTGCCTCCCGCTTGCTACGTACGAAGGTACACGGACTGCGCGCCATCTTCCTATTATCTTCATGCGTGATTTCGAGCATACCTGGTACCTACAGTTACTGTTGTAGTATTACGGGGGACCATAGTAAATAGCACCAATTTTTGTTAGTAATAATATGTAAATAGATAGGTTGTTGTGTATACCATAGGTCCTATTAACTATGGACCCCCGTAATAGCACATCCTCTTGATACCACTCCGGGCGGGAATGTAAGGGCCGATGCAGTATAAATATCAATATCAAATGCTCCTTATGTTCCGTCCAGCGGTCTGAGAGTGGTATGATCGATTGATTTTGAAGCCAAACATGCTGCATGTACGTCGGACGGCACACAGACATGGTAACAACAATGTACGAATAAGAAGCACTGCTGTACGTACAAGGTATATAGGGAGGGGCACAGAAGGGAGTGAGATTTTCGTGCATACGGTATAATACCTGGTAGGTTTTTTTTTTAATGCTTCGCTTGGTTTTCTTTGTCCGTCGGCAAATGTTTTTATGTGATCAATCAACGTCAGCAAAAGGACAGCAGGTATCATGCGCGTCAATGGTAAGACACCAACTGTTTCCTCTTCCTACTGTAGTTCCGAGGAGAGAAGACACTTACTTCCGGTCCTCTCCCAAGAAAATAACCCCCCAATAAAAGGCATTCAACAGCAGCATTTCTAGCATCAAGAATGCAGAAAGAAAAACGTGAGTTTTGTAGATTATTTGCAGCACTATTAATACCTGCAAGACCACTCAGTCAGCGCCGACTAGGTGGTCTAGCAGGTAGTGCTACTCGTATAATCGACAAGCTTTGTTGCGAACCATTTAATGCACTGTTTGATAGCCATGGGCTCTACCGACGTAGTAAGGGTTTTACTGGTAGATAAGGCAAGGAGGACGGGAAGAGGGGGTCATTTTCGAGGACCTCATGCTCAATGTGCATAGATGCGCGTGTAGAGCAGAGGCACACGAGCAGACGGCATGATACCTCCGGCTGCCGATTGATAGGCCTAGGCAGGGTCTGCTATTGTGGCTTAGCTTCGTATTTTCGGGGATATCGGAAGATTGGGGGTGGTTGTAGCGGTTCTACTATAATGTTACGGCGGAACACACACCGTCTTGAAACAAAAAAACTTCGGGTGCTATTAAATAATTGTGTGTTCTTCACATTAAACATCCCTTGTCCGTGCTGATTCTTCACCCTATTACGGAGGACCATAGTAAATAGGACCTATGATGCACGCAAAAACCTATATATTTACCTATTTTTACTAACAATATTTGGTCCTATTTACTATGGTCCCCCGTAATAGAGAGAAAAACAATATATATATATACTCGAACATATATACGTAGGTGCTGTGTGGCTTCTTCGCAATAAACCGTTCTTTCTACCTGTCGAAATCCAGCACATCTCGTGTCCGTGCTGATTGTTCATCCTAGAGAGGTACAAGCTGTGACGTGTGCCAGTATCATCCCGGTCTTTTAATAGAAGACCAGTACTACTGATGTAACAGGCTGTCAAAAACATTCGATTTTTCTCCCGATCGATGCAGGCTGCGAAGTAAAGGTTGGCGCTGGCAATCGTTAGATTGACCGAGTAGACACGCTGCGTAAGAGTTGATGACGCTTAGAACAGGCTGCTTGAGGGCAAAAAAAGCTCTTATAAATAACGAGGAACTGTGACAAAATTCAGATGCGGATTGACAACCGGGCGCGTATTTTGTGCACACGTTTTTGTCCTTATCGGGTTAATGCTCGCGTCAACACAACACCTTCTACAGCAACGTACACCTCGTACGGCCTGCCACAACTTACAGCTTTGCGTCAGATATTCTGGATGCCTGGTACACTCTTTGACTTTGCAATGAACGCCTATCTTTTCGACCTTCCGAGGATCCCCTTCTTCAACTTGTACGAAGCATCGACCTCATAGGTTATGTACTGCCTATTTCTTAACACTCGCCCTCTGTGGATATCGCAACGATGACGGGGAAGAAAATACATATCCAGCGAGCCAAAAAAGATTTTTCGATGCTCTCTCCGATTCGGCGGGTAGGGGTGGCGTCACGGCGTACTGCTCGTTGAACATACCTATGTTTTAATTTGGACGGTCAGAAGCTTAGCATGCGCTCCGTGGTGTACAAACAGTACTTGTCTCTAGCAAGGAGCTGGGATACCTGTCCAGGCTAAATTTTTTGTGTCGACAAAGAAGGGTGTGGTCCACACTAACTTTAGCGCAACCGCTCACAAAAAAATTTGACACCTGCCACAACAGAGGTGTCACGTTTTGGCCATTTTTTTCATGAGTGACGGAGCTCCTCTACGGGGGAACTAACCACCACGGCATGCCCTATACCAGGTATATCATTATTACCGTAGTGCGTTTGCCATCCTCAACAAATGTGCAGCATGGCCTTCAACGCTGATCGCTCACCAACATTTCCCGAAACAAAACGAAACAAGGGAAATAAAAAATCGTTTTACACCTCACCTACTATTGCTGTAGGCCATTTGGGAATTTTCATCGGGTTATGCCTGCTTGTTTTCTCAAACGTCAGTTTTGGTCGAGGTGTGGAGCACCTCGGTTAAGGGAGCCACAGGAAAAAAATGTGTGCTACCCCCCTGTGGTTGCACGCCTCTTGATGCATCGCCGAAAACGTCAGACTGAGTTTCTTGTGGCGGGGCTCTTTCGTTCGAGAGGGTCGGTACAGTGGTGCACGCGTCGATGCCAGCGCATAGCTTTTAGGGTGCTCTCCGGCTCGGATCAGGCGACGCTATAACGACGTACTGCTTGAGCAACTGCAAAGTACGTACTTCGCGTATATAGGCCAATTTTGTCCGGTGGGAAGCATCGTAGTATCAGTTTCTCCGTCGTGTGTGTCCATCCGACCCAGCCGGGCACACCAAATCTCTCTCTAAAATTGTGAGCACGCGCAAAGCTTCCCCGAACTCCGACACATCAGATCTCCCACTTCATCCTCTTTATCTGTCTGGGGTAGACACACGCCCCTCATTTATACTGCATGATCTACACAACCTAGATCATGCTTGACGAGTGGGATCGGTTCGACACACGGCTCTTGCGCGCACGTGTTTGCTGGGTAAAATAAGTATGATATATGGCTCTTAGATTGTTCACGCTAACCTAAGCCAATAATACATGGCTGATTTTCAATTACTCACACCCTTTATATATGTGCAGTATGTGGCCGCGGGTAATTCTCCCGCAGCATTCGCAATCTACACTGAGCGCATGGTTGGCCGTTTTTTTGCACCGTATGCTATTGTAGTTGTAACGACGAAGCCTTCGTCCAGCACGAAGGAGTCGCTGGCGACGGATGATAAGCTGGACGAAGCAGCAAACACGCTCACATCACAGAAACCGCCTTCATTCCTCGCGAAGGGCAACATGTACCAGTGGAAGGCTGGAGGCATGCTACGCTTTAGGGGTGCACCTTCGTAAAATTCTGATAATGTTCTGAGACTTACCCCCCCACTTGAGGAGAGCTTTACTTCACACGTCACAGAAAGCTTGACCTTGAGAAACTAATCGTCCTTAACCATAAGACCAACATCCCATGGCCTTGGTCTGAAACGAATATGGTTGTGTTGGCTAGTCCCTCAGTTGGGAAGCAGTTGAGACGCTCCAAACATAAATTGGCCCAAGTAAGGTACAGTACCGTTATCGTACAACGCGTCATTAAGGAAGGATGGCTTTCCTCCGCGTTTCGTTCTCGTGCGTGCAGGACTAGCGGCGGCTCAGCACTTTTCGGCGAAGGTCAAGCCCAGTGGCTATCGACGACACCGGGAACGCACCGGCCCGATCAGGATCATAAGTACGTCGGCTAAGCTGTTGCCGTGCAGGGTGTACACCGCACAGGTGCGACCCAACACGTGTTTGTTGTAGTCCTCTCGTGTGGTGGATATTGTCATTAGCACGCAAAATACAGTGAGTACACTTCCTGTGGGATGAACTTCCAAGCCGATTTGCTCCAGAACAAGAGAGGGAAAGACACACAACGAAGATGGTGGCATTGGTAGGACACCGTCGAGATACTTCCATAGACGCATAATGCATCGCTCGGGGTCTGCACTCTCCCCGTCGTGGGGATAATCAGCTATAGTCTCAGAGATATTCGTCCGAGGGGAGGGGGTGTTATCTTATCACCCTAGTGTAATAGTGTTGTGCGGTCATTCTCGTACAGCAGTAGGCATGTAGGCCCATCTCGAGGGGCCCTGTCGTATTGCGTCGGGGCGGAGAGGTCTCTCGCATACCAACATATCTGATCAGAATTGGCCCCTTTTAGGCCTAGCCGATCGTCCGTTATTGAGTGCTGTCTCTTGAAGCGGAAAATGACGGGCCGCTGAAATTTGAGGTCCCTTGTACACCGTTTTCCCTCGTGGCGGGGTCCTTTAAAAGGGGCTACCTGTTGTATGCGCACTCAGGTGCACGGGTGTTTGACGGGTTGCCTCGTTCACGAAGAGGTGGAAGTGGAGACCCAGGCCGTCATGAGACGGCGGAAAGAAATATGACAAACCTATATGTATCTGAGTAGTAGAAGTCAAAGTTTTTTCCAAGTGCCGGAGAGGAATTTACCTTGTTTGTCATAAAAGAGTGTACTGAGATACCATCATAAAATACCAACGTGAAACGGAAATATGACAATATGACAGTCCCCGACTCAGTCTTCGTAGATCGTTGACAGTTACACCTCGTCGATCTTGACGCATGCAACCCTACAATTCTACAAGACGTGACCGTATAAGCATGGTCGGCACAAACACTATTAATACCACCTCGATATACACACACTTCTTGCGTCCCCGCCCTTTCAGTCCAAGGCTGCTACGTGAGCGAACGGGCACTAAAAGAGCCAGGCTGAGATTTCCAGGAGAAAACGAAGTTCGGTGTCTACTGCTTCTTTCTACAGTGACCACTGTCCGGAATACTCCACAATACGCCTTCATGTTCCAGTACGCAGCGATAATGCCTCCCAAATGAGCAACTCCAATCTACATTGCCAAAGCCCTGGCGTGATAGTGACAACCACATATGTAGTCGATGCTGAAATCACGACTACGGAGACTTTGACGAACCACCATCGGGTTTTCGGCCGTATGGTCCGCATATTTACATCGGTCGCACCCGCGAACAACGCGATCGCATCAATCCTCTACCTTGTGTTGCGTCGCATGCGTGATACGTGTCGTTGCTTCAAGTCGACGTTCTTGCACCCAGGGAAGTCCATCAGCGAGGAGCTCACATCGGGGGAGGAAGTTTTCGTCGAGCTCTTGAGCAATATGTGAGCGGGGGGAGGTTTAACCGTCGCAAACGTTGCCACATACTACAGATAGCGAAGTGATACTACCGCGTCTTGAGGAGGAGAACATGCTCGGTACAGGTCAAGTCAATACTCCACGTATCGGAAAATGCTGCCACACTGTCACTGTAGATATACACCATGACCACTGAGCTAGCAGCCAGAACTACCCTTGCTTATGGTACGTATGTATATATCAGCTACCACGCGACAGAGTGTAGCTTTACGTTCCGAGAGCACCACATGCTATGTCTGTCAAGCTATGCCGTGTCGAAAAAAGTAACGACCATTGAAACTCGGTTCCTGGTGTATTTGGGAGCACCCTGTCAACCGTTGTCCACCACACCACAGTAGGACTCAAGTGGAGGGCGTTGATGCACTTTTCACCCTCTCCCCCCAGCCATGTCACCCCGAACACCCCCTCTCTCATCCCAGCTCCCTGGGTTCACCATGGTATGGCTGGTCTCAGGTCTTAATCCATTCCATTCACCTTGAAGCCAGTCTGCGTTCATTGTTGGTTTAGCCTCGCCACTCACGGGCCCTTCCTTCCTCGTTATACTCATCCTGTTCTCGTATTTCGGGAGGGTGGAATGTCCTCGTCTCGGGAATGAAGCCATTCCGATATCCAGGCAAGTACAAAGCAACTATTCGAGCATGCACTGTGGTACAGCATGATACGCACTTGAAGTGTTTGATATATAAACACATCTTCCACGATACGTGGCATAGATTAATATTTCTTTCGTGTATCGGGACCGTATCGAGTAGACACAAGGGACCATGTCTGACTCCCAAGATGCTGATCGCGTGTCTTTACGCCACCATATTCTTGGAAAACTTGGATGGCGGTAGACTATTATCCCCTTTCCACTAGAGTGCAACGGGGAGCGTGTAATCACTTGATCCCCACTCACACTCCAAGCCTCTCGCGCATTGAAAATAAAGGTATTCATAGTTACATTAGACACAACACAGTATTTTCTGTATCTCACCACCGGCCGCCGTAAGATAACGACCAGAACATAACCAAACCCAATCAACACAACCCGAACCAAACCGAGGCATACAGATAACCAATGCCACGTGAAGGCAATCATCCTTACGAGGAGAGTGGGCCCTATAGGAGTATCCAGCGAACACCACGCAAATTACCAGCATCCAGCAATAGTGCCTACAACTTGGACCGGCTTCGACGGAATGGTTGATAGTCCACACTGACGACCTAGACCATGTTTGCCGAGTGAGGCTGCTATGTGGGAGGGCAGGGTCAATGCGTCTACTCTACGTATGTATCGCCGACGGCACCCAATACCGTCAATCACGCTGCTGTGTAGAAGACAAAGATATTTGCCAAATGCAGTGAGTAACTTTCTGCATGAACCTGTTCCGCTTATATTTTTTTTTTTTTGTCCAGAAGCCAGAATCCCGTTCGGCAAAGACAAAATGGTTCTCTGGAGTTGACCCCTTCAGTGATGCAAGTATTACCCTTCGTTAACATCAAGTAGTTAGTACCCAAACTCGTAGGTACAGTTCTAAAGGGTTGTGCGTAAACTTCCAAAATCTTACGGTTTCACCCAACCTTGTTAATCTTCATTCGCGTCTTTTTTCAGCTCCGTCAACAAAATCGGACGGCCGCTGCGTGACCGCTGGATGTTCATCGCCTTCTGCACCTCCGATCAGAACATTGCGGAGAGAAAAAAGGCCATCGACTGTGAATACAGGTACTGCTGTAGGTGCTGTCGCTAGAACTCGTTCGGGTCACCCTTTATACCCGCACCCCCAGAACGTCGCTGAGAGAGAAAAGGGTTGAATGTGGGAATGCTATTACGGGGGACCACAGTAAATAGGACCAAATATTGTTAGTAAAAATAGGTAAATATATAGTTTTTAATGTGTACGTAGGTCCTATTAACCATAGTCCCCCGTAATAGGTGTGCTTGGAAGTCGTTTGAGTCGTGCCTTAACCCCCTCAGAACCGACGCCGGTCATCGCAGTGAATTCCGTGTCTCAAAAAAGCGCAATCCTTACATACCATAACACGCAGTGAGTTCGGGCTCAACAGATGCAACCCCTATCGTCGTAACTCTCACGGCGCATCGCCAACTCTAGAAAGCGTTCCGCCAACAGTATGGCGGTCCTGTAGCGCAATTGCAAAGGGCGGTTCTCTGACACGGCGGCGCGGTAGCGCAACATTCCTACAAGGTGGCAGGGGCGCCAATCCCCCCCGGCCACTATCGAACGCACGCACTGCAGTGTTAGCAGAGAGACGCGTCACTCGCCCGTTTCGATCGAACCCGCACCATCACAGGGCGATGGAGGACGCTCACGCGCGGCAGATGCGGGACGCGGAGGCCAAGGCGAAAGACCTCGCCGCGAAGAAGGGAGCCAAGATGCGCCGAGTGATGAGTTCGCAGCTGTACTGCTCGGACAAGGTCGATAGGGCGTTCGAAAGCGATTGGGCCAAGCTATGCCACCCCGTCACGCAACCGCTGGACAAGTGAGCGCGTAAAAAATACCTTACGTTTGCCATCCTCAACAACATGCTACATGATGAGCTTCAACGCCGATCACCCATCAGAAACATTATCAGAAGTAAGAAGAACAAGAAAACCCAGGGAAGAAGATAACCGTGGGTGAGGGGTTAAGGGGACGACAAGTATCTGCGAAAAAAAAAATGCGCCACAGGTGCAACTTGCCGCAGCGGGCTCGGCTCTTGGCGGACACCGCCACTACCACGTACTGTCGTGTGCAGCCTCGGTACACGTTGAATTCGCCCCATGCATGCATGCGCAGCCTGATGGGGCGTACGATTTCAGCACCCTCCCTTCGCTTGGTCCGGTCTCGCTTCTTCCCTCGGACATCCGCGTCGTCATTGAGCCCCCACCCAAGCCCAAATACCCCCCCCCCCCCCCCGCCCCCAACCGTTCCGTCTCGAAAGGGATGCGTGGTCAATGGTCAAATGACTAAGGCAAGCAACAAATGAGTACCCCCCCCCCCCCCCCCCCAACCCGTCGCGAAAGGGATGCATGGTCAATGGTCAAATGACTAAGGCAAGCAACAAATGAGTACGCCCCCGCCCCCCCCCCCCAACCCGACGTGCTCTGTCCCGGCATTCTAGGGATGCGAGAGTCTATATGCATACGACCACGACCATGCATGGCATGAGTACACCCCGCCCCCCCCCTCGCTCTGAATTCGATTGTATTGACATTGTGTTTGTCTTGGCACAATGGGCGTCATTCCACATCGATCACTCCAATCATAAACATCCGCGAGAAGTAGAAAACGGGGGGAGTCCGGTCCGATTTATTTTATAGTATTGTTTTCAAAACAATGCGCAGCGTGTGTCAATCGCAAAAACCAAAAAAAAAAAGACAAACCCAAACCTAACCGAACCCAAGACGTACGAAAACCCGATTTTAATTATATTATGACTTCCATCCGACAATGGGTACAGCATGAGCGTCAACATTGATCGCACATAACCATTCCCAGAAAAAAAGAAAGAAAGAAAGAAAGAAAGACAAATATGATGGCGATCTCACGTACCCTTCGCGATTTCTTCCAGGATAACGGAAGACCTCGAGGAGCAGTCGAACATCAAAGAGGTCGTTCTCGCGCACTACGTCACATTGGTGGAAATTTTCAAGCACTACGCCAGCGTGGGCTCGGCGACGGCTACAGGAGATCTCGACATTATGGAGGCGAGAGTCAGCGTGAAAAATCTGGGGGGCCGGAACAAGGAGGAGGCGTTGCTGTATTTTTCATATACACCGGAAAATATATTTATTTTATAAATTCTGTCTGTTTTGGTGTCCCTTGGGTTTCTTTTTTATTCTTCCTTTGGGCATGTTTTTTTGAGTGGTCAAATGGTCGAAGTTGAAGCTCGTGATGCTGCCAATCGCCGGGTGGCTCACAAAATACTCTACACATTTCTCACCGATTGGGCTCTTAATGCGAGCAAGCTACCCAACGTATTTATTTCGAGACCCCAAGTATATTTCCGCCGGAATATTGCAGCATTTCGTCGTCCGACTACGGTTTGCGCAGCAGGAGCTTAGTTGTTCATCACCCATAACCATTCTCCGAACGAAGAAATTTATACTATTAATACTAATAATACGAGTATTGTTTGTTACAGTAGATACCTAGCCCACGGCAGAGGGAACAGTGTCGGGCTTAGCTTCCAAGTTTTGTCAAAGTCAGTTGTTGGGTGGAGTATAGAGCTCTCCACACGAGGAGCCTCGGAGATTTTTTTGTGCTATGCACCCCTTGCGTAGCCCGCGTCTAACAATAAATAGTGGTATAGCGCGAGGGGGGGGAAACATGTTAAAGTGGCGAGGTCCCCACATGTTAAAGTGTTGCCTAAACTCACGAGGAGAAATGGAGGGGCCAGAAATTCCGCATTCGTGGCACGCACAAACGAGCCTTCGAGGGGAGTGGCTTGGGGTTGTGCTTGCATAGTAGGCGCTCGAAAGGGGTACGTATCGTCTTGACGTGAGTCGTCGGATCGGAGTTGAACACGATCGCATCGTCGAGGTAGGCAGCCACCTGCTCCACGTCGCACACAACACACAGATTAGCCACCAGGGAGAGCCCAGTCCCCCCGCCGGTGCGGTAAGCTTGTTCGTGCTGTTCATCATGCGTCGCCCATCGAGGATAGAAGAGCCTGTGTCTATTTTCATATCCCACGGTCTTCAACGACACACGAGGTATACAACATATCGTTGCTACTGCTTTCTCCACCCCTCCCTCCCCTGCAAACGCTAAACATACCCATCAATTCGACGCTGTCGTCCGGTTCTTCTTAGAAGTAGGATATGCAGCTCACCCTTCATGCAACTCGCCGAACACCTGGCGGCACCTCACGCCTGGTGCAACAGGCAAATGCCTGTCTGATCGTTGAAAACCCGTCGTGCTGCGTCCTGATGTTGTAGGGATGTGAGGGTCTATGGTCATACGACGACGGCCACGCATGGCATCGGTACACCCGCCTCCCCCCAAGCTGCTTTCTCGACCCCCCCCTCCTGTTGGATTTACTCACCCATCGCCTCATGGCTGTCCCCGGTCTGACCTCCTAACCACCCAACCAACCAACCCCGCGTGCACGAGTTGAACCGACACCCCCCCCCCCCCTCGCCCCGGTTTATACTCCGCTTTGTAGTTTTCGGCCTTTATTCACGACTTGAGGGGGTTCGGCGCCGCCAAGTCCCGCGACCTGGTGGAGAAAAGCTTTGGAGACGCCATCAGCGCCTGCAGCGGGGGCAGGGTGAGAGCCAGTGTCAAGTCTCAAGTCTCGAGGAGCCAGGCAGTCGATACCAGGCATTTTTGTTTTCTGTTTTATTTTGTTTTGTGACACGGGGGGGGGGGGGGGGGTGCGTACTCATTTGTTGCTTGCCTTAGTCATTTGACCATTGACCACGCATCCCCTTCGAGACGGAGCACCGGGGGGGGGGGTCAGCCTTATAGGGCGTTCGATGCCAAACAGAGCCGTTGTCCGTTTCTTCTTCTGACGGGTAGGTCGGTATAAAAAAGTAGCTGGTGCGAGCCCGCCGTGTCCGTTTGGGAATTTTCGTTATAAAGGGGGGTAAAGCAGTTGTTGCAGTTATTCTTTGTTTTCAGCAGACGAAATGGGGGTGAAAATCGTCCATCGACATCTTGAATTCTTACCGCGAAGAGCGTTGGGCTCGCGCAACAAGGGTGATGCGATCGTCTTGCAGCGCTCGTGTTTTTGCAGGACGGCGAGGTTGCCAAAAAAACATCCGAACGAAAAGATCTGGTCGAGAGAGAGAGCCTTCCGAAAATGAACACGCCCCGACTTCATCCCCCTTACCATTCTCATTAGAAAGAGAAAACTATCAATAATAGCGCTCGAAAACGATTGCACCCTATATATACCCTGCGCCAACTCTACGCTCTTTACCCTACCCAACGCTCACGTACGCACGTACGTACGTATCACGCTGTCCATGAATAGAAATATCGTTTTCATTGAAAATATAAGAAACTTTTTATTGAATGTCAGTATAAAAAAGTTGCTTATATTTAAGTACAGAGTGGAATAAAATGTTGCTTATATTTAGGGACAGAGTGCAATAAAATGTTGCTTATATTTGGGGACAGAGTGGAATAAAACGTTTCTTATATTTATGGACAGAGTGGTTCGATATATATATGTATAGGTGCGGGCTGCACTTTTGAGCGAAACTCTTTCTCACACCGGCGGGGCTCCCTCAAACCGTTGGCATCAACCGTTGCAACCGAGGAGGTCGAGCATCCGAATAATTTTGGATCCAACGCGTACAGTTACCACACTGTTGTTCGTTAGACACCAACCCCCCTTCGGGATTGCGTATAGACCGGGCTTTGGTCTTTCAGTAGTGCTGCACCGCTGTAGTGAAACCGAAACCGAAATGTAGCCCTGATTTCAAGTGTGTTGTCCCTACGGCGGAAGCGCTGTCCTTAGTGGCTTAGCTTGCCATTTTTCTCGAACAGGTATTGTTACAAGGAATAATTACCCTGGGCTGGGAAATCGATCGATATTTCACCCCTACAGCTCAGTAGGTAACACCTTCACATTTGGCGTCGTCCAGGTCACGGGTTCGAACCTCATTTCGAACGTTTCTTTTATAGAAACGCTTGGGAGTGCCTAGAAACACACATCTCCCCGGTTCCCCAGGTAATGAAACGAAGCGGGTAGATCAGCGTACGGTTCCGACGACCCAAATATCCCGCCGTTCAGAGGGGGGGAGAGCGTTATAAGGCTGGAAGATCGATCAATCTTTTACCCCTATAGCTCAGTAGGTAACACCTTTACGGTTACAGTAGATCTGCTCTAATAATAGCGAGGAACCCCAGACTATGTACTACGGGGGACCATAGTAAATGGGACCTACGGTACACACAACGGCTACATATTTACCTATTTTTACCAACAATATTTGGTCCTACTAACTATGGTCCCCCGTAATAGGTGCCAAGTGCTATGCACCCCCACCATGGCAACGCTGCGTAGTATGATTTATCTGTACGAAGCAGGGGACGGTAGAGGAGTATCTAGTGATGTGTCAGAGCGACGGTGTTGTGCTTATCTGCAGGGTGAGACAGACACTGCTTGTGAGTCGACTGTGTCTGCTACAGTATTTTGCGTCCGAGAAACTCGCGTGTTTTAGATACAACGATGGGCGTTGCCGCCGTGGCTCTCTCTCTCTCTCTCTCTCTCTCTCTCTCTCTCGATTTATTCTGCCGATGTCGCTCGTGAATATCCCTGCGGGAACTATTTTTACATTATTGCGACACCCGACCCCCCGTTTGGCACATGCCCTTATATTCACAGAAGCGTACGATACAGCACCAAAATGTTTATTACGGGGGTCCATAGTTAATAGGACCTATGGTATGCATAAAAACCTATATATTTACCTATTTTTAATAACAAAATTTGGTCCCATCAACAATGGACCCCCGTAATAGTTAACCCATACTAAAATTGAAGACATGAATTAAGTTCCGCATACGAGGCACACAACATTGACACGGTCAGAGGTGCATCTACCCACTAAAATGTTTTCGAGGCTCCTAACATCAGGAGGGGCCATGTGCCTCACTCAAAAACCGATTTCGGAGAGTCATTGTATGCTGATGGTTATCCCACGGGCGAGGAACGTCCCGAGTAGCATATAGCGAAAGACAGCATTGGGCTACAAAACATGTTGCAATTATTTAATGTGCCATCTGACGGTGTGCATACGTACGAAGCGCTTGTTCCAATCTTAACATCCACGTATCAAATACAAATGCAAAGTACAGAATCAAACACGGTTCCGTTTTGGGCCAACCTGCGCACCGGGTGGGTGCGGTTGGATCATGTTGATGTCTCGGTGAAGTGAGGTAGAGATCGTTCAACAGGCATCAAATATTGAGTCAAAGAAGTAGAAGGAACAGAAAGAGTCAGCTTGTACCCTCATCATAGAACAATAACTACCCCGAGAACATCTCGATTCCCGGATCAATCTCCGTAGATCTTTGGCAGCTGCACCTGGTCGACGTTGACGCAAGCATACCGTAAAATCCCACGGTCTCCCTGTTATCGACGTTGTCTCAACCGTGCACCCGAGTACTCAAACACAATTTACTTTCCTCACGAACGGAACACACACAACATTGACATGATCGTATCTGTCTGTTTTTTTTTTTATACAAACACCGAATTGCGTCCCTGCTCTGCGTCGCGTACTAAGGCCAACTTCAACCACGACCACTTGCAACCCCCTTTTGCGCATCCAGGGGCGAAGCTCGACGCCCGCAATGGGTGTGGTGGGCTTCATTTTTGCCGTGATATGGTTGGCTTGCGGCCGGCACCATGTTTCCTCCGGCACCTCCGCGGGGGACTCAGTCAGCGGCGGGTCCAAAATAAAAACCGCTAGCAGGTACGAAGATATCTCGGCCCGCGGGGAGCTCGGTGACGCCTCTGACCCTTGACTCCTCTCAAACGATTTCCATCAGAACACAGGGAGGAGGGAAGGGGGCATATTCATTGTCATGCATGGCCGTGTAGTCGTATGACCATGGAGTGGGGGGGGGGGGGGAGGGATAACTTGTCTCCGCCACAAAACCGAGCATTGTACGCGTTGTGTTGTGGTTGCCAATGCAGACTGAAAGTATGGCTCCGTGTCATGGCGTCCCCATAGTAACCTTGCGTCATGGCTTCTCTGTACAAGGATCATCTGTGTCTTCTCTTTTTTTTGTTCGGAAGAGGTCAGCGCGAAACAAGCAAATTGTGCCGAGCACTTTTGCTGCGTGCGATACCGCAGGCATCACCAGACCTAACCTGAAATACGGATGGGCGGTCCCTATGTTCAAACAGGCGTCGTCGGCAGGACGTATTTCCTACAATCTACGCCTCCCCGGTCGTTATTTCTCCGATGTAGCTATTCTGAGGCATTTAGAGGCAGTCTATCTGTCTGTCTGTCTGTCTGTCTCCCTGCCTGTCTATGTGTCTGTCTGTCTGTCTGTCTGTCTGTCTGTCTGTCTGCCTGTCTGCCTGTCTACCTGTCTGTCTTCTGTCCGTTTGTCTGTCTGTTTGTCTGTCTGTCTGTCTGTCTGTCTGTCTGTCTGCCTGTCTGTCTGCCTCCATATTTGCAGTGTGCACGAAGCGGTGGCGCTGTTCATGAAAGACGTGATACTGCCGCTGGCGCATCGCAAGGTCATCGGCCTGCAGATCAAAACGTACGAGGACTCACCTTTTTCTCTCCGATACTATCATGCCACGCCATCCTATTTATTTACAGCAGTAGAGCTGTGAGTTGGCCGACTATAAGTTGCCGACTAGTTAGTTACCTAGGTCATACAGCTAGATGTATAGGGTAAAATTACGGAGTTCTCCGTCTTTGCATCTGATTGGCGCGTTTGTCTGAGGTTCGATGTTTGTTTTTTGTTGTTAACAACGGAGCACATTCGTTGGCCTACTTCGCCTCTCAATTCATAAGTAGTCTTAAAGTCCAGCCAAGGCATGTCTTATTTCGCCACCCAAGTGATAGCTAGCCGTAAAGTTCAACACGGGAACGCCTTATTTCGCCACTAGTAAGTACCGGCAATAACCGCTATAGTCCAGCCAAGCCATGCCTTTATTCGCCACCCAACTAATAAGTAGCCGTTAAGTCCAGCCTAGGCATGCCTTACGCACAGCCTACTACTAATTAGCCGTCGAGTCCAGCCAAGGCCTGCATGCCTCACTCACAGCCCTGCAAGTTAGCCTGTTCTGCCCTCTGCTGTGCCCTGGCCGATGTCTGGCAACATATACAGTGATTAGCGCAGTTTTCCCACGACAAAAAATGCCTGGTACGCATGTTACGTACATAGAACCCTTGCCTCTCTCACATATTCCCCTTCTTCCTCGCTTCCGCTCTTTTCAAAGTGCCGATACGCCCCGCCCCCCGCCCTCTTCACCCCCTCCTTTGCCTCCTTCTCCTTCTCCCGGGTCTCCTTCATACCCCCCTCACCCTGCCTCTTTTACGCCTCTTTATCTATTTCTTTCGTACCCCCCTCATCCTATCTCTCCCCCCAAGCGTTTTCCGTTCCGACCACACACTCCCCCAAACCGACCGACCAACCAACCAACCAATCAACTAACTAATCAACCAACCAATCAGCCCACCAACCAACCAACCGACCGACTGACTGACTGACCGACCAATCAGCCAACCGACCAATCAATCAACCGACCGACTGACTGACTGACCGACCAATCAACCAACCAACTGACCAATCAACCAACCGGCCAACTCACTAACCGACCAACCAACAAGCCGACCAACTACCTCACCAGCCAACCATACAACCAACCAACCAACGGGGTACTCGGTACCCGTCACCCGGGTGGCCCCCCCCCCCCCCCTGCTCTCCAAACCCCCCCCTTCTTTTCGCAGTAGAGACGAAGACTGAAAAAGTTGACAACAAGCGCTTCTTCTGTAGAAGTCAGCCTTCTTAGCCCCGTATGATGCCGTCATCTACATGAAAAAACGCCCCCCTCGCAGAAGCGGTTCTTAGCGGGATGTAGCTCACCCTTCATGCGACTCGCCGTGAACCCCACGATCGCTTTGTGTTTGGAACAAGCAATGTATTCCTGGTCGATGAAAACCCGACGTGCTCTCCGTCCCTGCATTTGTAGGGATGGGAGAGTCTGTAGTCGAACGACCACGGCCACGCATGACAATGATTGCACCCCCCCCCTCTCCCCCCCTCCCGGAATGTCCCCCATGTGTATCCGCCTCACCCTGCCCCTCGCTCGTCCTAAGCGCTCTCGGCTCTGACGAAATCCTCGCGCTCTACCACGACAACGACGCAAGGCTTCAGCTGGTGTTCGACAAGTACAGCAGGGCGGACGACAGAGCCGGGGGGGCAACCGCGGCCCTCTGCGTCCTGCTGAACATCGCGGAGTTCAGGATGCTTCTTCGCGATGCCGGACTCTTGGGCGGGAACAACAGCAAGGGGGTGATACACTATTTCAACTGATCGGACAGCGCATCCACAGATAGATCATGATCTAGATTTTTCAGGGCAGGTAGATAGGTTCATGATCTGTAGCATCTACCAGATCATGCTGTTGCGTGGGAGACGTACAATCTGCATGGTCTAGGACTTGGATCTGAACTCTACAGATCCTGCACCACATATGATATCATAACTACAGGTTAGGATCTGTAGATGGTCTAGATGATCTACAGTAGATAGATAGATAGATAGATAGATAGATAGATAGATAGATAGATAGATAGATAGATAGATAGATAGATAGATAGATAGATAGATAGATAGATAGATAGATAGATAGATAGATAGATAGATAGATAGATAGATAGATAGATAGATAGATAGATAGATAGATAGATAGATAGATAGATAGATAGATAGATAGATAGATAGATAGATAGATAGATAGATAGATAGATAGATAGATAGATAGATAGATAGATAGATAGATAGATAGATAGATAGATAGATAGATAGATAGATAGATAGATAGATAGATAGATAGATAGATAGATAGATAGATAGATAGATAGATAGATAGATAGATAGATAGATAGATAGATAGATAGATAGATAGATAGATAGATAGATAGATAGATAGATAGATAGATAGATAGATAGATAGATAGATAGATAGATAGATAGATAGATAGATAGATAGATAGATAGATAGATAGATAGATAGATAGATAGATAGATAGATAGATAGATAGATAGATAGATAGATAGATAGATCATGATCTGTCCCCTGTCGCACTTTGTTGCTGTGTGTCGCAGAGGGTCGGGGGCGGGATGCGTATCCATCCCTCTTTGAGTTTGCCGAGTGAACACAAGGCGTTGTCAAAGAGGGTGACCTGGCCGATCGAATCAATCCGTTGCGATTCTTCGTTTACGGTCCTGCTGAAGACACCAATCCATACACGTACCCGTGAAACACGCGAGGGAACCCCCCCCCCCCGTCCTCGGAAAAACAATAAAGATGATTTTCTCGACAATGGGGAGAGTGCAGTCACCGAGCGATGCGTCTGAGCTGCGGAAAGATCTCGACGAGACGTTTCCAAAGCCCCCACCGTTTCGTTGTGTGAGGCACTCCGGTTTCTAGAGAGAATCGGCTCCTGAAACCACCCCATAATCCTGGGTGGTTGTGGCGTCTTGCGTGTCACACGATATATCCCGTTTCGGGTTTTCCCTGTTAACCTTTGTAGTATTGCAGTGCACAGGAACGTAAATCTGAGTCTAAGTTCAAGTGTTCTGTCCTTCCAACGGGAGTGCAGTCCTAACAGGCCTAAACCGGTAAAAAATCTGTCCTTTTCGAAACAAGTTTCAGCCTTTTCGTTTATTTTTTACTTGATTTACACATATATGCCAGCAATAAAATGGCGATAAAAATAGAGAACCGTGACGTGACACAAATCATGGAACAAAACATAAAATCGAAAGGTGTTTCAAATTCGTATCGCGGAGGAGCGGGCTCCTTTTTCTCTCCCGTCATCTCGTGGGCAGCGTGGCTCATGAAATTTCTTGAGAGCATGCGTAGCCGTTACGATCTCTCATTCACATCGGGATCGCGGATCCTAAAGCTTCCAGAATCTAAGGGCCTGATCTTCAACTTTCAGTTTGGCAAGACCCTTAAGGCCTCTAGCGAGGCGGTGGTGGTGTTAATAAATAGCAGACCAGGACTGCCTGCGGGAAATTTGCGCGTCTAGGACGGCCACGGCTTACATCTCTGCAGCTCAGCGTACACGGTGAGACTTGACCGCCGGGGGGCGCACCTTCCCCCCGGGGGTTCGGATGAAAATGGCCGAGGCGGTCTGCCGCTCTTCGCACAGTCCCCGTGTGACGACCGCGCTGCAGGGCCATTTGAGGGCGGCAGAGCTGCCAAGCTATTTGACAAGGCGCTCCTTTCGCGTGGGAGGTCTCCCCTCAGCACATATCTAGCCGGGGGGGGGGGGGACGAGATCATGGACATTGACGGCTGAAAGACAGGGTCGGTAGCCAAGTACTACGTCGGGCTCATCTCTCGTGGAAAAGCGTACAACGGTAGCGAGAGAAAACTCGGGCGGAGCTCTATATACTACGCCGACCCTGGCGAGCTGCTGCCCCTGTCGCCTGAGTTTGAGAAAGATTTCGCAGCGTGTGCGGGAACGGATTGATGCGCAAGGTTCGGCAAGTTTGGGCGAGACAACTCTGTGCCTGACCAGCGGTTGACTGCGAGGATAGTCCAAGGGCGCAATGACGTACGGGCAGGACCACGGGCCCACGCAGGAGGCCTCCTCCGATCCAACACTTACAATACATGATCCACGGTAGACGGGCATCATATGCCCGGGTAAACACCTCGATGTTGCGAGGGCTATAGAAAGCAATCATAACCGAACATAGGGGTAAAACATACGGGAAGATATTTTTTTGCGTCCATCGTGGGTTTTTGACTGCTATCAATATAATATGTACCTGGAATTACTATAGCCCCCCTGTAACAAGCGCATCCTTGAAAAACTTCTGCTCCTCCCCGACTTTTTCTGCGGTGAATACATAATGTAGGAGGACGATGAGCTGACGGTAAAGGAAGCCAGGCAGGCGTTTGCAGGTGCGCAGAACGACCTCTGCGGGGGGGACGCTTCTGCAGCAGCCCCGCCCTTGCCCTTGGAAGTGGGAGCTCCGATCGAGCAGGTGGGGGGGGGGGGGGGGGGGGGGGGGGAGGCGACGACGAAACATGCTACAATACAGCAGTACGACAGCAGGGGCCACCTAAAGTTTTCTGAGGCTTTACTCCTCGTTTTAGGAGTCCCATACATCAACATCACTCAAACACGGCTTTAATTTAAAACTAACTGTCTTACGCTTAACCCAACGAACACTCTCACAGCCTACGATGTCTACATCGAAATTTATGGTGAAATCAAACGACAAGGCATGGCTTGTAGGGTAGTTCCTCAGCCCGAAATGTTTGCCTTGTAAGGCAAAAAGAGCCATATGACACAGGCTCTACCGTAGCGCGCATCCCTCTCGGTTTGTTGTTTTTGTGCATTCCGAGCCATGCTATGATGGCAAGTGCTGGGGTTGCAGGTTTTGAGCCCAAGCTTTTCTCACTACGCAAGCGTACAACTCCTCATTACATGCACATATCCCAAGAAATTTCCCAGGTGGTCGGGGTAAAGAGCTAGGTTACAGAATTCTGGGTCGAAGGGATAACCTGCTAGACCACTCAGTCGGCGCTGACTGAGTGGAGCAGTAGGATATCCCTTCGGCACAATCAATGGTATATTTATGTTTAATATTAGACACCAAATGGAAGGAAAAATAAGCTCCTTTTAGTCTTCATATCGACGCCCCCAAACGCGCATTACTTTTTCCGTTCCAACCATTTTTAATCGAAGCTGTGGGCCAAGGCCGTACACAGCCACGAGGAAACCCCTTGGCCCTCTCTGTTCTTCTCTCCGTTCCTGATGCAGCATGACTGTGGCACCCGAACTTGAACACGTTAACGCTGGCTGTGTTGGGCTGGAGTGCATGCAGTTCGTACTGAACATTGATCACGTCAATCAGTAGGCTGCTGTACTGCAATTAGCTGCTACATACTGGGTATTGATCACGACACCAGGCTGCTGTTGCCTACTTCTCAGCGTATTCATAGTTACAATCCTGAACATACTGACGAACGGTACTAAATAGGAGGATCGTTTGTATACTAATTTTCAATCCAAACGGTCACTATATTTCGTTGCCTCCCCGTATCTGCAGCGCCCCGCACGGTGTGGAAACCCCAACCCGATAGAAACGGTCCTAAATATGAGGACCGTCTGCATATAAATACTTTATCCGCACGGTGATTATACTTCGGAGATCCCTCGTGTCTATAGCGCCACACACGGTGTGGAAACCCCAACCCGACAGAAACGGTCCAAATATAAGGACGTTTTGTATATTGATATTTTGATCCTAACGGTCAATAATTTTCGGGTGCCATCGCCATCGCCTTCGGTTTTTGTTTTTCCTTGTCGCAGATGACGTATCCCGAGTTTTTGGAAGGCATCGCAAGAGTGGCGATGCTCAAGTGGGAAGACGCGACCTCGACGCCGAAGGACAAGATCGAGCGTGCCATCGCGGCCACCGCTTCGCTCCTGGACACCCCGGCGACCACGTCTTGACGGAAAGAAAACAAACTGAACGGCGGCGGGGGGTGGGCGGTCGTTGACGGCCAGTTGGGTGTGAGTCGCGCACACGGTAGCGTCAGCGTGACTTGCTAACTGTACATTGTACTGTACTCCTCTGGGCGGAAAAGTAAGCACTGTTTGGGTGTACACATTGATGCACCAAAGGTCCTGATTTTTCCGGCCAGAAGGCGAGGAGGGCGGGGGTGTGCTCATGTCCTGCATGGCCGTGGTCGCATGACCAAAACCCTCGCATCCGTGTAAAGCCGGGACGGAAGACGTCGGGTTTTCACCGACCAGGCAGACATTGATTGCAGTCAAGCGCGAATTGGGGCCGTGAGGTGTTCGGCGAGTCGCACGAATTGTGAGCTACGTCCTTCTAAGAAAAACCGCTTGTGGGGCCGACTTTCTTGTACATGGATGGCAGCGTCGAGTGGGGGAGGGGGGGGGGAAGAGGGAAAGGGGGAGAGGGACAGGGAGAGGGAGAGAGGGAGGAAGAGGGAGAAGGAGGGGGGGAGGGAGGGAGGGGGGGGGAGAGAGCGGGGGGGGGGGGGGGGGGGGGCTTGGAGGGCGTAACCACCACTAACATGTCTCATTTGATAAGGATCGTTTGTTTATTAATATTAAATAAAAACATCCCTTCTATTCAGGGACGATGGTTGGCGATTACCGCTGCCAGGGTGGCACCATTGTGTCCCACAACCGAGGAGATACTATTACGGGGGACCATAGTTAATACGACCAAATATTGTTAGTAAAAGTAGTCAAATATATATGTTTTTGTGTGTACCGTAGGTCCTATTAACTATGCCCCCCCATAATAAAGTTAGCACGTGACACACATACATACATAGAGCAGATGTGGGAGCGTGGAGCTCTTGCGTAACCCCTCTCGGAACCGTAGAGAGAAAAAAAAATGATGATAAAAAAAAAATGTAACGACTTTCAGCATCGAACCGCAACTAATAACTGCACGTGAGTTTTTTTTTTTTAGGGGGTGATATTACATTGGTGTCCCAAGTTGATACAATGCAAGGAGCCGTCAGCGCGGCACGGACGTGACAAGATCACCCTACTACGTGTTTCTGGGCACGCTCATGCCGCTCGTGGACGGCTGGTAACATCAAAGTTATCAACCATTGCTTTGGGTCGCTGTCCCGGGGTCTCCGAAGGGACGTTACAATCTGTATTAGCTCACCTGTCTTGCTGAAGGATCAAAACAAAGTAAAAGTACCTTGGAGCTTCGGGACGGAGAGCTAACAAGGGTCGCTTCGGCGAGAAAGAAGGATTTGGAAAAAAAAAAATGAAAAAGACAGCGGCATATATTCTACTAACAATGTATACCACTTGGCAGGTGCTGTGGTGGCTTGGGCTGGTCCATATCTTTCATTTAGCCCATCTAAAATAATATTTTTCACAACAAACACTACGTATTCATGTCCGCTTATAGCACGACACAAACGACCACCCTCCGTCGTAAGAATTCCTTTTTTTATTTTCGTTATCATCTTCGTCCCCCTTCTTGATCTTGCTCCAACAGCAGTATGCTGCTGTGTTACGGGTGCCCATCCATAGTGACCAGGACTCGTCATAAACACTAAAAACCGATATATGCCAGGATTTTTACTACTACGGTAATACTGTGAAGGTGTTGCCTACTTGAGCTACAGGAGCAAAAGATCGATCGATTACCCAGAATCCTTATAACACTCTCCCCCCCTCTGAACGGCGGTAGTTCACTACAGCGATCACATTTATTTGTGGTCCTTATGAATACGAGGGACCATAGTAAATAGGACCAAATATTGTTGGTAAAAATAGCGAAACATATAGAGTTTTGTATATACCGTAGGTTCTATTTAATATGGTCCCTCGTAATACCATGTTCCAGCGTAAATGTCGCATCTCTAACCCGGGGTCGCTATAACTAGGCTCTTCTCCCCCCTCCCCGATACGGCTCGTGCCTTGCATTCCTATTGCGACGAAAAAGAGTCCGGCACTCATTTCCCTCTCGTCGTCGACTCGCGTCGACTTGTGCCTATCCACGCTATACAACAATAGGCGCTCTCCACACGGAGACCCGGACCCTCGACTATTACAGGGGACCATGATAAATAGGACATACGGTCCACACAAAAATATTTAAGTTTATTACGGGGGACCAGAGTAAATAGGACCTACGGTACACACAAAAATACATATATATCCTCATTTTTACTGACAGTATTTGGTCCTGTTTACTACGAATATAGTCCCCCGAAATACCTATTGTAGGGCAGGGCAAGGGTTGCCCCGCTGTTCCCTAGGGTTTTACCATATACCTGGTAACAAAAGGTTGGCCGGCGGTATGACAATTCTCTCGCGACGTCGATATTTGCTACGTAGAATATTACTTGTTTGCAGATGCTGCTGTTGCCGCTATTTCGAAGCAAACACATAAACAAAACGTCACAGTCGAGCATTGCGCAGATTGCGATGACCTCGACGTGTCGCGAACACACCCACACCAAATAAAACGCTGCCGTGAGGTCAAAGATGACAAAAGGCATACAAGTAGACTTTTCGCCGACGGTCGTCACGTACATGCACCCCGTAGACAACACTCTGTCGACCGAACAGTTAATATAAATGTAGCCGCGCAGAACTCGAAAGGCTGGACGCGCCGTGCAACATTTCTTTAAAATTCGCTCTAGCAAAAAGAGGGAAACAAGAAGGAAGGCAGTCCTAATCGAGAAGCAATATCACATCAAAAATCAAAACGTTTCAACACACATGTGAAGAACACGGGAGACGCTCAAGGCGGCGGTACGTCGGAGTCGAGTCGGCAAGGCACAGCTGCGCTCCCCACGTCGTAGTGGCCAGGACTTCGGTAAGGCGGAGGCATGATGGGTCCTTGTCTAGTCGCCTCGATTATCTTCACGCGTTCTTGGCTTGCACGCTCATGGTAGCTAGCACTACGGTATGGTGTCGTTTGTGCCTGGGGAACAGGCAAGGTCATAGACTTTCGAAGGTAGACATGCATATGCTGGAAACCATGATACCAGTCATAGTCGAAATCGTCGCAAGACGTGGTACTCCCCCCGAGTATGCAATCGTACTTCAACCACCGCCCTCTCGAACGCAACTGGGTCACGAAATGGTTCGGAAGGGAGTAGATGACAGCTACGAGGCACTACCCAACGCCTATCATCAAAATGGGTGACGGTGCTGGCGGCTCTCCGGCGTCCTCGTAGATGTCTACACGTGCAGACGCGAAGAAAACGCGATCTGGGGCGTTGTCCGCACTCCAAGGAAGAATCGACCATGTGGATGTGCTGATGTGCCGGGCGCAGCTCTCGTCGCAGGGGGGGCACGGAGCAGGTCCAGGAAATGGGAAGTCGGAGGCGGCAAGGCATTGACTGCATCATGGAGTGACTGGGGCGGTCCGTGCGGAATCAAGATTGGTGCAGGATCTCGCCATCGTGCACATTGGGATGCGGTTATCTCGATATGGCCATGGTCTTCGATATGGCAATCGGTAGTGTAGTGCCAGTTGAATCCGAGAGCCGTCCGAGTGTACATGATACGAGCATGCCGTTCCACGACGTCACCTGGCCACCCGCTGTTGGGGTGGAGTTGATCATCAGGTCGAAGGGTGATCGCTTCGTATATGGAGCCTGGCGTTCCCATTACGGATCCTGCGCCCGGTAGGCCGCTACTACCAAGGATCTTGTCACGTGCTTGAGCCAAAGAATCCTGCATTCCGCCAAAGAATGCGACGCATATGATATACCGAACGAAATGATACAATACGTTTAGAAGACACATGAAAGCACCAAGTAGTATTTATGTATATATGGGTACTTGCGGGCGCCGGTAAGTATTGGGGGGTATTCTTGCGACGAGATGTGGATAGCAGAACAAGCAAGAACTTACCAAGAGGGTGCGTTGGAGAGGCTTGCCGTCGAACATGCAGGCACGCACAGCCGCAAGAGTGGAGAAGAAGATGGCTCCAGCTGGTGTTGCCATGGTTGGGTTGGGGAGAGGGTGTCCTTCCCAAGCAGCTATGGCGGAGGCGATGGCGGTGTTGAAGAAGCAATTGTTGTTCTCATTGGGCGGCAGAAAAGGTGAAGGGCGGATGGAGCCGGTGTATGTTTGTCCGTCGTTGGTGTGGGATGTATAACTAGCCGGAGGACTTGTCGTGGCCGGTCGGAATGAAGAGGGATCATCCAAGAACAAGGCTAGTGTAGCCTTGTCGAGGCGTTCGAGGTAGTCGATCATAGCCGCTACATCGTCGTCCTGTGGATGGGTCAGATCGTCGAGAGTAACCGGCGACAGCAAGAAGAGCTTGCTGGCATCGGTCGCTCGGGACAGAGCGACGTAGACAGCCGCGCTGTCCATAGAGCCGTCTACTGGCTTACGAATGTCGAGCACAAGTTTAGGGATGGTTTCGCCTTGTGCTCGATAGACTGAGGAAAGAATACCAAGAGATAGAGGGACCTGCATTCTGTTGATGGTGAATTTCCGCTTGCCTTTACCAACGATGGAGAACTTCCTGTAAACCGGTCAGCAGCCGATGACACCTCGAGGGAGCCCGTCCAGCTTTAGCCCAGCTCTGTTGGCGGCGTCGATGTTTGGAAGGCTTGAGCTATAGGTGGTACTTCATCTGCACATGTTTTGAAGGCTTGAGCTACGGAAGATAGCTCATCTACGCACATTTTCCCAGGCTGAGCTATAGGAGCTACATGAGTTACAGTAGCTCATCTGCGCCCAAGATGAGCTATAGGAGCTACATGAGCTACACATGTTTCACCCGACTTGAGCTATAGGCGGTAGCTCATCTGCACATGTTTTCGAAGCGTGAGCTATGCACAATAGATGAGCTGCTGTCGAGAGTGTGCAGAAAGTTGAGTATCGACCGATCGGTTGAACTCACAGCTGACGTACAGATCCGACCAACCAAACAGGGACACATTCGACACAAGGAAAAAAACTGCTGTGAATCAACAGCCAAATCCTCTGGTCAAGAGTCACGAGCGACAGCGATAGATACAACGGTAGGTCGGTCTACAGCAGACTACACCATCTGCACATCTGCACCCACCTCTTTTTTGAAGGCATGCTTCAACCTGGACTGCTGTGTTGTTATTGTTTGGCTTCTCGCTGCTCGTGCCGAGGTAGCTGCTCGAATCTAGCGCTTTAGACTCGACCACAAAAGGGCAAAGGCTACTGCGAGCGATTTTGCTTTCGTCTCTTGCTCAGCCGCGGTTCGTGGCCGCGTCAGTCTCAGCCTTGGTGTGAAGCGGAAGGCCGCTCTAGGGTAGTGGTAAGGGTAGTGGTAAGGGACGCAGGTGGTTCTGGCAGCTGGAAAGCAGTGCTTCGCTTCTTCTGATTTAGATCTTCTTATTGATGGCGAGAGCTGAGGAGGTGCTCTGGTAGAGAAGTGAGAGGTAGGGGGGCGGGACTCGACGCCCAGATATACTCGTCCCACCCCACGCCACAAGCTCTCCTAAATTCCTCTTATCTGATGTACGCCTACAGAACTTTCCTGTGGCTACCGATCGTTCTTCTGCTAATATAAGAATATCTCACTTCGTGGTCCTATCTGCGCTAAGGAACATTACTCTCGTCTAAGGGGTTTTCTGCCCTAGGGAACATTCCTAAGAGATCGTTACTCTCAACTAACGGAATATCCGCCGGGTTAATCCATTCTTTGGATTATTCTCGTATTCGTGAGACTACAAGACTGCAACGAATTATCTATATCTATAGCCCATGAGTGCTCTACTCATATCACATTAGCCCACCCTGAATAGTCGTATATGCAGACCACAAGATGGTCGGAGGGTGATGACAAAGTTCATCCCGAACGGCCAGGAAAAGGTGGTCGAAGATGCGGCTATTCGAAACAAAAGAAATGAGGCTATAGATCCCCCGACACCTCGTAATAAGACCCAAATACTACGACGACGAGGGGGTGTTCGCTGAGAACAACCACTGAAAGGGAGACTAAAGGAGAGAGAGAGACAGAACTCAAAGCAGAGGCGAAAGGAGAAATCACCCAAACGAAAAAAAAGAAAGACAAACGCAAAAGGAGACAGAAACCGAAGCGAAGGCTGAAGAAGAAAACGAATACTGAAGTGAAAGCAAAAGAAGGACGTACAAGCGTATTACTGCAGCCATTGTCTGGGGCCCAAGGAGGTACGAAAGGCTTGTTCGCTGAACAGGGTTGGAAAACGAGGAAACTCTAAAAAGGAGACAGTGATCACAGTTCAAAAACATATATATATATATCCGCTAGGCCCCATGCCTTGTCTTGTGGCGAAGGTCCTAACATGGTAGACATCACGCGAGACAGAAGGGACACACCTAGAGTGCTATGAGGGCTGCGTGTACTAGGGACTACTAAAACCGATAGACGCAACAAACTACGCGGCGTCTCGGAGACCTGTTCGTGGTGTGAACAAAACCAGCAAACGTAGCAAGGTAGCCAACTCAACAAAAACAAACTCAAAGACGGTGGCGGCAAGAAAATCCGCAAGAAAATCGGCCTAATGCGTGCAGTTCGAAGTTGTAGATAGCGCGGGGCCCAAACACTAGCGTGTGCAACTCGGTCAACCCCGTTCGGTACGTAAGATCGCCTGACTTGCTGACCGGAGTATCCAACGGTTTGTATGTTTGTATGGGGTTGGACGACGCGGGTACAAGGGGATAGATAGTTACTTATCGTCCCCTGAGTTGATTTTTTAAACGTGACTCACGAGTTGCGTTTACCACTTGCCCGTTCCACCGGTCAAAAAGAAAAAAAACGAACAGCAGAGCTTCCCTCTTAGCCTTGTACGCCGCCCGCCCGTCTCGCGACCACCTCATCATCGATTGGGTCCGGATAAAGTTTTCCTCCCTCTCTGCCACAGTGAGCGTCGTCGCCCGCCTCGCGTCAAGCCCGGTGCTCACCGTGGCCCTGCTTCGCCCAAAATACCTATTTCTACCATAACGGGGGACCATAGTAAATAGAAGCTACGGTACACACAAAAACCTATATATTTACGTATTTGTTACTAACATTATTTGGTCCTATCTACTACGGTCCCCCGTACTAACAATATTTGGTCCTATGTACTATATATGGTCCCCCCTAATAATAGCAGTATTGTAGGTTAGCCGTTTGACTACCTCTGCCCGGTCCAGTCCATAAGCGCCGTTATTTTCGGGTGGGGTGGGTGCGTTGAGCTTGAAGAATAAAACGCTCTGAAAACATAACAGCGTCGGCCCTCTCTAAAAAGTCTTGGTTGTATCTTCTTCTTAAATGTTCAGGAGATTTTGGTGCTATCTGTACTTACGGTGGTACCAGCAGTGATGGTGAGATTTCAACAAACCGACCGGCTGTGGGACGAATGCTGAACTCTAAGCACAACCAAACCCACACGGGTTTTGTACCGGGGGGAAGCGAAGGGGTTACACCTCTGTCAACCTGTCAACCACGGCTTGCCTAGAGGCTCACCGCAAGCTCGGCGCGAGTTGAGCTCGAAAACAAACGGGGATTGACACGGTGTAGCATCACGCGCGAGCGCAAGGCACAGGGCTGCGGAGAAGATGGAAGTTTGACGCAGTAGGCGGCTTGCATGTGTGTCAGCTATCCAGTTTTTTTTCGCTGCGCCCCGCGCGCTATGAGGGTCGACTTTTATGGGCCGTTTAGTAAAAAAAAACGCGCAGCTCGGTATCCTCTGAACGGGGTAACATGACTTTAGTGATCGACTGACCTCCAGAGTTCGTATTGGCGACATGTTTTTTTATCCATAAAGCGGGATACCGGCACACCAAAAGGTACATCCCTGTTGGGATTGTTGTGCTGATTTTTTTCGTTTGTGCGTGCCGTCCACTGGCGAAAAAATCCACTGATACACCTTCTTATGGCATTTTCCCAACTGGTATACCGTATATTGGCTTTTTTCGAAAAGTCACATTTTTTTGTCGGACGCGTTTGGAATTTCCGTCAGAGAGACAATCCTAGGTATCCTAGGAAACATGCCACTGTACGGTGATTAAACTCCCCTCCCTGCCTGATCACCATTATATTCATCGGGATGTTTCATTCGGTGGATTTCGGCTGATTGGTGCCGCAAACGCGCACAGCTGTAAAGCCGCAACGCGCCCATTACAGCAAAAAACGAGCACCGGCCAAGGGCGTGAGACGACGAAATCCACACAAAACCTAGCACTCTTTCCTCGATTTAGAAAGTATCGTTTGTACACTAATATTGAATCAAAACGGTCCTTCTATAGTTGGGGACACAGTTGTAGTAAATTTCGGGGGGCCATAGTAAGTAGGACCAAATATTGTTAGTAAAAATAGGTAAATATATAGCTTTTTGTTTGTACCGTAGGTCCTATTTACTCTGCCCCCCCGTAATAGTAGTAGAGGGTAAAACAGGCAAAAACATCCGTCACACATACCGGGTAACATTTTTTTTTTTCTTCGTAAATTTCCGGCGGTCACCCATTCAAAAACGCCGTCATGGGACGCGTTTGACCTCCAGCGTACTACAGCCATGAATGCCCGGCTCGGGGAGGGACGTGGAAACCAACCGCACGGATACATACATCCATGGTACACATACATACCAGATACTACATTAATGTCTAGGAAACGATTCATGGGGACACTTGAAAAAAGAAAAGAAAAAAAAACGCCGTGCAAGGTGTGGAACGATTGAAGGGCTCTGCGGGTATATATATATATATATACGCGTACGTAAACGCAGCAAACAGAAAATACTATTATGTATACAAGTACCAGGTATATAAAAATGCATGTACGTACGTGCATACCACCGATCGTGGGGACGTGACGGGACGGGGACGGTCATGCACGCCGAAAAAACAAAAACAAAAACAAAGACTTAATTTTTACGCTGTACACTATAGCTGCGACAAATCTCGGCAAGTGTTACGCGCAAAACGAACACCTGCAGCAACCCACCCACCCACCCACCCACCCACCCACTTACCTACGTCATGCCGAGACACCCTCAGTCACAGGATGCCCTAACAGAAAACGGGGTTATCCACAAAAGAGCCTACACCTTATACATAACACGCAAAGACAACAAACACCCGGAGACGAATTTCCGTGCCGAGTTTCTCCAAACCGGGGGGGAGGGAGAGGCGGGGGGGGGGGGGGGGGGGGGGGGGCATACGACGAAAATGGTGGCCTTTCGGAAAATATCTCGAAGAGATCTTTCGATAGAGAAATGTCACAATAGACTCATCGCTTGCACCTTCCCCATTGTCGAGAAAAAAAACAGCTTCGAAATTAGTGCGAGAGGGGCGCGTTTTCCTGCATGTTCATACGGTACCCACAGAGAGGGCTACATACCAGTAGACGGGGCTACGTACAGAAGGGGAAGGGGGGGGGGGGGGGGGGGGGGGGGGGGCACCGACAGATAAGAGCTGCCCACAGAAGGTCCCTACTCAGAAAAAAGGGGTTGCCTCCAGGTTGGAACTACTATACCCGCAGAGGAGGGCGACGACAGAAGGGGGGCAGCGAAAAGTACAGTGTGGTACAGAAAGAGCGCTACTCCCGCCCTGCGTCGGGCCGAGGCTGCTCTCTCCTCGTTTGAGCTCCTTGCCCAAATGTTTGATCCCCTTCTACAACATTAGAGTAGATTTTGATCCATTTGACAACTTCCAGCCCTCGTGCCTCCTTCGCGCCTCCCTCTCTCCTTCCCCCCCTTGGCCGGTCTCCCGCGGGCGGCCTCAACCGCGTGAGTCGGTTTCGTCACTAGTCCAAGTGCAGCGAGCGAGCGGCCGTCACATAACCCCAGCCCCTAGTGATCTCCAAAAGCCAATCTCCGCGATCTCCCGAGAAGAAAACCTCAACGGTGACGTTTCCAACAGCGAACCTCCGCGATCTCCAAAAAAAGCTAAACCTCCGCCGTGATTTTCCGAGAGCAGCAAAAAACAGTTTGTGACCTACCTCCAAAAAAGCAAACCTCCATGGTCTCGGAAACAACAAAAAAGGCGAACGCGTCTCTTGTCAAGTACCCAAAACGATGCGGACGGAACCGACACGCACACACACGCTCACTCGCGCATGCATGCACGGACGCACTCACGCGCGCGTTCACGCGCTCGCTCAGCGCACACGCTCTTGCTCACACACACGCGCGGCGCGCGCGAAGCATCAACCCACGCGCTGAAGCGTACGATCGCGCATGCGCACGCGCGCGGGGGGTATCGGCCGACGCCCTGAACCGTACGAGAGCGCATGCATACACGCGCGGGATCAACCCCCCTTTCCTTCGCGCGCTCCTGTCGCGCTTGCCTGACCTACACCGTTAGACGATACGCACGCAACAAGCTTCGCATCTTATCGCGGTGGGAAACCTTCCGCATCGCCCCGCCCCGCTCACCCCCCCCCCCCCCCCCCCCCCCCCCCCCCACCCCCCCCCCCCCCCCCCCCCCCCCCACCCCCCCCCCCCCCCCCCCCCCCCAGCGAGCACAATCACGATCGCGCCGATGCCGAAGCGGCGGCGGCCGCGGCGTCTAGTGACAAGCACGAAACCACGCGTAACCAATCTTTACCAGCGCAAGACGACGCGGTCGTAGGTCCAAACTCTCGCAGAACGTAACGGTGGCGTTCATCCGAGTCGCCTAGCTCACCTCCTCCCCCCCCCGCCACGCACGATCACGTCGATGCCGACTCGAGGGCGGTAGCGATGGCGGGGGCGGTAGCCGCGGCAACCAGAGAGGAGTGCACGAAACCACGCATGACCAATTCTCTAGCTGAAAAAGATTGAGACGACGCGAGGACGTAGGTCCCGGAGGAAGAAAATCCGACGTTACTGTTTCATCAAAGTAGGTGCAGCAACTCCCCGCCCTGCCATACACCGAAAAAAAGTACCGCTGATTAACCTCCTCGAGGCAAAAGAAACAAGGTGTTTTAACACCCCAGACTCGGAATCAAGGTGTTTTTTAACCTCTCAGAGGCGGAAGCAAGGGTGTTTTCTTAACCTCCCAGAGTTGGAAACTACGAGGGGGGGGGGGGGGGGGGGGGGGGGGGGGGGGGGTGCACTCGATGTCATGCAATGGCCGTGGTGGTATGACCATAGACCCTCCCATCCCTACAACGCCGGCACGGAGCATGTCAGGTTTTCACCGACCAGGGAAACAAGGGGGGGGGGGGGGGGGGTTACTCATTTGTTGCCCTTCCGAGATGAAATCAAGGGGGGTGGGGGGGGACGAGGCCACCCCCCGATCGCATCCAAGCTATAGCGCGCGATAGATGAGCCCTCCCTGGGAGGAAATCAGGGGGCGCGCGACAGAATATTGCCCCATGAGAACCCTGAGAACCCTGAGATAAAATCTCTCGTCAGCCTTCACGCCAGCAGGAAGCACCCGTGTGCTGACAAAAAAAAAAAAAGAACGACGCGGGTAAGGGGATCGTGCTCGAAGGCCTCAAGGCCGTTCTTCGTTCGTCCCACGCTGGCCAAACTACTCGACTCGCGGGCATACGCAACTATCCCGCCCGCCCGCCCGATACGACCAGACACTGCTGTACCGAAGCAGACCTCCGTGCAAATCAAAACGTCCGCGGAGCCAACACTTGCGCGTTTAGCGTGGCAGTACTTCCAGAACGAACTAAAACAAAACAGTCTTGGATTACGCGTTCGATCCCCCATCCGATTCGATTGACTTCGATTCGACTGGATTCGGGTCAACTCGATGCGATTCGATACAAGTTCGATCATGTTCGATTCGATTCGGCTCAACTCCACTCGCTTCAACTCGTTGTCGGTCCAACTTTTCTTCGATTCAAACAAATTTTTGATTCCACTCAATTCAATTCGATTCAATCCGATTCGATTTGATTCAATCCAATTCGACTATTATCCAAATTAATTCGAACCTGTTGGCTGCGCGTTGCGTCTGCCAGCGGCTGAGACGATCCCGCCCATCGGCCTGCCGCGCGCTCGCGTATGGTAGCGCAACAGACACAAAGCTAAACCGACACCGTAACACACCTCAACAACACCCCCCCCCCCGGGCTCCCCCTCATCTCATTCTCCTCCCCCCCCCCCCCCCCCCCCCCCCACCTCTCATGTCACAACACTTTCGAGAGATGACAAAACGGTTTTCCTCGCCTCGCTCCACCGTTTGAAGCACGAACGGAAACGCGCTTTCCTATCACGGAAGAAACCCTTACCTACATGGCGGTAAAGCGGAGACGCCGAGCGGACTAAAATCCACGTCGCGAAAAAAAAAAAAAAACGCGCCATACACGCCTCCTCCCCTGCCTCGCGAAATCACAAACATCAGCCCGAAACCTTCGGGAAGCCACTGTCGCACGGCCACACGTCCAAGCTAGCTGAAAACCAGGGGACGAGCTCTCCCAGCCCCCCTCTCAAACCTAGAACTTGGAAAGCAGGGAAATCACAACAGCCAGCCCGGACGCTTTTCGAGAAACCACGACCACCGGCAGACGGCAATAAAGCTAACTGGAGAGCAGGGACGATCTCTCCGAACCCCCCGCTAAACAATTGCACGACCACGACCAAACGGCAAAGCTAACTGAAAAGAATGCAGGCACAACCTCTCCCAGTCCCCCCCCTCCTTCCCCCCCCCCCCCCCCCCCCCCCCCCCCCCCCCCCGCCTCCTTCCCATCAACACGGACCATCGCGAAGACCTTGGGGCGCCCTCAGAGTTAAGCACAGCATGCTTGAAGTCAGAGCCCAGCGTGGACCTTCTGTCCCTGACTACAGCCCTCTAGCAGCGTCCCCACGTCCTTTCGAAAAAATCACAACACGATAAAAAACATCCGACAAACCTTCCTTGGGTAAATCAGTGGAGAGGTGATGCGGCGTTCACCCCATGCGCGTGAAACTGGCGGCGAGACGGGGGGCGGGGGTATACTCATGCCACGCATGGCTGCAGTCGTATGGCGATAGACCCTCGCATCCCTACAATGTTGGGACGGAGCTCGTCGGGGTTTCACCGACCAGGGCGGAGACGTAGGGGGGGGGGGGGGGGGGGGGGTACGTCATCGTTCCCCCTTTGGAAGGAGGGGGGGGGGGGGGGGGGGGGGCGTTCGACTTCATCCCCCCGCCGTTTCCGGTTTAGCGGACGGGAAAAGACACATCCGAACGTACGGGGAGCCGTGAAAGTCGAACATATCACCCTGCTTTTGGGGGGTTAGAGGAGAGAGAGCACACGGTTCGGAGAAGGGGGGAATGGGGAAGGAAGGGAGGGAGGGGCGGGGCTCTGGTCATTCGTTTGAGGTGTATTTCGGTGAACAAAAAGCATTGTCCTGCGACAAGCGGCTGTGGCGGCAGGCGGCGACAACACCAACGCCAACCACAATGCTCCTGCCCCCCCATCCCCCCTGCCCCTCCCCTCTTTGGAATGCCAGTGTAATCTCCCGATGCTCTGCATCACGACACCACGCGCTAGAGAGAGAACATAAAGGACAGCGAGGGAGCCCTGGGATAAGCCGAGAGGCGGACAGACAAGTTCAGAAGGATCAGCAGCAGCAAGCAGTGTTCACGATTTTACCCAAAATTCGAAAAAAATGGTTCGAGAGTCCACATGAACTCCCCATTGCGTACAAATTTCCACCAAGTTTCCGAGAAATTTATTTCCCAGGCGGGTTAGCGTTAGGTTTGGCGTTAGAAGTCAACTCGCGCGGCGAGGGTAAAAGTGGTAGGGTTAGATTCCGCGTCAAAAACGCAGGTATACTTTCAACTACCGTACAAGAGCGTATTACGGAGGACCATAGTAAATAGGACCAAATATTGTTAGTAAAAATAGCTAAATATGTAGGTTTTTGTGTGTACCGTCGGTCCTATTAACTATGGCCCCCCGTAGTAGTATAGGGTACGATCGTTTTCCAGCGCTCGTTTCTCGGCAACGGTAAAAGGGGACTAAAGCCGAACGTTTACATTTTCGGAAGGTCTCTCTGTCTCTCTCTGCCTCTCTCGAGCAGATCTTTCCTTGCAGTAGAACGCCTTGTTCGGTGTTGGAAACCCATCCCAGCGCTGAAAGAAAAAACGATCACACCCCCCCCCCGTGCGACATACATCCACAACGGTTTTTTTTTTTTTTTTTACGATATTTGATCGAAAGCTCGTTCAAGGTCGAACGACTATACAGCCCTCGAGACCGCTCCTCTGCGTACCTCTGGCCGGCCACGCCTTTTCCTCACCTGCGCCGTGAAGCCGTTTTTGCCCAGCTTCTCGTGGGTGAAGGTGTTTGGTGGTGCAGGGACCACGATCGCCGCAACCGCCACCTTCATCTACAGCATAACCCAGCAGGTGGTAGAGGGGGTGGGAAGGAGGGGAGGGGTGGGTGTACTCATGTCATCATGCATGGACGTAGTCGTATTGCCATAGACCCTCGCATCCCTACAATGCCGGGACGGAGCACGCCGGGTTTTCACCGACCAGGCAGACGTTGCTCGCACCAAGCGCGAAGCGCCGTGAGGTGTTCGGCGAGTCGCATGAAGGGTGAGCTGCATCCTACTACGGGGGGGGGGGGGGGGGTACTCCTTATTATGCATGGCCGTAGTCGTATCACGATAGACCCTCGCATCCCTACAATGCCGGGACGGGGAAGGGGGAGAAGGGGGGGAAGGGGAGCAACGTGATAACGTGTTCGGTGTCAAGACGACGATCGCCGCAATCGCCATCTTCACATACAGCAAAAACCCGGCAGGCGGGGCGAGGGGGGCGGGGGGAAGGCGTACTCATTTCTTGCTTGCCTTAGTCATTTGACCATGGACCACGCATCCCTTTCGAGACGGAGCGACGGGAAGCGGGGGGGGGGGGGGGGGCATGGGAGCAGCGTGAAGGAGGAGGCGCAATCCGCCGACTGCATGGGATGACAGCGGCAACCGGCGAATCAAACACGGGCGGAGCACTGAATGGCCTACCCAGCTAGCGTAACCGCAACACCTAGCCCAATAAATTATACCACTCTGGCCCTAAATATAAAGATCGTTTTTATTGAATATTAGTATAGAAAAATTCCCTATATTACGGGACAGAGTGGTACATGAGTAGCCGGCGACTTACACCCAGCGGATTCAAAGCCGTACGAAAAACCGCATGTCAACCACCTGCGAAAACCTAGCCAACTAACCACATAGTCGGCGACTTCATGACAGAGGCAAGCCGAACCGGGGAGTCACATGCGGGTGGGAAAAAAAAATGGACCGCCCACCTACCGCACGCGACCACTGCAACTGCAACACCTAGCCAAATAATAATAAAAAAAAATAGTCGGCGATTTCTACTCAGCGGATTCCAAAGCCCTATAAACTACCGCTCACAGTACCCAGCCAAATACCAACTCACACGCTGGCAACTCAACAGTCAGCCAACTGATAGAGCCCCAGTAACCCTACCCTCTTCACTTCTGCAGTTTTTCATGCGAACTAATTGAAATACCTAGCCGACTACCTGGTGAGTCACCAGTCGGCGGCGACTTATACCCCGATTTGCTTTGATTTGATGTGGTTCACTACATTTCCCTTTACTTCACTTCGTATATTTCCTTTCTGTACGTCGTCTCGTTTAGGTTTCGGTATGCGGTTCCATTCGGTTAGGCTGCAACTCGTGCAAGCATTGGACTTTTACAGGGTCGAGGTGTACGATGTTATACGAGGTGTTTCAGCCACGATAAACAAAGCATACGACCTTTTTCGCGTTATTTGATTTGACCATCTGTTTTTCTCGGAGGCGTTCTCCCGCTCCACTTTTTTGGGGCCCGTCCCGTGACCACGGGCTTGTCAATAGTTTTCGGACGTGAGCTAACGTGTGAGAAACAGAAACAACAAGAACAACAAGTCGGCCACCTCACAGCCCTACCAAAACCCATCCCTCCCCACCACCTCTGCGGCTTGCACGCAACTAACTGCAAGACCTACCGAAACTGAAGCAACTGCTGTAGTCGACGCCTTACAACAGCCGGGGCGAGCAGCACACCCTCCTTTCTGGCCTATGGCAGTCGGCGTCTTACAACAGCCGGGGGGCAAGTAGCACCCCCTCTCTTCTCACCTCGGTGGTCTGCGCGGATACGTCTTGCACAATCTTCTCGAGGCAGGCCCTAGCGAACCCCCGCAGGCGGTACTCCTTCAGAACGCATAATCGGTCCACCATGGCGAACTGCTGCCCCTGCGCCGCCGGCCCGCTCTCGAAACGCCAACGCCCGTAGCCCATCGGGGCGTCTCCCACTGATTCACATGACGACAAATTCATGGAATAGAACGCGGGGGGGGGGGGGGGGGGGGAGGGGGGGGGGGGGGGGAAGGGCGGGAGAGGGAGAGAGGGAGGGGCAGGGCGACACTGGGTGAAAGAACTTGAATCGTTAGCTACGGCCACTTTTCGAACGTTAATTTTCCACCAGCACCAAAAAGGTTTCCACAGTTCTATTGAAAAGTGGAGGACAAGGGAGAAGGAGTGGCGGGGGTGAGCGCGAGGTTGGTGCACAGAAAGCAGCAGAGACATTGTTCGGTTTTAGGTCGTTTTGGTGTTCGGGGCGTTTCCGTTTCTTGTCGTTTCTGGCGTCCGTTTTCGTTTTCGTTTTCGTTTCGTGTCGTTTTTTGTTTTCGTTTTTTGTTGTCTCCGTTTTCGTATTTTGTCGTTCTTGTATTCGTTTTCGTTTTTGTTGTTGTTTTCAGTCCCCGTTTCTTGCCGTTCTTGCTTACATTTCGTTTGTAGTCGTTTCGCTTTCGTTCCGTTCCCCGCCTTTTTTCCGTGCTTTGCGTGGTTTCCAACACTTAAAAAAAAAAAGCACAAACACAGAAAGGACGCGGGGCTCGAAGAGCACGCGCCCCCTCCCCGCGCGTCGCGAACCGCGGGCATGTATTATAGAGCTGCCGGGTTGACTCGCTCTGTGCGAGCACATGTCTACTTGATGGTGGCGTCGCTTCTCAAAACGCGCTAATGAGGCACGCTCTTGTCGCGTGGTCTCCAAACGTAACAAAAACAAAAACAAAAACAAAAAAAACGAAAACGAAAACGAAAAAGACACACGGGAGTCGAAGAGAGCGATAGCCCTCGCGCGTCGCCAACCGCGGGTACTAGAAAAAAACAAAGAAAAAGACACCTCAGCTTGTTTGAGATAAAAAAAAATTGGTCGAAACCCATATTGTTTAAGCTGCATGCAATACTTCCACAATTTGAAGAGACCATCGGTTCCCACAGTTCACAATCTAGATAGTTCGATAGATAGATAGATAGATAGATAGATAGATAGATAGATAGATAGATAGATAGATAGATAGATAGATAGATAGATGGACAGATAGATAGATAGATAGATAGATAGATAGATAGGTATATCTAGATATATCCCTGATCTGTAGGATCTGTATGATCTAGCTCATGTTACCGTGTGGGATCCGTGCGCATCCGCATGATCTAGCACAGGTTGGATCTGCCCTATAAGCCAGATCCTGCACAACCTCTCACAGCGGCAGGCGAGGAACTGCAGTAGATGATCTATCTGATCTGTAGATAGATAGATCATGATCTATCTGTCCGTATGCGTGAATACTTGCAACTGACGAAGGCGTGCTACGGTTTGGGGGTGGGGGTATGCAGCGCTACCGACTGGACTCACTCTGTATGAGCACGTGTCTGCTCGCGGGGTCGACATCGGTGAACTCTTGAGGGGCTGTCACCCCCATCTCCTCACAGTACACTCGCCTGCACAAGCGCCAAGCGCGGGCGGTCGTGGAGCATAGATCACGGGCAGAGGAGGGCGACGGGTCGGTAATGAGGCATGATAGGCGAAAGGGGGTGGGCGATCGCACTATAAAGCAGGTATTAAATAGCAGATCGGAGCAAGGCAGAGCAGAGCAACGGGTCGGTAGTGAGGTAGGCGCAAGGGGGTGGGCGATCGCAATGTAGAGAAGGGATCACAGCAGGAGCAGAGCAGAGCATCGTAATAGGCGCAATGGAGGTGGGTGATCGCAGCATAGACCAGGAGCAAGAGCAAAGCATCGGGCCGGTAAGCAGGAAGGCGAAAGGGGGTGGGCGATCGCAGTAGACAGCAGAAGCAGAGCAAGGCAGAGCAGAGCAGAGCAACGGGTCGGTAATGAGGTAGGCACACGGGGGTGGACGATCGCAGTCTGCAGCAAGAGCAGAGCGACGGAACCGTATTGAGAGAGGCGCAAGAGGGCCCCAGTGGGGGAAGGGTCGTCGTGCTAGACGCTATGGTTGCGGCGGAACGGAAACTTGCAAGTCACCGCAGAAAACCCGCGTTTGGTTGTCTGGATAAACGATTTAGGGAATTGCCATACGTGCACTAGATATATTTTAAACCGGCAAATATTGCCAAAAATGCACCGCAGCCAGGAGATCGAGACTGTTGTCAAAACTCGCTCATGTAAGTTATTATTGTGCAGGCGTGGGGTGAGGGGGGGGGGGGGGGGGTGGGCGGCAACTCTGGTAGCTACGCGCGCTCGCCCAGAACACAGCTAAGCTAGGCTCGAAGGGGGAGAGTCGGACTTGCTGCATGCAGAATGTCGCCGACACGCAGCACAACAGAACAAGGACCTCCATAAATAACCAATGGAGGCACACCTGTCGACAGGATAACAAACTCTGCACACAAGTAAACAGAAAACAATGGAAAAGAAACAAGAACATCAACAAGCGAATACCAGGTACCTGCTAAAGTAAATAAAACCAAAACGTAGATCCACGAAATAAACACAACAAATACCGAAGCGATCAGTGTAGTGTTCCACGTCCTACCAAAATAACAGTACAAAAAAAGCGGGGCGATCGGTATCCGCCGCCGGCGTGCCGAGCAAACCAACCGCGCAAAAGGAAAACAAAGCCGCTCACGCCCAAAACACAAGTAGGGGAAAACCCTCCTTTTTTTTTCGGAACATGTTTGAACCGGTCATCATATATAAAGGAAACGCCTTCTGACTGCCAACGAACGCCCCGCGACTCTTGCTCGCCCTAAATGCAGGACGGCCCGGCAAAAAAAAAAACTCTGGTAGGTAGGCCGGTCGTGGTCAAGCTCAGTCTTGCACGTCGGCCGAGATTAACCCTACCTCCCCCCCCCCCCCCAACAAACCCTAACCCGGACCCTAACCCCGATCCTAAGCGTCCCGTTTGGGGGGCTCGAGGTCGGTAGCGACGGTCGCGCAGCCCCGCAGCGTGTCTTAAGGGCATCCTTCAGACGAAAAACAAAAAACGGGAGGCCGAAAGCCAGCCCTCGTTAGAGACCAATGCGGCAAAAAAAAAACGACCAGCAGGGAAACAAAATGCCGGGCTGACCTGCATTTAGGGGCGAGTCCTCGACCCCCGACAAAATAAGTAGTAGCGAGGGAGGGGAAGGGGAAGTGGGGGTTCCACACCTTCACAAGAGGCTGTTGGGGGGGGGGGGGGGGGAGGGGGGGGGGGGGGGGGGGGGGGGGAGGGGTCTCGCACCTTCGGATAATCCGTGCCAGAGCCCAGTACCCCTTGAACCACTGTTCGTTCGTGCGCTGATCAAAGAAACGGAAATTGAGCCCTTTTTCACAAGGCATGTCTGTCAGCAGTTGGTAGATCTTGCCCTTGCCCTTGTGTCCGCATATCCCGCACTTCTCCCCCTACAAAATGGCGGGAACGAAAAGAAAGAAAAGAAGCAGGTATCATAAGGGGGAATATTAAGAAAAAAAAAAAAGAAAAAAGTGTTGGCCAAAAACATATATTACTTCGTATATGATTCGCCCCTCGCACGCCCCATTTTAATTTTAATTTCTATTAAAAATTCAAGACACATCGTATCACTACTATTTATTGCTGCTTGGTAGTAGTGATGATGATGGTATCCAGTGACAACAGGGAAAGGGGGGGGGGGGGGGGGGGGGGGGTTCTCTCTCGTAACAAGCTACTTGGATATATGTATACGTATATTTGTCAAATTTTCGTACTTTTGCCAACTTTTCTCTTCGCACGAGCACTTTTAGGCGAAACAGTAAGTACACGGACACGGGAAGCCCTGCCGGACACATTGGTCTAGGTCTCGGCGCGATCCGTGCACTCTGAAGCGCGTGGCAGGCGCTTAATTTTTTTTTTTTTCCGGCGGGAGTGGATAAGACGATTTCCCTGGTTTCAGTAAAGAGGCCTCATTTTGTACGTACGTATCGGTACATTGTCATGCTCTCTGTTTTTTCTCCCCCCGGCTCTCATGAGCTGTGAGCACACAGCTCAGGCATATACCAGGTACACAACAGACAACATGCACAGACCCCATCGTTCCAACGCTGCCGCCCACACGCCGTGCGTGTTCGGCACGCCCATATGCGCAGTGTTGCTGTGGTTGGTTGAGTTTGTTGGAGCCTGCCGTCCGCATTCCATGGTCTGTTTTTTTATGCGTATGTACCCAGGATGACGTACAATATCCCTGTACATTTTTTTGGGGTTGTTGCACGGAGCACGGACCACCGCCTAGAGAACAATACCCACAGCAGTGCACAGAGCGTGCTTTCCTCCAGCTTCCTACAGCACCACAACCAACCCTGCTGCCCAGCAGCAGCAGTGGGCACACCTTGCGCGTGTGGATGATCGTACTGCGGCCCATTCGTACAGCAGCGTTCGTAAAAAATATACTTACAGCAGTACAGTAGTAGTTCTGACTGCAGTGTGTCCTACATTGCTGGCCGATAGATCCTAGAGCCAGCTGCAAAGGGATCAGTACAGTACGTTCCCCGCGTTGCATTTTACAGAAGTACTGCTGAATATGCAGTCGTACATGTAGAAGCTACTCTGCTGCTGTAGGAGATCGTGCAAAGTGTTTTAGATTGCGTAAAAACCACGACAAGCCAGTTGTACGAGCATTGTTCTAGCGTACACGTTTATACTGCGCTGGATAACATTTTCGTTTCCGAGGTTCGACTCGCACCGTCCACGTTTTTTTTTGTTACCTTTTTTTTTGTTTCACTTTTGACTATTTTTGTACCAGGACTACAATAGAGTACTACAGTAATAAAAATAATACATTCGTCCACACCTTGCTTTTCTGAACGTATAATAAGATAGTCTAAGAGTACATGTTACTTGTGTGTTTTAGCCCAAATTAAAGAGTTTGGGCGCGCTTGCGTGTGGCGTGCGTTCATACCTCAACATTTCACAGCTACTCCGAATACTTGGGAGTAAAGCAAACTATGTTCGAGAAGATACTGCTGCTATTACCGTAGGTACTTCGTACACTCGCAGTATTTCGGGGTTTTTGTACTCGAGATACTGCGAGTACTCGCAGTATTTCGAGGTTCTGTAGATACAACTGCGTATACTTTCTTCGGGCTCGCACTAATGCGGGGGTTCGCTACTGCTGCTGGCATGGATACCGCCTGTTGTGCTTCAACTATCTCGGGGTTCTGTACGGCGGGTACTACATGTATACCAGTAAGTACTAGTCTATAGCAGTATTTCGTCCGTTGGTAGTGTTCGTACTGCTGCTTCTTCTGCGAGACTCAGTACTCGCAGAAATGAAATACCCTCAATATGCCCAGTATACTTCGAGTATGAAGTATACCTCAACAGTTTGTGCACCGTGTCGACAATTCTCAGGCCCAGCGTTCGGCACAAAACACACCCAGATAGTCCCACACAAGTGGGAGTTGGAGCAAACTACTTTCGCTGGAGACAACTTGAGCACTCAGAGCAGTCTGCCAGTATTTCGATATATATATAATATTATGCATGACTGCTGTGAATGCTCTCAGTATCTCGAGGTTCTGTACTGTGCGCATATATTGCCTTTACCCCCAGTATTATTTATGTCGTGTTTCGATACTACTGCGGGTACATACTTTAAGCAGCCTGTATTCTCGAGGTTCGGTACTGCTCACACTCTCATTATTCTCAGTATTTGGGCCTTCTCAGTACTCGCAGTAGTTTTGCCGCCAGTACTCCAATACTCTCAGTACTCGGACTACGATTTGTTCTCGAGCATTTACCTGTGAAACCTTGATATTATACCCTGAGCACCAAGAAACATTTATTTTGGGGGAACATATATATTGTAGTACCAGTATGTATGTATGTGCTGCACCTTATTACTCAGCCGGTCACAAATTATGGCGCAACCTCGACCTCGCGCAACTTTTATGTACTTACGAATTCATCGCCGCGAGTCAGCTGGATCAATATATCTCCACTTACCGATACCCTATTATATATTATTGTAGTAATGATCCCACACTAATTCCGCGAACAGCAGTATAATATCTGTCCTCAAAAATATGTTGTGTGTGTTCTTCACGTTAAAATGATGGGTGGGTGCAGATGCTACTTCTAAACAAATGTGCAGGGTTTCATACGAGTATTACAATTTCGCTCTTGCGCCACTCCCCTATTAATTCGGCACCTCCCGGAGGGGAACCTTACATATATATATATATATATTTCTTTTTTTCTTCCGAAAAATATACACACCCACTCCTTGCTTCAGATTCTGTCTTCCTCATGTACAGAATGTATATCCTGCACGAGACCATATAAAACCCGTAGTACACGCGACCGAAGTATCACTATTACGGGGGACCCTAGTAAATAGGACCAAATATTGTTAGCAAAAATAGGTAAATGCACATTTTTTGGTGCGTACCGTAGGTCCTATTTACTATAGCCCCCCGTAATAGTACGACGCACCGCCTGCGATGATGAGCTTCTTCGACGAAATCCTCGATCTCACCGATCTCACAGCTGTTGTATATAAAATTTTATAATTTTATAAATAAGTATACGTACGTACATGCCTGTCACATGATACGATCGGAATATGTACAGACTGTGCAGTCTAGGGCTAATAGGTGGTCTAACGGAGAAACATCATCAAAACCAAGCTGGACGGGAGTACGGCAGTTAAATGCTAAATGGGGGAGGGAGGGGGAGGTCCTCCTTTGTCGTTTGTCTTGCGTCGGTTGGCCATTGACCACGCATCTCTTCCGAGACGGAGCACCGTTCCTACTCCTAATAGAGACACCTACACCTCCAAATTTTGGGCGGGGGAGGTGTCCTCGATATCATGCATGGCCGTAGTCGTATGACCATTGACCCTCGCATCCCTTCAATGTCGGGACGGAGCATGTCGGGTTTTCACCGACCAGGCAGACATTGCCTGCACCAAGCGCGAAGCAAGCGCCGTGAGGTACTCGGGAAGTCGTATGAAAGGTGAGCTGCAACGTAATGAGAACCGCTTGTGAAGCGGACTTGCACATGGATGACAGCTTCAACGAGTATCAACATGTTCCGTACATTTAAGGGACAAAGTGATACCTCGTAAGAGATAAGCATACACACGAGAAAGTGACGGCAAAAAAAACGACGGCAAACGTGAGAAGGAGACGGACGGAGAGAAAGAAGCACGAGGCAAAAGCTACTATAGCCCGAAGTGGGACATATATACTCGGAAAAAATCAAAACGTAAAAAAGCCCAGGCACGGGGAAAAAAGAGCTAAAATAAAAGGAAAGGTAGAGGTACACGCACGCAACACATCACCTACACATGCACGCACAAGAAAGAGCGGTGTGTGTCGACACCGTGAAGGAAGGAGCCGCTGTGCCCGGAACAACACAACGTGTTTCAGCGTCTTCGCCTCAGACGCATGCGACGATAGACAGGGGTACGTACGTAAGTGCAAGTACGTATAGCAGTAGCAATTTTTGGTCGAAATATTTATCTGCGACGGCGGACCTCCTTATATATAATAACCCGTTGGAGACCCCCCCGAGAGAGCGAGCGGCCAAAAAATGGTTGGTGAACTTTGGTTTCATCAACCATCTACGACGAGCAGCGTCAGCGCCGAGCAGCAGCAAGGGCAGGGTCCTATTGCGTCCGTGCCGTGCGGCTAATTGCCTTGTAATTCAGACGCCAAGTCGTACCATCTCCCAACCACGCAGCGGCCACAAAGGCTGCCCTTATCATCACTTCTCACCGTCAAATTTTTCCCCTCTCAGGTCTTAAGAGGTCTATAACCGAGGAACTATCTACCCAAAGAGGCAGGCACTGCCTTATCCCCTGAGAGATCAAGGGGTACACGAAACAACAACAACAACAACGAAAAAAAAACGACACCCCACTTACTTCTTCTTGAGTCCCAGACAGGGTGAGGGGCACACACTAAAATTGAGTTAAAAAACATGAAAAAAAAGGTTATGTTCAATTTCTGACGAAACTCCCAACGCAAGTTCATGTCCAAGTTCAAGCACGTACAACACAAGTGTGAGCACGAAAAATCCAGCTGGCATTGTAGGTCGTTGCAATAGCTGAGAGAACGGGCATCGTCACGAAAAAAGCTCAAAAGCGTTACACAGCCATTGCTCGAGTCGAGCATCCAATCTCCTGTCAAGGGTCTACCATGGTATCAAAATGTTAAGGCGAAAGCATCATCGCGAAAACACTCGGAACACGAAACCTCTGATTGCCACCGCCAGCACCAGTTTCAAATAAACATCTCGTCAGGTCCTAGTAAAAATATCACGAAGAGGCATCACATCGCCAAACAATAAAAAAACCACCACCGCCAGCGTCAAATGAGTCTCCGTCAGGTTCTACTGCTGTAGTGAATTACTAAAAAAAACGGGTTTCGACCCTAAGGCGAATCTATCCACCCACACACCTATCCATCAACCCGCCCACCAATCTCCTACCCACCAACCTACCCATCCATCCACCCGCCCAGTCACCCAATCAACCCACCCACCCCCCCCACCCATCCACCCGCCCGCCCACCGACCAACCCACCTACTCCCACCCACCCACCCACCCACCTACCACCCAACGACCCAACGACCCATGCAAAAGTTATCCTGCACCAATTCCAAGTACATGTCCCAACAAACGGTGGGTGCACTTTTAACGGGGTGAAACATAGAGCACTGACTGGAGGGGGGGGGGCAGGGGCGCGCGAAGGCAACAGCAGCTACAACCATTGCCGGGGACCATCGTAAATAGGACCTACGGTACACACAAAAAAATGCATGTTTTCCTACTTTTGCTAACAATATTTGGTCCTATTTACTATAGTCCCCCGTAATATGTGTACTACAGTAGGTATATATAGCCGCCGACGCGCTCTCGTTGGCACCAGAACTACGGGAAAGGATGCGTACCCATAGGAGACACAAGGTTCGCCTTCGGGACTACGGTTCACTCGAAACCCGGGAGTGTCTCAGGGTGAAAACGGGAGAGAGAAACACAGAAGGCGTTCGTCCCTCGTACCAGCTACTCGTACGTAGTCAACCGGTCAAGAAAGAAAAAACATGAAAAAAAAAAAAAAAGCTTGAAAGTTAGAGAAAAAAAAAGAAGTGGACACCCACCGGGGGCAAGTAACCGGGCAAGTAACGCCGACTGCAGCCCAAACGAGTTTAAAGCGAGTTCTACACCAAGAAAAGCCTTATGGTAACGCACATAGACGATGATGCCGATGGCGGCGGCGGCGGCAGTGGCGGCGGCATGGCGTTACCCTGAACCCGCGCGCGCGACCATGCCCTGTGTTGCATGAAACGTGTATGCCAGCCCCGTTTTTTCGGCAGCTTTGCGGCTTCGAGCGCGCGAACCGGACCGGTCCGTACAGTTGCATAAAATAATCAGCCAACCAACCAACCAACCAACCAACCAACCAACCGCCAACTAACCAATCGATCAACTCGAGTCATCAATCAATCGATCGAGCGACCAATGAATCAATAAAGATTTTTCAATCGATCAAACAATCAATCAACCGGCCAATCAACCAACTAAGCAGTCAAATAATCAGCCATTCAACCAAGCAAAAAAAAGCACGATCACTCAACCAACCAACTAACAAATCAACTCAACAATTAGTTAATCAGTCGATCAATCACCCCACCAATCATTCAGGCAACCAACAAATAAAACAACCAACCAAAATCGAATCGCAGGCAGTCAGTCAAGCCAGTCAGATGTAGTCAGCCGGCCAGTCAAGTCAGTCAATAAAGCCAGTCAGCTATCAAGTTAAGTCAGTCAATAAAGCCAGTCAGCTAACAGCCATGGTCTCTCTTATAGTGCCGGTTGCGCGCTATATATAGTAGTGCCTGTGGAATCGCTTGGCAATACAGATGGGATTACTGTAGCCAGTGTGGTAGTGTGGTAGTGTGGTAGTGTGTTAGTGTTAGAGGGAGTAGTTATTAATAGTGCCGGTTGCCGCCATAATAGTGCCGGTATTGCTGCTGCCTGCCGCATACATACAGGGAACGGCACTGTATACCGTGTAATACTGTAACCAGTGTGGTAGTGTGCGGAGTAAGGCAATACAGATGACATTACAGTAGCCAGTGTGGTAGTGTGCGGAGTGTATATAATGCCGGTTGCCGCCATAATATCTAGTGCCGGTATTGCTGGCTGGCTCATACATACCGGCACCATAGGGGGACCGACTGTTTGCAAGTCAACCAGTCCGTCAGTCAGTCTCCTTGTTTCTTCGTTCCATGATTTTTTTTTTTTTCCAGTGAGTCGGTCGAGAGTCCAAGACGAACGTGATGCTTTCACCGCCGTTACTTTTGTTCGGCCCTTTGCCCCTCCCTTAAGTCTCAAAGTGGTTACTATCAATATGATACAGTACGAGGTAGGCGACATACGCACATAGGTATCATACACCCCGAGCAGTTGGCACACAGTCTGCGCCTCAAAACTGAAACCTTTCAGGAACAAAAAACCTTTTTTTTTTTGCAAAAACCTTTTTTTTTTTCCCTTTTCACCAGTTATACCTTTGTTATGGGCGACAAAAACACTTAATTAAAAGACCTGGGTTATTTTTTGCAGAATGTACATATAGGCGAACAGGAAAGGGGTTGCCAATTTCAGTAATTGGTGGAAATTGATCGCACGATTTAATATTTATATACGCTGTACATACCGTGTAACACGCGAGATATCACATGTGTGATAGAACATCACCCGTGTGATAAAATATAACACCCCCCCCGACGAATCTCCAAGCTGATTTTCTCGACAACGGGGAGACAGATCGCTATATAACGCTGAGCGACGACGCGTCTACGGAAACATCTCGGCGGGATATTTCCAGGATATTTCCAGGATGTTTCCATTGTGGTGTGCCCCCCTTGTTTTTGCAAGAAAATCGGCTCGAAAAATGATCCCAGGGGGAGGGGGGGATTATCTCGCGTGAAATACGGGTACATATACAGGTAGTTGGCCGTACGTCGTCAGCGCCTGACGTTCTGACGTTACATACCAGGTATAGTATACTATTTGTACGAGTACGTGATATAATAAAAAAAAGGCCTCGAGTCAGACGATTACGGGGGAACCCAGCGATCAGAAGTGAATACGGGTACTCGTGCGGCGCGTAAACATACAGTATTAATAGTAGGGTGATACACGATGTTTTGTTCATCGTGGGTTCTGATTTTCTATGGTCCCCCGCAAACATCAACACGAATAAGGAACTATTTTACTTGATGTTAATACTCGAACGGTATCTATATTCAGGGACATAGTGGTAGTCGGCTAACCCTTTTAGGACTGCAGTCCCGTTTTGCAGACCAACTACTTGGAATTTGACTGGTTTGTCCTCAAAACGGGACTGCAGTACGATTAATGACAGTCCAAAAAGGGTTCAGCGGGGATATATCAGCTTAACAAGAAGCAGGCAAAACGGTCCAGGGTGGATTTCCCATTTGAGAATGGATGCGTTCTAAACGAGCTCCGGTAAAATGACTCCGGAATTTCGTGTTTTCCTGTCAATATCAGCCCGCCTTTTCTTGTCGGTCGTTATCCTGTTTGAAAAAAATAAAAAAATAAAGGATATACCTCAGCTGTTGAGATCGAAATATTCTTCAAAACTCCCAATCTCTTTGGAAGCTTGGTGTGATACTTCGATCACAAAGCGTGCGACGGGGTTGCGTGCGTACCTGGTATAAATAGTTTTTTTTTTTCACGATGTGCCCTGCACTGCTTGCTGTCTATTGCGGCACCCGGAAAAAAACAAGCGAACTACAGTATCTTGACAGGCGTGCAGCTATCCCATTATCAACTAGAGTACCTGGTACAGCAGCAGTAGTAACCCTACTGACTTGATCATGTCATAGCGACCAAAACAATGGTTGGTAACTTTTGGTGTTATCAACCATCTACGGGCCAGCAGTACGGTACGGCTAGGATCACGCTGCGCCCCTGCCGTACGACTCCTTTCAACCATTCTGACGCGGACATCATGTTGTAGAATATCATCCCCCAATCACAAAAGTGGCCACAATGGTTGCTGTAACCGTCAATTTCATCCGCTCAAGTCCTAAGAGCAGGGTTAATTAAAGGTAGGACGAGTACTAATACCGGTAGCATCATGCTGCGGGCAAGTCGGAGATCTCCTTCTTTCGCACATAATCTTGGGTACGCCGCCCCCTATCTCAGCACCCCGGGGTGGTACTTCGGGTGACCGATGCCTCGCCCACAAAAATCGTCGTTTTGTTTCTATTAATATACCTTTTTCTCTTCAAGTCCACAAGGAAAAGTACGTTTATTAATAGAACCGCAGTCCCGTTTAGCGGACAAATTACTTGAAATTGGAGACATGCCCTGGTATATATTTTTCTGTACAGTGCAGTCCTGCAAGGGTTAATGATACCAGGCACCAGCAGTACGATGAGTTTTGCCAGCTTGTTGCCTAGAACTCTCTCTCTCCCCCCCCCCCCCCCCCCCCCCCCCCCCCCCCCCCCCCCCCCCCCCCCCCCGCCCTTCTCCCTGAGGAAGACGAACAGGGGGGGCGGGGGAGCGGGGGGGTTCATGTGGCTGGGTGTGGTGGTGTATCCCTGTCAGAGGACAGGCTCGAGACATGTTTATCTGCCTGTGGCTGCCAGGGATTCACTTTGTTTTCTTGTTTTATACGTATACAGTAGAAATGCGTGCTCGTCGTCCTTCTGTTATACGATGCGCCAGCGCCAGTGCCCCTTGCCCCACCCCCCCAAACGCTTCCACGTCGAAAAAAAGGTAAACCCCAACCCTGGCATACTGGTACAAGTATCTGGTGTATAATGTTGTACCACATGCCACAGAAAAACTCGTCAACAGTTATGGTGTTAACAATTTTGATATCTGTGACTGTGACTATTGCGTGGGACCACATAGTAAACAGGACCAAATCTTGCTAGTAAAAATAGGGAAATGTATAGGTTTTTGTGTTACCGTAGGTCCTAATTACTCAGGTCCCCGTAATAGCAGACTGATGGGAGTGTTTTTGACTACAGAGTAGTAGTCCGTCTATAGTGCCGGTTGCCCGCTAGACGTGGTGGTGCCTGTGGAATCGCTTGGCACATACCAGGTATGCAATTAATTATTAATGCGGGGTATTTAGTGCCGGTTGCCGCCATAGTGCCGGTATTGTTGACTGGCACATACATGCATACCGGCACTATAGACCGGCACTACTGTACATAAAACTATGATAACAGCAGTTACTGGTATAAAACGCAGTACTGGTACCTCGTACGTAGCATACGTACTCCGTACCAAATACGGGATCTATTGATGCGGGCATCGTAATTGTCATCGTGTTGCGGTAAACAACAGCAGTCACACAACATTGCGTACCCACTCGAATATGCTGCACGAGCATCATACACATTACTGTAAAGTAGGTACGATTGTATACAGACACGTATGCATGTATCCTTCACCTGGCATACACAGCAGCAGCAGCAGCAGCGCCAGCAGCTCCCTGTATCACATCATATGGTAAGAAATAGAACTCTTTTACGCGTACAGAAAGTAAAATACATGTAACACTCGCAAGCATAATAAGCAGCAGCAGTAGCAGCAGCAGCAGCAGCGCCGTATACTGGGCGTGTACAGGAGCCAGAAGCACGGGAGAGGGCATGAGACGGTTAACCAAGCCCGTGCCCCCTGCTGAAGACAGAGCTGGACTTGGCTGGCCTGGCGGCGAGCTTGCCGAGGTGGAGAAGCGAGCCATACGAGTCGTATATACACCCAGCAGGTGCTCAAGGGTGCGAGTATATCATACTGGTACTATAGTACCCTACCGCTGCTGTACCAGGTATACACCTGCTGAGAATACGTACTACTTGTACGCACGAGTGGCATATGTACCAGGTGCAGTACGAAGAGGAGGCCTTGGTGCCTCGATCGATGTACTTGTAATTCGGGACTGCTACGTACTGCTGTAGATACGGCGGTCAATGCTGCTGCTGCTGCTGCTGCTGCCGCTGCCGCATCACCGATTATCGACGAGTACGTACATATACTATTAATAGATATACAATGCCTATGGGTGAATAAAGTATATATACTCTGTACTCTATAGTATACGATACTCGTGTAAATATTAACAGCTCTATCTACACGTACCAGGTCCCTACCTGTACCCCTGCCTACCTGGCGCTCGTACACTATACTCGTACCCGTACTGCTGCTTCGGTACTGAGTTCCATTAATAGAGCTACTCGCAGCTCGTACTCTGTTGTACCGTACCGGTACAAGCAATATATAACAGCAGAATCGAGGCGTATTATACATGCAATCAACCGCGCGAGACAAGCAATAGCCCGCCGGAAACTCGGGCACGCCGCCGATCTGGGCGGTCTCTCGGAAAAAAGACCACCAAGCGTTCAACTAGGAATATAGGTAGGGCGTGGGTATGGATCGCTCGGGCCAGGCGGACCCGGCCGAGAGTCCGCTTAGGCTGCACAAACAAAGAGTCTTTGGCTCTGCACCTTGATCTATGTACAGCGATACGACGAGTATATTTTAGATCCGCGAGCTCAAATAGCGCGGAGACGAGAGAGGGTTGTGCTTTCCCGACCAGACCTTTGAGAGTTACCTGATGGTGGCAGTGGTTGCACACGGAACACATCGGCGGCTCCTCCTGCTGCATCTCAGCCATCTCGTGCTTGCTCGGTGGTGATGTCTGATGATGAGAGGAACGTAAAACGTTGCGTTGTTGCTTCGATCTAATCTAATAGGAGTCTTGGACACTATGAAACCCCGCGTGGGGAACAGGGGGTGGTGCTCTATCCACCCCCCTCTTCTCGTTCCACAAGGGATATCCGGGTCTTAAATCTCTGGTTCTTCGTGGGGTTACTCGCGGGGCGGGCCCTTGCTTCCCTCGTCTGAGCCAGCGCCGTAGAGCAAGCGACTGCAGTGGAACCGTGAAGCTTCAAGCTTGAGATCCATTGGGCTCTTTTGGTCATGCAGCCTCAGCCGGCCGCGGGGTTCCCTGCCCCCCAAGCTTATGCTTACCAGGGCTACCCTCAACAACAACCAACTCCCGTCGAAGCATCGCCCGCCGCCCCGCTCACCGCCGCGCAGCAGCTGCAGCAGCAGGCTCTTCTTCAGCAGCAGCAACAGCAGTACGCCCAACAACCCTCTCCAGCCCCCGGCGTCGCCTACGCCGCCTACCACCAGAGCTGGCCTCCGGCACCGTCTCACCAACAACAGCAACAACCTGCTTATGCTCCACAGCAACAACCTCAACACGCTGCACCCCCGCAGCACTATGGCTACGCCGACCATGCCACCGCCGCCGCTGCCCCGCCTGCCGGCTACCCCTCCGCTTCTCCCGCGCCGTCAACGTATGGCCACTACGCACAACCCGCAGCCCTTCCGGGTGCCTACGCCCACCAGCAGCAGCAGCCTCCGCCGCCGCAACAGCAGCAGCAGCAGCAGCAGCCGACGCCGCCGCAGCTACCCCAGCAGCAACAGCAGCAACAATCGCTGTCACTACCGCTGTTAGCGACGGCTCATCAGCCAGTGCCCGCGGCTGCAGGTCAGAGCCTGGCGGCGTATGCATACCCTGGGGGAGGGGCTACGCCAGCTGCTGTGGATGCCGCTGTCGGGGTGGGCGCGGTAGGTCAGCAGCAACAGCCGCAGCAGCAGCAGCAGGCTATCACGCCGCAACAGGTAGCACAGGAGGCGATCGCCAAAACGATGGCGGCGATGCAGCAGCAGCAGCAGCTGCCGCCCGGTCACGTGTTCGACAACCGGCGGGGCTACCTTCACGGCAACTTGATCGGGAAGGTACGTGTTGTGATGGACGGCCTTTTGCCTCTCCCGCAACACTTCTACTGTATTGTTGCACCACGCACCACCTTAACCGCCAACGCTGCTGCTGTTGTCTGCTGTCACAAGGTATTAATAGTCTTTTTTTACGTCTACGCTTGATTATTTAAAATATGTCAGCTGTGAGCGTGATTGATTGAGTGGTTAATACTCATTTTTCCGAGGGTTTTTGTTTCAGTTTACAACGTCGTTCGTGGTGCTGTCCTTTCTCAGGTTTGTTTACGTACCAGGTACCTGGTATGATATAAAACCTCGTAACACTCTCTCCGGAAATGTAAGAGGACGGGTTTATTAATAGTATTCTACGGAGGCGTTCCTTACATTTCCATGTCGGGAATGATGTGTACCAGGATAGTTCGTGTCGTACTTCTACCTCCTCCTTATCTGTAGGTCTCGTACTCGTATGATAGCGACAGGTACTGCTTGAGAGAGCGGCGGGGGGGGGGGGGAAGAGGACATCCATTCTCGTTCGCTCGCTGTACGTGAATGATAGAAGAGCACACCAGCAGTATCTTATTAATAGTATATGATATAGCAGTCGTAAACTGGAAATATTGCCAGTATACTGCTGTCACACTGTTTTTTTTTTTTTTTCTGCCCCCCGGGGGGGGTGAAGCGATGCATGTCTGTTGGTCACAGAACGAAGCACCCGCAGACTCAACTGTCTGTGGACACGAGCTAACACCAGGTAATCAGATACACGTACAGTTACGGGGGAACATGGTTTTCAGGTCCAAGTTCGTATATGCTTGGTAATCGGACTGGAATGCATGGCTTGTTATATTATGGGTCCTGATTATGATGGTCCCCCGTAATAAGTAGAACTATTAATAGTTGCAGTGTCTCCGTTTTTGCTGTGGCCTTTCTGGTGGAAACCTTGGACGGTTACGCCGCGCAGGATCGGGGTGTTTGGCAGGCCCTGCCCACGGCTGCAGTAGTGGTTCCTCTATAATGCCGGTTGAATAGTGCCGGTTGACCGCTATAATAGTGCCTGTGTAATCGCTTGGCGATATATACAGATGGGATTACTGTAACCAGTGTGGTAGTGTGGTAGTGTTGGAGGGAGTAGTTATTAATAGTGCCGGTTGCCGCCTTAATAGTGCCGGTATTGCTACTGCCTGCCGCATACATACATAACGGCACTATAGAGAGACAGACCGGCACTACTGCTGTATTTATATACAAGGTACCCAGGTTCATGGAGGGTTCAGGTCCGGGTGGGACCAGGTCGTCGTGGGAGGGCCAGGTGGAAACAGGGTCGGCAAAATTGTCGCCCTGTGAAATTATTTGGCAGGCACATGTGCATTTCTGCGAATGGTATCTGACCAGCAGAGCTTACCACTTAGGTATTCGAGTAAAATGGTTTGACACACACTGCGCACGAGACAAAGGAACTCACGCTAGACAACGGTTGTTGTTTTTGGGGTTTTTTTCCCATCTCATTTATCATCTTCGCCGTTCTTGCTCCTGCTCCTTCCTATTACTGGGGACCATAGTAAATAGGACCTACTGTACACACAAAAAACTTGATATTTACCTATTTTCACTAGCAATACTTGGTCCTAGTTACTATGCCCCCCCGTAATCGTCGTAACTCAGATCCGGGGTCACCAAGTTTTGATTGATTTCTTCCCCCTCCCCGCTACGGAACGTGCCTTGCATTTTTATCGCGAGAATATTCAGCTTTTTCTTCCCTCGTCGGCTCGCGTCGAATTGATTGGGTCTGATGGCTCAGGGTTAGGGTTAGTCCTATTCGTCTCGTACACAGCGTGCGTCAAACCATCTTTTTCCATTACGTGGTAAGCTACCGCCCTCGGAGCTATTTCGGCTCGTTTCCGGGTGGGATCAGGTCGGTGTGGGATCAGGATGTCAAATGGGTGCAGGGTCGGTGAAAGCGTCGATCTGTGAAATTCTCTTGGAGGCTCGCGTCCACAAAGAATTCCTGTCAAGAGTTCCCGCACCCAAGCTCACCTCTCTCTCTCTCTCTCCCGCCTATGTATGTTGCGTGGGTGACGTCGCAGGACTCGTTATCACGGTGTTTGATATCGTGTGATATCATGTCATATGATATCGTACTTCGAAGTAAGATTATGGTATAATGTGATGATATCGCGTATATATACTTCGCGCAGCTGGGGCGTTTGCAGCAGCCCACCTTTGTCCGGAAATGTACGGGCCGTCTTGATACGTACCAGGTACATGATTTACCCAAATGCCCCTTACATTTCGAGACAGAGTGATAACCTGGCATATCGGAACGACGTATCTACCAGTAATCTGCATTATAGGTATTCATGTCGTATGATTTCCTATTGGACAGCACAATCGACAGCCACTTTTAAGAGGCACACAGCGTCAAGCAGCAGGGGTGTATATGCATATGCACGTGATATAAAACGCGCAACATGCCGCACCCTCTGGAACGATTTTTTCAAGCCGATTTTATCGAGAATGGGCAGAGCGAAAACGCCGAGCCGTGCGTTTAAAAGCCACGATTTTTGTTGTGTGGTCCTCTGAAATTTATCTCGGGGGGGGGGGGGGGGGGGGGGGTTATCTTGATCGCTACACATAAGACGGCGACACACGGACAAAGCAGATTTTAGGTTTGATTTACTGTAGATCTTCAAACGTTTCGTTCGTTGCTAGCACAATTTTCTTGCCTGCGTAACCACGTGGCTTATGGAGGCTGGTGGGTAGATTGCTATGCAAACCGACGAAATGTATCTACTCCGTGCGTTGGGTAGTAGTTCTAGCTTTGTAGCGTTGATAGGTGCAATTTTTGTCTCTGGTGCTGTTTTGGCCTCGCCGAGCTTAATTTGTGTAACACCAAAACAAACATTTCGTGGGTTCGATAACGATTATCGCTAGCGTTGATAGATGCAAGTTTTTGTCTCTTGTACCAGTATCATTTTGGCCTTCTGGGGCTTACAGTAGGTCGAGGAGAGCCGTCAAAGCTTTTTCAGAAAACCCCTTGACCTTTTTTTTTGTTCTCTTTTCACGTTTCTGTTTTCGCCCGCAGATGGAAAAGGCGCGGCTGGAGCGAGCGGCCGAAAAGAACGAGAACTACGTTCGAAGGTGCCTCCCCGGACCAATACCAACTAACCAACTAAGGGTCGTTTTTAGACGACGGCACAAAAAAAATAGCGAAAAAAAAAAAACTTGCTGCGTTGGCAACATAGAAAGGGCAAGTCATGCTAAAATTCCACGAATACCTTCTATCGACAACCCCAACAAAATAGCAAAAACCTTGCCATTTCAGCCATGTAACGCCCTCAGATATTTATGAAACCCCGTTCGACAGAAACCCGACAGGTAGACGACACCCTCGTGGAGGAATGAGTTGCTTAGAGAGGGATCCAGGCACAAGTTGTAGACCCCAGAGGTTGATGGCCCTTCCAGTCCGACCATAGTCACCCGTAGGTTGTCTTGGGGAAGCTGTGGCGGCTGTTTGGTTCGGATTGACCTAAGCACCAGCCCAAAACGGCACCTGTGCCGCACCCACACGGGGGGGTCGTCACCCGCGCCACCAACCCCCTCCAGCAGTGCGGTCAGCACCGCCATCTGCTTTCAACACCTCCATCTAACTCTCGATATCTCCCTGTATTGCTGGAGTGCGTGCGAGTCTAGCGCGCCGGCGTGCGGTTTGTATGACCTTGCGTTGGCGGGAATGGTTGCAAATGGTAAATCAGATATTAATAGCAATTTTAGCTTCCATAAATTTGCCATCGAGGAGATAGGGAAATATCCCCAAAAAAAATTACAGTTTTTATGTGTTTTTTTGGCAACAAGTTTTATTTTATGGAAGTTTGCGCAGTTTTTTTTTGCCAAATACGCGTCGTTTAAAACGACCCGAACCAACCAACCAACAACCAGTCAATGAACCAGCCAATCAAAACAACCAACAATCCAACAAAATCAACCAATAACCCAATCCAATCAACAAGAATGAACCAAGCAACCAACCAAGCCAATCAAATCAGCCCGTCATCCAACAAAAACAACCAAATCGACCAAGCGACCAACTCATCAACCACCGCAATCAAATAAACCAACCATCCAACAAATTCAACCCATCAACCAACGAGCCAACTAACCAACCGATCACCCCACTGCCCAGTCAAGAATAACCCCTTTCGACGGCGTGGGCGGTCGGCGACATATTTGGGTCGTTTTATCGCCGCGTTGAGCCCCGCCTCCCCCTCTCGATCGAGTGATTGATTGATTCACCTTTTTATCTATGGTCTCGATAGACGGCCCCCACTGTCGCCCCCCCCCCCCCCCCCCCCCCATGGCATGCTCGCTTGCTGGCTTGCTTGCTTGTGCTAAATACCTGCCTGGTACACGACGGTGGTACTGGTGGCGGTACTGCCGCTCTGTCCGGAAATGTAAGGACGGTCTGGGTATCAAGATTTATTACGGAATGGACCTTACATTTCCGGACAGTGGTATTTATAGTTTTTTCGGCCCCTTGCCGTTCTGGCATTTAGTAGTTGCCGTGATTTCGTTCTTTCGAGATTTCGTTCTTTGGAGCCCTTCCCTCCCTTGCTCCCCAAGCTATGCAGTCTTTTGTTATTTTTTTGTTGTTTTTCCCGCACGCCTGTGTTTGTCCCAAGTCTGTGCTGGCGGAGGTCTACCATGGAGAGACAGGAGACTACAGTAGCAGTGCCATAATTGGCGCACACCGGGCTGGTCACCGATCCTGGCTTGATGATCTAGATCATTCAGGACAGATAGATCATCTACGAGTATCGGCATGATCTGTATGATCTAGCTCGTGTTGCGGGTGGGAGCCGTATATTCTGCGTGAATTACGACTATGACGGGGGGGCCTAGTAAATAGGACCTACGATACACAAAAACCTATATATATCCCTATTTTTACAACAATATTTGGTCCTATTTGCTGTGGTCCCCCGTAATAGAACACGTTTTTCTTGTGTTGGATTCGTAGTAGATGCAGTCGTATACCGGACGTTTTTGTGTCGGCTCCCGGATATGTGGTATAACCCCGTTTGGGGTGCGCTCCCGGTTGGAAGGCAGATAACGTGGGATTAGTTAGGGTCAGAGATGTGTCCTGTACAGCGCACCACCAAAAGGGACAGTAGTGTAGTGTAGACTCCGACGTGGAACAGTGTTTGCCGCCTGTGTCGATGCTACCCTATTAATAGTAATAGTTTAAGGCTTGTATTCCCCCCCCCCCCCCCCCCCCCCCCCCCGCCCCCAAAGCACTTGTCCGCCCGGTTGGCGCAAACCCGACGTGCTCCGTCCCGGCATTGTAGGGGATGCGAAGGTCTATGGTCATATGCGACTACGGCCATGCATGATAATGATAATGAGTGCACACACCCCGGTCCGTCCGTCCATCCGTCCGCGCAGAGCGTGGGTATAAACCCAAACGATCCTTATATTTTCGGACAGAGTGCTCCGCGATAAGAGTGCGCCGCGTTGAGGCACTGTCCCTCCCTCTCCCCCCCGCCACCTTACCCTTGTCACCCCGCTGCTTGAGGAGCAAGTGTGCTGTTACGGGAGAGCACATGTTACTATTCAGAACCCAGTGAGATTAAGCTTTGTTCTTACCAGTCGGCCGGAGGATAAAAAAATACAAAAATCAGACCTAAAATGTGGTGTGTAGGCATATCGGGGGATACCGGCGTTTTTTTTGTTTTTTTTTGTTTTTCGTCAATCGTGGGTTCTGGTTACCCGTACTATTAATAGAATATGGCCCTCCGTACTACTGCAGGAGGACGCGGTTTGACGCCTTGACTGACCGCCCCTTACGCGCAGTCATAGCTGCCGCTCGGGAACTCGCGCAGCAGGATGTTTGCAACTGTCGTCAGCTTGTGTGGGTGCGTGTGTGGGATGTTGGTGGTGTTTGTGTTGTGTTGGTGGTGGTGGTGGTGGTGGTGGTGTTGGTGTCGCCTGTCCGCCGCGTGCCGGGGGGCGGCTCACAATGCCGATCGCAACGATTCACCACAGGCAGGCAGGGGGTTCAGGGGTGGGGCCGCGAGCGTTATACTTTATCGGCCAGGCGGAAGAATGGAAGGAATGATCGCTCGCTCGATGGCGCATGCTGCTTGCGGCGGCGTCATCATTCGGGCGACAAGGCTCATTGCCCGAGCGCGTGCGCACAGCACGTGCACGCGTGGGCGTAGGCGCAGGCGTCCAACACTCGAGAATCACTTGGCCAAGGGGGACGGGATGGGCGGGGGGGGCGCGGGGGGGGGGGGTGGGGTCCCATGTTAGTTCTGCGGGGGGGGGGGGGGGGGGGGGGGGGGGGAGGGGGGTCCCATGTTAGTTCTGCGGAGGGGAGGGATCCCATGTGATTTCTGCGTGCGCGTTATCGGAGAAGCTACCTTCCCTCGGTGGTGGGTGCCATACCAACCATTTCACACGTCGGACAGATCAGATAGATCATCTAGATCCTACATCCTGCCGCTACGAGCTGTTTGCGCAGGGTCTGTACCGTACGTATCCAACCCAGGAAACTTATCCTAAGTCGTGTAGAATATGCGGCTCCCGCCCGGTAACATCAGCTACAGATCATACAGATCAGGAATGGATCTATCTGCCCTGAAAGGTCTAGATCATGATCTATCTATGATCTGTCCGATTTGTTGTATGCATTTTGCTATTTATACTGCAAGTAGCATCGGATTATAATCCCAACTGGTTCGCTCGTCTCCCAGACGGTGGGTGGAGGTCTAAAAAGGATATTTGCCGTTCTTGCCAATATCATGTGAATGATCCCATCCCCCTACCCCGCCATCCATATGCAAGAAAATACGCACAAGGTGCCGAAGTACACGCCCCACGAGCGGTTCTTCTTAGCGGGATGCAGCTCACCCTTACATGCGACTCGCCGAACAACTCCAAAGCTTCGAACCTGGTGCAAGCAAGCAATGTCTGTCTGGTCGGTGAAAACCCGACGTGCTCCGTACCGGCATTGTAGGGATGGGATGCGAGGGTCTATGGTCGTACGGCTACGGGCCTACATGACAAGGAGTCCCCCCCCCCAACCCCTGTTTTTGTTGATCGAGCGCTGTCCTAGGAGATCGATGGTGGCCACAGACGGCAGAGCAGGAAGAAGATGAGATAACAACAAAATGAAAATGTAACATACGGAAAAAAAAAAACGAAAAAAGCGCGCCCAAATGTTGAAGGTGCCTCTCTTAGGAGTAGGAACGGTAGTCCATCTCGAAAGGGATGCGTGGTCAATGGTCAAATGACTAAGGCAAGCAGCAAATGAGTATACCCCCCCCCCACCCCTTCCTTGACCCCCCTCCCATCTCTCCATCATCACAGGAAAGATGAGATCGCGCGGAGAAAACGACTGGGGTTGCCGTTGGATGGCCTGGTGGAGACGAAGAGGCCCGCGGTGAACGGAGGCGGCGGCGGGGGGGGGATGGGCGGCTCGAAACCCCCACCGCGAACGCCGGCACCAGGGGGCGGGGGACAAAGCAGGTGCGTTTTTTTTTTTCACTGTTGACTGTTCGCCCTATTTTGGCTGTAGGTGCTAGGCTACAGTATGTACGATATTGTGTCCTCAACATAACAATTAATTTCGTAGTTAATATAATCGTACTCCATAACTCATGTCATTTCATTTATTTTTTCCACCCATTTAATCCCCCCCCCCCATGATGTACATGCTGGTCCAAAAAAAATATGGTTTTATCGTTGACTATTTTGGTACCCAGATGGAGCGTCCTCAAAAATTTAGAAACCCGGAAATGCTTTTTTTTTCACCCGTCGAGGAAGAGCGTGCAGCAGCAGCAGCAGCAGTACACGTATCATCAAGAGGGCTGGGCACTGGATGCCTCAGTCCGTAGCGATTCTTCCTGTGGTCAAAATCAATCGGCATACTGGATTGCAGCAGTAGACTGTCTCTCCTCTCTCCTGTCGAGACGCATTTAGTGGGTTACCGTCTTACTGTAAACTAAGGCGTGTTTCTCCGGCGTGCGTGAGATAAAAGTTGCTGGGAAATATACTGGCCAGATCTACTGGCCAGGTCAATCAGTAGATCACTATTAATATCGCCAGTTACTACTTCCAGTACATACTGGGCCGGTACTCAGCCCTAATCATCCGGGTTGTGAATAAGGCATGCCTTGGCTAGACTTGACGGCCGCTTTTTAAAATTGATTGTGAGTTAAGCGCACTAACTGACTCTATTAAATGTATTTATCCCGAGCAACACACGTCAGGCCACGAACAAAACGAGACAGCTAGCATGAACACTGAAAAACGCAGAACTGCCGCCAAAAAAAAGCTCGCGAGCAAATCAACTATAGTGAATACCTACCAGGTACCACTCTGTCCTTATTTATAAGGAACTTTTGTATTACATATTAATGTACAAAATGTACTTATATTTAGGGACATATTGGTAACTAGTATAGTAATCAGAAACAAATATGGCGTGTAAAGAGGGGGATACATTGTTTTTTAGGCCCATCGTAGGTTCTGCTTTCAACATTAGCCCCCCCGTAATAGTCGATTAGTCACTAGTCGGCGACCTGTAAGTCAGCCAACACACAACCCTAGTCACCATGCTGAGCTAGCGTGATGTACATGCCGCCCCCCTGCTTTCTTTTTCGGACCACATCGCCTACTTCGGCAGCCCGGCCCGCTATAATCGTCGCTCATCTTGAACGCATTTTCCCTCTGAAGTCCGCAAGGGATTAACAGCATGTTTCTTTTCCTCGCTTCTCTTTGTTGCTGGAAACGGTGGGAGTGATGGAAGGCTTTTTCGGATCGTGCTTCTTGTTTCGACATGCCTGGTAGAACGTTTTTGTAAGTTTTTAACCGCTTTTCCCTCGTGTTCTCCTACGTGCGGGTTTTCGTGGAGAGGGAGGAAGGCGTGCGCGATGACGCCTTTTTGTTTGTGTTCGTTCCTACTCTCCCCTTGTTTCGGCTGTCACATGGTAGTGCTGCATTCTTGGTATATGTAAAATTGTATTCATACTTTCGTAAGATATTCTTTATACACGTACATGCTTGTAGCAGACTTCTCTGTCTCTTTCCTTTCTCTGTCCCTTGCCCTTTCGCTGTCCCTCTCTTTTTTGTCTCTTTCCTTAATTTTAATTTTAATTTTTTTATTTTTATCCTCCGTCGGATTGGTAAAAATAAAGCTTAAGCTCACCAAACTTCCACGTTCCAATTTCGTGTCGTGTGTCAATTTAGCCCATACCTCCTTATTTTGTCTATCTTGGCCTTTCGCTGTCCCACTCTTTTTGTCTCCTCCCTTTCTTTGTCTCTCTTGCCCTTCGTTGCCCCTCTCTCTTTGTCCTTTCCCTGTCTTCATCACTTTTCGTTTCGTACGGTCTTTGTCCTCTCTCTCTTGCCCCTTGCTCTTACCGTGTCCTTTCTCGTTTGCTTGTCCCTTGGCCTTGCCGCGACGAAAGCAGGGCGGGGATAGGGACGGCTGGGGCGAAGGCGCAAAACACGAGCGTTTACATCACCGGACTGCCACCGGACGTGACCCAGTCTAAGATTGGTGAGCACCGCCGCGCTGTATCCAGGTACCCTGATACCTGCTACACGAGCAAGCACGACGTGAACATGTATCCGTCGCAATGGACCTATTACGGGGGTCCATAGTTAACAGGACCAAATTTTGTTAGTAAAAATAGGTAAATATATAGGTTTTTATGTATACCATAGGTCCTGTTAACTATGGACCCCCGTAATAGGAAATCTGATACCTGCTACACGAGCAAGCACGACGAGCACGTCGTGAACATGTACCTGGTGCAATGGACCCGAGGAGCTCTGATGCCCGCTACACGAGCACGCACCACGAGCACGGCATTATCGTCTCGCACCTGGTGCATGAGCGGAAGCAAGAACAAAAACGAGGCTCATAACCTCTTTTTCAGGCACCCCGTCCCCTGTGAAAAGGTGTTTTTCTTATGATGAGCTCCCGTTTCGATCAAGCTCGTTGAAAAACTCCGGCATGCCCCCTCCCTTTCTCTCCCCTTGCTTCCCCTCCCCCCTCCCTCCCTCCCCCCCCCCCCCCCCCCCCCCCCCCTAGACGTATCGACTACAATATCGAAATGGTGTCGAGTTCGTTAGTGTTTTGTCGGTATCGTGTCGAAATCGATTCCGATATCGATATCCTTCACTCTTCGTTGTTGCTCTGATTGTAACTCGTCGCCATAGTCTAGCTTGTGTTCACAAGACAGGCTCCAGTAAGTCTGGAGTGGAAGAGAAGAGCTTTAAAGCAGAAGAAAACAAGCAAATTACTCCCGTGTATTTTGTCCCAGAGCTGGTTTTCTCTTCAATAGAGCGGCAGCCGCCTCGCCGAAAATCTTGCCGTTTTTTTTTTTTACCCATCACCGGCGTCGACGTTTCGCGACTATGTGTTCCACACCTTTGATCAGGTGTACCGGATGCGCGTATGTGTCGCGTGCTGTCGTTTGCCCCCAGAGCTGGTTTTCTCAGTACGAACTATCGGTGTATCATCGACTTGATTTTTGGTTGATCAGCATTTTATCGAAGTCACTATCGAAGCAATTTTTTTTTTTCTGTTTATCGGTATCGTATCGTGTCGAACTGACTACATACGTATCGCAATCGTATCGGTTTGATATTTCGTGTATCGGTATTTTATCCCTATCGAACTCGATTGTCGTTCGATATCCATATGACGCACCGGATATGTGTGTGTGCTGTTGTTTGCCTCCAGAGCTTGTCTTCTCTCAGTTCGGCAACGTGAAGAGGACGAAGATCTACCGCCACGACTCCGGGAAGGTTAAGGGCGATGGCCTCGTAACCTACGCGAAGCCGGCCTCCGTCGATCTCGCCGTGGCTAAGGTGCGGTGGGGGTGGAATTATAGGAGTTGGGAGGGGGGCAGGGGGGGGGGGGGGAGAGGGTGATACTGGCTTCAGTGTGCGCTGCATTTGTTTTGCCCGTGTAGCAAGTGTTCCGGGACGAACCGGGTGAGGGATGACAAGAAGAGAGGTAGACATAAGAGAGGGGGGGAGGGGGGGAGAGCGAGAGTGGGAGGGAGGGGGAAAGAGAGAGATAAAGAAAAAATGAGGGAGAGAGAGCTATGAAAGGTAGCGAGAGAAAGAGCTACCCAGTGTACTGTGTGTCCCAAAACGCGAATGCAATTCACTACCGGGGTAAAACGATCGGTGTCCGAGTCCACCCCTTCAAATTATGCGACGCCTCATCAAATGATGGTGGCCTTCGGGACGCGTCCCGTCCCTCCCTCCCCCCCTCCTCTCCATCCCTTACGTTCCACGTTTTCCAATCGCTTCCGGCAGTTGAACGGCCACGAGATTTCGACGGGACGCCCGATCGTTGTGACGATGGCGGATTTCAACAGAACCAAGGTGGGCGAAGGCGGCAGCGGCGGTGGCGCGGCGGCGGCGCGGCAGGGAGTTTTTTAGGGGATTGGGTGGTTGTCATGTCAGAAATCTGCGTCCAGAGCATTGAGGGATATCGGATGTTGAACGAGAATCGATTCAGATACGGTGCCGATATGGTAGACGATCTGCCGTCTGCGTCCGGAGCATTGATGGATATCGGACATCGAACGAGAATCGAGATCGATACTATGCCGATGGGATAGACGATCAAATCCGTACGATTTCGATATTCGATACTGCACAATCTAATCGGTACGATTTCGATGTTCGATATTGTACAGTCAAATCGGTACGATTTCGATGTTCGATACTGTACAATCAAATCGGTACGATTTCGATATTCGATGCTGTACGTACAAAACTTGCGTATATTAGTAGGGGGCACTATGTTATCAATGATCAGGACCCCATCGTATTCACAAAACCTATACATTCCAGTATTTTTGCATAATTGATAATTGACCCTGATAGCGAACACAAGATACGGGGACCGCCCCCCCCCCCCCCCCCCCCTTTTCTCCACACCCCGCTTGAAAATTACCGTTGTTGTATACCTGGTACGTAGTAGGCATTGTGTTTCTGCTGACCCTTTTCTATCACCCCAACCCAACCCCAACTTTCCACACATCGGGGAAGATCACGATCTAGCTGATCTAAATAAATCCTACGTTTTTCCGTTGTGGCGTCTAGATCTTATCTGCTGTCGATCCTATATCTTGCCCTTATGATTTACAGTGGCTTGTATTGTGCAAGAGCCGTATCAGACGTGTGCGTAAGAGCTGTCACACAGATCCCACCCGGCAAACGTGACGTAGATGTTTAGCAGATCTATGTATATCAATCAGGATTTTCCACGCCCCGAAAGATCTACCTGGTAGATCACCAAAACAGACTAGATCGCGAACTGTGGATCTGATTTGATCTGTCCGTTTTTTTTTTTTTTTTGCCGTGTCGCACGGATACCTTCCGGCAAGCATAATCTACGGTAGATATCGCGGTCCGTATCAATAAAAATAATCGGTCTGTCCCCCGAAATTTCTACATTCGCCGAAAAATCTAGTTCACGAATTTCGGATCTGATTTTGATAACTGTCACATGTTCTTGCCGTGTCGTTGGGATCCCATCCGGCAAGCATGATCCATCCACAGTACTGTAGATATCGCAGATTATGGCAGTCGAGACTATGTCTGCCCCAAAAGATGTACATGTGGTTCACGAAGTGTGGGTATCTTATCTGATCTGACCTGATACGTCCGATATGTGTTAATGTTCGCCCCGCCTCTTCAGGCCGGAGAGGTGGAGGAAGCGCCCGAGGCTGGTGTCAACGAAGCTTTGCGAGACAAGGGGGAGGGGGGGCAGGGGACGGCGGGGGGGGGAGGAGAGGACCCGCCGCCACCTCCGCAACCTCCGCAACAGCAGCAGCAGCAGCAGCAGCAGCAGCAGCAGCAGCAGCAGCAGCAGCAGCAGGAGCGAGAGGAGGAGGAGGAGGGGGGGTGGGAGGGGCTTGGCAGCGGAGAGTTGCCCCCGTTGCCGAAGGCGTGCGGTGCAGATAAACACCCCGTTGTCGTGCTCAGAAATGTTTACACCAGGGAAGAGTCGGAGACCGACCCCAACTTCTTCGACGACCTTGAGGTGCGTTTTTGTTCCCGGCGGCAGGGGATGGAGGAGAGGTTGGGGGGGGGGGGAGGGGGGGGAGGGGGGGGGGGGGGGGGGGGGGGGCTGGGGAGGGGCAAGGGTACGGAGGGTGGGGTGAGGGGTTGGGGTTTTTGGGGGTTTGAGAACCGGGAGAGGGGGTGGGAGGGATTATTATGGAGAGTGAGCTTGGGGGGGATGAGATGGATGGGGTTGGTGGCAAGTTGGGGGGGGGGGGGGGGGGGGGGGGGGGGGGGGGAGCGGGGAAAGACTTCTGATGGCGAGATATGAGACGGAGATGAGCCCGTTGTCGCAGCATGGGTGCTCGTTGATATGAGGACGGGTGCGCTTCTGTCCTTCTATATCCGCGTGCACGTATCACAGGCATGCGAACGCGGTTCAACGATTTTGGGTAGGGATGGGTGTGCTCCTATCCTTACGCGTCCGCTCGCATGATGGTGCATGTAGACCTGGTATGTTGCGGGAGCGCTAACGTGTTTTTTTTGTTTGCGATGGAAATAAGTGTCTGCGTTGTGTTCCTCTTAGTTTCGTGCTTGCGCTGTGGCAAGACAAGCAAGCCATTGCGCGCGGCTTGAGTGGGCTTTGCGTGATGTAGCGCACTGTGGGCTAATGATCAATGTCGCATACCGGACTGACAGGCTTTTTGTCAGACGTTTTCTCTGGTTGGAGTCTGATTTTTTTACTGTCTTTCTTCTCGTGGTGCTCTGGATAATTGATGCATGCCGCGATAGGAATGCACCTATTGCGGGGGGTCCATAGTTAATAGGACCTATGGTAGACATAAAAACCTGTATATTCACATATTTTTACAAACAAATTTGGTCCTATTTACTATGGTCCCCCGGAATAGTGCCAGGTAGATTATTAGCCCTGTTTGTACTGCAGTCCCGTTACGGGGACAAAAAAGTAATAGTTCGACTGGGTTGTCCCGAAACGCGACTGCAGTCCTAAAAGGCTCGCGGCTCCTTCGTCGCTTGAGAAACTCTATACTGTTAGGAAGTCATGAGTAGTAAGTCACCCAGAAAACGGGTTTCCAGAAGAGTGAACGCTTAACCCGGTGAGAAATCCCCCTGGCGTACGAGGTTTTTATCGAAGACTATTGTAGAAATCAAACGATAAGGCATGCCTTTGTTGGGTGATTTGGGCATGCCTTATTGGGTGATAAGGCACATGCATTATAAGGCATGCCTTTTTGGGTGATAAGGCATGCCTTGTTGGTGATAAAGCGTGCCTTATTGGTTGATAAGGCATGCCTTATTGGTTGATAAAACATGCCTTTTTGGTGATAAGGCATGCCCTATTGGTTGGCACAGCGCCTATACCGGAGGCATTTTTTTGTCGGGATTTATCTTGGAAATTCTGGAATTTTCTGCCAAGTAACCCCAGTAACAGACGAGTGTTGTAGGGAGTTTGTTGGGACAATCGTTGATGATTGGCACCACGATCGCGCCGCCCTTGTCAGACGAGACGAGAGGTGGTGCGCGCGACGAAGAGAGAGACCCCTGTTGCAGCTCGTAAGCTCAGACAATCGACGGAGCAGAGGGCGGCCCCAACACCATGTTGGTGTGGCGGTGTCTCCCCCCTATTGTGTGTACCTTGTGTGTTTTGGAGTCTACGCTGTGTCTCTGTGAGAGGGTAGAAAGTCGGGGCCTGCGCAGCCTGCTGTCCCTTCACGTACCCTCATCCGCCAAGAGGCCACAGGCGCAAGTTTTGAGTACGTGCGCGTAGCCAGACCACAGCAACACCTCCACCAGACTACAATGCCAGCAGCGGCTTCGTCTCCGTCAATCCGAGCTCTGGCCCTTGCCTGCAGCAGCGGACAAACCCCGTGCTTGCAGTGGCTAGGGCACGTTTCCCGTCAAATTTCAAACAGCAGCAGTACAGTAGAAATATTACCACCCTGTCCGGAAGTGTAAGAGAGTTTTAATACTTGTATTATTCCTCAAACAGTCGTTATATTTCCGGACATAGTGGTAGCACAACCATCACTCTGTCCGGAAATGTATGGAATTGTGCTGATATTAATATCCATAGATTCCTTACATTATCGGACATAATGGTATCGTTCACGCGAAAAACTCGAAACCAATTCTAAAAAAATGTTTTTTAAAACGAACTCTACCCGAGGAAAACATCCCGATAATCTAATGCCTTACAAAATGTTCCCCAGGTATAGGATCGGGGCCTAATGGTTGATATACGGCATGCCTTATTGGTTGATAGGGCATGTCTTGTTAGCTGATAAGGCATGCCTTATTGGGTGATGGGGCATAGTTCATTGGGTGGTCGCTCACTTTTGAAGCCCCGTCAGTCAGAAATGTTTTCACGTTTTACAGATCATTGAACAGATCATCGATTCCCAAGTCATATTCCAGACGTTCTAGACCTTGCAGGGCAGATTTTTTCCCGATCTGGCGTGATCTACTGTAAGTCCATGTCGCCGATAGCGACTTCATGATCTAGTCATAGCACAAGTTTCCTGGGTTGGACCTGTACTAATCAAATCCTTCACAACCTCTGGGCAGGTGAGGAACTAGATGATCTAGATCATGACCTGTCCGACGTGTGATAACGTTTGGGCCGAAAAATGCTACTATACCCCTCTCATGGCACGCCTACTTACCCTCGCCTTACTCTCACCTCACCCTAATCTTCCTTGACTCTTCTGTATATATGTATGTATGCCTCCTCACTTTTCAGGCGGACATGTTGATGGAGTGCGTCAAGTTTGGGACGGTGATCAGCGTGGCTACCCCCGAGACTCCCGGGTACTTCGGGAGTGTGTGCGTCACGTTCGCCGCTAGCAGCGGAGCGGACGAATGCGCGGACGCCATGCATGGCAGGTGAGAAATGAGGGGACGGAGGGTGGGCGGGGTTATCTTAATGGGGGGCGGGGGCGGGGCACTCTTAGTCATGTGACCATTTGACCACGCATCCCCTTCGAGACGGAGCACCGTTCCTACTCTCATTCCGTTGTATCCATACATTACATGTGTAGATTTTTTTTTGCCAGTATTTTCCCCGTCCTGTTTCGCCGCCTGTGGCCACCATCTTTCAGGAGCGAGGGGAGGTACTCGATAGGAGAGATGTAGTCGATCTCATGCATGGCCGTAGTCGTATGACTAGAGACCCTCGCATCCCTACAATGCCGGGACAGAGCATGTCGGGGGGGGGGGGCGGTGCGGGGGGGGGGGGGGGGTGGTTTAGAGGGGGGGGGGGTGGCACGGGAGGACGAAAAAAACACAATTTGCAATTCCCCGCGGCGAGTTTCGAGACAAAGACAGGGGGGGGGGGGGGGACTCATGGTAAAGCCAAGTAAAACCAAAATCACATCGGACAGAAACCCAACCCCATTGGTGTGCTTTTTGCTTTTTTACGACGTTTTTAGGAGTGTGGTGTCGTTTTCTCTTTTTTATCGTGCTCCCGTCAGGGGGGGCGTAATTTACCGCATCCTAGGCATCGGGCATGCCAGGTACGTGGTACCTGGTATGTGATTGTTTTGGGGTTATGGTTGGATATCAGGTGGTTTGAGGGTGATAATGTACCAGGTTTTTATCTTCTTGTTCCGGGGGTGTCGCTGGGTGTCTTGGAGTGTGATGGGTTTCCATCGCGGTGTCATGGCCAAGAACAGAGGATGCAGGGGATGGAGCTATCCGAGCGTGCCGCAACCTCACCTCACCGTACAATACCGTACCACAACGCTCATGACTTTCGGCACAACCTGCCTGATATTGAAATGTCTCCAGCCCCCGCCCGCCGCCCGTCATCCCACCTTCTACGCACGTGATACGCATATTCCGAGAGACTATACCTGGTACGTATTTCTTCCCTGTTTTTATCTACCATGCACAGTTTAATCGTTTTTACGTTTCTTGCGTCCTACGTTCACAGGTGGTTTGACCAGCGGCAAATCGAAGCCCTGGTGACGGGCAAGAAGGTCGTTGAGAAGGACGAGGAAGGTCCCCCTATGGGACCAAGAAATGAGGGCGGGGGGTTGAGAACAGCCGCAGCGACGGCAGCAGCGGCGGAGGCAGCAGCAGCGGCGGAGGAGGCAGCGGAGGCGGCGGTGGTGACGACTACCCTGAAGAGGGCTGACAGTCCCCCCCCCACCGACCTTAACAGCTTCTTGGAATCGGTCTGAGGCGACCGAAAGGTGTTTTTTTTGGAGGCTAACAGTGTGTTTGTAGTGCTCCAAAGTGACTTTCGGTACTCAAAAGTGGCTTCTTGGCGCTCGGAAATGTTTTTTTTTCGGTGGCTACCTCGAGTTTTTTTTTTGTGACTAAAAGTCGCTTTTTGGTGGCACATGTTTTTCCACGCATTGCCGTGCCATCCCACGCCACCTCCCGCGCCCCGCTTTTGGTAATCGTGGAAGTGCTGTTGTCTTGTTTTTATGGACGGCTCGGGAGTGCATCTAATTGATAGCTCAGTCTGACGGTTTCGCTGTGCTTGCCTTGTTCTGATCGGTGGGGTTGGGTAGGGTGGGGTGCTGGGGGGTGTACTAAACTCATGGGGGCATGGGGGGGGGGTACTGCTTCGTTGCCTGCCTTACTCATTGACCACGCATCCCTTTCGAGACGGGGTGATGAGGGGGAGGGTTGTCTGTTATGGTGATCGATGAGCCGGTGGCGAGCGTTTTTTTTTTTCGTTTTTCAGGCGGTGATCGGTCTCGATTGTGGTGTGCACGCAGGACTCTTGCCCTGTGCTATTCGGAGGCTGCAAGATGCTGTGGGCTGGAAGTGGAATACGTACTGATGTAGTGATAATTTGCGATAATTGTCCGCTACGCAAATCGTGCGAAAAAGTGGGCTCGCTCGGTGTGTGAGACCCGGCCGGCTGCTGTGCGCTCTGGGGTTTAACCGTTTTGGGACCTACCGCAGGTTTAGTGACCTAAAAGCGACGAATGCGGTCTTGTCAACGTTCTGGGAAGCGCGTGCAACAGCAGTATATGCTGTAGTACAAGTATCATTATGCTGCCTGCGCTCGTGTCGTGCATCTTTCTCTCCTTTCGTTGCACGTTGGACATATCATCCCCCACCCCATCACCAGCATGAACTGTTGGTTTCGTGTGGCCGACGCTGTAAATCTGTGGTCGTCAGGGGACATCCGGGGTACATCCCCGGGTTTTCTATTAACATATGGATATGGATCTTGGGGTGTAACGGATGCTCGCTGGCTCTGAGTTGACCGTGGTCATCCGGCCCGTGCTAATATATCGTAACTTTTATTTCGACATGTTTTCCTCCCCTCTAAAGTCGTAGCGTGGTTTATTTGATTTTACAAACGGAAGAAACAGAGTACTGGTACGAGTATAGCACGCAAACGTGTACTTGGTTGAGGGGCGAGGGAGTAGAGTTTTTTGTACTATTTCATTTTCCTTTTCGTTTCCGGGGACTGTTTTTATTACCAGCGCCGCGTGAGGCCCAGCGGACTACGCGACTCTGTCTTTCGCGCACGGTTTTCCCTGCCTGTCGTGTGTTGTCTGTTTCCCCCTGTTGTTACTATTAATACAACTTGTCGGCCACCTTTTTTTGTGACTCTTTGTCACCAAGGCGGGACCCCTGTGTACCACTCCCAAAGTTACAGATCCTTTGTATGTGCTCTTCGCTCTTCACATTGACCCGTTATTTCTGCCCGTCGACATCCAGCACACCCCACCCAATGTCTGTACCGATTTTACCCAGGACAGCTACGACAAGCTCTTCTAATAATATGATGCGTTGTAACATGTTGAAATGCAATAACTCTGTACTCGTACGTACGTACTGGTATTTATTATGCATACATACACACGTACGGTGATTTCACTTTTTGTTCTGTGGGGTGTACGGTGTACCAGGTGCTCCAGTTGTGTTATGATGTGTACCCTTTTGTTTTTTTTGTGGCCTGTAACCTAAATTGAACAAAACAACTCAGATTTTGGAGGTAACACAGGCTTCTTGGTGTTCAGGTGCAGTTTTTTAAAATGGATTTTCGTGCATAAAACACAACTCGTGGAGGACGTTTTTTACTTGGTTTTATTATGTACCTGATTTTGATCCACAAGGATCAGGTATTCCTGATTTTGGCCACAGCCATTTCTTCACCTTGTTCGCGCTCGTCTTCTTGCTTGCTCAATCGTTGGGATCGTTATAATCTGCTCCGCACTACAGTACTCCATTCCTCGGTCTACACTGTCTTCCTAATTTCAACGGCACACACCTCGTACAACAATGCACATCCTAGGAATCCTGATACCTGCTGCGCGAGCAAGCGCGACGTAAACCATGTACCCTGCGCATGAGCGGAAGCAAGAACAAAAACGAGGCTTTTATAACTTATACTTGTAAAATTAGGTAAAAATGGAATATAGACGAGGCGTATTACGCAGCTTGCAAAGTTGAGTATCAACTATTTAATCAGTCGAACTCACAGCTGACGTATTTCAAAATTTATAAAAACTTACGTCGTATACTCTTTGTCAGGTACCACGCCCCCCCCCCGCTGTGAAGAAATTGTGAATTTCTTGCGGAACTCCCGTTTCGATTAGACTCGCGTTGAAAATCTCCGGCACTGCGGTGCCTTCTCATGATCGTGTGGCCACCGCAAGAGCAGCAGGTGTGGGAACTTTGCGTCGTTGGAGAGCACGACGTGTGTTCACTGCATTTGAGTGCTACTCTTTCTGATAATGATTGTGAATAGAGCGAGTACGAGCAGAGTCTCACGTCCCTCGTTTTGGTAGTTCTTGTCCTGTTTCTTCCGGCTTGTTATGCTGGCTACTGGCTTCTGTTGCTGCTACGTTCGTTCTAGACCACCCCTAATGTACAGAGAGAATTGCATACAGGGTGCTGCTACAGCTGTCCAATGACATACGGGTGCCCGCCTTTATCGTGCCCATTGACTTTCCTTTGCGGTGTCCTCCTGGTCGCTAGGTAGAAAATATAAAACAATAGATGTGCTTCATGTTTCGCGGTTTGTGCTTTGCTTTTATTTTCAGTCATTCAATCACTTGCTGGCTCTGTGCTGCTTGGCTTCGTAGGTTCTATTTGTTGTGTGTGCTCGAGCCTCCTTGTACAGCATGAGCTCTCTCGCCCCTCTCCCGCCCGGCATCCAGTGGGCACGTTTGGCAATGCAAAGCAGAGGCAAATAGGAACCACCGCAGATATGCCTCAAAAAGCATGCCAAGCGAGAGGGTTTTACGTTTTACAGCATTTCTTCTTCCAGACAGCGACACGTGCGCGCCCGTACGCAACGATTGCTCTCATTGGTCGGATATTCCGCCGCGCAGCGCAGGGCGAGAAGAACTTGCGTATTGTGTGTTATGAATGATGAACTATTAACCACTCAATCGATCGAACTCACAGCTCATGTACTCGTAACGTTTTTTTTTTCTTTTTTCTTTTTTAATAAATTTTGAAATACGTCAGCTGTGAGTTCGACTGATTAAATAGTTGATACTGAACTTTGCAATTTGTAAAATTGCAGAAATTGAAAGCGATGAGCGAAAAGCACGGCTCTAGGACGCGGGGTGCTGCGTACCCCCGGGGTCGACAACGCCCGGGCTTCGGAAAGGCTGCGGCTTTGGGTTTTGCGTGTTTGGCGGCGTCTCTGTCGAAAGCAAATGGACAGCTAGACCCGGCAGAGATGCAGAGACAGATTCAGCAGCAGATGGGCGGTGGCTCGTGCGGAGGGGGTGGTGGGGCGTCGCCAAATCGAATAGGTATGATATGATATGGTATGAAGATGATACTATTAATACTTTAAGACCTATGCCAATGGGAAAGCGAAGTATCGATAAAAAGTTTGAATTCCAAAGATACCCGCCAAAAAAATTTAGAACACGCTTCCTATGGGCACGTTTAGAAAAAAAAAAAAGTTCCCAACTTTTGGAAAAGCCCGAAAAAAAGAACAATCTGGGGCCGATGTTGGGCCAAGATCGGCTTGAGAAAAACTCAGGCCGATCTTTGTTTCGAAGCGGCGAGATTCCGAGTCCTCGACAGACATCGATCGACAAAACCAACGATTGCGTCATGAACTCTGAACGGAGTACGCTCGTTAGGGGCTCCGACCCACGCTTGGGTCACCGTCTTCACACAATGGCCAGTGACGTGTGGCGGGCGCTGGCCATGCGTACGATAAAAAAAAAAGTAGCCGCTGGTGTGTACAAAACAGAAGACGTCTCGAATGGCAAAAAACACGCTACCAAGAGCGTTATTCCGTGCTTCGTACACCGTGGCAGATGGTAGAGAAGGCTAGCTTGAAGCGGTAAACTACGTGACTGGGGTTTGGGAACGATTACCACGTTTTGTGTTCCCCGCGCCAGCTATACGTAGATGTTTATTACGTAGCAGGTGTCGTGAGAAACTAAATGAACGTTCCTTGATGCTTAGTGTAGGAACCCTCGTTATGTTCTACCTGGTATATAGCTTTATCGCCCTTGTAATCCCGAAGCATTCCTAGCGAAATCTTGTTCGTAGGCGCGTGGTACTATATCATAACAGCAGTGTTGAAATGATTCAAGGAACCAAAGTATTGACCAACTTTTATCCACCCACATTTCAACGAAACCTCGATTAACGCTACGACTACAAAGCAAACCGCAGATCAATCGCAAAATGCTGACTGTATAATTCCTAGAGCATGTATTCACTTTCTATCTTCGATGCCGTCATCTATACTCGTTGGCCTTGCCCGACACCAAGCGGGTTGGCCGTGGGCTGAATCTATATCGAGATCGAGCATCTATCGTCGCACGAGCTGATTTTTATCAGCGTGTTGACAATTTGCAAGGAGAGAAAACAAATTGCGCCGCCTGCAGCCGTTAGAAAAAAAAAACCGAAAAATCAAACACTTTTTCCTTTTTTTCCCTCAGCGGCGGTACGAGGATATTTTTGGCTGTTTTTGTCAAGCAATATTTTGGAAAGAAAACTTTTGGACTTCGCGTTTCCTTTGGCATAGGTCTAAGTAAGTTTGAGCATTTTTTGTTTTTTTTAGTATTAATATTACGGGGTACCTTAGTAAATATAGGACCAAATATTGTTATTAATAGTAAAAAAGGTAAATATAAACCTGGTATGTTTTTGTCTTAAGGCCGTTTCCTGTGCGATTCGATTTTTGAGCTTCAGATTTTGACCCGATGGCATTTTCAGATATGAACTTGGCAAATCGAAAGAGTCTTCCTATGCGGAAAGATCAGATTTATTGTGCGTGTAGGGATTCGAGCAAACGCCGAGACCAACTGCTGTTATTGTGGTTTGGCGCCGCGAAGAGACGCGCTGGGTGCGCTGCCCTGCGCGTAGGACCCAAGCGTCCGAGCCCACGCTGACTGCCTCTGGTCTGGCAGCGAAGAGACGTGGCGAGTGCGCTAGAGTCAACCTGTCTTGGTATTTTGTGTTTCATTTTGTGACTGACTGCTACTGCTGCTGTACAGCAGTGTAGTCTACGAGTACGTATCCACGGAGAGGCGCGTGCCGAGTGCGCTTCTCTTGGTCTCTAGGCCCGAGCCCGCGCCAGCCGACTCTAGTCTGGCCACGGAGGGACGCGCCGTCCGCGCGTCGGGCGCGAAGCAACGTCGCTATACAGCTTTATTACCATCCAACTCATCGATCGTTCTGCTTCTGTTTGCTGTCGTGGATAACATCTTGAGTTTAAAGAGCATGTCATTTTTCGATTTGAAAATCTGATGACCCAGGTCGTCGGATTTTGGGCCAAAATCCGACGATTGGGTCATCGGATTCTCAAATCGAAAAATTTCCGTTCGGATTTTGCATATTTGGACTGCCTGCGTAAGCAGGGTCATTCATTTTTTAGATCGAAAAATACAAATCTGAAGCTCGAAATCGAACCGCATAGGAAACAGCCTTACCGTAGATCCTATTTACTATTTTTTTTTTTTTTCAATCATCACTTATACTTTCCAGCCTAACTCGTAGGAGGTTTTACCGTCAGCGGTCTTCTTCTGGACAAGCCGTGGTCACAGGTGTCGTCCCTTCTCCCCCCCGGTACGTGTCTTTATTTTTTTTATCGCGCATAGGGTTCAACATTCCCAGTGCTCGTCGATTTTCATCGAATGAATGTACAGCTAACTCACGCTCTCGCGCTTTCCGCTAATCAATTTTATGCAAGAAAAAGTCCCTACGAGCATGCACTCGGTGAGACTCGAACCCACGAAATTGATTTGATAGGCTCGCGGACCACCTACCAAGCCACCGGGATCCCCCGTAAAAGTAAAGTTTAGGCATTCAAAGGTCAGAGGGGAAGGCCGGAAGGACAGGGGAATTCGTACAGCGCGTTTATTTTCACGTGGTTCGTGGTTGTGTGGTTGTATACTATTAATAGTGTTGGGAATCAACAACAAAAAAAACATGATTATTCTTGAACTAATCAATTATTACGGGGAACCATAGTAAATAGGACCAAATATTGTTAGTAAAAATAGGTATATATAGGTTTTTGTGTGTACGGTAGGTCCTATTTACAATGGTCCCCCGTCATAATCACGATTTTTAGTCATGATTATTCATAATGAGATCAACAGGGTCTTCATTTTACGATTATTTTAGCTGTATAGCTTTCAGTGCAATATTCTAAACGCTAGACAAGTAAAGTGTAGGAATTTTTAGAATGCCCAGTATGTAGTTTACACCAACGAAAAGTGTATGCATTTTAGTGCACAAATATATCCTATGGCTTTCAGTATCATTATACTAAAAAATGCCACGAAAAATATGCATATATATTTAGTACCAGGTATGCCATACAACACCCCTTACACGCAACTAATCAAATAGTCATGATAATCAACCCAAAAAGGCCCGAAATACTCAACAATCAAATCATGCCCTCTTTGGTTTAGCACGGACACTATTACTCTTACTATTAATAGTACATACGTGTAATTTTCCTGATATTCCTGGCGTTTTTTGGAGTTCGGATCATGTACTCGCTGACCGCACGAGTTGCTTTATACCAGTATATGAGTTGAGGGAGCAATACCGAAGTGGTGCACAGAGTACGTATTTTTTTTCTGGGGGCCTTCTGAAAGTATTTTTGCGGCATGATTTTGAGCCAATACAACTGATCGCAAATTCTTCTCTTCGTGACCAATTGGGACAAATTAGTCCTAATCTCCAGTTCCTATCCGAGGACGGAGGATACTCGAGTTACCGACCGGGAGTTACCGACCGAGAGCGGAGGGAAAAAAAAATACCCGAACCACTGACATGACGATTCAGGTTGATCTTGGCAGTTGAGAGCTGCCTGTAACGTGTGGAGCGAAAAAAAAAAACAAGTTCCTTGAAATGAGTCAACCTCCCACTCAGAGTTAAGCCACCTGTCCTCAGCTCTGATCGAGCCGATCCTACCTTTTCTGAGCCAAGCCCTCGGACTCGGGCTGGGGTTAATCATCCGGTGCCCATCGTCTTGGACCCGAAGCAGTAGGCTGGGGCCTCAAGGAAATTGCGGAGTCTGTTGTGTGTCGAGCTGTCTTCCCCATCGACGTTTTGGGTCTGCTTGAAGTTGTCCCAGAGTTTTCCTACAAAAAATGGCGAGCTACGTTCGAGGCCATCCGATATACGGAACCCACGCATACCGACCAGGACCCGCAGCCTAGGTGTGTAGAGTTGGGTTAGAGTCAGTGCCCGAAGCGAAGCCCGCGACCAGAATCGTGAGCGGTAGCCGAAGATCGGCCTTGCTTGGTCGCCGATGCTGCTCTGTGGCAAGTTGTCTTATTCGGGTATTGTACCTACAGGATGCCTGGTACGATACTCCGCTTAGATTAGACTCCATCGGAGGCCAAAAACGGCCATTAATCGCCCAACTCCCCGCAGAAGAAAACTAGCCAACGAGTGTTTGGGTGGTGGTGCTTATGCTGAAGGGAGTACGAGCACACTGCTTGAGCGTCAGTCTCGATGCCTCACGCCGCGGCTCCACTTTTGACTATTAGTAGTTTCGATTTCTTCCAGGGCTGCACAGCAACAAGCAGGTATATACAAGCCATAAAACACGAGTTCGTACATACTCGTATTCATATATACGTGCGATTTCATTTTTTCGTAGTGTGTGTACAGCAGTACGGACACGGAAAACACTTGGTTCAAAAGTTAAAGTTGTGTCGTACACCAGTGTCCAAACTCGCACAACAGTCTCGTGCACTGGTAGGTACGGGTGGAAGATGCGAGAGTACCTTATCCCTCCCTGTAGTCTCCCTACCGTGCCTCGTTTGGGTGTGAGGGTGTGACGGTGCTGGCGTGGCTGCAGTTGCCCCGTTATAGCTACACACGGGCACAGCATATGTGTGTGCTCACGACACGCATACCTCCTGTATACCTTGTGCCTGGCAACATTCAAACACTCGAAGCTGTGGGGACCGATTTTTGCTTTCCCGAAGACATGTCAAGCCTTTTCTTAAAGATGTCAGCGGAGTTACCGCGTGAATATGACGAACAGAAATATACAAAAAGGGGCAAAACAAATGGGCCCTTTTCGTTCGTGGCGGGATTGCTCGATATCGCATCGAAAAATTCGATGTTTCGAAGTGTGAAATATCGAACTTGCGACGTGCTGTACCTGGTGTCATACATCTCGAAGGCGTTGTGCCCTCAATCCCCTGGCATCCCCGTATTTGTTACTACTACTGCTGCACCTGAAAACTTGAGCTTTGTTTCGACGCCAAGACTCCAAACGACTATGTCCCTCGTAGGCACTATTGCTAAATCGTACGAGTAGACCTGTTATTAATACCATGGTAGCTTTTATTTTCCCTTCATCGGTATCACAGCGAACTCGACAATCATGCTCGTTCGATATTCGATATACATTTGTTCGGTTGCTGTTGTCGGACAGCTACTTGTACTCTTATGGCAGTACTGCTGTACCCGAGCTTCACATCATAGCGTATTATTACGGGAGAGACCATAGTACGTAGGACCACATGTTGTTGGTAAAAATAGCGAAATATATAGGTTTTGGTTTGTGCCGTATGTCCTATTTACCGTGGTCCCCCGTACAAGTGTCCTTCGCGTTTCCGGTGTGTATCAGGTAGCTGCGAAATCACTCCACGCAAACTTGCCTTCGCTACGCCGTGCCTATATGGAGCCACCATGTGGGAGCGGAAATCTTGTCAAAATGCGCTTGTCTATTCGGGGTTGGTACCGTCGCGGCCCCTGCCATGGCATTTGTTTTTTGCAAAAATGTATCGGTGGGGATACTTCCTACCCTATCACACTGGGTGATCATATAACACACCCCCTGGGACGAATTTCAGACCCGGTTTCCTCCAAAACGTGCCTTGAGGGGGGGCACACACAACGAAAATGGTGGCTTTGGAAATATTTCGTCGAGAAGGTTGCGTATTGACGCAATCGCTCGTCGGACTCAGTACGCCCTCCCTCCCCGTTATCGAGAAACCCAGCTTTGAAAGTCGTTCGAGGAGGTTTGTTGTCTTGAGTGCGACACGGAATGCGGTTCAGATTTTGGGCTTCAGATTTTGACCCGATCGCATTTTTCAGCTGTGAAGTTCGCAAATCGAAACGTTGTTTCTATGCGAAAATATCGGATTTTGTTGTACGTGCAGAGATTCGAGCAAACGCCGAGACCGACTGCTGCTGTTGTGGTCTGGCGCCGCGGAGAGACGCGCCGAGTGCGCTGCATTGTGCGTAGGGCCCCAATCGTGCGAGCCCACGCTGTCTGCCTCTCGCCTGGTGGCGAGGAGACGTACCGAGTGCGCTTGAGTCAACCTGTCTTGGTATTTGGTATTTTGACAATGTGACTGACTGCTGCTGCTGCTGCTGTAGTCTACGATTGCGTATACATGGAGGGGTGCGCGCCGAGTGCGCTTCTCTTGGTCTCTAGGTTCTCTAGGGACGAGCCCGCGCCCGCCGACTGTAGGATGGCCACGTAGAGACGCGCCGCCCGCTGACTGCGCGTCGGGCGCGAAGCAACGTCGCTACAGATACAGCGGTGTCACTATCCAACTCATCGAACGTTCTGCTGCTGCCTGCTGTCGTGGATATAATCTTAAGTGAGACCATGCCGTTTTTCGATTTGAAAACCTGATGACCCAAGTCGTCGGATTTTGGGCTAAACCTGACGGCTTGGGCCATCGGATTCTCAAATCGAAAAAAACCCGGTCGGATTTTGCGTATTCGGACTGCATAAGCAGATACGTTCACTTTTGGGATCGAAAAATGGAAGTCTGAACGTCGAAATCGAACAGCGTAGGCAATAGCCTGATCCCGCGATTTTCTAAAGGTAGGTAGCATACCCCTTTCGAGATCGCCATAGCCTAAAATCCACGACTGACTGCGGCGCTAGAATCTCCGAAAAGAGAGAAAGTAGGACTAGCGACTTTTTTTTTCGAAACAAAAAAACTCCCAACGTTGCAAGTATCCTGCTTCGCGAGTTCGTATTTTTTAAGTATGTGTGTAGCGACAGCTATGCTGTCTTAGCGTACCAGCCTGGTTCATTACCCCCCCCCCCTCTTACGCGCTTGGTGCAAGCAATGTCTGCCTGGTCAGTGAAAGCCCGACGTGCTCCGTCCCGGCATTGTAGGCATGCGAGGGCCAATATTCATATGACTACGGCCATGCACGATAATTAATACACCCCCCCATACGACTACGGCCATGCATGATATCGAGCATACACACCCCGCCCCCCGCCCTAACCCCACGCCCACCCTCTCCATCCATCTGCGCGGCATTTACTACACAGGCCAGCTCGTGTCTGCTGCGGGCGCGGGCGGTGCCGCCATCGCTCGCTCCGCCCGACAACACCCGCGGGCGGCGATAGCATCGACGGCGGCTACGGCAACAGCTGTCTGGGTTGGTGTTGAGTCGCAGAGGTCGGGAGTGCTGCTGTCACGCAGCCCTCGGACGAGCTTGTTTCGGGTGAGCATTACTGTTGAGGGCGAACACGGCGGCAAGTGTGACTGGAGTGAAGATGATAGTTATTAGCACCCACCCACCACGGGGTGGAGATTTTAGGTAAAGGTTACGGTTTCGCGGAGAAGCTCGAGTCAGCCCTGGCGATGGTCGGGGTTGAGAACACACGCCTTTAGTGGGTGGTAGCGGGATAGAGGCTGACAACGAGCTAGCGAACAGCTAGCGGAAAGCCAGCTAATAGCTAGCGGAAAGCCAGCGAACAGCTAGCGGAAAGCAAGCGAACTGCTAGCGGAAAGCTAGCGAACAGCTAGCGGAAAGCTAGCCAACAGCTATAACTAGCAACCCGGCAAGTAACACCGATCTCAGTTTACACTCATTGTCATGTTGCATTGTGTGCGGCCCCGCCCCAGGCCCGTTTTGGGATACAGCTCGCCAACAACGAGACCTCTGATTCGGTCGCATCTCGCGTCCGACCTTACCCTATCCAGCCTCGCCTTATCCCCATCCTGCCGCATTTATCAGGCATATTTTGATAAATATCTGTACATTACCAGCTACCAGATACCATAGCATTACTTTGTTTTTCTGACGGCCTTATCTTGTCCGGCCTTTTGCCTTTTGCTCGTCCGTCGCCTTTTCTATCTCCTAACAACGCACGCTTGGCGTTGTAACGTCTGCATGAACCGAAAAAAAAAATCCTACTCGAACCGAAACAACCGCCTGCACGACCCGACCGAAACAACCGTCCGCGCGAACCGAAACAAACCGTCTGCGCGAATTGAACCGGAACAACCGTTTCGTTCACGAAACAAAAAAAAAACACACACATTAAAACTAAATGAAAAGCCTTCCGACAAGTACTTGTCATGGGTTCTCGAAACGGCGGCGGAAGCTTCCATAGCGTCGCCCCTCCGCGGGGTCATTCTGTCCCCTATCCCCGGCCCCGAAGCCGAAGAGGAAGTCGAGGAAGGGGAACTCCCTATCAATCAAGAAGTCGCGGGATCAAGGAAGGGAATGTCGAAAAACCTTGTTCGACGAGGGGGTGCTAAGACCCGCAGGACCGTTGGTAGCGGAGAAAAGAGGCGTTCTTCGGCGAGCGCAACAGAGGGAGCGGGGGGGGAGGAGTAGGAGCGGCGGAGATCCAGAAGGTTCTCGACAAGACGCGGGATGTGGAAGAGGCGGGAGGTTATATGGACAAGGCGCGACATGGGAAAGGGAAGGTGACGTCGGTGTGCGCCGGAGTCAGGGTAGGCTCCGGCCTGGGGCTGTACCACAAGTTCGCGCAAGGTGAAGGAGTTGATGAAGAGATGTGTTTCTTTTGTTGTTGCAGGCCTCTCTCCCTTTCTAGCACTGCGTGAAGTGAAAAGGGTTCTGTATGTAGATTCGTCAGTAATCACTCCACTCGAGTGCCGAGACAACCAAGTAAGTCCAAAACTCCATGAGTCCCGTACTGATGGTTTTTCCGAAAAGTAGATTTCCGATGGTGACGTAAACTGAGGGTTACTGCTGGTTATACGGTAGTGGTCAATATATAGTGCCGATTGAGTACAATAGTGCCGGCTGCCCTATATAGTGCCGGTGTAATCGCTTGGCACAGATGGGATTATTCAACCAGTGTGCTATTACGGGGGACCATAGTAAACAGGACCAAATATTGTTAGTAACAATAGGTAAATATATAGGTTTTTATGTATACCATAGGTCCTATTAACTATGAACCCCCGTAATAGTGTGCTATTAAAAGTGCCGGTCGCCGCTTTAGTGCCGGTATTGTTGGCTAGCGCATACACGGAGGGACCGGCACTACTGTATAGCGCTACCTGCCTAAAAACAGGGCGTCCTGTTTTCAACTGGCGGTAGAGTATTGGACGTTCTTCGCACGCACCTGCTCGAGCTAGCGACACCCACCCCCAGTCAAGCGACGGTAGAGGGATGACTCGCGGTGATGCTTTCCTCTTTGGCCGGTAGTACATACACTTCATACAGTTCATACAGTTCCTCGTCTTGTACTTCGTATCCTTGGTGACACGTCCTTTTGCTTGTGGCCAAGCCCGTTGCTCTCCTCGGTAATATTTTTTTGAAAGAAAATCGTATTACTAGAGTTTTTTTTTTTGCTCTCGCGTATGCTGGCCTGGATGAAGTCGGCGATGATTTCACAGGGAGAGGGTGTGTTATTGTTGGTATGTAGCTGGGCATCGTTTATGTAGCTCGCCAAAAAACAAAATGCTCTACATACGCACGTGTTTTTTTTTTTTTGCTTGACACGAGTGCTCTTTGCTTGACAAGAGTGCTTTTTGCTCTGCACACACAAGTGTTTTTGCTTGGGCATGATTGGTTTTGCTGGACAAGCGTGCCTTTTGCTCTACACAAGCATGTTTTTTGCTATGTGACACATGGTTTCTTTTCCTTGACGCAATTTGTTTTTGCTTGACGAAAGTGTTTTTATCTCTACAAAATGCTTTTTTGCTTTGGCGCAAGCGTTTTTTTTTTTCGCTTCACAAAGACGTGATTTTCTCTCACACATGCGCGCGCGTGCGTTGTCTCTTGCAAGGGCTGAAAAATCTGGACGTGTTCGACGGTCGAAGCGATTGCGAGTTGATGGCAGCCGAGACGTCTCCTGAGGATGTGGTGAGCAAACGTCATATCCAACCAGGGGTGTTCGAAAGGTCACTTTGTTTCTGAGTCCCAGACAGAGGGGGGAGGCATCCTAAAGCAAAGTAGACGTACACTAGTTCGTTACACCTCGGACAGATCATGTACAGATCATATACAGATCATTGAATCCCACTTGATGAGCTAGATCTTTCAGGGCAGATAGATCCCTGATCTGTATGATCTATATGACCTAGCTCACGTTGCTGGGTGAGATCCGTAGAATCTGCAGGATCTGGCACATGTTTCCTGGTTGGAGCTGTGCTGTACAGACTATGAAAAACATATCACAAGGGCAGGCTAGGATCTAGATGTTCTATCTGTAGATGATCTGTCCGAGGTGTATTTATTTCTAAAAGTAGATGCCTTTTTTAACTTCGTCCAGAAATATCACCTTTCTGTTTTTTTTTCATTCTGGCCTTGGGAGGGAGTGTCCTGATGGCTCGTTTTCTCTTTTTTTTCGTGTATTCTCCTCTCCGTCCAGCACTCCATCAAGAGCGAAGGCAAGTCTCTGAATTACGCCTCGCCCAAAAAACAAACTGTACCCCTTTAGAGCTGGCTGAAGCCAGATTCTACCACGTTTGTTGACCCGCGAGTCATACATACAAATTTTAAAAAAATCTCCTGTTCAACCAGTTACCAGCATCCTGGTGCGCGAGTCCCTCACCACCCTCACCACAGCTAACTATCTTTTATGTGTATGGTTGTCGCCATACGTTTTTCAGAGGCTGAAGTATCGCGTTTTTTTCTGACTGGCTTCTGCTTCGCTACGAGACACTGCTGTGTAGGGCACGTACGTGTTGCTTTGCAAAGAGGTCCAGCACGGAAAGGCGCTGGGAAGAGCTTCCGCTCATGCGTAGTATGGAATGGTTCGAGTCGAAAGTGAGCTTGATGCGCACGCACAAGGTCACAGGCGTCGACGACCCGACCCAGCGTCCTACGGCGGGCTTAACACCTATCACTCTGTCCCGAAATATAAACACCGTTTGGTTGAATCGTTCGTGTAAAACCGGTTCTTATATAATGGGACAGAATGGTAAATTTCCATAGACGCCTCGCTTGAGGAGCTCTATGCTATTAAGTCATTATTGCTATTAGTAAGTAATTAGTACTATTGGTATCATGAGTCATTGTTAATAGTATAATTTTTAATAGTAAGGCATTCGTAGTGTTAGTGAGTCATGAGTACTATTGGTGTGTATTTAGTACTATTAGTGACTCATGAATACTATTAATAAGTCATTAGTACTATTGGTAAGTCATTGGTACGATTTGTAAGTCTTTAATAATATTAATATCATTAAGTCATTCGTAGTGTTGGTGAGTCATAGTACTAATTAGTGAGTCATTAGTACTATTATTAAGTCATCAATACTATTACTAAGTCATTGGTACTTTTACTAAAATAAGTCATCAGTACTATTACTAAGTCATTTGTACTGTTAGTACTATTAGTGAGTCACCCAAGAAACTGATTTTGAGAAAAGCACAAAAAGTGCAAGCCCGATAAACAATCCCCAACTAATAGTACTAATATTATTAAAAGTAGGTATATCATCACAAATATTATTAAGACACTAATGGTATTCTAAGGATATTGGGTTAAGGAGACCGGTCAGTCCCAGTGACCTATTTTGGCCGAAAAGTGCTTGCTACCCGCCTATCGTAGAACGCCTCACCACACCGCTTGAACTCCTTCCACTACAGTAGAGCTTACGAGTTGGCCCTAGCTTTTTAAAAAAATGCCTGCCACTACAGCAGTACTGCTTACGAGTTGGCCCTAGGTTTAAAAAAAATGCTTGATCGTATCCCTGCACTACTTGTAGCTCTGGCTCTTCAATACGTCTTCATTCCGAGAATTTCCCCGGGTGGTTAGGATTAGTGCTGAAAGTTCAAGTACAGGTGTATTCCAACCCATTTTGTGAAGCACCCACCATTATACGTACAGTCCTCTGCTACGACTTGGTTTGCTCTCCGTTTCACGCGCGAGCGATATTATCCCGTTTCGTCTGCCCGAATTCGGAAAATAAATAATTAACTCTATTTCCAGTACGAAATGCAGAAGTTGGGAAAATTTATATTTTAGCGGGCAAGTAATGTGCGTGGAAAAAAAGCGAGCGTACCTTGTAAAATGTCGGATGTCTTGTTGAGTAGAGCTGTGTGTTGGCTGACTACGTACGTATCGGCGCATACTGGTTGGCTACGATAAGTTTGTACAGTTGGTTGCGCGCGGTAAGTTGCAGAGTTCGGTGTCTTTGTATCGGACTGCTACGGGGGGCCATAGTAAATAGGACCCACGGTACAGACAAAAACCTATAATTTTCCCTATTTTTACTCGCGATGTTAGTATTTGGTCCCTTTTACTATGGTCCCCCGTAATACCGCGTTCGTGCCTTCGACCCGTGCCTTTTTATCTACAGATGAAAAGTCAGCTTGTTGGTTAACTCCGCCATCCAACGAATAAGCAGCCGTCAAGTGCAGCCAAGGCATGCCTTAGTCGCCACCCAACTAGTGCCAACTAGTAAGTAGCCGTCACGTCCAGCCACGGCATGTCTTATTTCGCCACCCAACAAATGACTATTTCGGGGGACCATAGTAAATAGGACCAAATATTGTTAGTAAAAATAGGTAATATACAGGTTTTTGTGTGTACCGTAAGTCCTATTAACTATGGCCCCCCGTGATAGCCGTCAAGTCCAGCTAAGGCATGCCTTGCTCACAGCCCTATTGCTGGGGCATATCGAGTTCGACCATCACCTTCGTCGTCACGGTTACGAGAATGCTTGTGCTCCTCACACTGCAGGGATCAAATCTCCTCCTGCTAAGCCGGTCTGCCATGGGCACGTGGTCTCTTTCTCCGCTGAGGATTGTGCTTCACCGCGAGAGTAGCTCGCCCGTACCTCGCGTGGAGTCGGACGATGACAGCAGGCGTCGTCGAGGAAGCCACAGGAAGAACAGAAGGACGCGAAGCAGCAGCAGCAGCAGCAGCAGGAGCAGAAGAAGCAGGGCCAAGGAGGTCGAGGAAGAAGAAGAGGAGGAGGAAAAGCAGGAGCGGTTTCATCTGCAAGTGAGTTGAATGACACCTCGGGCGGATAATGAATTCCTAGTAAATTATCTACCTTGTAGACGTTTCAGGGCAGATAGAGATAGAGAGTTCCCTTATCTGTATGATCGAGCTCATGTTGCCGGGTGGGGGCCGTCTATAATTTGAATGATCTGGAACATGTTTCCTGGGTTGGACCCTGTACTTGAGAGATCCTGCACAGCACCTCAGAAAGGTAGGTTAGGATCTTGATCGTCTAGATGATCTAGATGGTCTATCTGTAGGTGATCTGCATGGTCTATCTGTAGATGATCTATCTGTAGATGGTCTATCTGTAGATGATCTATCTGTCGATGGTCTAGATGGTCTATCTGTAGATGATCTAGATGGTCTGTGTAGATGATCTATGTGCAGATGATGTAGATAATCTAGATGATGTGTCGGCCGTGTGGAATCTTCCCAGTGAGCTTGGTCACTCGAGTGCTTTTTGTCATCTCAATGGTTTGGTGACGTCAGGTGAAGCTCTTCCTGACTCCTGAGGATACTCGTTCCAACGGACTAGGGGAAAAACCCTGCTCGTCCAGGGTGTTTCGTAGGAATTGCGCTGCCGCCCTTCCCGGGGTTCACCCCCTGCGCACGCATGTCTGGCGAGGGACCTCTAGGGAGTTTGTTGCGTACCAGGTACTAGATTATGGGTGCATATGGGCGTGAGGTTACGCGGTCAAATACGTGGGTACGTCTTTTACTCTTTTTCCTGCGAAAGTAACCCTGCCCCAACTCAATGTTATGCGCAGTTCTCAAAGGAGTAACCCCGCCGCCCCTCCCGACTTCCCACCCGGCCGTCTCTCACCCACATGCGCCCCAAATAAACCCACGCTCCTTCGTGGCATCTGCAGTACACGCTCGCTCTGAGCGCGGTGGAGGGGGGCGGGCTGGTCAGGGACGTGGGTGTTCCGGGTGACGTTTGACGCGGAGACAGAAGACGTGTGGTTTCAGACTTCGCTGGCACAACGGAAGGGCACGTTTGGAACAACCACCGGTGGTGATCAGGTGTGCGGCGGAGTGATCGAGGCCGCCTTGTTGGTTTGCCTCCTCCGTTCGGTCGTTTGTTCACCCCGATACGAGCCACGGAACACCCGCATTACTTTCCCGGAGGCAGCCCAAAATTACACCCGGCGCTTTGCATGCAGCCGCCGGGTAGAGCTGTCCCCGTGTTGTCGATGAGTTTCGTGCGGTGGAGAAGACGCATTGTGTATTGCGGGATAAGGCGCGTCGGTTGCGGAGCTCGCAGCGTAGCGGCTCAGAGCGTGTTTCCCGCTGCCTGCGTTCACGTTCCGCAGTTATCGAGGCCCTTCCAGTCATGTCTTGGCTTCAGGGATGGCGTCGAGCCTGACGTGTGAATGCGTAAGGTACATAGCCGATGTGTCGTGTTGATGAATTTTCGGTGTTCACGTTACTTCTCGTTGGTGGGGATCTCCCGTGTTTACTGTATTTAGGCACGATTTCTTCTTAGACTGGGCCATGGAGGACTGTTTCCAACGTATTGTTGTGACTTTCGAGCTCACGGGCTCTATTATTAATAATGTTCACACTTTCTACCCTCGCCTTGTCTTTTGGCTAACGGCGCGGCGGGCTTGCCTTAGGTGGCCAGGGTGAAGAGAGTGAACGAGGACATGCTAAAGAGAGGCAACAAGCACGCTGCGGTCCTCAGAACGCGAGCAGAGCAGTTCACAAGGTGCGGTGTCGGTCTTTCTACCCTGCGCCTAGCACATCTTATCGATATCACATCCTAGCGTATCATATCGATATCGTATTCTGTCGTATCATATGGATATATCGTATCCTGTCGCATGATATCGATATGGTATATTATCGTATATTATCGTATCCTAGCGATATCGTCTCCTGTCTTATCGTAACGATATCGTACCCTGCCGTTTCATATCGTGTAGTATCAAACGCCGGTACTCTCCGTGCCGTTAACAACTTGGAATTATAGTTTAAAGAATGCTTCCGAGTAGTAGAAGGCTTACGTGTCGCCCAAGCCACGTGGTAGCGCAGCAGCTACACCTACATGTGCGGCGACAAGGGAAGCTACTCGGTACACCTGGTATAGCATGCATCTTCAGCTAGATTTTGGTCAATTTGAGCAGATTCGGGGAGGTGCCGGTTTTTATGTGCCGCCCGGGCGTGTGTATGCACAGCAGCTGTATCTACGAGAAATATAAACTAATAGCTGGTGCAATATACGGGACTGCAGTCCTGAAAGGGTTAACTCTCTATGGTTGATCAACCATTGTTTGTTGGCTAGTCCTCCTCGTCTCGTACACTGCTTGTGCGCGCCAATCATACGTGGTAGTGTCGAATACCCATGATACCAAGGTATGTCGTACCTGGTAAGCTCTATTGGGCCGATCGGGCGGTTGCTGATGCGGTGAGTCGATTCGGCTCTTCGATCGACCGATCGAGAGGGATAGAATTATCATCTTAATTTTTTATCCACGCGTTTATTTGTTGATTTGTGTACGTATCGTAAAGCTGTTTTTTTTTTTCTGGATGGATTGGTTGAATTACCTGTACCAAAACTACGTGTTTTTTTTTTTGCTAGTAGTGGGGGGGGAGTGATGCGGAAAACTTGTTTTTTCGTTTGAAGCAAGTTTTTTTTCGCCCGCTTAAAACCCAGGGTGCGCGCTACAGTATTTAATTTATGGTAGGAGGTATAGCTCCGAAAAGAAATCTACTTTCTACCTTACCCCGAAACTGACGAAACATAAATCGAGACGGACATTCACATGGTCTACGTAAGAATACCGTACAACAAAAGCAAAGTGTAAACACCAACGATGTTGGGTAGGTTTCATACCATAAAAACTAAATTTAGACGCAGCTACAGGTAGTTCCTCAGGTAAGGAGGCCATCCAACACGATCAAATATTTGGCCGAATGCCACCCATGTCGAAGCGCGGGTCCCTCAGAAACGATACAGGCGGTGTTGCAAGCACCCGTCTAGGAGGAGGAGGAGGAGGAGGAGCAGGAGAAGGAGGAACGTTGCAGCAGTACATGCTGTAGTAGGAGAGTCATGGCGGTGGCGTGCATGCCCCTACGTAACGGCAGCAGGAAAATCATCATGCTCTATGCACGCGTGCCGTGCATGTATGTCCCTACGTAGCGTTGGTTGGGCTTCGGACAACACCCCTTACCCCGCAGCCTTTCAAGCTGTTTCCTTCGTGTGTGTGCAAAATAGAGACGCCGTAATCATCGCGTAATCTCTTGAGTTTTTTTTTTTTGCCTTCTCAGATCCCTGAACATTAACTTTTCAGGGCAAAACTCGCGGGGTGGGTCTGGTCGGGTCACCAAATATGACCTGACCCCGACCCAACCCATGATGCCCCGGCCCGACCCGATCCCGCCCGACCCAACCCGTGAGATTTTGAGGACCTCCTGACCCGACCCACGGATCGAGTCAGTCATGTCCAGTGAAGAGCCCTGAAAAATTCAACAAATGTATCCTTCTGACTTGCAGGGTGTCGGCGCTTGCGCGGAGTCGTGCGAGGGACGCAAAAGAGCTCCAACGGGACAGGGTCCTGAACCCCGACAAGTACAAGCGCGTGCACCGCTACATGCGAGGTGGGTTGCTACTCGCAAAACGGTTCTTGTGCATGTTTTGCGCACGGCAGCTGGGGGGTTTCCGATGAGATTTTCGATATTTACAGCTGGGGTTTGTCTTGTCAACTTTTGTCTTAACGTTTTGAAGAACCGGTTCTTGCCCCGCGTTCGCTACGTATGCGGTTTTGAGCTCGTGACGATTGGGATCGTCGCGGAGTTTGTTCCTTGTATGGTGTGGCATGCGCGGTGGAGAGTGCGCACGCTTTTACGACACGCTTTTTTTTCGGTCAGAGACTATCGAGGTCCATGTTATTTACTGGAGATGAAGAACGGTGCCAACCGAAAGACGTCCACCGAAACAAAAAACAAAAAAACTATGAATACCCAAGAGTAGTGCTGTGGCAGGGGTTGATTTTTTTACTTGATTGCCTTTTTTTATTGATTTTGATCAGTTTTTGATTGAAATTGAAACGCACGTGTTTTTACTTGATTGAGGATCCCGGTACTGAAACGCTTGGTGGAAAGTCTTTGAAATGGGAGAGAGCGGGGTGCAGTGTACTCATGGCAGGCATGGCCGTAGTCGTATGATGGGAGGTGGGGGCCACGTGAGCGTGTGGCACCGCGGAGGTTTCTAACCAAGGGCAAGCAGTGTGGTACACGAGATAGATATGACATGCGCCCAAGCTACAACCCACAACCCCATGCCGTGAGCGAGGTGGCTTTTCAGCGATGTGCGAAAATATGTACCTGGTAGAACCGTTTAGTTGTTCAGATGAAGGCACAAGCGGTCCTTTACTTTTCCTCACCAGGTACCTGGTACTTGCTGTATGTACAACTATGGGGTCGCCCAAAGCTTGGCTTTTACGCCGACAGTACTGGGCTCTCCTATGCCATGCGGCGCATCCGACTTGTGCTCTACGGCCAGTACTCGTACGAACACCGAGGGTTGCGCCGCTGGTAAAATTACTCTCAGCCTTGCCAGTAGCTTGATCGTGAAAACGTCCGGCGGAGGCGTTCCGTAGGAATCGCGCGTGGCACGATCATACCTGGGGTATACGAACCAAGTATAGCCCATGCCTTTTTGGTGAGGTGGGTCCAGGGTGCTCGACGAAAAAGAGAAAACGACCTACCACTCCCTTCCCAGTGTCAAAATGAAGAACAAACCGAACTAGTGCGGCGGGAATTCGGGACGAAATCACGAAAAGTGAGTTTTTTTCTCATATTTGTATTTTAGTTGGTTTTAGTGTCCACCCCACCTGTCTGGGTCTCGAAAATGGGTAGTGGGGTGATGTGGGGATGTGGGGATTTTTTTTTTTGGTGGGAGTCCTGGGTGAGTCCCTATTTTCCTGCCCGTAAAAATTCGTGCGCCACGGTAGAGAGAGGCCATGCTGTTTTCCCACGGCTCGATGCTTGCTCCGTTGTTGTCACGACGAATCGATGATTGATCCAACTTGACCCGATGTGATTTTTGTCGAACACGCTGTGCACCGCTGCAGAGGATTCTCACACGACGGGAGGGGCCGGCGCGAGGCCGGCGAGATGGGGAGAAGATCGTCGCCGCAACGATATCCGGCTCAAGTAGCATCAAGTTAATTTCGTGTTGCTCGTCGTTCGTAGCCCAGGTGAACGGCGCTCGAAAGTACGCGGTGATGATGGTGGGTACTGTCGCCAGTAGAACGTGTCCGCAAGGCCAGCGCGAGAGTACCCAGTTTTCTGCTGGCATTTTTCGATGCGAGCGGCGCTACGTAGCCCAAGTGAATAGCGCTCGAAAGTAGCATCGTCACGGCCACTGAGCTGGTGCGCGCTTTCCAGAGCTCGTTGCCCTGCATGCTATTTGGGAATTGCTAAAAGTTGCCCGCGAAGTCAGCATCCGTGTGTGTCTCGTTTTTGCTCGACTGTTGGCTGAAGGTGTTTTTTTTTCTCGAAAAGATGCGCCCGAATATGTTTGCTAGACCGGTCCGAATTGGGGGCGCCGCTTTGCCAGATGATGCTACGTACATAGCTGTACGGAATGGTTTGGCGGAGTGTTTTAGAAGGCGCACTGATATCGATTGGTGGGCGAACACGCTGGCATACCATAGTGGACTTGAGTCGTGCGCAGTTTGTCCGCGAATCACAAGTAGCGTGCAGTTTGAGTGTGACTCGTAGCGTGCGATTCATAGCGCGCGTGCGAGCGACTGAGATTTGTTTTGGTACATCCAACGATGACTGGAAATACATTCAAGCGACTGACAACATGAAAAAAAATGATGAGCGGCCGACCACGCAGTCACCGCGCGGAACTGCAGGGGAAGCATTGTAAACGGTGCTTGACTCCCCCCCCCCCTCTTTCGGACGCAGGCGACGATAGCGATACGTGGCATTTTTCTTGCCAAAAATCGTGACGACGGCCGTGTGAAAACCCCAGCCCCGCCGGTCAGTGGTTGATTTTCTGGGCCACCAAAATAAAGCCAGAAAGCCAGCGCCACCGGGGGACGATAGGGTCCCCCCCCGGATCGGAAATCCTTCCATACATCTACAACTTCAACAACCCGCGGGGGTTCCTCAGCTGAGGAAAACCCTGAAGATTGCATGCCTTGTCGTTGGAATCCTATTTCGGGGGAACACAGTATTACATAGTATTACTAATCAGAACCAAATATGGTGTGTAAAAATACGGGGATATACCTGGTATGGTTTTTGGGTTCTGATTCTTACAACATTAGCCCCCCTCCGTACTATATGAGTTTTACGATAGTATCCGTTTTTTTTATACTTGTTCGTCGGGTGACAGCGACCACTTTTGTTCGCGGCCCAGTGTTATGGGTGAGAAGAAGAGAGCCCCTCGATATCAGGAGCCTCATGAGGTGTGTTTAGAGCGTGTTGCCGCTACCGGATATAGCGTGCGGTCGTGGTCGGCTGCGCGACACAAGCGAAAAGGTTACCGCGGCTGCGACGCCATCATGGCGCCGAACCGCAGGGGCACCATAGGGGCAGCACGTGTAGCGGTGTTGCTTTCCGGCAGCCCCCATTCGCGTTCGTTCGAGTGCCCAGCTATTGATAGCATCCGTAGACGGCAACCTCAACCCCGTTTAAAAGCTGCCACGATTTTTTGGGGAGACACGCCGCTAGGGCATATCGTGCGATATTGTTTTGAAGCGAGCTAAAGATTCAAAGCAAACCCTTTTCCGGATTCTGTCCGTGGATCCTCTCGCGGTTATGGGTACGCAAAAACGCAACTCGATTTGGTATGTACCTCCACCGTGTGACGGCAACGACAATACCTCTAGTGATTCGCTTTTCGACGGTGCAGTTTGAGCGTGATCGCAACCACAACTCTACTCGAGCCTTTTCGCTGTTGACGAAGCATTTCGCGTATTCACGCGACGCCCCCCTCTCCCCGCTCCGACCGCACCCCTGTCGAAATACCACCAGCCCCACCGCAAGAGAATGTGATCCTCGCGGACATTTGTGGTGCACAAGGATTAAAAGTTAGGAATGAACCAGCTCGTGATGACCGCTTCCCCCCCGAAGAGAAGTGACAAAAGGAGGTCCTTCGAGCGGGAGCCATATCGCGCGGTGCACACGTAAAAACATCTACTTGTACACCAATATGCCAATAGTGCACACGGCGGACAGATCATGATCTACAGTGCATAGATCATCTACTGCAGTCCCTCACCTGCCGCAGGCATAGGTTTATGCGGGATCTGTATAGTACAGATCCAACCCCCAGGAAACATGCCCTACTGTGGATAGTATCATGCAGATCGTACGGCTCCCACCCGCCAACATGAGCTATAGATCATACATATCATGCAGATCAGGAATCGATCTGATCAATATTTACAACAGTAGATCATGAACTGTGGGAATCGATGTTCTGTCGGAGGTGCGAGGTAGTGCGAAGCGCCTGCTACTTGTTTCGGCGCCTTGCCCTGTCCCGACCACATTGCCGTCTATCCGGTACTAAAAGTTGCCAGGTACGGAGTATAAGACCAGGTGTGGATACCAGGTTCCCTTCCCCTAAATAGTACCGCCTCATTATTCACAACTTCAACGACCCGCCAAAGGTCTGTTGCTCCGTTCCGTGTTCGTAGACCCGAGGTACCCACCCATCTAAAATAGGTGTGTGCGGGTCACACCACCACAGTCACGCTAAAGAGAAACCTGCCCGTGGCGTTCGCCCCTAGCATACGAAACATATTATATGCAGTAGTACCAGGTATGTATAGAGTATCGAATGATACGTGTGACCACCCTCAATAGCGGTCGCTGTCGTCATCGTCTGATGAGAGGGATCGTTGCCCGCGCCGAGCTCGCCCTCCGCCTCCGCCGACGTTGCTGCCTCTGCTTCTTCTCCGAGGGGCTTGTATTTTCCTGCAAATGTTTCGGTATTCGGCGCAAGGTTGTCACGATGAAAGAAGCTTTCCCAGTCGCGCGATCAACCACGAACAATTGCCACGTTGCTGCTATCACAGTGAAACTCTTGAGTCAAAGAATACCAACCAAACGCCTGATTATATCTACAACCACAACCAACCGATTGCTCCTCGAAACGGTTCCCGATCTCTAGTAGGTAGTCTCCATAGCATCGGCCGCCGACGCATGTGTGTTTCTTCACATTTAACTGTTCGTTCCGCCCATTGACCTCCGGCAAACCCCAGTGTCTGTGCCGGTCCGTCATATACCCTGGACGGATGCCTAACTCTGTGATCACAAGCTACGATAGAGCAGTCATACTTCGAAATACATCGGATACTATTTATAGACCATGTAATGACAACGTACTCGATACGAAATGCAAAGTTCAACTATTACGGCGGGGCGGGGGGGGGGGGAGGGGGTGTACTCATTATCATGCATGGCCGTAGTCATATGACCATAGACCCTCGCATCCCTACAATGCCGGGACGGAGCACGTCGGGTTTTCACCGACCAGGCAGACATTGCTTGCACCAAGCGCGAAGCGCCGTGGGGTATTGGGCGAGTCGCATGAAGGGTGAGCTGCATCCTACTAGAACCGCTTTAGAGGCGGATTTTCTTGCTTATGGATGACAGCATCAATGAATTGATTTAATTTCCGGCGTGGCCACTTCCAGAGACAGCAATGGGTATACTATATAGCTGCCTCTTGGGTGCCTCACCATGTACATACTACGTGATACGATCATCCCCCTTGTGCGGAGGGAAGGTTCTCCCCGCACAAATATGATCTAACTTGACCGCCAGTCGTGGTAACCGCAAAAAAAAAAAAAAAAAAAAAAAAAAGTACCTCACGCAGTGAGAGGCGTGTTTTACAGCGTCGTCGCCATCCGACGTCAACCCAACCTATAGATGCCGGGTATGGTTTGGAGGAGGGGGGGGGGCATAGTACTCAGAACGCACGATGGACCCCAAAAACATACATTAAAAAAACGACTACTGGTTCCGATTACTAATCGTGTTCCCCGCGTATTAACGCAAGGTTTTGCAGCCGATCGGCCTACAATAAAAAACACCATATATCGACATAGCAAAAACAACCCCCACGAGAATTAATTGACCCAGGGTCGACAGCAGCAATGTAAAGGAGAAGAATCGAATTGACATTTACCTTGCACCATTGTATGCGACGCCTTCTATGACAGGGGGTACGTCTCTTATTACGGGGGACCATAGTAAATAGGACCAAATATTGTTAGTAAAAATAGGTAAATATATAGGCTTTTGTGTACACCTTAGGTCCTATTTACCAGGTCCCCCGTAATATATGTTATCCACGACAGCAAACGGCAGCAGAACGATCGTGACCCTATCACGGAGGCACCGAGAAGTAGGTTTCTCGTTCCCATTTTTCCCCAAATCTGACAGTCGAGGAACAAATGGGATGAGGGGGCGAGGACCAAGCGAAACGTAGAAAACATGCCGACTGTGGCAGACGTTATGCGTGCTTCGTTAGACGAAAGCGTATGGTAACTACGGTGGGGGGCGGGCTGCTGGTATCTGAGAAAATATAGTGTGGGAGACCAGCTACATAAACGCTCCGCCTTTGTCGCCCCTCAAGCACGACATAAGCGTATGTTAGTTCCGGAAGAACCGCACGGAGACACGCTACAACACTGCGTGCCGACAACCAGGTAAACGCGTTCCGGGTGCATCACACCGCGATCGCATACCTCAGCGCGTATCACCGTCAGAGGGGTCTGGGAAATCGTACACGACGTTCCCACGGGACAACCAACGGTAGCAGAACCCCTAATCAACTAGGCTACAAGTTTGGGGACAATAAGGAATAGAAGGCACCCGCAAACAGGATACGCATCAAAAGAGCGACGACATTGAGATAAGAGAAGGGTCAACAAGTATGAGTGTGATCTCATGCCGCAGCAGAGAGAGGCCTCATTGATCCCAAACTATATACGAATTAACGTACGACGCGATGTTACAACAGTAATCTGGACCAGAAAAGAGGGGACGCCAGCAGGGTGGATCCCTTTTCGGGAAAGCCTCCTTGTTGTATGGGGAGACAGTGATTGAGTATCACTCCGTGAGCGATGTCGCAGCTCTACAACAGCACGACAAAGTAGAAAGAGGCTAGGAAAAAAAACAGACTATCCCGCCCGCCCGTCGTTGGTAGCGAGGTGTACCGTCGACAACGACATCAGTTTTGTTAGTGTTTATTTTACCGGGGTACCTACTCTCTGCGACGAGGTGCCGCGTTGATAGCTAGACAACCATCGCGGGAGTAGTAACCCTGGGTGAGAGTCTCCGGCTGGTCGCAGCAGGAGGCCTCATTACTCCCAAACTATATACGAATTAACGTACGACGCGATGTCACAACAGTAATATATGTTATCCACGACAGCAAACGGCAGCAGAACGATCGATGAGTCGGATGGTGACCCAGCTGTTTAGCGACGTTGCTTCGCGCCCGACGCGCGGTCGGCGGGCGGGGCGTCCCTCCGTGACCAGACGACAGGCAGTCGGCTGGCGCGGGCTCGGGCCTAGAGACCAAGAGAAGCGCACTCGGCGCTCACCTCTCCATGGATACGTACTCGTAGACTACACTGCTATACAGCAGCAGCAGTCAGTCACATTATGAAACACAAAATACCATGACAGGTTGACTCTAGCGTACTCGGCACGTCTCTTCGCCGCCAGACCAGAGGCAAATTGCCTTGGCTCGGACGCTTGGGTCCTACGCGCAGGGCAGCGCACTCAGCGTATGTCTTCGCGGCACTAAACCACAACAACAGCAGTTGGTCTCGGCGTGTGGTTGCTCGAATCTCTGGAGGCACAAAATCTGATTTTTCCGCATAGGAAGAGTGTTTTGATTTGCCATGTTCACATCTGAAAATGCGATCGGGTGAAAATCTGAAGCTCAAAAATCGAATCGCATAGGAAACGGCCTATAAGAGTAAATGGCAGGAAAATACGAAGTTTGATAGCGGTTATACTGAAGTCAGTATATAACGTACCTTTCACGAAGAAGAAATTCGGACTGGACCAGCATTCGTGTTTCTTATTTTTCCCCACTATTACTAAGTGTTTTCAATTGTAGCTCGCCCGAGAAAAACGCCTTGATATTTTTTCTATATATATTTCTTGACCCCTACCCATGGTCCCTGAGCCTTTTCGTACGTGGTCATACGAATAGCCAAGCGCAGCTTATATTTCTGAAAAAAGACCTCACGAATTAGAAAAATACCAAAAAAGGACGAAACCGAGGAAAAACGTTAAGAATTGACCAAAAACGAGAACGAAAAAAAATGCAACATCTTCAAACAAGTAAAATCTACCTAGCAAATATCTATGTCGCGAGTCGCGAGAGAATTTCCATACCTCCGTCCAACCTTTTATTAAATGGTAACGCCTAGGGAACAGCAGGGCAACCCTTGCCCTGCTCTACAATTTATGGTCCCCCGTAATAGTCTTTTTTTCTTGTTTTTCACCCAACTGAGGAGACATCGTTTTTTTATTTTTGCTCACGGGTTATTGTCTACTCGGGACATGGTTGGAAATAAGCGGCGGGCGAATTGTTTCTCTTGGTCCTTCCATTGTGACAATCGGCGGTACCTACAAAAAATAACCGGGTATTTCTCAAATGCGGACCTCTGTACGAGTATTTGTTAGTCGGTGACATGTCATGTACTTGTACCAGCTAGTCCGCCAGCTCATGTGTATAGATAGCGAGCCATCCCGCAGTAGGGATGCACCTCACGTTCCTGAGTCCCTCACATTAGGAACTCAATATCTCACCCGATACAATACTTGGAAGAAATTCGTTCGGGCCATCCGACCGGCACTTGTATGCGCTAGTCCTAAAACGAATGTACGAGTATTTTTTTCATCATAACTGGTAGTTCCTCACTCAAGGAACTCAATTAGCCAGGCACCTTTCGCCTATAAAGCCCTAGTGACTACCGGGTACTATGCCATTCTACTTATTTTATTTTATCCTCAGGAGGATTGAAAGAAAGGCGACCTACCTGTTTCGTCGGGATGCCCGTCGGCTTGGCGCCTCTTCGTCGCTCTGACCTCCTGTGTCCCAGCCCGGTGTCCGCTTCGAATGCCGCGGGCTTTGCTGGTTCTGTGGTGTCGCGGATGTCCGACAACCGACAACCGTACATCGAGTCCGGGGGGTGAATGCAGTATCGCGATCGGGTAGTGCTAAGCAGGTGGAATTTCACCACATGATATCAGAAACTGTGGTACATGGTGGCGTGATGTTTGACTACTGTATATGCTCGGGTGATTTTGCTCGGGCGAAACGTATAGTTCATACCAGTAGTTCGAGATGCAAGCCGCGAATGGGGGCGTGATGTGTTCATGTACGTATAGTACAACACAAGCTCAGCGGTTTTTCTTCTCTATATATATCCTGCTGTAACATTCCGTCGTCGCTTTTGCTCGTATACACTAGCCCTAATGTGAAGACAACACACGCATACATTAGTTGCGGATTAATGAGGCCTCTCTGCTGCGATCAGCCGGAGACTCTCACCCAGGTGTTGACTCGATGTCAATCAACGCGGCAACTCGTCGCAAAGAGTACTTGCTCCAGTAAGATAACCTACCCCTGGTACACAATTCAATTCCAGGAGCACATGCCGTACAATGGAGGCGTTATGCACACAAGCCCGGGGACCCTGAGCTGGTTTATCTTCTCCTCGCTCTCACCCTGGCGCTGCGCCTCGCGCGGCCGTAGGGCAGAGGTTCGCCACACATCTGGCACTCCACCGATAGTTCCGGGTTCGCAAAAGTGCAGTTGGTGCACTGTTGTAGCACCTGAGAATCCTTGTGGGCTGTTTTTCGGCGGGGGGGGTAAAGCGCAAAAAACAGCGAAAGAAAAAAGGTTACTGCTGCTGTGACTCGTGTTTCGTCGAAACCTCCGCGTGTGGCTGGGTATATATATATATATATATTATATATATTACATCATATATATATAATATATACCTGGTATATAATATATATCATATATATGATATATATGCCAACTTTTTTTCGTCACCCTTGGTTGACCCTTGTCTAACCGTAGGTTTCTTCCCAACCCCAACTATGTTAGATATCCATCAGAACCGCTGGGCTAGCATAGCAGTCAGCTCACCATATAGACTTTGAGCTACGTTTGTGGCAGTCAGCAACCCTGTCCCAACTTCGGTTTGTTTCCAACTCTTCGTGATCTTATGCATCTATACCGCCATGGCCAGCGCGTCAAAACCGAACCACCGTATATAACACGGGTGATAAGATAACAACCCCCCTGGGACGAATTTTCCGCGAGGAGTTCATCCGAAACATGTCTTAAGGGCCTATAGGGCACACACAACGAAAATGGCGGCGCTGGGAGTACGTCGTCGATACTTTTCCAAAAACGCATCGCCCGGTGCTTGCATGTTCCTCCGAAGCGGTGTGTATCATGCGTGCCGCACGGCAAACGGTTGGCGCTGATGTATTTCTAGTAGCTCAGTGGATATTGTTATATCTCTAAAAAAGTTCCAACTAGTTTGTCTCCCCAAAAAAACTGATTGCATTTCTTAATGAGTATGCATCGACGAAAACTCCCGTTGGCACACTATAACTGAGTTCCCTAGACTGAGTGGCGTATACTATAGTTAGATATGAATACGTGCGATGCTTCATTCAGCCACTCGTCGGCAAATGAAAATCCCGTCTGCGACAGTTGAGCGTATCCGCTCGTGGTTCGGCTTTCCGGAAAGGTTGGGGGATGCAACCATGACGCGATATCGTTTTTTTTGTTCTTGAGAAGCACACCACGACCTCTTGTTGAAATTTCGCCAAAAATATCCCGCTCATATCCCTTTTCCTAACTGCAAGAAAAACGCCCACTCTGCGAAAATTTCGCCTATTTTTTGCCCCCTCAAAAATATATCAGGGAGCAGCTACAGTAGCTCTACACGTATTATTTAGTACATACCTGGTACCGACTTTTCTTTCAACACTAAATTTGAGTAGTTTATCCCAAAAAAGATTTGCAGGGCTGTTCACGGGTCGGGTAGTCAAACCTACCGGGTCGGGTCGGGTCGGGTGACGGTAACCGGACCCCCGATCCGTGATCATTTGGAGTTCTCTCGGTCCGACCCGACCCGACAGATTGCAGTGTGTACTCTGCTTACGACGTAACACTGTAGAATCTCTGGCGTACAGTAGTTTTGTGGCCAACAGAGCTTGTATCGCTCTACGACTGAAGAATCGGCACGGACACTGGCTGTGTGCTGGATGTCGACAGGTCGAAACAACGGTTTAATGTCAAGAGCACACATACACACACCCAGCCCGACCCGTGAGGTTTCGAAACCTTCCTGACCCCACCTGCGGGTTGGGGGTCAAGAAGAACCCTGAAGAATTGGATGCAGTCCTGTTAATAGACGGATTTAAGCGTTATTAAGACTGCAGTACCGTTTAGGGGACAAATCACTTGGAAATAGAGTGAGATGTTTGTTTCTGTACAGTGCAGTAGTAATATGATTCACACTTCTGACAGATCACCTACAGATCATGGACATATAATGATCTAGATATTTCAGGCCAGAGAGATAGATAGATCCCTGATCTGTATGATCTGTATGATCTGTATGGTCTGCAGCTCCATGCTACCGGATGGGAGCCGTATAATTTGCATGATCTAGGGCATGCTTCCGTGGTTGGATATACTTCAAGTATCTGTACTCGTATGCAGATCCTGCGCAAGCTCTCACAACGGCAGGTGAGGAACTAGATGATCTGCAGCAGATAGATAGATAGATCATGACCTGTCTATCCGAGGACTTTGTTTCGAGAAGAGGTGTGTACAGCAGCAGTGGTCCCCCAAAAGTGCCGGTATATATGTATGCGACAGGCAACAATACCGGCACTATTATAGCGGCAACCTGCACTATTAATAACTACTCACTCTAACACTACCACACTACCACACTGGTCCATCCTACAGTAGTAATCCCATCTGTATTGCCAAGCGATTCCACAGGCACTGCTATATATAGCCGATAGCCGGCACAATCGAGGGACCACTACTGCTGCTGCTGTACCTGGATTTGGCGCCGTGCAGATCTCGCACAGCTTGTTGGAGGATGAGTTCCCGACGAAGAAACACACCGGGCACATCCAGCAGCCGTGCCCGCTGCACGATATGGCACACAACAACACAGAAAAAATGGCGCAAAGTTATCGGACTCACCGAGCAACCGCGCACTCTGCACGCACGACACCAACAACAACAACGTTAAAGAGAAAGCGATGTACGGTACAGATTACGCCCAGCAACCATGGCCGCTGCACTACAACAAGCAGGGCAAATAAAAACAACAGAAAAAGGCGACGTATGTACCAGGTATACTATTGTTGTATGTATGGTATTGATATCCCCTTTTCCCTTTTTCGCGGCGTTACGGTTCATGGCGCAAGTGTCCCCCCCATGATACCTGACAGGCTTTTATCATCTCCTGCTTGACTACACGAGGAATGATTCACCCATCTGCGGCGGGAAGGCATAGCCTTAAAAGTACAGCAGTACAGTGCACCTATTTACGGGGGGCCTAAGGTTGTAAGAATCAGAACTCACGATGGACCCAAAACCCAGGTATCTCCCATATGTCTACGCGCCATATTTGGTTATGATTACTACTGGTATGTATTGCTGTGTTCCCTCGTAATAGCAAGAAACAGGAAAGCTACTGCTGTACGTAGTTCATGCTGAATTTCTTATTTGGGAATGGGTGCGTTCTGCACTAACTCCAGTGTAACGACTCCGGAATTTCATGTGTTTCATTATTGTTATTGTTACTGTTATTGTCATTATTATGGTCGCCATCCGACAATGTGTAGCATGAGCTTCAACGTTGATCACTCGAAACATTCCTGAAAGAAAAAAACGACGGAAATAAAGGAAATCTCGTAAAATCTCAGCCAGGTCCTTCTTATTTGCTCGACTTCTTGATGGTGGGTGTCCTCTACTCCCTGGGCAGAAATATAAGGACCGTTCGTATATTGACATGAATACCCAACGGCTCTTACATTTCGGTCCTGTACTACTGTACAGTTCGTAGTGTGCTGCCTCTACCCCTCTAGAATTGCAACCAACGTTTTTCGGGACGAACTAGTTGGAATTAGTGTAGAATATATCGTGACGATAGGTTAATACCGGTACGTAGTCATGTGTCCGACAGGAGCAGAGGGAACAGAATCACGCCGAGCTGCATCGGCAGATAGGGTGTTGTTGGGCCAAACGTTTATGTAGCAAAAACGTACGTTTCAGACTTTCAAGTACTGACTTAGACGACAGGTACGGAATTTTTTGTCGTTCATAGTTTGCCTGACATGCGTTGAGTTGTTGTGTTGTCGTTTACAGTTTACCTGGTACGATGTATTTATACTTACACGATAAATAAAACACATCAGCTGTGAGATCGAGGGTCGTCTCACCTCATTCCGCGAGAAATAGACAGCGATCCCTTCCTGGCGATCGGCGTGTGGCAGCCCCAAACGCGCGGGCCTATTCTCGACGGGGAGTCCGGGGCACATCTCTTCGCGATTCGGCTGGGGCTGGGAGGGGGGGAGGCGTATCGTATCCGCGGCGAGGGTATCGTCGCCTCTGGTGGGAGGGAAGGAACCTAGTGCAGACGGAAAAATAGATACGTGGGAGGGAGGAAGGAAGATGCGCAATGCGCGTGGAAAGAGAGATAAGTGGGAAGGAAGAAGCTGGCTGGGAGGGAGGACGAGGAAACCTTCATGAGGATGGAAAGAGAGATGCGTGGGACGGAAGAACCTTGCGGGGATGAGGGAGGGAGGAAGCCTAATATTGCACATGGAGAGAGAAATAAGCCTGGCGTTCAACTTTTTTGTCGGTCGCTGTGAGGTTTTTTTAGTGATAAAAGGTGGCACCAGGCACCAAACATGAAACATCACATCCCGTGTTTTGTGATAATGTTAAAAACCAGCCACAAAAAAAAACAACACGAAACAGCACATCCCCTGTTTTGTGGTAAAATAAAATAAAAAACAGATACGAAACACGAAGCAGCACATCCCGTATTTTTGTGGCAGTAAACTTGAAAAACCAGGCACAAAGCACGAAACAACACTGCTGCTGTAGAGTTTATTATATAGTTTTTTTTTTCTTTGTTTTTTTAGCCATATGATATGAAGCCGGTCGATTGTGTCAATATTGCTACCCCGCCGGTTTTGCCCAAATTCTCGCCACGTCGGGCGGATCAGATCTGACAGATCATGATCTAGGTCTTTAGGGGCAGACAGATAGATAGATCCCTATGATCTGCAAAAACTTGATTACATTTTGCCGGGTGAGAGATCTGCATGACGCGGCTCTTGCGCACACTTGTTATGCCGGGTGGGATCTGTCTGGTGAGGTTCTCGCGCAACGTCTGATAACTGAAATTATTATTGGATCTACTGTAGAATATCTAAATGATCTATCTGTAGATGGTCCCCATCAGTAGGTTATCTATCTGTAGATGATCCATCTGTAGATAATATATCTGTAGATCTATCTGTAGATGATCTATCTGTAGATGATCTGTCTGTAGATGATCTATCTGTAGATGATCTATCTGTAGATGATCTATGTGTAGAGAATCCATCTGTAGATGATATATATGTAGATTATCTATCTGAAGATGATCAATCCGATGTGTGAAAAAACGTACTGATACCAAAAAAAAACTCGAGTCGTGGGCACAACACCCAACCACTTTGAACGGGTGCTGGGGTTGCGCAGGCCAAACTACTCACTGATACAAGAAAGCGTAGGTCTGCTTACTCGCAGATAACCGACCGAGGAGGGGTAAATTTAAAGTTTGTGAACACTATATACAAGGCGGTGGTCGCTGGTGATGCCGCGTGATCGGAGCCTGTGTGCCGCTGAGACATGTGTCGTTGCTATTAAGGCTGGCTGGGGGTTCGTTGCGTGATTGATGTGTAGTACTCGTATGTGATACCGCTGGGAGTTGGATTCAAGTCGCCGACTAGTTACTGAGTTCGCTAGGTATTCGAGCGGTCCCAATTTTCGGGATAAACCACTCGAATTCTGCTGTAAGTAGTCTGTCGCCAGAACGGGACCGTACTCCTACCTATGAATAGAAGGCTTAATGGCAAGAATTGCTGTGTCTTTTCGTACTATCTGACGGGCATGTTTCGTGGCTCGTTTTGTTTGTGTTGTCATGAAAGACTGAATACAGGATCAGTCGGCTGGCCTATGTCGCCGCCCAACTGCGTAAAGACCAGTCGACTTATAGCCCTGGTGTGCAGGGTTTTGGTCGATGGTAGGCCAATAAAAAAACAAACGAGTCGATCCGCAGCCGAATCGCACCTGTGCATCCATCTTGTCCCTTGCCGAAGGGTTCGGAGGAGTGGCTCTCTTCAATCCCACGTCTTGCTGGTGCTTGAAACTGCAGCGAGATTTCCGCACCGGGTAAAGTCTTCCTCAAAAAGTGAGCGCGACTATTATCGCACAGGATATCTGGTAACCTTGAAAGGATTCCTGCTTACAACGTGATGTGCCTACTTATGTTGGCCTTCCCAACCACGAGGAGGAACCATTTTGTATTCGGCAAAATAAGGCCTGCCTTTTTCTGAAAGCGCTCCTACCACGCCACTACAACAAAAAAAATGCCAGAGTATCAACTTCAGGATCACGAGGCTGCCTCAGTTTGTACATGTTGCCCAGGGGAAGATTAAAACATACAGCTTCGATAGCAACACAAATTCCTTATAAGTATATAAAAAAGCTTGGAGAAAACACACACAACACCTCCCCGCTGTGAGAGGGAAGGTTTCGTCGAAATTAGCGTTTTGGCGAGCTGCGTGCGATAGTTCGATCGCGCGCACTACAGGTAATATACGATCTCATGCAGGACACGTCCACCTTGTTACCACTGTTGTTGCGTTGGCCATCCGACAATTGCAGCATGAGCTTTAACGTTGACCACTCGTAAACATCTCCCTTATTGACGGGAACTAAATCTGACGGCTGTGCTTACATACACCATTCTGCGCGGAAATATAAGAATCATTCATGCATAAATATGAATATCCAACGTTCCTTATGTTTCCGCCCAAATTGGTATAGTTTTGAGGAAAAATTCGACGTCACAAAGTTCAGTTTTATTATTTTTCAGTTTTTTTTCAAATGCTCGCGTCATGTGTGTACATTTTATATTAATATATATACACGTGAGATGCTTGCCTCCGCAGGCGTCCATAAATCTGGTCGAACAGCCGCTGCTCCTCCCCCGACGCTACTCCGCTGTACCACCTGAAACCCTCGCGAAGGTGCACGAGGCAGACGATCGAGGTAAGTAAGACGGACATTTTACTGCAATAGGGGGTAGCAGCAACAACAAAACTAATTTTTCTGGGGCTCCTGCCTCTCGCTTCGGAAGATTTTTTAAGCACCTCAACCAACGAACGACCTTAACTCCTTTAGGACTGCGGTCTCTTTAGATCGGTTTTGGGGACAAATTACTTGGAATTTGACTGGTTTGTCCCCAAAATGGGACTGCGGTGCTAAAAAGGGCGAAGGGGAAAAAATTGTAAGAAAATTCCGATATACGTACACAAATCCCGAGGACTGCTGTATAGAGGTACCTACGATCTAAATTTGAATACGTAACAGCAGTAATTGGAAAATATTATTAGGGATCGGGAACCGATGTGATAATAATCTGCAAGTTTTTTTGTTGCAAAGAGAATCAGGCATTATGGTTCAAATATGAATACGTGTAGTAGTAATACTGTAAAGTAGACGTCGGGTCCGTATTGTACTGGGGTGGGTCCTTCTCGGCCGAGGAGCCCTTTGAACGCTTTTAGGACTGACTGCAGTGGTGTCGTTCTGAGGACAAACTTCTTAGACTTAGGCTTTGAGTGATTTCTTCCCTCAAAACGGGACTGAAGTTTGTCCTAGAAGGGTTGAAATAGCCAAAAACGTTTCGGAGCCCCAAGCCCGATACACATTAGAATGGTCTGGCTAATATCGTAGTAACATGGAATAGGTACACATCGGATGCGAATGCACAATAGTTGAGTAGTTTGAGAGTCGACGAGCCCATCGGTGATAAATGGTTGGCGTATATTATGATCAAGTGGAACCCCTGCCAAAACGGGACTGCGGTTTGCCCTGAAAGGGTTGAAACAGCAAGAATAGTTTCGGAGCCCAGGCCCGACACACATTATAATGGGGTTGCTAATATCGTAGTAACATGGAATACGTACACATCGGATGCGAATGTACAATGGTTGAGTAGTTTGAGAGTCCAGGAGCCCACCGGTGAGAAATGGTTGGGGTATGCTATGATCAAGTGGAATCCCTGCCGTACGAGTGGATGAAATTAAGCAATTTATTACTTGGGCTACTCTATTTTGCAAGTAGTGTGAGTTAATATAGTAGGTGTTGGCAAAATAGAGGCAAAATATAGTCATGTGCGTTCGAAGAAACACGGACCGACCGACTCGCACACCGATGACGGTTCTGATGAAGAAAAAAAAGCGGTACCTGGTTGGTATCAGGTACAAAAATGCCAACCTCCATCCTTTTAACACAGCCAGCTGCTGTAGCAACCGTATCAATCAATCACTCATGCACTGAGCAGATCGACGTGTAGCGAATACTTGCGTTCGGAGCAGCGCTGCAACAAGTTCATCAGTCCAGCCTTTTGTTTTTGGTCCGAGTACGTTGGACGGAACACGACCGATTCCGCACGACCGGTGCCGCTTCTGATAAAGAAAAAAGGCGGTAGTGCTCAATATCAACCTGCATCCCCTGACACAGCTAGCAAAAACCGGCCAATCAACCCCTCTCGCTTGTGCACTGAGCAGGTCAACACCTAGCAATGTCATCTTCCGACCAACACCAACCCATCATACCTACGTTAGTCCATCGACTCCAAACGGATCAGCACGTTTTTAAATACTAACCTCTACAATCGGACACAACAGTTTCTATACGTAGCGACCGATCAATCGACCACCCGTCCACTGACACCGAGCAGGTCAAATTCTAGCAATGACATCTTGTGGCCATCACCAACCCAAGCTCAGCCGATCCGTCAAAAATGAATCAGCCCGACTACTCATAGCGGTCGAATCAGTCACTTCAGGCACATGTTTCCTTCTCTGGAGTTTCTCTTGATTTTCTTCTTCTTCTTCCTTCGGGGGATATTAGCGTGTGATCGAGGTTGACGTTCGCGCTTGCACATCATTGAGGGATTGCGAAAAACACAACAATACAGACAGATCAGACAGCTCATGATCTAGATCTTTGAGCACCTCGCCAGCCTTTGTGAGAGGTTGTGCAGGATCTGTATAGTACAGATCCAACCCCCGGGAAATATGTGCTAGATCATGCAGATTATATGGATCCCAGCCGGCAACATGAGCTAGATCAAACAGACCATACAGGTCATACAGATAATATAAGATCGAAAACAGATTTTCTATCTGCCTTAAAAGATCTAGATCATCATAAAGTGGGAATGATCTGTAGATGATCTGTCTGGGGTGTGAAATTATGCCTATAGATGAGCCAGCACGACGAGCAGCTTTCGCTCTATGCCGATCTGTCAAGATAACGCCCCCTTACCTTTGCACGTTGTCCCTTGCCAGAACCGGTCCGCTGCCCGCTCCTCGGATGCCGTCGTACCCGCTGCCGTCTACCGCGGCCCGCCCGCCCCTACCAACCCCACAAAGAATCGCCCAGAGATCCGCGCGTCAGAAAATTCCACAGTTTAGATGGCAATCAAATCGCTAAGCTCTAGGATGTCATTTTCCACAATATCAGCAGTTCAAAATTGAAGTGCAAGCGTGAACTAATGCAAGGCGCAAATTATGGTGACGGGTTGTTGTTTTTCAGGGTCCCATCTTATTTTAGTTTCCCAACGCGTTGTCGAGCTCACTCCCTATTCTTAACTCTGATCTGGGGTCAAAACAGCAGTGCGCTCTCTCCGCCCCTCCCCAAAACGGTTTGTGTTATAAAAGTTGATTTGCCCGGCGATGAACAAGAGTGGTATGATACGCCGAAATCGCGTTTACGTTGTCGGGAGAAGCTCTGACATGCCATGGACAAAAGTTCCTTTCCCACACGAACAGTTTCACAACCGAAGCGCAATATTGTTAATAATAAGCGAACGAATGATTCGCAAGGGTACGACAATTCCCTCAAAACTATGGTCACAGCATGTTGTATTGGTCGGTGTAGCCTGGTGATGAGAAGAGTAGAGTACACACCTAGGGCGGATCACGATCTACACGTAGATCATCTACAGGTATAACATCTACAGATGGATTATCATCTACGGATGGGTTATCTACAGATCATCTTCAGTAGATCCCAACCTGCCGCTTTGACATGCCGTGCAGGATCTGTACAGTACAGTTCCAACACGAAGAACATGTGCGAGTTCATGCAGGTAGATTGTACGGCTCCCACCCGGCAACGTGAGCTAGATCATACAGCAGGAAATTGCCTGCCCTGAAAGATCTAGATCATCAAGCAGGGATAGATGATCTGAGGAAGATCTGTCCGAGGTGTGAGTACAATATACGCCGTGATTGCGTTCACCTCGTCGTGGAGAGCTCTGGCATGGCTGACTGCGCGAAGAAAAACAGATCTTCGTAGCTGACGCTGTCGGGGTCTCCAAGCTGTCCGAACCGCGAGCAGAGGGACTGTAGCTGGTGCTCCGTTACCGGAACCTTTTTTTCCATACGGCACCGGGGTCAGGGACGGTGGTGGCGGCAAAGAAGGGAACGAAAAGGGTACTGGTGGGTTTTTTACTCTTTACCCCCTAAAGCGCAGTTGCGGCCGCCGCTAACACGGAGTAGGCGGAACGAAAGACGCGGTTTATTGATGATGGGGGGTCTCACTTGAGACGAATGTTCTAGTGCAAACCCTATGTCCTACAGCAGGTATATTACGAACATTACTGTAAAACACTGCCTAAAATTCCAACGACAAGGCATGCCTTATTGGATGATGAGCCACATGCCTTGGAAGGCATGCCTTATTGGATGATGAGCCACATGCCTTGGAAGGCATGTCTCATTGGGTGATATCAGACATATCTCATTGGTTGATGAGACACATGCCCTGGAATAAGGCATGCTTTATTGGGTGATATCAAGAGATACTTTATTGGGGGATACGGCATAGCTTATTGGTTGATACGGCATGACTTATTGCGTGATAAGGCACATGCCTTATAAGGCAAGGCATGCCTTATTGGGGGAATTTCTCAGGGCCCTTAAGGAGCCTTTGTCAGTCACAAATATTTAGTCACAAACGTGATAATACATACCGGTATACCCCTACTGCAGGCAAGTCCGTGTCAAAAATCTGGGTCAGAATGGAAGGATGCATATAAACGAGGGCGACCAAGTCTTCGTGGGTAAGGTGTGCCACGTGGTGACAGCGAGAATAGCGCACGTTTCCTGGGTTGGATCATCTGTGCCACACAGATCCTGCCTCCAAGATGTCACACTAGCAGGTCAGCAGGTCAGCAGGTCAGCAGGTCAGCAGGTCAGTGTGTGAGGAGGTATTTGTGTGGATGGTTCTCGACAAATATTCGGTGCTGGGCTGGGCAAGAACTACCGCTCATGCCTCACGCCTAAAATGCTGGTGTTTTCTGGGGCTGCTATATAAGGCGGATGGAAATCACGGCTAGTTATTGGCAGGCCTGTTCACGGATCATGACACGACCCGCGAGTCGGGTAAGGAGGTCTTCAGCATCTAACGGGTCGGGTCGGGTCGGGTCGGGTCAGGTAGGGTCGGGTCAAGAGGTCTTCAAAATCTCACGCGTCGGGTCGGGGTCGGGTTGGGTGATCCGACCCGACCCGACCCGCGAGGTTTGACCCGACCCGTGAACAGCCCTGGTCTGACTTGCGAAAAAAGTAGGTCAACTAGCTGACTTGTACATAGTCTTCAAAAACAAAAAAGATACCTGGTAAACACGATTCGAGTCACAAACGCGCCTGTCAGACGCCAAAGACTCGTCATTACTCCACGAATTACCGCACGCAACTATTACGGGTGGGGGGGCATAGTGATCGACAGTCATCAGAACCCTCGATACAACCATATTTGGTTGTGATTTTCTGACGTGAATATGAGGACCGGCCGGTCTTCATATTAATGTAAAAACGGTCCTTATATTTCCGCCCAGCCTGGTACTTCGTCAACAAATCACCCACCATGTTCGGTTGTGATTAGTATTACGGGGGACCATAGTAAAGAGGACCAAATATTGTTGGTAAAAATAGGTGAACATATAGGTTTTGGTGTGTACCGTAGGTCCTATTAACTATGAACCCCCGTAATATCACTATGTAACACCGACCACTCTGGACGTGAATATAAGAACCGGCTAGTATTCATATTAATGTACAAACGGTCCTTAGATTTCCGTCCATACCAGAGTGGTACTTCGTACACAAACAACGTGCAACACGGGAGGGGGGGGGGCTTATCATCTTATCATAGGTGACAAGAACCTACCAGAAGCCCAAAAAACACATACCGCCCCCCTGTGCTTACATCTAACCACGTTTCGTCCTTATTAACTATAATACGCTCCCTCGAAATAACTGCTGTACCACCAACTTAGCCAACGAGTAGCTTCGTAGCGGGCTGCTTTTTTTAGGATCACCCCAACTCAAGGCCCTACTATTTTCACGGTTTCTCCTCGTACGTACCGTATTTTTCCCCAGGATTCATCGCCGTTCATGGCCCCAACCCGCGGGTCGGGTCAGGAAGTTTTCGACATCTCACGGGTCGGGTTGCGTCGGGTCGGGCCGAGTCGGATCAGGAGGCTTGCAAGTTCTCGCAGATCGGGTCCGGCCACCGATACTCGGCCCGACCGAAATGACCCGCGAGGTTTGACTCGACCCATAAACAGCCCTGGTTGTTTTTGTAATTCACACCTGTAGCTTCCTCATGGCCTCTCGGAAGTCTCTCCGGCTAACGAAGCCGGTCTTGCTCAGGTCGTACATGTCGAACGCCGATCGAATATCAACTCCCCTGCGCCTGTATATAACGTATGTTTTTTTTGGGGGGGAGGTCATTCTGATACCATTACTGTACGAGGAGAAGTGATTACATATAAGAGTAGGCGCCTTCTGACTGTATGTTGTACCTGCTTGTAGCACTCCGGTAGTTGTGACAATATGTTGCGTATCTGCCGATACGGTACGAGGGAGCGCAATCGTATTGGCAACAGCTTGCAGGACTCGTATCGGCGACCGATAGCAGACGCTGTCTTGAAACCATGGAGGACCACGTTATGGTATAGGGTATGCTGTAGAGTAGGGGGGGGGGGGGGGGGGGGGGTCAGGGTTCTTCACGGGTCATGACCCCAAAAGCGCGGGTCGGGTCAAGAAGTTTTCGAAATCTCACTGGTTGGGTTGTGTCGGGTCGGGTCGGAAGTTTTTCCGACTCTCGCGGATCGGGTCCGGTCACTCTTTTACCTGAACCGACCCGACCCGACCTGACCTGACCGCGAGGTTTGGCCCGACCCGTGGACAGCCCTTGGAGTTCTTAATCACGGTCTTTTCAGACCGAAAGGGATCCTGAACTGCGAGGAAGTGCCCACTATTTTTGGAATACAATTTGGTTGAGGCTGTGAGTCAGGCATGCCTTGGCTGGGCTTCACGGCCAGTTGGCATTGGTTGGGTTGGCGAAATAGCCCAACTTGGAAAAAAAAAAAACAAAACAAACTGTTTTTTTTGTTTTTGTTGTTAGCATTAACTATTAAGAACAGCTCTCCATTGATAACAAAAAAAATTACCTGGTACCACAACAATCCCGGCCACGAAGAAACAAACGCTCTAGGAAGATCAACAAACGACGTGGAATTGCCGCAAAACATCGCACGCAACGAGTAACAGCAATGCCAACGTATGTAGCCACCTAAATTAACTAGTCGGCGACGTATACATGTATGGCTATACACAGATACCAAGTATAGCCAGCCAACTACAGCACAGCCCTACACTTTGTGCTATAGCATGGTGTTTGTGATACGCCTAACCGATGATCTCGCTATTCAGGCCCCGCGTACAGTTTTTCTTTAAATCGTTTTTGGTTCGAGGTGTCGGGCCCATCGATAAGGTGGGGTGAGATGGACGAGCAATAGTAGAAGGCGAGCACAGACGGTAGAGGAATGATGCGCCAGTTCAGAGAGCATTAAAACAGGGTCGACTATAATCATTTGCGAGATATTTTTGTTCGTTTTAATGCGACGAAACAAATGCTCACCTGAGTTCTACGAAACGCGAGTTGATTTTCACCGCCAGGGCTTCCATCCCCTGTCGATCGAACATGATTCTCTGGCAGAAGTCGGTGTAGTCGATCGCTCCGTCGCCGTACCTGATTGGCCAGCCGATTGATCGTTAGTCTTCGCCATCAGCCGGTTGGTCGTTAGTCTACGTCAGCAGATTGGTCGTTAGTCTACGCCACCCGATTCGGTCGTTTACCTTCGTCAACCAATCGGTCGTTAGACTCCATCAGCCGATTGGTTGATAGTGCACGTCAGCCAATTGGTCATTAGTCTACGCCAGCCGATTGGTCAGCAGTCTACGTCAGCCGATCGGTCGCTAGTCTAAAGCACCGCACAAAAAATGTTCGTGCAGCTTGCAAGGTGCTGAAGTTGCCTTGAGTAGAAACCTTGATAATTCCACTCTACAACCCGCACCTCGGAAACGAAAAATCAGGGAGGTCTTTTCGCACCTCAGACAGATCATCTATAGATCATCGATTCCCACAGTTCATGATCTAACATATTTCAAAGCAGATAGATATATTCCCGATCTACAGCACGGCAGTAGTATGATCTAGCTCACGTTGCCGGGTGGGACCCGTACAATCTGCATGATCTACACGTTTCCTGGTTTAGATTCGTACTACACAACCGCAGGTGAAGAATTAGATGATATATCTGTACATTGATCAGATAGATCATGATCTGTCTGATCTGTCCGAGGTGTGTAAGCTTTTGAACGAACGCGAATCGCCGAGAAAAAGCGGTCGAAAAAAAGGTTCGCATACAGGAACACGACAACAAGAGAAGAAAAAAAAAAAAAAACGAACCTACTGTACACTCGTAAAAAGCAGGGTTTCACGGTGCAGTTTTTTGTTGGTTGTGGTGCGGCGCTGTGCTGTGCGGTGTGGTGCTGTGCGGTTTGACCGAACCGCACCCGTACCGTATGGTTTTACTTTTGACAAAACCGCACCGAACCGTACCTTGAGATTATCCAAAAATGTAATCTGCACCGCACCGCACCGCCCGAACCGTACGATTCTCCGGAACTATAATCCGCACCGCAGGAGTCTGCAAACAGAAAAACCGCACCGCGGTTCGGTGCTGCACCGTGAAACGCCTTGCTGAAGATTTTAAAATAATAACAAAACGGGCCCTCCGGGCGGAAATTCTGTACGGGTGTATGTAAAAAACGTTTTTAGTACATACTTGGTTTTAGTATGTATCCCCACCCCGTTATCGTAGGGACACGAAGGTCTATTATGGTCGTACGACGATCGGCATGCATGAGATGAGTACGTCAGTACACCCCCCCCCCAATGGGACTTGTTTATGTATTACGGGGGACCATAGTAAACAGGACCTACTGTACACACAAAAAACTATATGTTTCCCTATTTTTATTAGCAATATTTGGTCCTATTTACTGTGGTCCCCCGTAATAATATATGGGAAAAAAGTAGCGAGCGCCCAAATGTTGGAGGTGTCACTGTTAGGAGTAGGAATGGTGCCTCCGTCTCGAATGTGATGAGTGCTCAATGATCGTCAAATGGCTAAGGCCTAGGGCAAGTAACGAATGAGTACCCCCCCCCCCCCCCTTCCAATTAATGAGTTCACCCCCCCCCACCCCTCCCCAACACACACATCAGTACCCCCCCCCCCCCCGGTCATACGACTACGGCCATGCATGATATCGAGTGCACCCCCCCCCCCCCCCCCTCCAATGGTCGCGGGGTATCGGATTTTTATTTTTGCATGTTCCTCTGACCCACCTATCGAAGAGACGTCTGATGTGCTCTGTCTCCTGCCCGGAGAGGTACACGCCCAGCTGCTCCATGACCGACGAAAAATCTTCGACCGTCACCATCCCCCTTTCGCAGACGATGATAATGATGATCGTGATCATCATCATGGTATCGAAGCAACCATAAACCGTCGAATCAAGACAACAGGGTCGGGATGGGGTCGTGGGTAGGCACTACTGGTTGATTGAAGTTTGAGCCCGCCAAAACGAAACGCCTCAATATGAGCAATCCTTGAAACCTTGTTCTGACACCACCGAGCGTCCTTGAGCAGCATTGAGCATAGGCCAGTTATGTAGGGCTCGGTATAGTGCTTGCAGCTGCGCACGATTTTTTAATGTGAGCTTCACGGTCTTATTTATTTTGGGGATATTTCTTACTTCGTGGTCCCGGAGTCTAGTCTACTATTAACAGTAGCAGCTTCAGCACCCATCATTGTAAGGTGATCTGGTATCGTCTGAGCTTTTGGGTGCGGCAGTGCTGAGCTCGTGTTAAAAGTTGGCGTGAGGCGTATGCATCTGTTCCAGGGGTCGTGGAGTTCTCCATCAAGAGGCGAATGATTTCCGGGGTACGAAATGTTACTTGTTTCCTTCAGATATGTCCGCCGGAAGAGACAAGCATTTGGACCTTTGTCTTCGGATTTTTAAAGGAAACCTACCTCTCTTTCCGCTAGAATTTCACTTTGGTACGCTGGAAAAATACGAGCAGTAAGTTCCTTTTTCCCAGGGCTGTTCACGGGTCTGGTGAAACCTCGTGGGCCGGGTCGGGTCGAGCCGGGTCAGGGTGTAACCTGGTTCGACCCGTGATACTTTGAAACCTTCTGACCCGACCCAACCCGTGATAGTGTAAAGACCTCCTGAGCCCGACCCGCGGGTCGGATAGTTACCTTTGAAGATCCCCGGAAAAAGTGTACGTGGACGCCGGAATGGGCCCACCACCCAAAATGTTTTAATCCGAATCTTGAGAGAAACATTGACCATAGACTACAAGACTCAGGAATCAGTGTGGCGCTTGCCGCTGAGCATGGCCGCTGAACAGGCTTTCTTAACCCAAAATTTCTTACGAGCGGCCCCTGCCCCCCCTTCCCCCCCCTCCCCCCTCCAAGAAAAAAAGTGAGCCTTCTTACGTTCTTGTTTAGCTGTCTTCCTATTCGTGGGGCCAGAGTGTATTTACATATATACATATATACTCGAGGCAGTACCTGTTCCGAGGGTCGTGGAACTCGAACTGGCGGGAGAGGCTGAAGGAGGGCCCCCACAGCTGTGTCTTCTCAAGCACGCGCTGCCGCACCCTGGTGGCAATTAAGCGGACCAAAAAAATACAGCACACATGTTCGGTTATTCTCCTTAACATCTGTGACCTCCGCACATCGGACAGATCATCTACAGATCATGTGCAGATCACGTACAGATCGTCGATTCCCGCTTCATGATCTAGATATTTCAGAGCAGATATATCTATTCCTGATCAGTATGATCTGTATGATCTGTATGATCTGTATGATCTAGCTCATGCTGCCGGGTGATAGCGGTTTGACCTGCACGTGCTTTGCAGATCCTGCACGCCTTATCACGGCGGCAGGTGAGGAACTAGATGGTCTACAGCAGGTCGTACAGTATACATTTAATGCCGTACGTACACCACCTCGTCGACCCTTCCTTTAGGACTGCAGTCCCATTTTGGGGACAAGCTTACTCAGAATTTGATCGGTCTGTCCCCAAAACGAGAATCCAGTCTTAAAGGAGTAAACGGCAGGTGGGCACCTGTACAATACATCATCTACAGCGGATTGTATGTGCTGTAGACCCTACTGGACAACACCTCATGACGGGAGATTACGACCTACAGTACACGGTCTGCCTGGTAGATCGTTTACAGGTCCTGCACGGTATCTCTCAACAACAAACTTAGCACCCAGATGATCTGCTCGAAGATCGTTACACAACATCCTCTTGACCGCAGGTTTGCACCCAGATGATCCCAGATCGTAGTACACAGGCCCCGCACCACAACAATTCACGGCAGTTCAAGTTCCTGCATGGAAGAGATCGTGATGTACAGTAGATAGATTGCCATCTGGTAGCTAAATACAACGTGATTTAGATCCTCATCCATCTGTCCGCCGTATGGAAACGTTCTCACCTGGAGGCGATTTCCTCGAGCACGAGATCGTTGCGACCAACGCCCCCCCCGCCCCCGCCCGTCGCCCCCCCCCCTCTCCTAGGATTCCCGCGGCATAGTTAGTCGACGGTAGGACCGCGGGGGGCGGCCACACGAGCGCGCCACCTCCCGCATACTGCGTCCGCAAGGGCCTGCTGCGCAGATGCTGCGTGAAGAAAGCAAGGGAACCCGTACGTAGGCAGGCAGTGTCCGCAGCATGAGGCAATCAGTGCGTGGGTGGGTGGGTGGGTGGGTGGGTCGCAGGCATGGAGCCTCGCGCGTGTGGCGTCAGCAAGGACCTGCTACACAAATGCTGCGTGAACAAAGAAAAAGCCAACCCGTAGGCAGGCTGCAGCCCTTACAAGCAGAGGGCAATCGGAGCGCGCTAGCCTGGCTGGGCGGTCGCAAGCATGTGTCCAACCGACTGACAGTACGAACGTATCGTTGTCCGATAACTAAACAACATGTCTCTGAAACTTTCAACACCAGGTAATTCTGGTCGAGAACACAAGAAACGTTTATGCATTAATATGAATACAAATTGTTAATTATATTTGCGGCCAGAAAGGTGCATGATGCCGCTGTGGACGTAAATGTAAGGGCCGTTGGTGTGTTTATACTGATGTCTAAACGGTCCAAATATTTCCATCCAGACTGGTACGTCTGTTTTTTGCGAACTGTGATGCGCACGATGAAAAAAAAAATGAGAGAACCAAAGACACTTGTGACCACGGCTGCTTGTTCCGCCAGGAAAAAATTCGTTGTTGATGAGAGTGTGAAACCAAACAAAAAAACTCGTTGCGAGTTGATCGGGCAAGTGATATCGCTACCCAATCAGATTTCAATCCAGGAGTAGAACAACAGCAAAACATTTATCTCACTCTGGCCGGGAATGTAAATCCCCGTTTTTTCGTTTTTTCGTTTTTTTTCATCCTTTCGGTACCGCAGTGTACAGAAACCTAATTTTGAGTCTAATTCCTAGTGTTTCGTCCCCACAAGGGGAGTGCATTCCGAAAAGGGGTTGAGACTATGATGTGAAAATAAAAATAAAGTATCGATCGGCAGCAAAGCGAAACGATACATGTATGTACCACTGTATACTACTATAAAAGATGACGATTAAACTAAAAAAAAGGCGTGAACAAAAGGAATACGTATATACTACACGTGAACAGAAATATAGTAGCCGTTATTTATGTTGTTGATACTTTGTCCAACGAACGGTCCTTGTGTTTTCGTCCAGGCTGGTGCTTGTGTGCACGACACACAGCTACTGTTCTAGTGCAGAGCACAAGGATGAGATACGTGCTGTTGTGGTCACTCACTCACTCACTCACTCACTCACCGGTGGGGGTGGAGATGCCAACAAAAGGCGATACAGACCCTCGTAGTCGACGAGCCCGTCCGTCCGCGCCGCCAGCCTGTCGGCGACCATCTGAGCCTCGTCTTGCGTCACCTTCGCTCCCAGCATGTTGAGGGTGTGCTTGAGGGCGTCCATCGTCACCAGCCCCGACCCAGTGTCGTCGGACAGCCGGAACAACCCGTGATATGGCCTATTCCTGGCGAGGGACTGCCGACGCCACCAGGGGATTTTTTTTGTTTGGTACCATGTAGATACAATTACGAAAATTGCGAGGACGTGTATAGTGGGGGTGTATTTCCGGGTTTTTGGGTATGTACGCGGGTATTTCGGGACATACCCGGGTATTTGGGTATATATCCGGGTATTTGGGTATATACCTGGGTATCTACCCGGGTACGACCAAATTAACCAGGTTTGGCACCCGGGTATCTGCTCGAGTACATACTGAATATACCCTACTAAGCATGCCTTTAGACTAATTGCCATCTGGCGGGAGGGATGTCAAAGTGGGACATTGTGACAGGGGCTGCTCTGCACACTTGCATCAAACAAAAATAAGCGGGCAAAAGAAAAGAAGAAGACACCTCTTCAGCTATGAAGTCAAGAATTTCCATGATTTAACTTTTATTTTGGCAAACCTGCGTGTGGGTACTTCGATCGCCCGTATTACGGGAGAGGGGGTTCTGACCCTGTGCAAGAGATAAACCGGTTACCCCCCTGGGTGGTATGATCTCGTGAAAGAAATAGGTCGGTGAGCCTCCTGGATGGTACGACCTCGTGAAAGAGATAGGTCGGTGACCACCCTTGGGTGATACAATCTGATGGTGAAAGAGATAGGTCGGTGACCACCCTAGCGTAGGTGATGATGCCGGAGGGTCTTTATCTCGCTACAATGGTTGTCGGAACAGCTTTCGTCACTGGGCTGTTGACCTTCGCTCAGTAGCGTGACCGGCAACCTCGAATTGCGCTATAATATGTACTTTTGTTTTCAATCGTCATTTCGATTTTCTAGATCAACTTTCATGAGGAGGTCTTTTACCGGCAGCTTTCTGGACAAGCCAAGCCGTGATCACACAAGGGGATCGTCCCTTCTTTTCCCGCCTCCCCGGGTACAGAATGCATGTACGTGCCTTCGTTTTTACCTCGAAAAGGGATTTGCGATCAATCAGCGTTCCCACTACTGGTGTACTTTTACCGCGGGACGAAGGCTGGCCGTATTGTCTTTACCTGAAGTACCGCCTCCTGGATACGGTGAAGAATCGGGTCAGTGTCCGCCGACTTGGGCTCGTCCTCTCCTTTGTTGGGTCCGTCTGCCGCCGCTGCGTCTTCCGGAGGTTTGACCTTGTCGAAGACCTTGTCGGCGCCGGCCGGACAGCGAAGAGTACGTATTTCGTACCGATTTCGTTTCGCTGGTCGTTGTGCCTTTCAGTGTTTCGGGTTGTTTAGCTGTACATATTGATACTTCAGAACTCCCACAGTTGATGGGCCTATCGTTTTTTTCCAGCTGTACCAAAACGTCGTTCATCGGATTTCACCCCACGTCCGAATGCCTCCGAAGGGAAACCTTGCGCTATAGTATTTAAATTTTTACGCTGCTGCTGCCGATCATTCAATGCAAGTTGCTGGGTTCAAGGAGACCTTCTACCCCGGCCGCCTCCCCCAGATTTTTTTTTTATTACGAGTAGTCCGTTTTCTTTAGTTCTTCCCATTTATTACGGGGGACCATAGTAAATAGGACCTACGGTGCACACAAAAACCTATATATATATATATATATATATATATATCCCTAATTTTACTAGAAATATATGGTCCTATTTACTATGGTCCCCCGTAAATAGTATATTCGCCCTTATTTTCCTCTCTCCCTCCTATTTAGAGTCGCAACTCAAGTCCGGCGTCACGCAGCAGGCTCTTCTCCCCCTACACCCCGATATACGGTTGCAAACCGGTTCCCGTCATACCTTGTCGAGGAATTTGAGGTAGCGGATGTACCCGGTGGCTCGTGGGTCCATTCTCTCTATCAGCGCGCAAGTGCCGTCGCCCCCAAGGGCGTTCTCGACCCCTGAGCGTCGCAGGAACTGATGGAACTTGCTCTCCGATATCTTGGTGCGTGGATAGGGCGAGCACAAGACACAGTGTATGCTCGTCATCGGAACAGCGAACGTAAGCGTTTTTTGGCGCGCCACTAAAAGCAACAACAACTAAAAACGCAAGTGGAGGGGGGTTGCACGCATGTCATGCGTGTCGGCAGACGTATGATGTCGATAGACCCTCGGGTCCCTGGGGGTGGGGATGGGACGCACGGGGTGTTTATTTGTAGCGCGACAAGAAGCAACGTAAAACAAGGGGGGGAGGGAGAGGCGGGGAGAACGCGACCTACTGATTGATCATGGTATGCAGAAAGCACAAGCTTGCCCAAAACACCGTTACAGGGGACCATAGTAAATAGGACCTACGGTACACACCAAAAACTATACATTTACCTATTTTTACTAACAATAATTGGTCCTATTTACTATGGTCCCCCGTGATACTGTATCTGCAACCCCGAAAAAACACCAACGCGTCGCGAACTGGCAGCTGTTTGCAAGGCTAATTTTTTGTAGGGCTGTGGGTTGGATATACTTCACGGCTAGTTATTCAATCCCGGCGTTGTAGGGATGCGAGGGTCTATATACCAGTAGGTGGTAAGCAGACCCAAATGTTGTGTGTACACGTAGGGGGGTACCAGGTACATGAGCTTTTATTCCGTCGTGGGTTCTGATTACTACCACGGGGGGCCATAGTAAACAGGACCTACGGTACACACAAGAACCTATGCATTTCCCTATTTTTACATACAATATTTGGTCCTATTTACTATGGCCCCCCGTAACATCTATATACCAGGGTTACCACTCCGTGCCGTAATATAAGAACCGGTTTTGTAATCATTACTAAACCCAAGGGTGCTTGTATTTCGGGGCAGAGTGGTTATTTATTATTGTGTATTGCTGCGTATTACTCTGTATTTCTAGGATTTCCTAGTACCTGGTAGGTATTGCTGTGCCTCCTATGTATCACTATGCCCCCCCCCCGTCTATGCTCTACGGTCTTATGACTACGGCCATGCATGAGATCGAGTACATATCTCCTATCGAATACACCCCCCCCCCCGAGGAAGGGGATAAGATTAGCCAAAAGTTTCCATGTAATATATGGAAACAACGTAATGAGCGCCCAATTGTTGGAGGTGTCTCTATTAGGAGTAGGAACGGTGCTCCGTCTCGAAAGGGATGCGTGGTCAATGGTCAAATGACTAAGGCAAGTAACGAATGAGTACGCACCCCCCCCCCATATATTATATATGGGTTGGGTTGGCATCGGTTGGCAACGACACTGTAAAACATGCCGCTCACTACGTGAGCTAGACATCCAGGGTACCGTTTGTTTTTTTTTTTTTTTTTTTTTTTGGCGGTCGCCCACAGCTGGTCGTCTAGTTAGATCATTTGTGCGAAGTAAAGAACCTTTACTCTGCACACGGAAATTGATCGTATCACGTAGTGTTCAAGGTACGGCACCCAAGAGGCAGTTACATAGTACTCCCATTGCTGTCTCTGGAAGTGGCCACACCGGAAATTAAACTAACTCATTATAGCTGTCATCCATATGCAAGTCCGCCTCACAAGCGGTTCTTTGTAAGATGCAGCTCACCCTTTATGCGACTCGCCGGACACCTCACGGCGCTTCGCGCTTGGTGCAAGCAATGTCTGCCTGGTCGGTGAAAACCCGACACGCTCCGTCCCGGCATTGTAGGGATGCGAGGGTCCATGGTCATACGACTACGGCCATGCATGAGATCGAGTACATCTCTCCTATCGAGTACACCCCCCCCCCCCCCCCGAGGTGAGCCAAATTGTTGATACCTGACTTCGGCATTTATTAACACAATAACGTTGTCCCAGCTACAAACGCGCCAGTTGTATATTATGCGAAATACCGGAAAATACCGGAAAATACCGCAAATTACCGCAAATTACCGCACGCAACTACTGTACAGTGTGCGTACGTGGAAACATACAGTAGATTGTAATCAGAACCTAATTGATGTGCAAAAATAGGGAGATACCACGGTATGTGATTTTTTGGGTGCATCGTGGGTTCTGATTGCTACCAGGTACCACTCTGTCCCATATATAATCACCAGTTTTACACTAATTGTTAAACCAAACGGTGCTTAAATTTCGGGACAGGGTGGTATGTATTGCCATAGCTGCCCGAAATACCAGTAGTACCTCGTATACTCACGTATATCTTCGGAGTCAACTAATAACAAGTCGGCGACTAACAGTCCGGTCCGCAAATTCGCAGTCCAGAGTACGTAGAGCTGTTGTACGATCGCAGCTACCCGAAGAGGCTAACGGTGAGCCACTAAACAGGTTCCCCTAGATGCAGTAGGTGTGTACGCGCGCTCGGCAGTACCGGTAGATACCACACAGCAGATGCAAGATGGTACGCACATATCTTCCAGGTGCATCAGTGTTAGCCCATGTACGTACGTAAGGAGCGGTGGCCGCATTGCTCTCTGGCGACGCAGGTCTAGCGCCACAGGCGGAGCCGTGGCCGTATTGCTCGTAACTCTAGTATTATCGAATGGCTGAATCACCTTTCCCGAACCGTTCTTGTCCTTTCCCCGTAAATAGTCCCGTACGCGCTGCTGCCGCTCCGCGGATGGCGCAAACTCGACCATCGCGTCGCGGGCCGCGTCCATGACTGGGTCCGGGGGTGGCTCGAATAGCCCGTCCCCGCTCCCGCTGTCGTACCCGCGCTCGACGTCATCGGAGCCTTGGAAACGGGATCAAGTGGCACAAAAAAAAGCGATACCAAGGGGGACAGCGAATGATGTTATATTATACTTAAGCGGCACCATGGATGGGAGAGTGGATAATGGCTTTGTTGTTGTATATTTTAGCGTTTCGCCAAATGCTTTGATAATGGTAGTTTTTCTCCTTTTCACAGCGAGATCAAGCGACAAAGAGAAAAAAAAAACGGCACCAAGGCGGAGAGCGGCATGGGCATCAAGGAGATGAGGGCGGAAAACGTTTTTTCTTTTTTAATCATGCTTGAACGGCGCCAAAGAGAGAGCGGAAAACGTTTTCTTGTTCTTGAACGGCACCCCAGAAGAGAGGGGTTCATGTTTTGTCACGCAAAAACAACACCAAGGGGAAAGCGGATATATTATTTTCGATGTACTCAAAACGTCATCAAGTGGGAGAGCGGATACTGGTTTTTATACAGCAAACGGATGATATGCTCCAGCCTACTCCAACCCATCAGCACTCCGCCAAACCTACGCTGAAATCAGCCAGCAATACGCAACGACACGACGCAACGACAGCAGAACAGCCTGTGGCACACAACACAGCAGAGCTCTCCCTGCAGCCCACAACACAACACGAGCCAGGGCTGTGAACTGGTTGTGCTTGTTGCGCCAGCTCTACTACTGTGGTTGTTAGTTGAGGGATGAAACAAGCCAACTAACCGACTTACTGCTATGGGTGTCTGTAAAATATAACTAACGCTTGGTTTCATGTTAATGTATAAAATATCCTTATATTTCCGCCATAAAAAAAACACGAGTTTGAGCCACACACGCGCCAGCCAGAAACACGGGAACGCAGAACTCCGGAAAATTACCGCACGCAAACTATTGCGAGGGACCATAGTAAATAGGACCTACGGTACACATAAAAACCTATATAATTACCAATTTTTACTAACAATGTTTCGTCCTATTTACTATGGTCCCCCGTAATAGCTGAAATGTCTAGTAATACGTACAGTAGTCGACCATGAACTATTAGTGGACGACTTATAGTCTAGCCAGCCAGCTCAATCACAGTCCTGCGGAAGACCATTCTCCATAGTTTTTGATAAAACCTCACCATAGTCGTAGTCCTCGCTGCTGCTGGTTCCCCAGTCGTCCGAAGACCCAAAACAGCTTCCATCGGCTGTTTCGTTTCCGCCCCAACCGTCATCGCTTCCGCCGCACCCTCCTCTTCCTCCTCGGCGACGACGATGATGATTATTATATTGGTGATGATGTCGGCGGCGGGGTGGTGTCTTGTGCCCGTTCGACAAGTAACCGTAACTGTTGTTCCTCTTCGAGGAGGATAACTGGTCCGCACGATGTTGATGCTGTTGCTGGTGGTGTCGTTTTGACTTTGTTTTTCCGAAAACAGCTCCATGCAACAGGAAATCGCAAAACTCGTGATAGTCGACACTGCCGCTGAGACCGCGGTCGAAGGACCGGAAGATCCTGTCGATTCGTCGTGCGTTGAGGCATGACGTCGAAGGTTAGCGTAAGGTAGGAGTCGGACCAAATGGAGGGGAAAAGGGGGGGGAGGGGAGGGGGGGGACTTGTATCGGATTTCCATTTGTGCGGAAGCCTGTTTTGCACTATGCCGAGGGTAGGGTAGGGTAGGGTAGGGTAGGGGTTGGACCAAACGGGGGAGATTGGGTGGGGAGGGGGGGATCGTAGTGGGTATGTGGCGCACCTCCGTACATCCCTCTCTCCGAGATAGTCCCCGATCCCCAGTTTTCGCAGGCCTCTCTTGAACTCCAGCGAAGTCAGCGTTCCGTCGCCGTCCACGTCAAGCTTGCGGAAGACCTGGAGATGAAATCATCAAGTCACTCAAAACGCTTGACAAAAGTTCTGCAACCCACAGCTAAACACTTATTTCGAGCTGAAATACCCCAAACATTATGTTTTTTAGGCAAAACATACGCATGTACGATACCAGGTGTGTGATTATGTACTCAGAGATTAACAGCATGAATTTTCAGGCAACACAAATGCGTGCAGATATGAATATGTGCATGTCGTACGTACTCAGGGACGAAAACGTAATGGAGCTTCCACTTGGTAGTTCTACAGCCAAACAACGGCTACCATGGAGAAGGTACATTCTCAAGCAAGCACATACTAGGTCACATGAACCAAACGCCTACGTATCTCTACGGTAGGACAACAAACAACAGATTCTTATCGAGCCGGTTCCCGATATCTTATAATATTTCCTCTTGTTTTTCCGCCTGAAAGTCAATACCAGAAAGCAACTGGATTCACCCAACAGGCACTTCTGTTAAGAACTGCTACATCACCTCAGCCCACCCCCCCTCCCCCGCCCCCCTGCCTCCTAAATGTCAAGGTTTTCCACATTGGCCGGGACTAAAACAACGGGAGGACGATGCGCCTCACTCGATGTCCATCACGGAACACAACTTTTTATTAATATGTGCAACCTGGATGCAAACCCGTTTTTTTGCCGATATACTACATACGGTATTAAGGCCCCCGAATAAGATATAACCTATTAAGGTCAAGAACACAATGTTCACTAGTTGGGGGGGGAGCGCTAAGAAAATTTGAAGCAGAGGTTGTGCTCAGCGGCGAGCGCTACGCTAAACACTACCTACAATAGGCTAAGCCCAAGGTTGTTGAAGGATGTTGTCAAAATAGGGTCTTGAGGCTTTGCTCATATTTCTAGGTGTTTCTCATTGGAGGGCCCATACTGTAATCAAGTAAACACTACGGGTCCAGTGATAAGGAATATATTTACAAGAAAGCCAGCCTCACATTTCCGGAAAAATAAGAACTTCGGCAGCGGTTATGGTAGGAATAGTGTGGAACACACACCTTTTCTTAAAAGTAAGAAATTTATCCTGGGCCAACATCCCGGTTTCTTATCAAGAGGGTCGGAACATTAAGTCTCCAGGCAGTCGCCCTTCCGTCGCATGTCTAAAAATTTCAGTACCGCCTCATGAATTATTTTGTTGGGTATATGCAAAACCACACGAGAGCCAACTCCAGACAGCAGACAGGCAATGCCCCCCCCCCCCCCTGCCTTGCGCTGAGGTACCCATCACGGGGGAGCATAGCAACCAGAACCAAACGCGGTGCGTAAAGATTAGAAGAACCCATGGCTTTCGAGTCTATGGTGGATTCTGATCACAAACATGAATCCCCTCGTAACAGGCGCAGGCAGCAGCCGAACGTCACGCTGGCTTTACAAACCTGAACCCTAAGAGTGAGGGCGTTTGTTCGTCGTGCGACAGCAACAGGAGGAGGAGGAGGAGGAGGAAGAAGGAGCAGAAGTCGCACTTTTTTTTTACGAGCCAACCGCAGAGATCGCCAACCATTGCAACTGAAGAGCTACATTTTTATATACATATATATGTACCAGGTCCCTAACCATTTCAACTGAAGAGCTACATTTTTATATACATATATATATGTATCAGGTCCCCAACCAACCATTGCAACTGAAGAGCTACATTTTTATATACGTATATATATGTATGTACCAGGTCTCCAACCAACCATTGCAATCGACGCGAGCTATATACGACAGAGGTTGCACCTACCACTCTAGGGGGCGAAATATAAGACCCGTTCAGACACCAGTACTGACACTGAACCTTCCTTATATTTATATCCAACCTCACGCGAAACCCGATAGAGAGTTCCACGGCCCATGTGTCAACGAAAATATACTGTGCGCCACAAAAAAGAGACAAGGCACGCCCTATTGGGTGGTGCCTCCGTGCCCTGAAGGAGGCTCTTTCAGTCATCAATATTTTTGCCTCGCGAGGCCAAAAGTGCTACGTACCCCCTTATCTCTATCGTGCCGCGCATCCTTTGCAGCATCGTTCGTTGGACACGCATGCAACCCGGGGTATTGTGGTTGTGGCTGAGAGCAAGCGTACCTTTTTTTTGTGGTATCAAAAGTTCGTTTGCAATGGGCTAATAATGCTGGGGTAAGCTTGCGGGGCATGTTTTTTATCACCAACGTCCATTGCTGGATGAAGTGCAGCAGGTAGAATTCCTCAAGCTACGAGCCTCAGAATCCTTCCGTCCTTCCTTCGTTCGTTCCTTCCTCCCTTTCTTCCTTCCCTCCGTGATACCCCTACCCATAAAAAAGAGCTACGCCAGCTTCTAGGTGAAGCCGTCGAACGTCACATTGACTGACATCCAAAAAACGGCGAAGAACTGTTTGTCGCACTGCTCAGTATACTACAGGAGTTACGTGCTTGCCGCCATCCACCTGCTTTCTCACCTTGCCCATTTTGTAAGAATACGTGACGGTGCCCGTTTTCGGGTTGTGAAACTTTGTTGTCGATATGGAGCGGAACTCCCGCTGGAGGCGTACCACTTTCCCGTCCAGCTTGCAATTCCCTGGCGCCGTCGGCAGTTGACCAAAAACAAAATGCGATGTGGATGTCAACATCGCAGATATTTATCGTGACGTGCTCTCGTTGCGATAGGAGTGGCATTGTTGTTATTTTTCTCTATTTTTTTTTTCTTTTTTTTTTTTTATGCTCCGGCGGATTGGTAAAAATAAAGCTTAAGCTCACCACACTTCCACGTTCCCAATTTCGTGTCGTGTGTCAATTTAGCCCAGTTGGGCACGTTGACCCGACCTGACCCCCGAGAGGAGCAGGTGCGGTGGAGATAGCCACCCGGGAGAGTCATCTCCCCCGGGTAGTGTGGGACTTGCACGCGCTCACCCACTAACAAAAATCTAAACGTTTCTGACTTCGTGCGTAACGAGGCTCCTCAAAACCGAGGAACTGCCTACCCAAAATATCGTTGGCAGTACCATTCTACTACGGGGGTCCATAATTAACGGGACCAAATTTTGTTAGTAAAAATAGTTGAATATATAGGTTTTTATGTATACCATAGGTCCTATTAACTATGGACCCCCGTAATACGTATATTGTAGACCGTGGGGATGTTTTTTTTTCTCGGGTTGCGCAGGGGTAGACGGGGGGAAAAAAAGAAAAGAAGAGATTTTAACGGAGCCACAGTCGGCACCATTGATGTAGGAATTGAAAACGAACTTCGTGGCCGCGGGCTGAGATTTTTGTCAGAAATGAAAAGAAAGCATGTTGTTATTCAGTTTTGTTTCGCTTGGAATTAGCAACCACCCTCCCCCCTGTCTGGAACTGGGACTCAAGAACAAAAGTAGGTGTCGATTTTTTGTTGTTGTTCCGTGTTCCCTTCGGTTGCGTGTTCCTTTTTTCTTCTCAAAGCCGGGTTTTGGGCCAGGTGTACATAGAGCACCCCTGTCTTCGCGTGCGTCTCAGATTTGTCCCAAAATATAATCAACAATTTTATATTGAAATTTCATGCTAACGTTTATTGTGGGTGCTGTAGTTGGTAGCGTCTATGAATACATCTACCAGGTATATATTACTATCATGATTCTGCTGCGGCCAAGGGTAGCTTGAGCTTTATCGTGTTGAAAGCTGTGAGGAGCGTGTTCGAACCCACTCGAGGGCTGTTATCGACGTTTCGCGAAAGCGCCACTCGTGGTAAATGAAATTGTACGAACAAGTACGGACACGCCAACAAGAAATACCTACAAACAGCTACCGTGTAGCAGGCGTGATGAGATTAACACACTGCCGTATCACACGGGTGACAAGACAACACTCTCTATAACACACTAGGTGATACGATAACACACCCCCTATCACACGGGCGATAAGATAACAAACGCACCGTATCACACCGTGTGATAAGGTGACACTCTCTATAACACACTGGGTGATTGATAACACACCCCCTCCACGTGTGATATGATGGCACACTGTATCACACGTGTGATAAGACAACACACTGGCGTGTCACATGGGTGATAACGTAACACACTGGGTGATAACATAACACCCCCTATCACACGGGTGATAATATAACAAACACACCGTGTGATAAGATAGCACACTCTATAACACACTGGGTGGTAGATAACACACCCCCTATAACACGTGTGATAAGGTGGCACACTGTATCACACGTGTGATAAGACAACACACTACCGTATCACACCGTGTGATAAGACAACACACTACCGTATCATACGTGTGATAAGATAACACTCCGTATCACACCGGGTGATAAGATAACACAATACCGTATCATACGGCTGATAAGACAACACACCGTATCACACCGTGTGATAAGATAGCACTCTCTATAACACACTGGGTGATAAGATAACACCCCCCCTATAACACGGGTGATAAAGATAACTAAACCCTCTTCACACGTGATAACATAACGCACACACCCTCGGAAAAAAAAACCGAGTTGATTTTATCCACAACGGGAGCGATGCGTCCATGAACGAACGTCGAAAACATCTCGTCGAGCTCTTCTCCAAAGCCACCGTTTTCGTTTTTGTTTTTGTGCCCTTCCCTTCGTATTTTCGAAAAAAAAAAAATCGATTCGGAGATTAGTCCCCGGGGGTGTGTCATCGTATCACCCGTGTGATATGTACGGTAATATGAACAAGCCTTCGACGCTTGATGTGACGTAATTCCTTGAGCAGCCTTGGCGTGGGCTGATCTACAAGATGGTGTGTAGCTGTCGCCGCTGAGCACGGTTTCTTAATCCAGTTTTCTTCTGCGTCCCCCCCCCCAAAAGTGGGGCATACGTTCTTGTTGGGTTGTTTCTTATCCATGGGCCTGTGCTGTGCTGATGTAAAGGTATATACTTCCCGCTTGAAAAAATTACCACGGAACAGTGCTTCCGAGTTCGAAACAAAATGCGCCCAAACACATCATACATGCCTCTCTGAAAAAACAAAGAACTTGCGAGAGCATATGATATGTTGTGTGTTGATCCTTCGTGCTGCAACACGCACAGGTGCACAATCAGCCCTGCTTTGATATTCGTAGCTTTTGTTTGTTTTTTTTTTCACAGAAAAAAAAAGTACGTTCCAAGTCGCCTCGAAACTCTTTAGAGCTACTACATATAATACGACTCTTGACAAGTGTTTTTCCATTTTTGGAGGCTCCTGAATTAAGAAGATCTGTATCTCCCCCAGAAATTGATTTTGATTTGTTTTAGAAATAAAAAAATAGACGCTTAACCTTCGCCCATCGTAGGTAGTGCTAGAAATTTTCATTGGGCGGCTTCTCTGTTGAGGAACCCCCGTCACCCAAAAATGTCTCGACCCAGAAATTTCTACCCCACTCGTACTGAGACTCCGATTGTAGCACGCGGCAGTTGTTGTTTTTTTCGTGGATGCTGCGTTTCGTGTGCGTACCATCCACGGGGGACGTGTTTGTTTTGTTTTTTTAGCGGCTATACGTATAGCGAGTGCTGATTCGAATGAACCACCCACGGGGGGGGGGGGGGGGGGGCAGGTTTGGCTCTTAAGCGGTCAGGGAGAGACTGTTTCGGATGACTCCATTGGTTGTGGTTCATAGCGGTTCGCGAGCAGTTGTTTCGAATGAACCATGGGTTTCGTTCCTCGCGGTTAGCGAGCACTTGTGTTGAACTAAATGAATCATAGTAGTTGTGGTTCCTAGCGGCTACGTAACGAGTATTTTTTCGAATGGACCATGGGTTGTGATGGGCAGTGGTTCTTAGCATTTGGCGAGTACTTGTTTCGAATGAACCATGGTTGTGGTTCTCAGCAGTTAGCGAGTACTGCCTCGAATGAACCATGGTTATGATTCTCAGCGGCTAACGCGTACTGTTCAAAAATGAACCATGGTTGTGGCTCTTCGCGGTCAGCGACCACTGTTTTCGAACGAACCATGGTTGTGGTTCTTAGCGATTAGCTAGTACTTACTTCGAACGAACCATGGTTGTGGCTCTTGGCGGTTAGCGACTAGCGAGTACTTACTTCGAACGAACCATGGTTGTGGTTCTTACAGCTTAGCGAGTACTTACTTCGAACGAACCATGGCTGTGGTTCTAAGCGGTGGTCGAGCGCTGTTTTCGAATGAAGCACGATTTTGGGTCACAGCACTTCGCGAGTGCTGTTTCGAATGACCCATCATCCACAGGGAGACACGTTTGGTTCTCACCGGTCAGCGAGTGCTGTTGCGAGTGAAGGTCCTCCGCCCTCCATGCCCTGCCCACGGCATCAACCAGCGACGAAAACTCCACCTCGCCACGACCAGAAGACGTATCCTCGGCCTGGGCGTTAACATAAAACGTGCTCATTTGTTGCTTGCCTTAGTCATTTGACCATCGACCGCGCATCCCTTTCGAGAGGGAGCACCGTTTCCACTTCTAATAGAGACACCTCCAACAGTTGGGCGCTCACTACGTTGTTTCCGTACATTACTCATTTTTTTCTCGGGGGGGGGTACTCATGTCATGCATGGCCGTAGTCATATGACTATAGGGGGGGGGGGGGGGGGGGGGGGTGTACTCATCGTCACGCCTTGACCGTACGTAGTCGCATGACAATGCATCCGTACAATGCCGGGTAAGTGAGCACTTCGGGGGGAGGGGGGGTGGAGTCAAGGATTCCCTCTTATTTCCGGGAATGTTCTTGAGTGATCACCGTTGGAGCTCGTGCTACACATTGTCGGATGGTAAACGCAACAACAACACTAACTATAATTCACGAAATATTTATTGAATCTTAACCAAACCGCGGGGGGAGGAGAGGGGGTTAGCTAGGCCGTGGGTACTTGTACCATGCATGGGCGTGGTCGTACGTATGACCATAGACCCTTCTCGCATTCCTACGATGGCGAGGGGTGGAGGGGGTCTACTCGATATCATGCATGGCCGCAGTCGTATGACCATAGACCCTCGTATCCCTACAATGCGGGAGGGAGCACGTCGGGTTTTCACCTACCAGGCAGACATTGCTTGCACCAAGCGCGAAGCGCTGTGAGGTGTACGGCGAGTCGCATGAAGGGTGAACTACATCCTACCCGGTAAAGCAGAAAATAACCGCTTGTGAAGCGTACGGGATGGGGAGGCGCGGTCAACGATGGCTATTGAACCAGAACCGGACCACACGGATGACGGCGTGGGGGTCAAGGATAGCTATTGAACCATATCGGCGGAGGGCGATGGGGGTCAAGGGCAGCTATTGAACAATGTCCAAACCGCGGAGAGGATGCGGGGGGGGTCAAGGGTAGCTATCGAACACCTTGGGCATAGGCTAGTACAAAGGTTTTCAGTGCAGCACTCGCCGCTGAGCAAGATTTCTCAATCCAATTTTTCAACCCCCCCCCCCCCCCCCCCCCCCCCCCCCCCCCCCCCCCCCCCCCCCCCCCCCCCCCCCCCCCCCCCCCCTCCCCCCCCCCCCCCCCCCCCCCCCCCCCCCCCCCCCCCCCCCCCCCCCCCCCCCCCCCCCCCCCCTCCAAAAAAAGTGAGCCTGACCGGTACTACTCTGAACGAAAATATAAGGATCGTTTATACATAATATCACTACCCAACGGTACTTATATGTTCGACCATGTAGTGATAGGTTCTTATTGGGCAGCTTCTTACTCTTACCGCAAAGACACGTAGCGCTTTCTCTGCCTCCCGGTGGTTCATGCGGAGCTCGATCCCCATGCGCTTGAGTGCGGTGACTATGGTCGACGGGGGCAGCCGTTTGTCTCCGTGCTTGTCGAGTGCTTGAAGCCCGTCCGAAAGCTCTCGCTTGGCGTCTTGTGGCTGAACGTGTGTGTGCAGATGCCACCACAACAAAAACAACAAAACGCACGACGACAGACGTCGTTGGCGGGTTCGAATGCGGCGGAGGTAAATGAAAACAAAAATACCACTCTGCAGTGGGAATGTAAGCTACCAGATAGATTAAATATTATTAAATGTTCATGTACGAACGATACTTACATGGCACGACACTGAAGATGACGAGGAAGAGGGAATGTGTCCGATGCCGTGCCATTGGGACCATAATGAACGCAAGGAACGCGTACGTACATATATTGCACCGTGTGAACAGTGTGTCTTGTAGTAAACTACATGGCCGTGTACGTGTAAACTACGAGCAGGAGGTTATCTCTTCTTTCGTGGTTTTAACCTTCCGAGTCACCGACTACATATACTTCGGACCAACGCGTTTTCTGTACGCTACAAAAGGTGTCCAACTCACGCCGAGAACATTTTTGGCTATACCTTAGCTGCTATTTTTCTAAATGAACAACATTTGTGTGCATGATGAGAAAACAAAACCCTTCAGAAGCAGAAATAAAAATAAACTAAAAACTCTTTTTCGTTTTTTTTTTTTTTGTATGTGTGTGTACAGGGAGCCCACAGAGGAGAAACGCGATGGCGCTTGCTGACCTTGTTTGGGAACGATTTCCTGAGCTGCGACGCAATGTTCACGGCCATGGCATCACCCCTCTTGCTTCCAGAAACCCGAAGCCCCCGGAATCTGCCAGAAACATGCCGCAAGGACAAGGACGTACAGTACAGGGGAAGGCGTCGCGTTTCAAGCGCAGACAGCTAAAAGCACGAGGCACCATGCACCCAACGATAAAATGTCCCCATGCGAAGGAATCCTTGTCTCTGGAGCGGAGATCAGTGTGCTGCATCACACTATCACCCGGGTGATATGGATAACACACCTTATCACACGGGTGATAATAGATAGCACACCCCCCTCGGAGGAATTCTCTTGACGGGGAGAGCGCAAACAAACGTCGAGCGACGTATCGGTATCTTAACGAGATATTTCCTCCCAACGGTGTTCATATTACTGCTGTATAAACGTTGCTTATAAAATTCCGCCCAGGACGTAAGCAAGTTGTCGTCGGAATCCCAGTTACAGTATACAGGACGCAGTGCTCGTTGCACCTATCCACTTGAAAAGTGCCCGTAGGCCATAGGGACTGCTGTTAATTTTGGCTCACGTTTTCGTCTTGTTTTTTGGTGCGGGTGAGGTGGAGAGGGGAAACCCCTCAAGCGAGGGGCCTCAGAAAAACAAGCAACCATCCCTCCACGGCCAGCACGCGTCCGGTTGGGCGCACCACACCATGCCCCCCCCCCCGGTCATACGACTACGGCCATGCTTGAGATCTAGTACATATCTCCTATCGAGTACACACCCCCCCCCCCCCCCCCTCCCCGGCGGTTACGACGGCTGGCGGTCAAGTTAGATCATTTTTGTGCGGGGAGAACCTTCGCTCTGCACAAGGGGGATGATCGTATCACGCAGTGTGTATATGGTGAGGCACCCACGAGGCAGTTACATAGTAAACCCATTCATTGCTGTATCTGGAAGTGGCCACACCTGAAATTAAATCAATTCATTGATGCTGTCATCCATATGCAAGAAAATCCTCCTCTGAAGCGGTTCTTAGTATTAATAGGATGCAGCTCACCCTTCATGCGACTCGCCCAACACCTCACGTTTCGCTCCCGCGCTTAGTGCAAGCAATGTCTCGGCCTGGTCGGTGAAAACCCGACGTGCTCCGTCCCGGCATTGCAGGAAATGCGAGGGTCTATGGTCATACGACTACGGCCATGCATGATAATGAGTACAATCCCCCCCCCCCCCCCCCCCCCCCCCCCCCCGAATTTTCGTTGTAGACCCAAATCACCTGGCATCTTCGCCGTCGGAATCGGTCTCTTCTGCTTCGGGAGACGCCGCCCCCGGGACGTCTTTCCCCACCGCCATCCTATTTGGCGTGGTCCCGGCCAGGTTTCCTGTGGCTGCCAACAAGGCGCTGAAGGGATCGGCCGTCGCCTCCTGCCCCCACGTTTTTTTCTGGGCAAAGGCCTCGAAATCTTCCAGGGTTATCTCGCCTTGGGATGCGGTACAGCGGGTGGGGGAACAGGAGAGGATCGGGGGGGGGTGGGGGGGTGTACTCATTATCGTGCATGGCCGTAGTCATATGACCATAGACCCTCGCATCCCTACAATGCCGGGACGGAGCACGTCGGGCTTTCACCGACCAGGCAGAGACATTGCTTGCACTAAGCGAGAAGCGAAACGTGAGGTGTTGGACGAGTCGCATGAAGGGTGCGCTGCATCCTACAAATAAACGCTTCAGAGGCGGATTTTCTTGCATATGGATGACAGCATCAATGAATTGATTTAATTTCTGGTGTGGCCACTTCCAGAAACAGGGGGGGGGGGGGAGGGGAATTGACAACAGTTGCCGCTGGGCACGTTGTGGTTTCTTCTGCGCGAAACGCCTCGAGATCCTGTTAAGATTGTATCTCGTCTTGGGTTTCGTCAAAGCGTATGAGAATAGTAGTGGGGGGGGGGGGGGGGGGGGGAGAGGAACTCGCAGCAGTTGCCGCTGAGGCTACAGCAGGATAGGCTCACAAAATAAAAACCAACCCAATGCTGTTTTATAGTCAGCACCACTTCGTGGTCGACGCTAATAAGAAAATAGGATCAAGAAAATCGTGATATTAGCGGCGAGCACTACACTGCATTAGTACTGCCCGGCATATACATTCGTTGGTTTCAAACCTGTAGAAGTTTGTAGGCATCCTCCAAGAACCTGCACACCCCGTAAATCGCGCGATCGACCAATGACACTGAGCTTGCAAATACCAGACATGACTTTAAAGTAATTTTTTCGACCTCGCAGCTTCGTTTTCTTTGTCTTCTTCGTCGTGGCCTACGCTCAAGGCTGCTCGAGGTTGGTGCCGCGGCTCAGGTTCGAAGCGCCGGTCAGATCGGGTGGTTTTTTGTCTGGCGGATCCATCCATCCACATGTTTTCGGTTCGCGAACGTCCCCGAAGGAAACAGCGTGTCCGTCATCCATGCGTGAATTTACGAAAAACGCTAGAGGCTCACAGCGAAGATCGAAGGTGCTGAGAGAACGACGCCAATCTTGTTGCAACAACGGCCGCCATGCCGCGAAACTCTTAGGAGGCCAGCAACTGGTTCTTTGGAGGCACTAAAACAAAAACTGGAGCAGGAACGCCAAGGCTAACCTCCTCTTGTGATAGTGGCCCTCCAGGGCTGTGAGTTGGCTATACTTCACTGCTACTAATAGCGAATCTCCACTCTCGCCGGGAACATGATTGACGTTTGGACTCTGATATGTGCGTCAAAACGGGCTTATGCTATCGGTTAGTTCAACGCACAACACCAATCAGACTACAAAGACGGAGAACTCCACACATTACAGCACGCGACAAACTGCTGAAAAGAAAACTAGCTGACTGATAGCTACCAGTTGGCGCCTAAGGGTCAGCCAGGCCACAGTCCCACGAATTACCGCACGTAACTACTGTAGCTGCAGTACCTATATAGACTATTGCGGGGGGTCATAGTAAATAGGACCAAATATCGTTAGTAAAAATAGGTAAATGTAGGTTTGTGTGTGTACCGTAGGTCTTAGTTACTCTAGGTCCCCCGGTAATAGTCGGTGGCTTTTGGTCAGCCAACTCCCAGCCCTACGAATTACCGCACGCAACTAGCTGCGATACCGATATAGTCAACTAATAACTAGTCGGCGACTATATTCAGCCAACTCGCAGCCTTACAAATTGCCGCACGTAACTAACCGTGAGACCCATGCAACCAACTAAAAACTAGTCGGCGACTATATTCAGCTATCTCACAGCCGTACACAAGACCGCACGTAACCACCTGCAATACCCACATAGCCAACAATTAGCTAGTCGAGCCGACTAATAACTTAGTCGGCGACTTATGCGAGTCTCACCCTTGCGATCGACGTCGAAGCGATCTATCAGGGCGACGACCTGTCTCTCGCGCAGCAGGGAGTTCACGTGCAGCCTGTACAGCATGGCCCTGAACTTGTCCACGGGGATCACCCCCGAGCCCTGCTCGTCGAAGAGCCGGAACGGCTTGGAGTAGTCCATCCGGACGGTCGCCTCGTCGTCTTCCTCTCCGGAGTCAAAGATTCCGCCTTCTCCACCCCCCCCGCCCCCCGCGGCGGAGGACTTGAAATTGGGATCATCGGCGGGGTCAACGCGTGCCTCCTCGTCGATCATCTTCAGCAGGTCCTCACACACCTATTCGAGTGCAGAGCAGGGCAGGTGGGTACAGCACGGGTTGATTGACAGCGTAAGGCAGGGCGGGCGGGGACCCGCGCGGGGGGTACGGTTCGAGGCGGGGAACAATCCTCATGATTTACTCATAATTTGACGATCATCATGGGAAAATCGAAATACGACAAAAACGACCACTACTGTGCCCCTACATATAGGGCCCTTTTTTACTGAATATTAGTATACAAAAGGTCACCATATTTAGGTACAGAGTGATGTCATGTTTTTTCCCACCGATTAGCACCCCGACATGACGTAGGTGTAGGTTTTCTTGGACCAGTCGGGTACACATCACGCACCAGGTGTAAATACGGAGTTATCAATAGTCCACCAAACCGCGCTAGATAGAAGTAGTAGTTATATTGGCTGATTAGAAACACATTTCCTTTTTTTCGGCGGCCACTCTTTCGGTATATACCAGGTACCTATTTAGATATAAGCACAAACTTGATTGCTTATTAAATGTAAAAATATTGTTATATGTCGCAACAGAGTGGTACGTAACTACACATAGTATTGATACTATTACGGGGGACCATAGTAAAAAGGACCAATATATTGTTGGTAAAAATAGGAAAATATATAGGTTTTTATGTATACCATCGGTCCTATTAACTATGGACCCCCGCAATAGTAGTTAAATAGTTGATTCGTATAACCTCCTTCCTGGTCTGACGCGGCCACGTGCTCTTGACGCAAGTGGACGAGACCCCCCCCCCCCCCCCCCCCCCCCCCCCCGCACTGTACACTGTGGGCGTAACAAAATCAACGCGGAGACAATGGGCTATGTAGCACACCAGTAGGCGTACCAAATCGAGAGGCTGTCGACACCTACCTTGGGGGACTTGCGAAACTGTATAATGTACCCACAAGACTGATTTTACGTCCACATTGTGCAAGGGGGGAAGGCGCCGGCCCCCTGTTTCAACGCATGCTACGCTACGGTACGGTAGAGGGGGTAGTAGCACCAGAATTTGCTGGTGATTCTCCGAAGCACCAGAATTTGCTTATAATTTTCTGAGGCTCCTCGCTTGAGGGACCTCTGTATCTCTCACCTGAAAAAAAAAAACTTGCTTTTTGAGAAAAATTGCAGACTTGAGCCGTTTTTAGGACTGCAGTCCCGTTTTGATGGACAAACTACTCAAATTCTAAGTGTTTTGTCCCCATGGCGGGACTGCGGTACTAAAATGGTTGAACCCCAGGGGCAAGGAGAGTCCATGGGGTATATAGGTCTGTCACAAATAAAGCAACTAAAAACCCACACGCACAAACACACACAAACGATGTTGAGTAGTTACGGCAGTCCTCAAGTTCAGAACCCCCATTAGTGAGATTATTATTTTTTTCATGACGCGTGCTTGCGGTAAAGGTGTATATAGACGTAGCACCAGAATTTTCTGAGATTTTTCCGAGGCTCCTTCTTTCACTTCAGGATCTCTCCTATCTCGCCCAAAACTGACAGCACACGAATCGAGACGAAAACAACCGCATGGCCTACCTATATATAGGTATATACAGCTAAAATATCGTAAAAAACGTTGAGTGGCATTTCCGAACGATCCTGGGTAGCTTCTCGGTGAACTCTTTTAGGACTGCAGTCTCGCTGTGAGGACAAACCACTCAATTTCTGAGTAGTTTGTCCCCAAGTTGGTACAGCAGTCTTGCAAAGGGACTAAGGAGGATCCTAAATGGGGTAAGGAGCCCCCATGAGTCACAAAAAAAAAAATGGACAAGAAAGGACTATACCCCTATAACTGCAACCCCTATGTAGAGTAGAACGCCTCTTTGAGTCGAACTCACGAGGTTAAGGGCTTCCGCTTCGGTCTGCGCGATGTCTTCCAGAGTCACGGCCTTGGTGGTCTCGTGTTCCTCCAAGCACTCTCCGCACAGCCCTTCCAGAAATGCGTGCGCGTCGACAATGTTGTGCTCGGCCTGGTCGGCCCCCACAAGCTGCGCCAAATGTGCCTGTAGGTAGGGGGAAGACACAGACGTGGGAGGCAAGTAGGGGCGGGGATGGGGATGGGGGCAGGGGGGGGGGGGGGGGGGGGGGGGGGGGGGGGTGGTGATTGGAGGGGGGTGTGGGCGGGGGTGAGGGGGGGGGGTAGGTAGTAGGGGGGGGGGGGGGGGGGGGGGGTGGGAGGGGGGGGGGGTGGAGGTGGAGGTGAGAGTGGGAGTGGGGGGGTGGGGGGTGGGGTGGGGGGGGGGTGGGGTGGGGGGGGGGGGGGGGGGTGGGGGGGGGGGGGGGGGGGGGGGGGGGTGGTAGGAAGGGGGGGGGGGGGTGGGGGTGGGACTGGGGTGGGGGTTGGGAAGTTGTAGGAAGAGGGGGGGGGGGGTGGGGGGGGGGGTGGGAGTGGGGATGGAGGTGAAGAACAAGGAGAGGGGGGGGGGGGGGGGGGGGATGGCAAGGAAGGGTAGGAGAGGGGGTGGAGGTGAGGGCATTGGCGGAGTGTAAGGAGGGGCGGGAGGAGCGTGGGGGCGAGAGAGGGTCGGGTGGGCCGGGGGGGGGGGGGGGGGGTATACTCGATAGGAGAGATGTACTCGATCTCATGCATGGTCGTAGTCGTATGACCATAGACCCTCGCATCCCTACAATGCCGGGACGGAGCATGTCGGGTTTTCACCGACCAGGCAGACATTGCTTGCACCAAGCGCGAAGCGCCGTGAGGTGTCCGGCGAGTCGAATGAAGGGTGAGCTGCATCCTACTAAGAACCGCTTGTGAGGCGGACTTGCATATGGATGACAGCTTCAATGAGTTAGTTTAATTTCCGGTGTAGCCACTTCCAGAGACAGCAATGGGAGTACTATGTAACTGCCTCTTGGGTGCCGTACCTTGAACACTACGTGATACGATCAATTCCCTTGTGCAGAGTAAAGGTTCTTTACTTCGCACAAATGATCTAACTAGACGACCAGCTGTGGGCGACCGCCAAAAAAAAAAAAAACGGTACCCTGGATGTCTAGCTCACGTAGTGAGCGGCGTGTTTTACAGTGTCGTTGCCAACCGACACCAACCCAACCCATATATAATATATATATATATATTAGGCGGGGGGGGGGGGGGGGGGGGGGGTACTCGATATCATGCATGGCCGTAGTTGTAAGACAATAGACCCTCGTATCCCTACGATGCCGGGACGGAGCACGTGGGGCTTTCACCGACCAGGCAGACATTGCTTGCACCAAGCGCGAAGCGCCGGGAGGTGTTGGGCGAGTCGCTGCATCCTGGTAAGAACCGTTTATGAGGTGGACTTGCACATGGATGACAGCTTCAATGAGTCAATTTATTTTCCGGTGTGGCCACTTCCAGAGACAGCAATGGGAGTACTATATACCTGCCTCGTGGGTGCCTTACCACAAGCACTACCGTACGTGATGCGATAATTCCTCCTTGTGCGGAGTAAAGGTTCTCCACGCCTCGCAAATGATCTACAACTCGATCGCCAGCAGTCATCGACCGCCAAAAAAAAAAAAAAAAAAGGCGGTACCCTGGTTGTCTAGCTCAGGTAGTGAGCGGCATATCTGCAGTGTCGTTGCCAACCGACGCCAACTCAACCTATATGCTTCGAAGTATCCTATATAGGGGCGGGGGGGTAGGTTCTCATTCTTAGGGGTTGCCGAGGTGCGGTGGGAGTTGAATGGCCGGGATAGGCACTGAGGAGGGCGAGGAGGGGGGGGTGTAGGGTGGACCGATTCCGGGTGAGAAGCATTCGATAAAAACACAGACCCAGGCTGACTTTTCTGCGGGGCACGCAAAACTATACGCAAACGTGGAGTCCGCCCAAGTTGGCCCTTGTTCGGTGCGCCAAGTTGATCGACACGTGCTTGTTTTTCCTCCCGCTACTTTCCTCCAAGGAGCTGAAGGTCGAGAGGGGAGGGAGCGAGGACATGCTGTAGTTTATTCGCTCAATCTCTTGCTGATGATCCAGGGCTGTCCCATGGACGTTCTGCATTAAATACGCACTCCAAAGATGATGAGAGCGGTGACAACCTTCCCACAGATCGGACAGATAGTTCATCTACAGATAAATATCTACAGACAGTTCATCTACAGATAGTTCATCTACAGACAGATCACCTACAGATAGATATCTACAGACATATCACCTACAGATAGATCATCTACAGATAGATCATCTACAGACAGATCATCTACAGAGAGATCATCTACAGACATATCATCTACAAGTTGTTAGTGAGTGAGCTCGCGCGAGTCCCACACTACCCGGATGACTCTCCCGGGTGGCTATCTCCACCGCACCTGCTCCTCTCGAGGGTCAGTCAGGTCGGGTCAACGTGCCCTAGCGCCAGTGGCAGCAGGAGCCTGCTCTGATGTTGCAACGGGAGCTGTGGGTTAAATTGACACGCCACACCAAATCTGAACGTGGAAGTGTGGTGAGCTCAAGCTTTAAGTTTTACCATTCCGCCGGAGGATAACTATATAAAAAGCATACATCATCTACAGATAAATCATCTACAGATAGATCATCTACAGATAGATCATCTAGATATAGATCATCTGCATATAGATCATCTGCAGATAGATCATCTACAGATAGATCATCTACAGATGGATGATCTACAGATAGATGATATACAGATAGATCATCTATAGATAGATCATCTACAGATAGATCATCTACAGATAGATCATCTACATATAGATCGTCTAGATCTCAAACCTACCGTTGTGATATGTTGTGCAGCATAACTACATGCAGTACAGACCCAACCGAGGACACTTGTGCTTATCAATCGAACAGATATGTACGGTTTTCATCCGACAATAGATCATACAGATCACACAGATCTTACAGATCATACAGATCATGCAGATCATACAGATCATACAGATCATACAAATCATGAGCCTGTCTGCCCTGAAATATATAGATCGTTTAAGCGGGCATCGGTGACCTGTCCGTCGTGTGCAGCCTTCTCAATAGTTTTATTTATCACCCTCAGGTGGATGGGGAATATATATATATACCCATACATAGCTCAACCCTTCTGCGAAGTAGGACTGCACTGTAAAAGCAGCAAAGACCGAAGCATTTTCAAGCAACTTGTCCCAAACGGCATGAAACTCGCCGCGCTTCCATGTTGTGCGTCGTGTTGCCATTTTATCGCGGGTCGTTGTGGAACACAGCGGTCCTGCCGTGGGCAGCATAGAAACAAAAAGGCTTGAGTAGGCCACAACCCGCACTGATCCGCCCATACTATTTCCCCTTACATACGTACTGTATATAGATAAAATCGCATTATCGCTCGCTTGCGGTTTACGCCAAGAGGGAAAAGAGCCACGGTTTTCGGTGTGAATTCTTGATGGGCAAGTGAAGTGAACCAAGCGAAGCTGATTGTTCGGGGGGTAGGTTTCGATAGTTACCGTATCACACTATCACACGGGTGATAATATAAGACACCCCCCCCCGTGGGACGAATTTCCAACATGATTTTCTTCAGAACAAGGAGACGGGGGGGGGGGGGGGGGGGTGGGGGGTACACAAAACGATTACGTTAGCTTTTTGAAAGCTCTCGTACTGTCGAAGTGCTTCTCGTAGACCCTACTGTCGAGATACTTCTCGTTTACGTACACTCTCCTCGTTGTCGAGAAAATTAACTGGGAAACTCGTCCCACAGGGGGGGGCGTACTCACTTGTTGCTTGCCTTAGTCGTTGGACCACTGACCACGCATCCCTTTCGAGACAGAGCACCGTTCCTACTCCTAATAGAGATAGAGACTCCTCCGACAATTGGACGCTCATTACGTTGTTTCCATAAATTACATAGAAACTTTTTGCTAATCTTATCCCCTTCCTGTTTGGCCTCCTGTGGCCACCATCTATCTCCTAGGATAGCGATCGTTTTCTCGCTGCTATTCATTGTATCAAACTCCTCCATGTCACATTCGTCTATTTTCCTCATCTCCTCTTCTAACACATCCCGTTCCTCCTTGTATATTTCACATTCTCCTACTATGTGAGTTCTACTCTCTATTGCTTTGCCACACGGGCACATCTGTGCGTCTACTTCCTCCTCTTCCCGGCTACTGGTGTACCTCTTTCTTCTTTCTGGCAGGTCCAGGTCCCCTACACGAAAGCGCAGTTTCAGCGTTTTCGCGAAGTCCATTGGGCCATGCAAATACGTTTTCATTCCTATTCCTTCCCTCAATCCCCCGTATATCTCTAAGTGTTTTTCCGATTCCACCTTGTTTCTTAGCGCTAGCCTTTCCCTTCTTTCTATCCTTTCTTCTACTTCTGCCTTGTACCTCCCAAACTTCCCGGCGGACATCATCTCTACTTGGTTTCCCCCTAGATCCTTCCATACTTTCTCAACTACGCCATCCCACCTTATTCCAGCTCGCCCTTTTGTTACTTTCTCCCATACAGTTCTATCAACTATGGCTGGCAACCTCTTTTTTGGCATCTCCCTTACTTTATATTGCCAGTTCAACTTTCTCATGTCTCTATTTGTCTTGAGTGGGCGCATTCCCAGTCCCACGGGGGGGGGGGGGGGGGGGGGGGGGGTGTTACGTTATCACCCTGGTGTGATAGTGTGATACGGTAAGAGAGGGAGTCGTGCTACGGCAGGTATTGGGGTTGCAATTAGGGGTTGCGCTTTTGATGAGCCCACAACCATCGCAGCTGAGGATTAGGTGTCCAGAATCTTCGGGGGATTCGATGCATTTTTGTTTTTTCTTCAACGGTAGTACCATGAAATATTTTTATGCGCAAAGTGTCCCATGTATTTCGGGACACAGCAGTGGTACGAACGCGTAAAAAGAAGAGAAAAAAAGTTCTACGTGCGCGTCAAGGGATATGTTAACGACGCATGTCTTTTTTTTTTTTTTCGTTTTTTTTTTGTTTTTTTTCGCGTTGTCTTGCTCGCCCGCTACTCACCCACTCGGTCTCGTGTATGCCGTCGCGATCGAGTTTGCTCCCCGCGTGCGCCGACAGCCCGTCCCGTACGTGCTCGATCGTGGTGAAGTCTTGGTCGTCGGGCCTGATTGCCTTCACGAAAGCCTCTAGTTTCCTCGTGAACTCCTCTCTTGATATACATTAGCAGTATGGAGGCACAGGATAAAGGCATGTTAGTTTACGAAGTGCTTCAGGCTGGGAGAACCCATTGCAGGAAACAGAGAAGACAACGAAAGCGAGGGGGGGGGGGGGGGGGGGGGGGGGTCCTTCCATAGATTTTCCAGCTGCGCACTGTGCAATCAACTAGGCCTGACCACGGCGAACAAAACTGCTGAGGGAAGTGAATGTCAACGACATCTTCCCGAAGAAAACCAAGGACACTCTCCGAGAACATCGAAACGGGGGTGCAATGACCACCGCCATCGAAAAGCTCTCCGGTATCGAGCATCCTCTGTTCTCAATATCGCTACTGCTGTACCTACTTTCACAAGCGCGACGCCACTCACTCCTTCCTATTACGGGGGACCTTATTAAATAGGACCTATGGTACACACCAAGGCCTATATATTTACCTATTTTTTACTAGCAATATTTTGGTCCTATTTACTATGGCCCCCGCAGTAAAATCCTGCACAACCCTGCTTTCCCGCGTCTACAGACACGTGCAACCGCCCTCCGAAAAGGCATCCAACAGCATAAAACTCTCCGACTTTCACCGAGCGTGTCCAGGCAAAGGCGACGAGGGGGCAACAACTACGGTCCGCTCTTTGTTTTGTTTGCCTCTCCTCAAAGGACCTATAAGCGGCGCACACGCAGCCCTGTCGAAAAAAAACGTGTCCTACAAAAATCTGGGCGTAGTTACAAAAGCCAGTTATTTATATTAATATTAGTGTCAAAATGTTCCTTATATTTCCGTCCAGCGTGGTACAGGTTGGTGCATGAAATTTCGTTCGTAAAAAATCCTGTTAAACCTGCATCCCACGTTTTTGGAGACGATTCTATATACCTACTGTACTTGAAAAATCATGCGGGGTGTTATTTTTCCGTGGCGAAGTTGGCGCCAAGGAAATACAACTCCCCTCCTGCTCACGTGCAACTCCCAACAATTAGTACACGGAGCGAGCCCATGTCTGATTAAGACGCCTCAGAGAGGACACGCACGTCACGATGCACGAAAAACACGACGCCTCCTCGCTACCTGCGCACAACAGAGCTTCGTACCGCCAGCTCGTAGTGGTTCAAAACCAGTGGGGATGCTAAACCGAACCCTCTTCAGCGATAAAAAGAAAAATCGCGTATATACACGGTAGCGGGCGGGGGGGGGGGCGGCGCGGGGGGGGGGGGGGGTGACACCCATGACCACAGCTTGTCCAGAACACCACTGAGGTAAGAGCTCCTACGAGTTGAGCTGCGCAGGTGACCGGGAGCAGCCCCCTCGCCCTAGTGTGCATCCCCACTGGTTTTGAACCACTACGAGCTGGCGGTACGAAGCAAAAAAAAACTTGCGGAGACGTCGAACACAAAGGTTGCACACCATTTGGCGTACTGAATTGAAAAAATCATTGTAGAGAGATATTTGATCAATGCAGGACACCATTAGGCGTACCGAACTATTACGGGGGACCATAGTAAATAGGACCTACGGTACACACAAAAACGTATATATTTACCTATTTTTACTAGCAATATGTGGTCCTATTTACTGTGGCCCCCCAGAATACCATTATTGGGCGTACCGAACTGTGAGGTTGCCGGCTCGTTGTAGTGGCCACATTGTTCAATATATATATATAAATATGTTTAAATATATATATATTAATATATATTTATTTATAATAAATTTATATTAAAATATATAAATAATAAATTTATATTAAAATATTTATAAATATATATATATACCCGGTATATATATTATATGTATATATATATATATATATATATCTCCCACATGGAGCACGAGGGGGGAGTCCCAGCCGTCTGTGAGGACTGTCGGTGACCACGACATTTGTCGAGAAGACCGATTAGCTTCTCTTTTTTTTCAAACTGCTGTACGTACGAGTTTAGTTAGAGCTGGGAAGTATTAATAGAAGCAGTGATAAAGAAAAAAAAAAAAAAAAAACGAGAACAAAGAACAGAGTTCTTACCTCAGGACCGGATCCTCCGTGTCCCCATCCCACGCCCCTGTCCCCGCCACGGAAACGCCTCCAACAACGCCTTTCGCCGAAGGGCTGAGCCCTCCCGCGGTGCGCCCGAGCCGCGAGGGGGATCCCGCCGCTCTGTTTCTCCGGGCACCCGGATGACTTTTTTTGTGGAAGCGGAGAAATAAAAGGTGGAGGGAGGGTGCAAAAAAAAAAGTAACCTTAGCTGGAGACCGTGCCGCAGCAACGCGTTGGGCATGACGGTAGCAAACGCGGCAATATGCAATATGGGGCATGCACTCCTCCATTTCACAACATCTCGTGCCCTCGCCCGCGCACAAACAGCATGGCTGTTGGAATATGGAAGTTGGGATCCGAATGTCTGTTCGTTATGGCGGCAGAGAGTTCTTGCGTGTTTCCCCATTACCACCCTCTCAGGGTCAGTCATTTTTATTACGGCGGACCATAGTAAACAGGACCAAACATTGTTAGTAAAATAGGGAAATGTATAGCTTTTTGTGTGTACCATAGGTCCTATTTACTATGGTCCCCCGTAATGGCAAAACGCTAAAAAGAAATCCCCAATCGTTACAACACGTGTTCACGATTCGTGACTTTCATAAATTGGCTTTATGGCGCGTTCAAGAAAATATTTGTTTGAATAAATTTGTACGAGTGCTCGTTTTCGAACCTTTCAATGTCACGATTCAGTTTCGTGACAAAAATCTCAACGGTTTTTTCAACGTAGCGAGAGAGCATGTCTTGAACATACATTTTTTTTTTGTCGCGATCGAATCGTGACATTTGTTTTTTGTTCGTTAAGAAAGACCCTCGACATTTTTTCGACGTCACCTTTTCCCAGCGCCCGCCCTTTAACTCCTATAGAAACTGCACCCCCTCAATTTTGGCGACAAGCTACTCGGTATTACTGTGGGATATATTTTCTTACTGCCTAGAAAAAAGGGTCAAAGAAAGCCTCCTCAACGTCACCTGAAAATATCGGCGCCGCCCAGACAGCTTGCTCCGCCTCCGGTACCGACGGCACTGGCCATTCCGGTGGCGTTAAAATTTGGGCCAAAGGTCCCACCGAATGGCATTCCCGTGGCTCCAAGCGCGACAGTCTCCTGGAAGACTTTTCGGTGCTGGCAGTGCCGGACGCGCCTTGTGATAGGATATATAAAAAAAAATGGGGAACGGACGAGCGGAGGGAAGGGGGGATTAGCGTGAGTAGGGGAAGGGAGGGGAGGGGCTGATGATTGTACCTGTATTTTTGCGTCAGAGTGTCCAAGGAAGAGCCAAGGAAGCGCTTGTGACCACAGGCTAGATTTCGGGAGATCACCGTCTTAGCCACCGCCATCATCGTGATCATCATCATCATCATCACTATCATCATCATCATCACTATCATGATCATCATCACTATCATCACCATCATCACCATCATCATCACCACCATCATCATCACCATCGTCATCATCACCACCATCATCATCATCGTAGTCATCACTCTCGCACGAGCGGAAATAACAAAAGCACAAAAACTGCGAGCCACGGGATTTACCCCTTCCCTCCTCTTTGCCTTGACCTTGCGTCGGGAGGGCTCGGACAATTCTTCAAAACAATCCTCACTTCGGACAGATAGATCACATACGCTAGATCATCTGCAGATAGGTCATATACAGATAGAGATAGATAATCTAGATCCTATATCTATGCTGCCGTTGTGAGATGTTGAGCAGGATCTGTACAATACAGATAGATCCCACCCAGGAAACATGCCCTAGATCATGCAGCTTGTACGGCACCAGGACTAGGAAGCGATTCTCTGTCGAGAGGGGGGGGGGGGGGGGGGGGGGTTCCTCTCTCCTACCCTTTTTTTTGCCCTTGCCCTTTGCTCTTGACCATATTAAATAGGACCTACGGTACACAAAAAAAACTATTAATATATATTTACCTGTTTTTACTAACAATATGTGGTCCTGTTTACTATGGTCCCCCGTGATTTCAAGTTTTTTCTCCCAAAAAAAACGGGGGTCCAGTTATTACGGGGGACCATAGTAAATAGGACCAAATAATATTAGTAAAAACAGGGAAATATAAAGGTTTTTGTGTGTACCGAAGGTCCTATTTACTATGGCCCCCCGTAATAGCTGTAAATGGGCTACAAAGGGTAGCGCTTCGTAGTGAAGGCCATACGCCGGGCCGAAAGGCTACGGTGTGAAGGTTACCTTCAGGGAAAGGATCCATGCGACAACAGCGGGGCTATCGCACCTATCAAGAGTTTTTTCTCTCGCTCGAGGACCTCTGCTACACCTCAATACATGCAGTAGTAGCGCCCAACAACTGGTTTTTTAGATGAAACTGAAAAAAAAAAAAATCACCCCGACAAACAAAACATATTACTATTTTAACTGTGTTGTTCCTGATATACCTACCAGGTACCAGGTATATTATTACGGGGGGCCATAGTAAATAGGACCTATGGTACACACAAAAACCTCTATATTTACCTATGTTTACTGACAATATTTGGTCCTATTTACTATGGTCCCCCGTAATAATATAGGTATATCAGGAACAACATTGTTGAAATAGCACCGCTTTGGGCGGCAATATGAGGACCGTTTAGACGTCAATATGAAGGCCAAGCGATCCCTATGTTAACGCCCAGAATGGTGCATGTATTCCTGCGATAATTCGTCAAGGCGCCCCCCCCCCCCGTCTGTGGCCGTACGACTACGGCCATACATGATATCGAGTACATTTCCCCCCTCCCTATATTATATACCTGGTATATATATAGGTTGGGTTGGCGTCGGTTGGCGACGACGCTGTAAAACACGCCTCTCACTGCGTGAGCTAGACAGCCAGGGTACCGTTTTTTTTTTTTTTTGGCGGTTACCACGGCTGGCGGTCAAGTTAGATCATTTTTGTGCAGGGAGAACCTTACTCCGCACAAGGGGGATGATCGTGTCACGCAGTGTGTATATGGTGAGGCACCCACGAGGCAGTTACGTAGTGAACCCATTGCTGTCTCTGGAAGTGGCCACACCAGAAATTAAATCAACTCATCGATGCTGTCATCCACATGCAAGAAAATCCGCCTCTAAAGCGGTTCTTAGTAGGATGCAGCTCACCCTTCATGCGACTCGCCGGACACCTCACGGCGCTTCGCATAGCTTGGTGCAAGCAATGTCTGCCCGGTCCGTGAAAACCCGACATGCTCCGTCCCGGCATTGTAGGGATGCGAGGGTCTATGGTCGTACGACTACGGCCATGCATGATAGTGACTACACCCCCCCCCCCCCCTCCCCCGGCGTAGGACGCCTCGTTATTGCCTAGGCATTAATATTGACCAAAATGTGCTACTCTTGTCGAAACACGCCTCATTATTTCCTACCTTGGTTCTTTTCATATCGTTGCTCTGCTGCGTTGTTGCCGTACATCATGCTGCACTTGTGTGTGTACATATTTCTGTATCGTCAATGAAATTCCGTAGGTTTTGCGATTGCGGCATACCAGGGTACGTAGTTTTTTTTCTTCCTTATTTTCATACCAAGGTAGGCATTAATATTGACCAAAATATGCCACCCTGATCGTAGCACGCCCCGTTATTGCCTAGGTATTAAATGTTGACCACAATGTGCTGCTCTTGTCGAAACACGCCTCATTATTTCCTACCAGTAGGCATTAATTTTTGACCAAAATGTGCCACCTCTATCGTGCGCTACCTGGAGAAACGCCTCCTTTCGACGGGCCTCCTCCCCTGACCGACCCCTCAAGTCTAAAACCAACACCAGAGGCAATAATCTGGTAATATTTAGAGCCCAAGCGAGGCCTTGACGCGTCTCCAAATACGGCAGTAGCATCTTTGATGTGTGGGTCTTTTGCCAGTCATACTCCCCCTATCGCCGCCCCCTACTCCCTCCCCCCCCCCCCACACCCCGCTCCCTTCACGTCACCTCCTCTGCCCACCGCCCCTTCCCGCTCCCTCCCACCCCCCTTCAATATGACTACGGCCATGCATGATATCATGATATCGAGTACCCCCCCCCCCCCCCCCCCCTCCCCTCCCCACCCCCCACCCAAGTCCCCTCTCGAGTGGTCTGCAACGCCTACGGGCGCCCACCTGTAAGCCTCGATGAGGCCAGGGAGGGCATCGTTCTCCACCAGCTTGAGCACGATCCCGATGTCTCGGGAAGGCACGGCAACAAGGTGGTGGAAATCCGCTTCGCTCACGTGCCCGTTTCCCAGCGGCGCCATGCGCATGACTAGTTGGTGCAACTCCCGCTGGGATAGCCTTTTCCCGTCGCGAAGGGGGGGTCGAATAGGAGCAGGCGCACAATACGTTTAATGTGATGGCGTGTGTACTGGTGTCATGCATGGCCGTAGACCCCCGGGGGGGGGGGCGCAAGTACGTGTGGTGACGGGGAGAGGGGGGGCGGGGGGTCGGGGGGCGTACTCATTGGTTGCTTAACTCAGTGAATTGGCTATTGACTACGCATCCTACTCCTAGTACAGACACCTCCAACAATTGCGCGCTCATAACGTTGTTTCCATATATTACATACAATTTTTTTGCTAGGTCTTATTCCCTTCCTGTCTGGCCGCCTGTGGCCACCATCTATCTCCTAGAATATCGATCGTTTTCTCGGGGCGGGGGGGGAGAGGTGTACTCCTTATCATGCGTGGCCGTAGTCGTATATATGACCATAGAACCTCGCATCCCTACAATACCGGGACGGAGAATGTCGGGTTTTCACCCACCAGGCAGGGGGGGGGGGGGGGGGGGGCTGTACTCGATAGGAGAGATGTACTCGACCTCGCTCATGCATGGCCGTAGTCGTATGACCATAGACCCTCGCATCCCTACAATGCCGGGACGGAGCATGTCGGGTTTTCACCGACCAGGCAGACATTGCTTGCACCAAGCGCGTTTTCACCCACCAGGCAGGGGGAGGGGGGGGGGGGGGGGGCTGTACTCGATAGGAGAGATGTACTCGATCTCGCTCATGCATGGCCGTAGTCGTATGACCATAGACCCTCGCATCCCTACAATGCCGGGACGGAGCATGTCGGGTTTTCACCGACCAGGCAGACATTGCTTGCACCAAGCGCGAAGCGCCGTGAGGTGTCCGGCGAGTCGCATGAAGGGTGAGCTGCATCCTACTAAGAACCGCTTGTGAGGCGGACTTGCATATGGATGACAGCTTCAACGAGTTAGTTTAATTTCCGGTGTGGCCACTTCCAGAGACAGCAATGGGAGTACTATGTAACTGCCTCTTGGGTGCCGTACCTTGAACACTACGTGATACGATCGATTCCCTAGTGCAGAGTAAAGGTTCTTTACTTCGCACAAATGATCTAACTAGACGACCAGCTGTGGGCGACCGCCAAAAAAAACAAAAAAAACGGTACGTTGGATGTCTAGCTCACGTAGTGAGCGGCGTGTTTTACAGTGTCGTTGCCAACCGACGCCAACCCAACCCATATATTATATATATAATAGGAGGGAGGGGGGGGGGGCGAGAAAGGAGCGAAGCATACCGAAGTGGTGCATACTCGTACGGGAAACCGATTTTTTTTTCCGACCGGCAACAAACTGGTTCTGCGCGGATTAAGGCTGAAGGGGTTGGAAGTTTGTAGACGGGTGCATACACCTCTGTAATTTTCCGAGAAGTTTCTGAGGCTCCTCACTTGGAGGTCTACCACCCCAAAACGGCCTTTGAGAAAAAAAACGTGCGCGCTTCTTATCCCGACGAGAAATCCCATGATGGCCCACGGATATTTTGGGTAGGTTTCACTCAGTTGAGAGGAAGCCCCCGTCAGTCTGAAATGTTTGCCTTTCAAGGCAAACAAGGGCTACTCCTATTGTAGCGGGGCTATCAATGTCTCACCTGACATTGAGCCTCTCCAGCGCCTGTCCGATGTCGTCCACGGTGAGGTAGTTGGGGAAAGCCTTTTTGTAGGACTTCACGTGACTTTTCTTCAAATCGTTCCAAGCTGTTGAGCTTTTGCGAAACGGCGGCGGCGGCGGCGGCGGCGGGGGGGGGGGGGGGGGGGGGGCAGTGAATGGGAAGGAGTGTTTTGTTTTGGCGTGCAGGAAACAGTTACATGTTTGCATCGAAAGCGGGTGTAATCGCCTCCCTTCTCTTGTAGATAATAATTAATCCGCACCACTGTAGCTCAAAGTCATCAATTCATACTAAGTATATATCATCCGCCCCTACCCATATGTGTGTATTTCCATGGGGAGCACTGCGATGCGGGGCAACATAGATTTTTGTACGTACGGAAACATATCGTACCGAAAAGTATTTTCGGCGTATAGGTGTCTTACAACCCCTTCGGCGACCTCCGAAAACAGCGAGCAAACCAACTACAACTTTGGTGGTACCAGCTACCTGGTACAACTTCTAGAGCGAGCGCAAAGCGAGGCGCGGACGGGATCATTATCATGTCGCGCCCGGGCCGTACGACCTCTTGCATCAACCATTGTAGCTCGGGACACCAACCACTGTACCATCCCACAATCACGTAGTTTGCCACAATGTTTGACGTAACCGTCACCCTGTTTACCATCTCAGGTTTTCCCCGCTGAAAGTCCCAAGACGACTATAACGTCCCACCATCTACTACATTATTTTTCGGTTGAGAGGTCTCTTAACCCCTTGTAGTACCGCAGCCCCCTTTTGGGGACGAAGTACTTGGAATTAGAGTGGGTCGCCCCCAAAATCGGGACTGCAGTTCTAAACCACCGTTTTGTTGTCCCCTACGAGAAAAAAAAACACTCGTGTTACGTAGCCAAAGGTTAAAGCGCTCGTGCAAAATAATATTTTTTCAGACGATTGATCAAAAGCGGTACTCACACGGCTCCGCAGGGCCGACCTCTCTCTCTAACGTATTTTCAGACAGTGATCGAAAGCGGTACTTTACGGCTCCGCAGGACCGACCACCCTCTTTTAAATTATTTTCAGACGGTGATCAACAGCAGTACACATCGCCCCGCTGGGCCGACCACCCTCTATAGCTTCACGGAGCTTATCGCATGGGGGCCAAGTCGGCGCGGGTCTTCCGGTAAGCAGCGGCAGAATGCGCGCGCGCGCGCGCGCTCGACACGAGCACGAAGCATGGGGGCAATACGGTACACCGTAAAGAGGCGTCGAGTCCGAACAAGGGATGCGACCGTTTTTTTTTTTCAGCGATCGATTTTTTCCAGAGCGGGAAAAGGTTCCGAAAGCGCAGAACAACAACCATGGTGTTTTCGGAAAGATGCCACTGGGTCGAGAGCCTTCCGAAAATGCAATGTTCGGGCTATGTAGCACCCTTTATTACTGTTGCTAAGAGCAAACGAGCGCTAAAAAAGCGATCGCACTCCTGCTGTGTGCGAACTCAACGGCTATACATATGCGGGGTATTTTTTTTTTGTTTTTTTTTAAATCGAAGTCAATCGGGCTGCACCCTACCTGTCGATGTAGTCGACGTTGGTGATCTTGGTCTTGTCCGCCTGTTTGTTCAGGGCGTCCTCCCGTATGGCCTCCATCGCCCGCGTTACCCTCGCCGCGCTCCTCCTCTCCTTGCGATCCCGCGTCAGGAAAAAGTTGAGAAAATTCAGAAGATCGATGCGCCCGTCGCCGTTTACGTCAAATCTTTCGGTTGACGGCGGCCAGGACGTTGCGGAGACGGAGGGACGGAGGGAGGGAGGGTGGGGGGGGGGGGTGGCAATTGCGTTTTCGTCAGGGCCAACATTTTACGGCGTAGTGTGTCCTTTAGGATTTAGCGTTCAAAGAAATCCGTGTTTTTTTTTTTGCCACTGCACGCACTGATTGGGAACACGAATAGGCCTGGGAGATTAGATATACACCCAGGTCTTCATTACGCTTACCACTAGGTGATACACTCGCATACTGCTTTTGGCGGTAAAGGGGACGGAATAGTACAGGGGACCATAGTAAACAGGACCAAATATTGTTAGTAAAAATGGGGAAATATATAGGTTTTTGTGTGTACCGTAGGCCCTATTTACTATGGCCCCCCGTAATAGTCGCTTGCCGTTAGTAAGATGCAGTTCACCCTTCATGCGACTCGCCGAACACCTCACGGCGCTTGCTTCGCGCTTGGTGCAAGCAATGTCTGCCTGGTCGGTGAAAACCCGACGTTCTCCGTCTCCGCATTGTACATACAGAGATGCGAGGGTCTATGGTCATACGACTACGGCCATGCATGACATGAGTACCCCCCCGCGCGCTCCGGAGCCCCGTCCTACTTCTTCGTACAAAAAAAAGCAACACCCGGTCACAGCACGTTCGTTGATCCGACACAGAAACGTGCGCTCAGTGTCCGCGATGACTCGTGGTTGATGCTGACACGGCTGCAACACCGAATTATAATTTAGGGAGAGAAGACCGAAAACGTCCATACCCCCCACCATCCCCGCTAGAAAAACTCCGTGTTCTCAATGGTGGTGGATAGCGTGTCACACTATTATCACGCTAGGGTGGTAAGATACCACATCCCCCCCCTCGAATAGAAATCCGAGACAGCTTTCTCCACAACGGGGAGAGTGCAAACGCCGAGCGATCGATGTGTCAGTACAAAATGAAAATTTCTCGACGAGATATTTCCGAAGTCACCATTGTTCGTTGCGTTTGCCCCCGCTTGGTTTGGAGAAAGTCCGCTCGGGAATTCACTCCATTAAGGGAGAGAGGGGGGGTTAATATGCATGTTGTACGGTAAAATCCGAAATATCACAACGTAAAACCCATCGGATCGGAAACGGTCCGTAAGCCGATTAAAACTCCTTTCTTGACCTTCGGGTGCAAAAGTCAGAACACGCCACCAAAACAACGGAAGAACTACCAGGTACGTACGTAAGCGGACCGTTTCTCGCTACCAAAAAAAAGGATCCTCCATTCGACACGCGAGCTCGCACGTGCACGTTTTTTTTCTCGTCGCTGCATGATGTCTTCTGCCGCCAACACCAAAACAACATGCGCAGGGCCCATTTCGACACGATTCCCGACGGGTGCTACCGTACAAACACCATCACACGTGTGTTAATGTACAATCCCTCAGAACGCCGGTTTTCTCGATAGCAGGGAGAGTGTAGATGCCGAGCGACGCGTCGATGGAAAGAAAGATCTTGACGAGATGTATTCCCGAAAGCCACCGTTTTCGTGGTGTGTGCCCACAATTAGGAGACCATCGGCTCCGAAATTCGTCCCAGGGAGTGTGTTATTATCTTATCACCCGTGTGTTATATGTTATCACCCGTGTGTTATATGTTATCACGCGTGTGTTACATGTTATTATCCGTGTGTTATATGTATCACCCGTGTGCTATATATTATCACCCGTGTGCTATATATTACCACCCGTGTGCTATATGTTATCACCCGTGTGTTATATGTTATTACCCGTGTGTTATATATTACCACCCGTGTGTTAAATGGAATGCGTATGTACTCCTCATCGCTGCATGATGCCTGTCGTCAAAGCAACACAGACGCGCAGGTTCCTTTTCGAGACGAGACGTATACCCGGCGGGCACTACGACACGCGCACCTTTCTTTTATGAGCTCTTGTTCATGACCGGTCAGGTACACGCCGACCCCGCTCAGCATGTTGGAGAACTGCTCCCGCGTCAGCACTCCGTTGCCGTCGTCGTCTATTTGAGCGAAACGCCTCCGTAGACCCTTGATCTGTTTTTTTTTTTTTTTTTTTTTTTTCGTTTTTTTCAAAAAATGAGTAAAGGAATTTGGGCATTTTCAACTACACATCCATCGCGGTGAGAAGGGCAAAAGCACTAATTTCTCTCGATCTGTGGTGTTCGTTAGGCAAACGAATGCGGGAACCATGCCTGCCTGCTACGGCTCTCCACACCTACGACGTACCTGCTCTTTGCGACAGGCGCCCGCGGCGGAGAAAATTCCTGCGCCGTATTTCCGTCGAAGGGTGTCGCACACTTCGTCTAGCTCGTCCTCGGTGAGCGACACGAAGCTTAAGAACTCCTCCCTGGCAAAACCATGAGTGGACGGCATTTTTTAAGCTCGGGGGTCAGGCTACGTAGGCATCGATTCGCCACATTCCGTCTAGCCGATAGTTGGGCCAACTGCGCACGAAGCTTAAGAACTCTTCCCCCACACGCCATGAGTTCGACGCGTTGTACGACAGAGGTAGCACATTTCCGCCAAAAAAATATTTGTGAATGACGGGGCTCCTTAGCCCAAAAATCGTCGGAATAATGCCCATCTTGTTTCGAAAAATGATGTTTTTGCTGTTCTTGGACCATGGGATTATTCATCGGGATGCCATTTGACTTTTGCTGAAGCCAGTCTTCGGGTGAGGTGTGGAGCCCCTCAAGAGAGGAGACTCGGAAAATTTAGGGTGAAGCTCTATCGTAGAACGCCTCGTTTAGGTTTATAGGCTAGAGTTGAAGAGATTGGGCGAGTGGCTAGGTATCTCGGCCAAAAGTAGACTCGAAAGTATTTCGTTGGTTAAGCGCACTTAAATAGGGTGGTCGCCCGTAGGCCGAGCGGCTCTGACCGGCCGAGACCAAAGCCCAGAAAAAAGTGTCCCCCCGAACCGTAGCACCGGTCGGGTGTCGGGTTGGTCTGCACAACAAGGTCAACGTTTGTTTGGCGACGAGATCCCTGGCTATGATAGATGCCACGCATCCTCCTTTTGCGGTAGTGTCCTGGTATCCCCTCTCTCCTGCTGCAGAGTTTTATTATTTGTAGCGAGTGTCCCCGCATCACACCTGGCAGGCGTTAAGGCCTGCCTCGATGAGGATTTGTCTTACCCCCCTTTCGTTCAGAATGCACAAGGCAAACACGCAGGCAACTAAACAAAAGAAACTACTGTATACGGCTTCTTCTTCGTTGCAGATATACACATGGTTTAGCTGTAAGGCGTGGAGGCGAAACGGGCGGGGGAAAACAACAACGTAGACCTTGCACAAATCATCAACAGATCATCTACAGATCATTCCAACTTGATTATCTAGATCATTCAGGGCAGATAGAACATCTATCCCTGATCTGTATGACTGACCTGTATGATCTAGCTCACGTTGCCGGGTGGAAATAGTATAACTTGCATGTTCTAGGACGTGCTTTTCTCCTGGGTTGGATCTGTGTTATACAGATCCTGCACACCATATAAAAACAGCAGGTGAGGATCTAGATGATCTATCTGTAGATGGTGGCGTGTCTGACATGTCAAAACCTTGGAGTGGGTAGGAATATTAACGCCAAACACATATTTCGTGCTGCGTGTGGCGCATGCTCTGACTTGTGCTGAGCTTTCCCCGACTATTTCCTGTTTTTCCACCTGCTGAATCATACCCACCTTTGGTTGTCCTTTTTTTTTCATTTAACCCCTTGAGCGACCTAGCCTCAAACAACAGACAGGATCCGGGGCATCGCGCCACCATGCCCTTAAAAACTCGGAGCATACGCTCGAACGCAACTACCTGGTGGTTAAAAACACGCTTGGAAGTGCAACATCGCCTTGCTCCCTTGGCGCCTTGATTCCTTGGCATTTAAAGTGGAGACATTTCCCACCCCCCCCCCCCCCCCCCCCCGCCCCCCCCCCGCCGACCACATGTCCTTCATCGGGTAACATTCACTCCATAGCAAACGCGATCGAAGTATCAACACACAGGGCTTGCAAGACTAGTTTTCGGCGAAATCCACCATCTCGCAGAGCCGAGGCGCCTTTCTATTTGTTTTCAAGAAACAGGGTTTATGTACGAGCAGTCCCCTATGATGTTCTTATCACACTGCCGCGGCAGACGTTTTTAAAGTATTCACCGATATAGCGATTTTTGCCTCCGAAAAAATTGAAAGGGTTTTTTACGTGCATACACACAGACATAAAATACCTGGATACGCCATTGGTTGCATTGTGGTCGATTCGGCCGAACAGGAGGCGCAGGTCCTTCGCCTCGACGTTGAGCCCGACGTCTTTCAGGAGAAGCCGGAGCTGGGGGCGGGTGAGGAGGCCGCGCCCTTTCGCGTCGTGCTTGTTGAAGATCGCCTGCAACCATCGGTAGTCGACGGACGTTTTGGGATTAGTGATTTTTCGGACGAGATGGTGGAGCTGTCGTGCCGATGTGTGTACCACTCGGTCCCGCACCAAAAACACTTTTTGTCCCAAAAAAAAAATAAGCACAATTTTGTTTATTAATGTTGAATTCAAACGGTCCTTATGCTCAGAACAAGCCTTGGTATTGGTAAGTAGGTTTCCCGGCCGGCGGAGAGGGGAGCCGTTCGATGTTGTGTTTTTCTTCCAACAAGCCGGGGGAAAACAAAAAAAATGAGTTGATGAGTACCTGGTACTCGTTATCCTGGAGACTTGACAATGCGATCGATAACGATGGTTGCGCCGCGTGAGGTTTGAACGAGACGATTGAGCCACCAGGCGCCATGCGTGGCTGTCGCACTGATGTAGCATATGTAGGTAAGTTTCCCGAGGGATATAACAATAATCGAAAGTGTTTTGATCGGGTAGGACAACACTCGTGAATCCGATGCAAATCGACGGGACGTGGGATTGCTGAACCCAATGCACGGTAGAAACGAAAGGCACGTGCCACGGAGGGAAAACGGACGACACCTGTGATAACAGCCCCGTCGAGATGGCCGTGGGGGTTATCAGCCGTGAGTTCGGCCGATTGGACCGATTGGGTGGTTGATACTCTCAACTCTTCAAGGCTCATAAGAGTTGGGCTGGAACGTAAAATAGATGAATCTGACACAAGTACACACACCAGTAAGGAGCGACTCCGTGCGTCGGAGACCATGGATAAATGCGACATGCTCACCTCTACCGTGTGTGCGTGCGCGTTTGGACTGAGCCGAGTGTAAGCATATTGTGGCACCGGACTGAATGACTTTTTGTGTTCAATCTTTCGCATTTATGTAGAGAGGCGTTCTCGCCCCACCCTCCTCTTGTGGGTTGCCTTTTTCGATCCCCCCCCTCCCCCCAATAAAAAGCGCACCAGGCTCAGCCCTGTTCTACCCCACCTCGGGGGTATCTACGCGTTGAGTAAATAACCAATCCGCAGACTCAGCCCCGTTCTACCACACCCCGTGGATATATCTTCGCGTTGTTTGACCAATCTGCGGGGTGGTATCATACTTCGTCTTGGGGTGTTGCGTGTGCAACGATGGCTCTGCTTAAACAACTTTGGCTTGGGATGACGAAAACAAAAAAAACACCCCACCCCCAGCCCGACCCACCAACAAACACAACGGTACTTTGTGAGTCTGCTTGTTATTCTGTAGGGCATGGGACTAACGGTTTAGGGGCTGGGGCCACCACTACACACCTCGGAGAGGTCATCTGCAGAGTATACAGATCATGCGCTAGATACTTCATGGCCGATGGATAGATACATCCCTGATCTGTATGACCTGTATGATCTAGCTCATGTTGCCGGGCGGGAGCCGCATAACCTGCACGAATGTTTCCTGGGTTGGATCTGTACGGTACAGATCCTGCACAGCGTCTCATACCGGCAGGTGAGGAACGACAGTAGATGATCTAGATTATGATCTGTCTGTTTGCACGATGTAGGACATGCTTCCTGGGTTGTATCTGCACTATACAGATCCTGCACAACCTTTCATACCGGCAGGTTAGGATCTGTAGATGATCTAGGTGATCTATCTGTAGATAGATAGATCGTGATCTGTCCAGCGCGTGGTATGCTAACAGCAACGCGAAGGGCAAAGGTATGCCGATTTTCGGCAGTTCTCTCCCCCCCCCCCCGCTCCATCCCGCCAACTTGGTGATCACAGACACCCACCCAACCACCCACGCAACGTTGTTTTTAAGTTCTCTGTTAAGAATCCGAAAGCAACTCTAAAGTAGTTGTTCCGCCCCCATTCGTGAATTGATATCATCAATAACGTACAGTAGCAACAATAGCTCGCATAACATGAACACAATACATAACAAAAACACATTTTTCCGAACCAAACTAAACGTCCCTCGCCCTTGCCTGGTCGATGCAAACCCGACGTGCTCCGTCCCGGTATTGTATGGGTGCGAGAGTCTATACCGGTAGTCGTATGACTACGGCCATGCATGACATGAGTACCCCCCCCACCTCTCTCGAAGCGTGCATCGCATTGGAAAATACGGTGATGGGGTTGTCGCGGCGTGTCTCACCGCGTAGTCGACTGGCCCCGTGGACTGCTGTTTTACTTCCGCCGGCGCCACGTACTGCCGAATCTGTCTCCGTACGTTCTTGCTCAGCTGAAAACAAAGACGCGACAACGAACGAGAGCTGTTAACCAGTTCACCTAATCATTGCGCCGCTTGACATCGTTTCAGCCGTTCAACGCAGCCTTTAAACTGAAAGGGACGCGATAACTCACGAGGGGCGTCAACCGGCTCATTAAAAAAAGCGCCGTTTTGACACCGGTAACGGTAAATACTCGTTCAGTCGCTCAGGCTCAGTCGTTCGAGAAGACGGGATAGCAGACGAGAGAGAGCCGTTGAAGGGTTCATAGATCATTGCGCCGTTCGGTACCGGTACTTCAGTCGATATGTGGGATCTTGATACGCCTGGACCGACGGGTTCGGTGTAGGTCGATCTTCTACCTGGAATCACGCATATACACTGGGTGCAAGGTTGCGCGCCACGGACAGATCATGTATAGATCATGTACAGATCATTGAATCCCACTAGATGATCTAGATCTTTCACTGTAGATAGACGCTTGGTTCGTATGATCTAGCTCATTTTGCCGGATGGAAACCCTAATCTGCATGATCTAGAACACGCTTCATGGGTTGGATATGTTACCGTTCAGACCCTGCACAGAGTGTGATATTACAATGGTTGGCTGTTTTGTCTTGGTTTGGATCCAGAGGATCTACAGGTAGATCGTGGTCCGTCCTGGGCGGTGTTGTGTGTACTGACCTCGACCTTTTGTTTTTCGTCAGACAGCGTTGAAGCAACGCGAAAAGCCTGAGTGCCTGTGAACGCGTTAGGCTGAAGAGGGAGGGGAGGGGAAGGGGTGGGATGGGACGAGATATGACGACGGGATGAGATGAGATGGGATAATACGAGAAAAGATGGGAAGGGGGGGAGGGCTTAATGATGATCAGACGGAGGGATTCGTGAGGCGACAGCAAACGCGCTGGCGAGTTTTCGCCGATTGGAGTCGACCTCGCATCTGCAAAAACATGACAATACAAATAGAAACAGAACCAAAATGAATTATTTTTTCTCCTGCAAAGGTGGTGGCGGGTTTAAAAGAGAGCAGGAGACGTTGCCAAGTCGAGGAAAGGGTCACGTTCACCTCATCGCGCAAGTGCTTACCTGTCTCGATTTGATAGGTCGGTACCAGAGAAAGATGTCCTTGCCGAAGGTCCGCTCATTTAGGTTCCCGAGCACGTTGATGAAACCCCTGGCAAAAGATTGGAACGCGGGGCGTGATCGGGTGACGTACCGAGGGCTTCGGGCACGGCCACGTATTGCGTTGGGGATAATTTTACTAAATCTAATAAACGCGGCGAGGCGGCAGGCGATGACAACTTTGACGCCATCTCTTGCTCACCCGAACGCGATCGTTCATTCGCTGCACCAACCGTGACGCTCCCGCTTTAGCCCCTCTACTACTGCGCTGTGCCTAAGCCCAAGTATAACTCTACTTCCAACTACGTTGTGCCCATAACGCAACGGGAGTGCAACGCTGAAGGGGCCAGCGACTCAATGATAGCGGACCAAGCTTGTCTTCGTGTTCGTTGGCTCGCACCTTTCATGCCCAGCAAGTTGCGAAGCATAAACGATGCTGTGTAAAAGCAATACCAATGGGCAATAGCGGCCCGTTACAAGGACTACTACAATTGCATGTGGTCTCGCCGCATATTTCGTTTGGTGGAATACCCAAACAAAGCTACTCGTGCTCGTGCGTAGGTAGTGACTGCGTTGTGTACTTTCATAATGATCCCATTTGACATCTGACAATATACAGCGCTTGTTCCAATCATGATACTACCATCCACCTATAAAAGGGAATGTATAACCCAACGATTTCAGGCGAGGAAGATGTTACCAATCAGACGTGCATGTATCATACATACCAGGTGTGCACTGTAGAATCCCTAACTCAACACGCCCCCTTGATGATAATACAATTATTTTATTTCCCAACCATCTGACAATGTCCATATAACCCATCCACTCCACCAAGGAACTAGTACCAATGACTCCGAACATGGAACGTGTTATCAATCAGACCTGAATGCTTGGCATAATTATACCAGCAACGCAGTCCCCCTTATGAACGACTCTACTGATTCCTAGCCGACCTTCATTTTTGTCTGCACGGCAGTGCTATCTTATTATCCTCCGACCTGGCCGGAGGAGTGTGTATGTCGCTGGTCCTGTCCTTGGCCTTTCCCATGGTGACAGCCAGGTCAACGATAGCGTCTCTCGCCTCCTCCTCCTCTGTCGTTGCCCTCCGCACCCAGAGATAGTTGGACATTCCTAGGGGGGTGCCCTTTGGTGGAAACGCGCACAGGGTTTGGCGGGTAGACGGGGTCGGAGATGTTTTTATAGATACACGAGAGTCTGAGAGGTATTCGTATGGCTTTTCAGCACTCTTTTTTGTTTCGCTCAACCCTTTTAGAAAAGCAGTCCCGTTTTGGGGACAAAACATTGCTTAGAAGTTGACTGGTTTGTCCCGAAAACGGGACTACGGTCCTAAAAGTTGAACTCGCAAACACGAAAAAAAAAACAACAACAGAAAACGATATAGGTTCCCGTTTCAGACGTTTTCTTTAGTTTTCGTGCGAGCAGCTGAAAAGTCGAACATGTAGACAAGAACGTGAAACGGTGTATAGTGTGTTTACAGCGAGGCAAGACAACACACACCCTCGAACGCATTTCAACGGTAGCTTTCTCGACAACGGGCCTCGACAGCAGTGAATGAACGCCGAGCGACGTGTCTATGAAAATATCTCGAGACGAGGTATTTCCAGAGCGGTCGTTTTCGTTTCTGTGCGTGCCCTAAGCCCTTAAGGCATGTTTGGGAGAAAAGCGGCTCTAGACTTCGTCCCAGGGGGTATGTTATCTTGCGTGTTTTACCACTCCAGTCGCGATTATAGTCCGCGTTCGGGATCTGGCGGTAATGGCAAGTATTCATTGTATTCCCGACATTAGGGGTTTCAATACGGTAGGTCCCGTTTCAGGCGTTTCTTTCTTTCGCTCAAGCATACTGAAGTCGAAGATGTAAAACAAAAATCTGGGTGGCATACATGTGGCATACATCCTGCTGTACATTCGGTGGCGTTTTTTGTTTTTGCTTTCCTCAAGACGCGAAAACAAAATGGCGATCAGGTCGTTCAGAACAGTTCACACCTGGCGCGGGTGCAGGGCAGTTCGGCAAATAAATATCTTCGTAACCGAGTGGTTCATTTATTTATGTGCCGATTCAAGACGGAAGCCTTGAAAAGTAAGCCACAGCAACGCAGCAGTATAGACGCATGAATAACGAAAATCCTAATAGTAAACAACATCCTATAAGCAAACGTCAGGCTCGCTTTTTACGGGCGGTGTTGATTTTTACTTATTAAATCGTGCCCAGCGGCGAGCGCTTCACCAAATCCTACCAGGTTCAACGCATATAAGAGCCTATGCTCAAGGTAGCTCAAGATTATTGGTGTCACAAGCGAGGTTTTCAAAGTGTGCACAGATTGGGTGCTTCGTTTCTTGTTGGCGAGTTCATGCTGCAGCCGTTTACGGGGGTAGTTTATCGCCAACTAATGCTGCCCGGACACCATTCAAGTATACAAACTTATCATGGCGTCAAAATATTTGAGTACAACGTCACCCACAGCAAATTCCCGAATAACACCGCGAATACTAGCTAAGCCAGAGCCTTTAAGCACCACATATGACAGAGCGTTGAAGTTTGCGCGCTACTGCCCGCTATTTGCGCACAGTCAGCGAATCTGAATTTATCTGAGGTTACTCTGACTAACGTAGGGACCCTCGTTAAAACTCAATACAAGAAACCCTTGCATGCCTTTTTATCGGGAGATACAACACCAACGAAATATCCGGCCGATGCCGTGCAAGAACCCGGCAGACAAGAGTTTGCTTTGGATGCGTAGGTCCGACAGAGCCCACAAAAAGAGGGAAAATAGACCATAACATCCCGCTTAATTCCAACTTGCCGTATCTAAGCAGTGCTCGACTGTTAGGCTGACTGAACAACGCAGTCGGGAGTGTATCCCTTCCAACCCAAAGTTACCGTATACCACTAGTATCGTATGGGTGGGAAAAAAACACCCCCCACTCTAGGACGAATTTACTGCAGATGGTTTTGTCAAATACGGGGAGGGTGTAAACGCCGACGAGCCATGCGTCCATGGAAAGCATCTCGATGAGATATTTCCAAAGCCATCGTTGTCGCCTTTTGTGTGTACCCGCCCCCCTTTGTGTTGGAAAGACCTGCTCTCAAAATCATCCCAGGAGCGGGGTGTTACCTTTGCGTGATATGGGGTACTAGAAACTAGAACGGGCCTCTCCGCCCCAAGGGCGGATCGGTCATTGTTTGGATTTCAGAGATCGTCTGAACCCACTACCAAAAATCATGAGGTGCTATCGTAGGTACAACGTGACAGCAGTCATGAGATACAGTTCAATGCTGAAGGAGTAACACTACAACCAGTAGTACAGCAGAACGGCAGCACCAAGCAAAACACGAGCATTTATGCTTTCATAGGTTGTATCCCTCCTACCCCACAAGCTATGTGCTCTGTGAGTCTAACCGCTCAGTCTCGGCATTAGTCTCCGGGGCCCTCCTCCCCTCGCCACATGTCACGTGGGACTGCAATCGCAATCCTACGCATATCTCGACTTACTTCAGTATTGTACACATCGAACAGATAGATAACCTAGATCAGCTGGGTCATCTAGATCCTACTCTGCCGTTATGAGATGCTGTGCAGGCTCTGTATAGTACAGATCCAACTCAGGAACAAACATGTGCTATGAGTAGATCACATGCAGACTATGCGGCTCTGTTTATGGTATTCCCTCTCCCCTGCTGCGGCATCGTGATTTGTAGCAAGCGTCCCCTCATCATCACCTGGCAGCGTTACTGATGGATGTCTCGCCCCTTAGTTCAGAAAGCATCTGGCGAGGCAAGCAAGCAACTAGTACAAAGAGCCTATAACTTCTAACATCGTCAAGCACCTTGTGAGTAACCAGAGCAGAGCCATAGGCATCACCTGCTACGTAGCAGTAGTCAGTCCCTACATAAGGTCCATACTGCCTTACACTTAACAGCTCCCACCACCCGGCAACATGGTGAGCTACAGCAGTAGACCGAGCAGATCATGAGTATACCTGCTCCTGAAAGATCCAGACCATACAGAGTGGGACCACATCTTCCCGGAAGGATCTAGGTCATGGAGAAAAAGACGAGTGTGATCCGTCCGATCTGTGCATCCCATTAGACCCACCTTGTTGAGACTGCGATCGATGCACTGGTAGCCGTCCACGACGAGGGCGGAGTTGACGTCTTCTTGTGGTCGATTACGACGTCCACCAAGGGCTTCAGTCGCGCTCCCGCCCCGCCGTGCTTCAGGCGGCGATACCTGGGCCACGGGCAGGCGCCGTTTTCCACGGGCATGGTGAGATGCACGCCATGCTGCTGCCACAGCCACAGCAGGGGTGCACTCACTTTGTTCCAAGGCTCCTCACATGTGAAGAGTTATATATATATATACACCTCGATCAAAAGCTGATCTCGAAGGAGTATAACTGTGCAACCCGATGGCCAATCCCATGGCCTATTACCGCAGGTATCATGTGCCACAAATTATGGTGTATTTCCGACGATAAGGCATTACCAGTACGTCTTTATGATGTCGGATACTTCCTCAGCGCTCGTCAGTCAGAACGTTCTGGGCCCTAAAAGTGCTACGCCTAATTGCAACCCCCTATCGCAGCTATTAATAGCACGCGTGGTGGAAGAGAAGCGAAGAAGAAGAAGAAGAAGAAGAAGAAGAAGAGGATTGGGACGCTCGCTACGGCAGGGGTGGCACCTTTTCGCGAATTTTCTGATAATTTTCTGAGGCTCCTCCTCACCTGAGGAGAGCTCTGGTCTACATCTCTCAACCAAAAAACGGATCTATTTTGTTGAAGGGGACGTTTCAACCCCAATGGGCACTCCCACGATGGCCTTTTCGTGTCCGCAGTTTTCTGATTGGTCAATTTTTCGGACTGGATTTTTTTATTGGTGGAACACATCCCTGGTCGACATTTGTCGTCGTATGGAATATAGGGTTTCCCCGTGAAAAAAAAACGTCGCGAAGATCGTCGTCTGGGGAAAAAAAAAGACGTCTCGAGGTTACGCCGCTTTATTATCCGTAAAAATACGAAAATCTGGGAATTTTACCACGACGAAAAAATCCCACGAGAGGTACTTTTACGGCCTGTTTTTTTTTCGTCGTGAGGATGAACAGCTGCGAACAGACCGCACCCAGCCCATCCCCCCCTACTCCATATATATCCCAACCTTGGCATCCCTCATCTGGGTCGCTGAAAGCAATCCACAGCAGCAGTGTATACCACGACGACAATACCGCTTCAACGTGGGGCCGGCCGGCACCGCAGGAGATACTGCTTTCTGTTTGGGTGCGACCCATGTACAGCTCTGCGCTGATCGCCTGTTGAGTTTCTTGTCAACGGAAACATGTCCTCGGGTGCACGCAGCAAGGGGCATGCAACCACACCAACAGCGAGCGCAAGACATTCCCTTCGCACTCGCATCCCGCAGAGCCTAGGCCGTCGCGAAGGGTATGGAGAGCCGCAGCATGCCGGACTGGGGGTGGAGGGGGGTGGCGTTGGGCCAGTGGGGGCGACCGGGAGCAACAGCTCTTCTGTGTGTCTGGGTGATAGTTTTCAAATTGGCTCGCTGGGACTCTCACCGGAGTTGTAATTTGTGAGCACGAGGGGTGGGGGAGCTGCTGCTGTCACAGTGGTTGGAGGTTCGAGCGGGGTGGAGGAGGCAGATCACAAGGACGAGGATGAGCAGGGGGGGAATAACGCAGGCGGCGGTACCGCAGCAGGATATTATGCTTGGGGTTGTATGTAGCGGGTCATTCGGAGCATATGGCGTTCGTATGATGTACGAAGCTACATGCACGGAGGATCGCTGCCTACGTGATTTTGCGTTTTTGAAGATACTACTGCTGTAATGACCAGATACGAGGTATGACACCTGGTAGGAAGTACGTACTGCTGTTTGCTTTATGTACTCGTGTTTGGGGCAACTGCTGCTGTACGACCTTCAGGCATCCAGTAAACAACACACGCGTGATTGGACCCACGAATGGAAGGGGTGTAGCAGTAGCGCCAGTTTAGTAGCTGTTAACCGTGTCATGAGATAGATGCGGGTTCATGAGTTACAGGTGATGAGAGCATCAGGGATGCGCGAATCGGCATACTGTAAATAAATGTAGGAAATTGCCAATCACGACCACAAACTCTCACAGACGTGTGAACCTCCCCCCTCCCTTGCGCACAACGTGTGCTGTACAAACTTGGGGCCGCCGTATGTGAATTTACACGCAGACAGCACGGTCGCAACGCACTACTATTTTACCCCAACCTACCCGCCGTCCGTAGGGACTCGTACCACTTTTGTTAAACGAAAGCTTCTATCTTCACACACCGGGGGGATAACTACCGTTTCCATGTCATCAGTGTCCCACGGAAAAAGAGAACCTGGGTTGTAAAATCTTTTGCTGCAATTCGACGACAGTTTATCGGCGACCAGCACCCCCACTCCCCGACACAACACATTACCTCCTCCGACAATCAAAACTACTCGTCGACATCCAGCCTCTAACCAAGACACCGCCAAGAGAGTATGCCGGACAATGATTCTTCTTCGAATCCTCAGTTTGGCGAGACGATTACGTACGAATCGGACGACTCCTATCTTGAATGGTACGTGCGTGCGTGGGATTTTACTTTTTGGCGGAGCATGCGTTCAAGTTTAAGCGCGGGCCTTCGTTGTTCACGAAAAGGCACGAGCGGCGAGATCTCCAGAACTTTTGCAGACTACTCGCCAAACTGTCCTTCAAACGTCACGGCGAACTTCACGACGATATTTTATGAACTGAGACGACGTTCTCCGCGACGTTCTTTCACGGCGTTTTGTAAAAAATACGGGGAAACCCTATAATATCGAAAAATATTACGAAAACAAAAACGATGCAAAATGGTTGGGTAGCTCCTCCCTTAAGGTCGGCTGAGAAAACCTCCCGTCAGTCATAGCTGCTGTGGCAACTAACGAAGAGCTACCCGTATCATAGCACGTGTCTTGGTAACGGTCGACACATCGCGCAAGTCAGACAGATCCCCAGATCGTGATCGTAATCATCTCCTCGAGGTGGGCAACACGAGCTAGATCATGCAGATCAGGAACGAACATATCTGCCCTGAAAGATTTTAAATATTAAGTGGAAATGATCTACCTGATCTGCGCGATGCGTGGAATGATGTATCCATACGGAATGTATCTTCGCGGACCACGTTTTTTTTGTGTTTTGTGTTCTTCGCTCACCACACATGAATCGGCGGTCCCATGGTTCCCGCATTGACATTGGCATCGACAGCCTTGTAGCCATTTTCCTCGAGCTCCACCTCTTGCTCCTTCGACGTAGAAATCTTCCCGATAACCACACGACGCACATTAAAACAGCAGTAGTGTTAGTCTCGCATTTTAGTAAGGTATTCGGGCCTGATCGAGGTAGGTAACATCCTCCATGTCTGTACGTATTAAGTAGTTGGATGGATTCCCAGTTATTTGTAGATATTACGGGGGACCATAGAAAATAGGACCTACGGTACACACAAAAACCTACATATTTCCCTATTTTTACTAACAAGATTTGGTCCTATTTACTATGGTCCCCCGTAATAGTACCTTTCGAACAAGAGCTACACATGCTACATGACCAACGAGATCCTAACAACAACAATATCAATGTTATTTCATTATTATTAGTGCCATCTGAGAATGTGTAGGATGAGCTTCAACGTTGATATTATTGTGGTGTTTGCCATCTTAAAAATGTGCGGCATAAGCCTCAGTCCACGTACGTTGAATACTGATAAACATTCCCGGACAAATGTCCACATTGATTCGGTTGGTGGTGCTCCGCTCTATGCTGCGCATGAATACTTGCGCATATATATATATGAGTGCACTGCTGCACTACTACGCAGGTGGCCGAAACCCCCCTCTTGCGCAATGTGGGCGCGAAAAATTGCTTGTGGAGACATCGAGTGATGTAGCGCACCGTTAGGCGTACCGAAATTAAGAGGTTGTTGTCGACACCGTGTAGGGTGTGTTACCTATTAATAGTGTCTAATGTCTACACAAGGGATGTGTTTACGCCCACATTACCGTGAATAGTAAACAACGTTTGAGTTTCGCGCAAGAGTGCGATCGTTTTCTCAGCGCTCTCATCATCATATTCTCTCGACATTGACCGCAAGAGGGTGCCCAATACCGAACGAGGCGTTTTCGGAATGGCCTGGTCGAGAGTCTCTCAAAGATGTGATACGTTCGACTTTAGGACCCTTACCGTTGTCGAGAGAAAATTATCAATAATAGCGCTGAAAACAGATGTGCGTCACCTCTGCGCGGACTCAACGCTCTTTGCCGTAAGCCTCAATCCTTTTAGGACTGCGGTCCTCTTTGGGGGACAAATCACTCAAATTCTAAGTAGTTTGTCCTCCAAACGGGACTGCGGTCCTAATAGGGGAGAGGTTCCGGTCCCTTGCGTGCTCCTCCCTTGTAGAGCCGTGCTACGGTATAAGAGAGGGGTCGCAATTAGGAGTTGCCCTTTTTTAACCCTTTTAGGACTGCAGTCCTGTGTTGGGAATAAACTACTTGAAATTTGACCGGTTTGTCCCCAAAACGGGACTGCAGTCCTAACAGTCCTAAAAGGATTAAGGTCAATTATTTCCCCGCTGACAGGGGGGGGGGGGGGGGGGGGCTCCCCAACCGTTGCAACTGAGGACCTAGCCCATAACTTTGCCATCCGATCGATGCGTTTAGAGTCCATCTTAACGGGGAACTCTAAATTTCGTTTTTTTAAAATATATTTTCGATTTCAATAAATTTTAATTTAATTTCGAATAAAAAACGTGTTTGTATCCTATCGGGAAAAGGCGTATTCATTGTCAAACGAAAAGGAATTTGGAACAACCTGGAATAACGCACCGCGTCACACAACGCCCAGCCGACGAAGAGCGACGAGCGTAGACGAGATCGAAGGCTTGCGTTGTCGCGTGCGCGCCGCCGCCATCTTTTTTTTCTTTTTGGTGGCGCTGGATAGGAAGCTATCACTCTCAGGGTGTCTTGGGTGGGCAGAGGGAGCCCTCAAGCGCCCCGTGCGGAACAGCAACGGTAGTGCAGCTATCGAGGTCTTAAGCGTATCCTCTGTTTTTTTGCTCGTTTGCTCCGTTTTCGTGATGGTGAGCCGATCGAGCAGGCCGAAAAATTGGGTTTGCGGCCGCCATGATCTCCTTGGAGGCGCCACCGCCGGGGTACGATGTGCTATGGTCTGTGGGCGTGGGCGCGGCTATTGCTCCGGTCGCCTGTCGTTGAGGTTCGCGTTTTATCACCTCGATCGTGGTCACCGAAGCGGCCTAGAATCACCCCAGACTCCACCGGGGGTGTTGACCCACCATGAACATGCTGCATCAAGGCTGATCAACTCCCAAATTCCAAATTGAAATTGAAAAAATCACACGAAAAAAGTCCCAAAAGACTCTTCACTCAAACAGATTTTTTTTAGTTTGCCTTGAGAATGCCTGCTTGGTGACTCACTCTTCGGCCAATCAGATGCAAATTAAATTAGAAAACAAAAAAAAAAATCAAATTGAAAAAAAACAAAAGTCCTCGATAAGGTGGGCACTTATGCACATTAATGTTTACAAGCCCATTTTTCGGTTGCGTATCGGGCTTACCATCCAATATTTCTCGAGGCTGGTGGTTCGAGTGGGGGGTATGGAGCTCCTTCCTGCAGTGAGAAGCCTCATTCTTTTTGTTCTTCTGGTGCTACCCCTGCCATACGCAGCACGCCTCTATACTATTACTATTTATTATTGACCGAAAATTTAACCTTCCTTTGAACTCTGAGATGAAATTAACAAGTAGCTTGCATCGCCGGCCAGAACCGTACGACTATATATACGCGTATGTATAAAACAATCGTTCACGGGTGAAAATAAAATGATTTTTTTGTCCGTTTTTCCCCTTGACCAGTTCCAATGAGGCAGGGGATTCCGAAATGGGACCTTTTCATGCCCTTTCAGGCCCCTTCAGGCTCTTTCAGGCCCTTTCACCTCCTTCCCCCTGATTCAGATCCGCCCCCTTTTTTTGGACTGCACGCACCATTTTGAGTACAAGGCAGTTGGCAATAGTGTGGGGTAACGTCAGATGCAGTTCTGAATAGGATGAGGCCCTTTCAGAACTTCTCAGACCCCTTCAGACCTTCAGACCCTTTCGGGCCTCTTCAGGCCCTTTCAGACTATTCCAGACTATTTCGGACCCTTTCAGAGTACACGAACGACTCGCACGTAACGATAACGCAAGAAATTGTTTTTATCAAACAGTGTTGTCTGTAGATAGATGCCGCCGAAGTAAGCCAATTACCTGCCTTAGCCCTTTGTTAACGTAAGTAGAAACACAACTCGGGCTACTGCTGTACGTAACAAACACGCCATTTAAAGACAAAATTACCCCAAAATTACGGCACGCCACTAACTGGAACACCTGGCCAACTAATATCTAGTCGGTGAATTGTATATAGTCAGCCAACTCATCAGCCCTAGTGATGGACAGGTACAGTGTCGCGTGTGCCGCACCTCGATATCGATGATGGCGGACCCGAGCCTCGCCGCGAGGCTAGTCGCCTCCACCACCTCCTCGCCTTGCGGCCCCATGAAGCCCTAATCACAAGGTCAAGAAATGAAACAAATCAAACCAACAACAGGCAGAGATGAGGAGGACACTTTAATGCCTGAAGCCCTAGCATTATGATGCGTAGGTCAGAGACCAAACGGCACACTGATAATAGGCAAGAGGTCCAACAAAACCAATATCTTGCGGCTCCCCGTGAGGGCCTAATCCATGAGACGAGGGATGAAGCATAAGACCAACAACAAACAGAGAGGAGGAGGACAAATGGATGCATGGAAACCTCAAGCCATAGGTCAGAGAAAATAAAATCAGAAAGGAACGACAACAGACAAGAGGAAGATGGCAAAGAACACAATCGTCTTGCAGTCCCACGAAGTCCTAGCCATTCAAGAAGGCCAGATATGAAAACCCAAAATAACAACATACAAGAGAAGGAGGACAACTAAGGTATGATGCCCTACAGCAGTCAGCCATAGGTCAGAGAAAAAAAAACACACTCACAGAATTTCGACAACAGACAAAGGAGGAAGAGGACAACATGAAGCAACTAACTCGTCTTGTGGCCTCGTGAAGACCTTACCATCAGGCCAGAGATGCAAAAAAAAAAAAAAAAACAGAGAGAACGACAATGAAATGCCTGCAAATGCTTCTTCCCGACTCTCGACTTCGAGGTGCGGGGGTGACTATTCATAGAAATACCGTGCTACACGGGTGACAAGACCGCACACTCCTCCAGGATAATTTTTCGAGCTGCTTGTCGTTGACTACGGGGACGGCGCAAAAACGGCCATCGATGCGTCTATGGAAACATGTCGACGAGATATTCCCAGTGCCTTGTTTTTTCGTTGTGTGCAGTGCACCAGTTCTAATCCCAGGAGGTGTGTTATTGTTAAGATATGGTCTTGTATGAGATTGAAAGCCCGGTAACTACCTGGGTTTAGTCACTGGGAACGTATTTGTAGTGCTTGGAAGGCGTATCTTAGATGGAAAACCAGGGGTTTTCCAGAGGAGCACGAGCTTGGTCTCAATCTCCGCGTGCACGAAAGGAATAAAAACTGCTCTTCTTCTATAGCTAAGCAAACAACACATGTGAGTGCAATGTTTACCGACTTAAAAGGCAGACCTGTCCAGGGATACAAAGTGTCCCGCAACCCGGGATCTTAACAAATGGCGACGACGGCAGGACATGGGTCGTTGGTCGTGAGTTCGAATCTCACGTCCACCATGAAATCGCTTTTTAAAGAAAAGTGAATTTCCTCATGTCAAGAACCTGAAAAAAATACTTCTGGATCCCCAGAAATTGGAACCGCGTGTTGGTGTCACGCGTCGACCCGTATATCCGGTCCGTTCCAGGGGGGGAGAGTGTTATGAGGCTTAGATTGGGTAGGCGATTGGTTAACCTTTTACCTTTAGCCCAGTCAGAGGTGTGGGATTGGGTTTTGAGGAGCCGCATCTTCGACTCATGTTCTAGTTCGTGGAATCGGGGTTTCCACGAATTTCCCTTAATTCTGCATATACGGCTCATCAGAGTGGGCTAGTGTTAAGATATGGTCTTGTATGAGATTGAAAGCCTGGTAACTACCTGGGTTTAGTCACTGGGAACGTATTTGTAGTGCTTGGAAGGCGTATCTTAGATGGAAAACCAGGGGTTTTCCAGAGGAGCACGAGCTTGGGCTCAGTCTCCGCGTGCACGAAAGGAATAGAAACTGCTCTTCTTCTATAGCTAAGCAAACAACACATGTGAGTGCAATGTTTACCGACTTAAAAGGCAGACCTGTCCAGGGATACAAAGTGTCCCGCAACCCGGGATCTTAACATTATCTTGTCACACTTGGTGCTGTACTTGGTATGCATACAATACGGGGCTCTTGTCTGGGGATTACTTTTGCTCTTGCGCGATCGTCGACTTTATCTGTTCGTGGTTATTTGAGTAATAATCAGATGGAGAGCAAGTAGGACAAGGATGGAGAGCGACGGGGGGGAAGGTTCGTATAATCTGGGAGGGCCTTCGCTAAAATGATATATGTACGTAGTAGATTACCGTGACAACTTGCAAAACCTGTGTACCACAGCCGTTGTGCGAGCTTCAGGAAACGACGCCAAATTTACCTATCCAGGTGGAAGGGTCTGAAGTCGGGTACACCGATACGTGGAGCATAGAGTTACCCATTGGCAAATACGCTGTTACGGGTGGGGCATCCGGTAGGGTAATAATCAGAACCAGATATGGTGTGTAAAACATAGGGAGACGCCTGTCTTTAGGGTCCATAGCTGGTTCTGATTACTATGCCTGCTCCCCGTAACAGCTAGTATGACGTGGTTTGACCACTGCCTGACTGCCCCCCTACATTAAAAAGAGCATATTAAGGACAAAATAGGCCTTGACGCACCCAAAATGATCGCGGTTTCCTATAAACTGCGATAAGGCCGGTCGAACGACAGAGTCACGACCGGGCCGTTGCTAAAACATAGTAAAACGTAACATGAGAAGGCCGGATCGAAAGCGGCGTCTATTCTGGGACAAACTGTATGTGTAGGCTATCACGACACATGTGCAACATCTCTGCCCTCGATGGCATATACGCGACGGCGTGTCACGAATTCCGCGGAATTCATGGGAATAACCACAACCGCCTACACACAAATAACCGTACCATGAAGTCATCCATCGACACCGCCCCGTCCCGGTCGAGGTCCATCATTCCTAGAATAGCGATTGCCTCCTCCTCCGCGATGTCCACCTATACGAGCAGAAGAAAGGCGAACAGAACAGAACAATTAACACGTTTTTTATTTGCGCCTCGTACGGGTTATGCAAGGCTGTCTTTTGATAGAAAGAGACCGAGCGAAAACAAAATTCTCGCCCCCGCACAGGCAAAATAGGAGCTGCAGTAGTCTTTTGACCATGGTCTAGCTTACGGCCGTGAGTTAGCGTAAATGCCAGAACAACAACAGAGTACCGCAAGCCCTAGTCGGACGTCTGGTTTTCCAGGATATACCTCGAGAACAACGCACGGCAACAAAACCACGGGAAATTTTTGTGCTTGCCCCGTGGAGGATATTATGAAACGTTCACTTCGTGAAGACCGGAAGAAACTATTACGGGGGTACGTAGTTAATAGGACCTATCGTATACATAAAAACCTATATATTTACCTATTTTACTAACAAAATTTGGTCCCGTTAACTATGGACCCCCGTAATAGCGGCGGAATGCCGGGGCCATAGAGTGGTACTCACTACACAAGATTCTAAGAGACCTGGCGTTGAGTACGACGCGGCGGCTCGAGATTTTCGATCTGAGGCACGCATCGCCGCCACGAGCAGGTACTTTGCGTGGGAGTTGCAAATTCTTCAAGGATGTTCTGCTAAATCTACCAGTAACAGTACCCATGTTTGCCAAAGCGAGTAACTATTGGACATAGGTACCACGGAGAACAGGTGGCCAATCAGTGACACATGCTTCGTAGAACAACGTGAAATGTATGAAGGCGCCATACACTGCCAAAGATAGGACGATGTCACCTCAGTTTTCTAGCTGAAAGCAAAGCGATCGCAAGGTAGGCGACATCGCCGGACATCGTGCTGCGTGGAGCGGTGGAGTGTGGGGCCGTGCGTTTTCTGGGAGAGCATCGGAAATCTTTGCGACGCGCCGGTGCAAGGGTTGTGTTGGTGGCGTTGTATATAGCTTGCATGTTTTTTTTCGCTCGGCCGTCAGCCTGTGAGCCTTTTAGCGCGCCTCTGGTCGGCGCCAGCAGATCGTTTTTTACCTGGGCTGTTCACGGATCGGGTAAAAAATCGCGGGTTGGCTCGAGTGAGACCACCTAACCTGACCCGACCCGACCCGACCCGTGAGGGTTGGAAGACCTCCTGACCCGATCCGCGGCTCGGGTCATGACCCGTGAACAGCCCTGGTGTTTATAATTACAACGAGCGAAAGCGAGATTCTGTTGTACACAGAACCAAAAAAAGGGGCCCCTTTCGAGGTTGATGAACCGCTCGCCCGCCCGACCGACCGACCAACCGGGATCCAACACGCACAATTTGGCGACAGTTACAAATTTCCTGCTGCGCAAGCTCCTATTATAGCGATATATACTGTATATATGAATATACCTTCAGCCATTCGTCCACCACCTCACATAGCGCCCTTGCGCTGGCGCTGTCGCCGCGATTGGGCTCCGCCATGAAATCGAACAGCTCTCGAAGCTGATCGTCCCTGAGGAAGGTCGGGAGGCGCACGAGGCTGGGATACCGTCTGCATCATACAAATAGCTTTGAGTGATTGACCTGGCTATTAAATCCATTGGGATACATCTCAACCCCTGGCTCAGGTACCGGCGGCACGATTCGTTTGTATATCAACGCTTGGCTCGGTTGTCAACATATTTTGCATGCATCTCAACGCTTTTGTCTCGGCTGCCGACACGTTTCGCCTATCTCAACGTTTCGCTCGGATATCAACGTATTTTGCTCGCATTTCCACGCTTGACGCGGCTACTATTAGCGTGTTTCGCCTGCATCTCAAGGGTTGGTACTTCGGCTGCCAACACATTTAGTGTCACTTGCATTGTACACGCTTGGTTGGCGCGACTATATCAACACATTTTGCTTGCATCTATCTTTCTCTACGTTTTGGCTGGGCTACCACAAGAACGTAGTTCGATTGCACTTCTCAACGCCCCCGCCCCCCCTCTTCAGAGCAGCAACCATTGTGCCGTACTGGTACAAGGGGGAACACAGACGCCCTCAGTGAAGTGCGGTGAACGATCGACCTACCTATAAACGACACTAACGAAAAGAAGCTGTACTGGTACGAATGTTCCACACCTCGTAGATATCATGATCTACTGTATCTATCTACAGATCAGATAGATCATCTACTGTAGTTCCTCACCTGCCGTGGTGAGAGGTTGTGCAGGATCTGCCTTATAGGGCAGGTGCAACCTGGGCTAGATCATGCAGATTATCCCGGGTCCCACCCGGTAGCATGAGCTAGACCATACGAACAAGATCGGGAATAGATCTATCTACCTCGACATATCTAGACCATCAAGTGGGAACGATCTGTAGATGATCTGTACATGATCTGCCCGAGACGTGGAAAATTCGTCAAAAGGAAGCGCTTGAAACTATAATGCTTGCTGAGTACTACTTGGGACGGCGTTGGTTATGAGCGACCCGATATCAGATTGTTCTTTGCTGCTCACGCTCTCGTAGCGGTCGCTCCGCCACGTGCACTGACTGACTGAAAAGCCACCAACAACAGGAAATTTAGTTCCTGTGCTTTTTCGCTAGGTATCCTTTCCCATCACCTCCCCCCTCTTCTTCGCTCGTCGCTGCCATTCGCTTGCTCGCTTTGCTATCGTTTCCCCACCCCCCCCCCCCCCCTTCTTCTTCGCTCGTCGCTGCCATTTGCTAGCTTGTTTTGCTTGAAATGCTTTGCTTGCCTTTTCCCGAACTTTTTCTTGATTTTTTCTCGGAGCTTTCGGGCGGTGTCCCTCCGCTCCTCGTCGCTCATCAAAACGCCTTCCAGGAAGCCGTCAACGCCGATTGCTCCCTGGGGTGAGAGTCACAGCGTGGAACACGTCAATTTTGAGGCCACGCATATTTTCGAGTAAAATATTGGCATCTGAAAGGGTACGGCGAGAGGCGACGAAGGCGACGTTCGAAGGTAGCACTCGAGAAAGCAAAGGGCGATGTCGAGAAATTCGAGGTTAGAGGGCCCGATACTGAGACCGATTCAAAAAAAAAACTTTACCGATCCCTTGGCCTGTCGTGCTTTCGTATTAGTTTAATACATATATATATATATAAAACGCCTACTCTGAGCACGGGTAAAACCTTATCGGTGTGATGTCAGCAACCTTGAGCAAATACTATTATCATCAATGGTGCGTTTGCCATTCAACGATGCGCAGAGCATGATCATGAGCTTCTACGTTGATCACTCATAAACACTCCTCGAAATAAGAAAAAGAAAACCAAGGAACACCGTAGATCGCAGCCGAGCATGGTTTTCTTCATTCTATTGACGTCCCTCACCAAAAGCGAAACCCTACTTGCTGTACGTGCTGGGGATGTTTCTCGCTCATGAGTCCATCGGCAAAAAAATAAAGCAAGGCCCCCATCCCCGGGGTACTAACGCAACACACAGTTTTGACTGTAGCGCAGCATGCGACGCGTGCTATTTTTTAGGTTACAGGGGTGGTAGCACTTTTAGCCTTGCTAGGCAAACATTTGCGACTGCCGGGGCTCTTCAACAGAGGAACTACCCAATAAGGCATGCCTCATTATAGTTGGAATCCCACGTGCGTTTCACTACAATTTTCGTTTGTTGATCTATAGTAAGCCGTGGGATTGTCCATTGGGGCACACAACAAGCGTGCGTACGATGTTCCATAGAAATCAGTTTATAGGGTGATCATATCGGTTCCCGATCCCTGATAATGTTTTTCTTTGTTGGGTGATACATAGAAGGGCTCCTATTACTGTAGTCAAGTGAGGAGACTCAGAAAAAAACAGGTGCTTGACCCTACCACAATAGCATGCGTCATCATACCCCTACATGTCGAACGGGAGGCAAGCGCTGCTGCTGTGAGGCATTACCTCCGTCCATGACAACGATGTGCAACACGCAGTTCCCGCCCGAAGCTTTCGAGGGCGAGAACCCTCCTGTCATTGCGGGCCCTCCTGGTTTGGTGTTTCGGCAGCAACCTCGGCTGCTATTAATATTAGTAGCGGTTTTTCGTTCGCGGGGACCACGATAGGTCGAACACGATCCCGTCGGCTAGGTATACATCGAACGGAAGTGTCCCGGACAATAAATGTTTTTGCCACGTCATTTGGTGGCCAATGATACCCACCTGCACTCCCGACGCCTTGTCGAACCACTTGAACGCCTCATCCAGCTCGGCGGGCGTCATGCCGTCATCCCCCAGGAGTTCCGCCATGACCTGCGTTTCAACAGCAGCAGCAACAAAAGCAACATCGTCGACAACAACAGCGATAGCATCGACATCATCGTCATCATCACCATCATCATCATCGTCGTCATCGTCATCGTCCATCATCATCATCATCATCAACAGCAACAGCAACGTCATCATCATCGCAATCATCAACAACAACAAGAGGGTTTCTATCCGGTCGAAAGGCAGGGGGGGCAATCGATGCTGTACTACTCGCAGTCGTCACTTTTTGCGATCACTTTTTTTTTTCATCATCGATTTCCCTCAACTGATTAATGAAGCTACTATTAATACTGTTGCAGTACGTCGCGCCCTGCAATAGTGTACGGACAGCATACGTACAGTAGCTCGCAACAGCAGCACGTTTTCTACGGGAACAGAGCGCCCACGAGACGCTTGCTTTGGCGGTAAGGGTATGGTATATATCACCCTGGATGGAAATATAAGGACCATTAGAAGACCAAGCGGTCCTTATATTTACGCGCAGAGTGGTAACACCTACTTGCTATTATACTACGGGGGAATATAGTAATCAGAACCAAATATGCTTATTACGGGGGTCCATAGTTAACAGGACCTATGGTGTATATAAAAACCTATATATTTGCCTATTTTTACTAACAAAATTTGGTCCCGTTAACTATGGACCCCCGTAATAGTAAAAAGCTGCTGTAATATATAGTTTTTTTGTGCACGCAATGGGTCCTGATTACTTTGGTCCTCCGAAATAGTCTAAATACACATCGGGTTCAAAAACTGTTGGGTACCTCCTCAGTTGCAAATGGCTGTCACTGACAAACCTCCACACCTCGGACAGACAGATCATCCACAGATAATCGATTCCCATCTGCGATGATCTAGATCTTTCAGGGCGGACATGTTCCCGATCTGCAGAAGGATATATGTGGCTTGTGTTGCCGGGTGGGAGCCGTATTGTAGTGTCCGTGATCGATTTTCAGTACAGTACAGCAGGACGTGTTTGCTGGGTTGGAGCTGTACTGTACATACCGTGTTTGCTGGGTTGGAGCTGTACTGTACAGATCCTGCACAGCACATCCTAAACGGCTGGTTAGAACCTACGGCAGAGATGCCTGGTACACATTATTACATCGTGATCTGTCCGAGGTGTGGGAAAGTTTGGGCTGGGCACTGGCACAGCAGTATGTACTGGCAGCAGTAATCGACTGATTGACCTGGCCAGCATATTCGCCAGTAGTAGTCTTTTGTTTTACTTTATCTTAGGTAAGCCCAAGAAACACGCTAAAATATAGTACGAACACCTACTAAATGCGTTTCGAGAGGAGAGAGGAGAGAGGGGAGACAGCCAGTATACCGCCGCAATCCTGTATACTGATTGATTTTGACGGCAGTATAATCGCCTCTATGGAAGTCAGCCAGTGCCCAGCCCCACTAACTGCAACCCCCACACCCACCGCCGCACGCTTCCTCGCCTCGTACCTGACTGAAAGCTTTCTTGTGCAGCATGCCCCCCTCCCCGTATTTGTCGTACAAGTGGACAACGTACTCGTCCACGCCCAGAAACCTGGTCCGGGTCGACGGAGGAAGGAGACACCGGAAAGGAAAACATTACACACATCGGACAAATCATGATCCACCGTAGATCTCACGATCTGCATGTAAATTACAGCAAAGTTGAGTATCAACTATTTAATCAGTCGAACTCACAGCTGACGTATTTCAAAATGTATAAAATAAAAAAATAAACTGTAGATCACGATCTACCTGTAGATCAGCCATGACAGATGATATAGCTGGAGGTATGTACGAGATGTTGTACCACTCTGACCGGTAAAATAAGACCCGTTTGATAGTAGTATCAGACTAAAAACAGGGCTTATATTCGCGGTGAGTGTGGTACAAGATGATTATATATCGTACAACTACTGACTGTAGTAGTGGACAGCATCCCCGTCCACGCACAGAACCCTCTGTTTAGGAACGACGGAAAGAATATACCTGGTATCACACATCGAAGAGATCGCGATACAGATCACGATCTGCTGAACAGTTCTTAATAGTAGATCATCTACAATAATACCTGCTAGGTAATTTTTCAGCTATGCGGGTGGCGTGTCACTGACGGCCTCTTGATAGTATTGTGTTTGTCCGACGACGCCATTGGATCACCACTCGAAGGAAGCTTACATGATACCGTATGTACGTCGTACGCACTCCTTCATGATTGAATAGCCCCTCACCTGGTACCACAGGAAAAAAAAAAAAAAACGTCAACACTCCTACTGCCGTAGGTACACGTACGAACTCGTACTGTACGGCATTGTCAGTAGAGCAGTGCTTTACTCTGTGTGCAAACTACAACAGTAATGAGGTACGTCCGTGTTTTACATTTTGTAACCAGTCCGATCATCTGACGACGCACTTCTTGCGCTTAAAGAAAGCGTGTGTACGTCCTCCTCCTGGCGATACACATACCGGGTATATGCCTGGTACCAGACATGTCACTTGTAGGTAGGTAGTGTACGGCGTTGTCAGTACGAGCACAAGGAGTACCGTACTGCTGTTGTTCTGTGTGCAAAATACTTTACAGCGCCAATCTTCTCCGTGTTTTACATTCTCATGTAGTATTAATACAGCAATACGCACACGTCGTGACCAGTGCGCTTTTAGTTTACGTGACGACGTTTTTCAAGTACTGCTTCGTGCGCTATGTATACAGAGGACGTTTTTATAACTACGAGTACTGTACTGCTGTACGTCCTCGTACTTTGTTGGCACGCACCAGGTCTGCAGTATAGTATATCATCCCAGGTCCAGGTACCAGGTACTCGTACGTACGGCGTGTTCAGTACTTGTTGGATATTTTACCTTCCATCGTTTGGCGAAGATTTGGCAGGCACAAAGCCCGTTCAAGACGCGTTATTCGTATACGAAAGCCACACCCCTCTCCTCTACCGTCGCGTCACGTTGTCAACTACAAATCCTCGCCACCAACACTCGACACACGTGTATGGCCAGGTACCTGTGCCTGGTATATAGGTCCGTACAACGTATTTTCCTCAACATAAATCTAATAAAATAAGCGGAAGGTTTACGCCCATCCATTGCCCCAACTAACGAACACACAAACACTACTTACTTAGCGAAAACAACAGAATAGAAGCACCTCCACCACAACAACAGCATACAAGCAGACAGCAGCAAGCAGCAGCCCTCACTCACCCCCCATCCTCCCTTGGCGCCTGCGCTCGCACGGTGTCCCTAACAATCTTGCGCGAAGCTTCGGTGCTCCGAGCGCTGGCCGAAGGCTTCGTCGTATGCCCTCCCGAGCCACCACCACCACCACCACCACTACCACGCCGACCACCACCACCACCACCGCTACCACCGCCACCAGTGGCGGTAGTGGTAGCTGTTGAGCCCTTGGCTGAGCCAACAGTACTGCTGGCAGACTCCTTGACCGTCTTTCCCATGAGCGACCCTCGACGAGTCAAGGACGAGCGCCGCCGCGTCATTGAAGACAGTTCGGCGGCGGTGGCGGTGGCGGCCCTGGCTATCGCCATGCCCGTGCGCACGCCCGTGGTTCGGTGTGTGTCAGATCGTTTACGGGCGAGTCCCCGGTGCTACCACGAGTACGAGCCGTATCATACGAGTACGGCGTGCTGGTTGGTGCTCGAGTGCTTGTCGATCGTCGGATACTGCTCTCCCACTTTGGTCGGAAATTTAAGCACTGTTTGATTCTTTATATTCATGCAAAAAGGTCCTTACATATCTGTGCATACATAGTGGTGGTGTATGGCTATGTATGATGTCGTGTCTGGCATGAAATTAAAGAAGGGTAAAAATCCGTTACAAAAAAATGTACAGGAGGCGTTTGCGGTTTGTATGGAAAACGGGGACTAGGGGATCAGATGGATGACGACAGTCTCGTTGGATGATGCATGGTGGAACGTTTGTACGTCGGTACCGCCCTAGCCTGGTGCCGGGACAACAGCAGGCAGCAGCTATTACTGTTTGTGGCTGTTACAACCGAGCTATTGTATTACCACTATTTCATGTGGTATACTATAAGTAGTACCGTTTGAAATTTGCTTAGATATTAATGTACAAACGATCCATATACCGGTATATATTTAGGTTTGGGGACATAGCACATACATGGTACTATTAATATTAATATTAATACTACAAAAAGAGGGGTCTACGAGTAGTCTATACCTGGTATGCAGTATGTATTACGAGAGCGCTCTTTTAAAATATCTCATGGTACCACAGATCTTTTTGTACCTGGTATCTCAGCGCGGACACTGCCTGGATGTGCTGGACGTGGACGGGTAGATACTTACCCACTCACTGCTTGCTGCTGCGACTCGTAGACTGGTGGAGCTCACACAGATATCGACAGATCACCAAGATCATCAACTATTATAACTCAACTACAATATTAAGATACACGTTTACAGCAGAAGATCGAGGTACCTGGTAGATCCTGTACTACTGTATGTATCTACATTAGTAGTATCTATACCGCCGGTATTCGTTTGCCGTGCGTTGCGAAATAAAATTCAAATACGTAGTTCAGTTGTCGCGCAAGAAGAGCCGCATCACACACACCCCACCCAGCAAAACATGTATGGTGTGTATGTGCGGGCAAGTCTGTATCTATAAGAGCTGTGTCATACAGATCCTATCCGGCAACCAACCATGATCCAGAAATAATCTCGAAATATCTCCATACAGCAGCAGCAGTATATACCTCTGGTATAATGATACGAGGAGTACCATCAGGTATTAAATGTAAGTAGACGCAACCAACCGGTGGCTTAGTACGTGGTCCGCGTGCCTGCTAAGATCAGTTTCGTGGGTTCGAGTCTCACCAAAAGTGCATGCTCGTACGGTAAGGATTTTCTCTTCTTGCATAAAAAATCGGTCAGCGGAAACCCCGAGAGCATGATGAGTACCTGGTAAGCAACATTCGATGAAAATCGACGAACGAGCAGTGGAAATAAATAAATGCTGAATGAACCCTAATATGCGCGATAAAAATGAAGGCACGTACCGGGGGCGAGATGGGACGACACCTGTGACCGACCACGGCTTGTTGTCCAGAAGATCGTTGAGGGTAAAACCTCCTACGAGTTACGTAATAAGCTGGCAAGTGAAAGTGATAAAAAATAGCAAAAAAAAACTACTGGATGTAGTAATAGTAAGTAGTACCAGATAGGGATACACTATAATCATTATACTTCTCTGGACGAGAACTGAGGACGGCGAGAAGTGAGGCGTACCATAAATGCCTGTCTCAGAGATTAAAGGCAATAATTAATAGTAGTGTATTTATTTACAGCAGTTACACATCATAATGTAACAAAGCGCCCGCGTGTACCTACTATTAATACACCTACCTCCTGTACTGCTTATTACATGTTAAATGTTTCGTTTGGTCGGACGGTCGTAAGTATGTCTGATAGACAAGTTTTTTTTCACCACTATTAAATAACAACTTGAAAATAAGAACGTATGCACGATGTACAAAAAATAGTATTATTATAATAGTAGTGCTATAGTTAGTAGTGTTGCAGAGTTGCTGCAACTACGAAGTGAGAGCGCGAAACAAAGTTCCGACTGATGATCTATCTGACGATGAACTAACGAGGGTCGGAGCCGCCGCTGATTGGACACGAACATATTTGGATCGAGCACATTCTGTACATATATATTTATTGAACTGCCCGCCACATAAAAGGCAGTACCAGGTCAACACGGGAATACGGAGGAAAAGCGCCCCGTTACCTCGCCTGTAAACGCCGCTTCTATAATATATTAAGTAATAGACGTCATCAGGGATTGGGAGCTCCGTGCGACTTCGCGACCTCTAGGATGAAGACAAATGTTTCCAAACACACGTAGATTTATACATTTAGATACGAACGTGGGTACGATTACTGAAACACGCGAAACACGCGCGGTAAAGAAACTAACAGCAGCATCAACGCAGCATCTAGTCGTGCAGCTGTATGATATTATATGCAGCGACTACAGCTATAGCTGCGCACACCGGCCACTGCTTGCCATCTATTGTTGTACTCTACTGGTATCGTAATCATGGTATCATAGTCGTTGCATTGAACAGGCGGCATCGCTCATTATTCTGTTCAGAAACGTATTTAAAAGCTGCATCATCATCGTAGGACAAAAAAAACAACAACAACAACAACAACTCATAGCATCTTCTTCTGCTCGAAACACCTTGAATTAGCTGTACCCCCCCACACAGATAGACAAGACAGTCCGTCAGACATCGTGACATCTATCGTGCAGTACGTAAATTAATGCACCCATCATCTGTCCCTGCCGACTCATACACACGGCATCCGCTGAGATAAATCAACCAACCAACCAATCAACCAACTAACCAACCAAATCGACCGCGGACAGTCTCCACCAATGAATCGAAAAACCATAGCGCAACGAAACGCAAGCTCAACAACCTTGCTATCGTTACAAGCAAACCTCCCGTACTACTACTACCCCTACTACCGTCGTCACAAAAGTGGCCCGCTTGTCGTTACAAGGGGTCACCCTGATTGGTGCTGAGGTAGGGGGGGGGGGGTACAATGCCATTAGTTTCACCACCGCGTTTCAGCGAGTCCCTCTGTACCTCGCTCAAAATTGAAAAGTTGAACATATTTTGTGGGGGCACCGTAACAAACAAACAATCCCATGGCGGTGCATATCGCGAAACAAGAAGAACAAAAAAAAAAACGCGAGAAAAACTTGAGACTGCAACGATTTCAACGATTTAGGGTAAACATAGTTACTCGGACGAGCGGTCCTGAGCGGCCGGAAAACAAGTATCAATAAAAGTGACCCCCCTCACATAGCCTTGGACTCCCTGCCGATACAACAACTCGTCTTCCTGTCGATAGAAATGGCCGTCCCTGTCAATGCAAGAGGTCCCATTTTCGTTATAATTGACTCTCGTGTCGTAGCAGCAGATCGTCTTGTCGCTAAAAGTGGCCATCTTCCCGTCAATAGTGGCCCTCCCGCATTCACGAGCGACCCTCCAGGCGCCACTAGTGACCCTCCTGACATTGCAAGTAAGCGTAAACCGCGCAACAAGATCAGCACCCAACAGCTGTCGCCCGCCCGCCCGCCCGCCCGCCAGCCAGCCAGCCAGCCAGCCAGCCCGCTGCTTCGCTATAAACCGCTAGCTCTTTTTCCTGCACCAAACCAGGCCAACTACTCTAGTTCGTTATCGACGGTCCACGTGCAACGCAAAGTACGAGCTACACTCACGAAATACGAGATACACCTCCGCGTTTGAAGCTTCTCGAGACGACAAGACGTTGCGCTCTGCCCCCCCCCCCCCCCCCCCCCCCCCTTCCCCTCCCCCCCCCTCTTCCGCCTCCCCGAGGGTTTTTCAAGGTCAACAACCCCCCTTGCGTTCTGACCCCACGTTCACGCTTCCCCCTCCCCCTCCCCCCGAAGATATTTCATGTCTAGCGACCTCCCCCTCCCCCTTTTCCGCCCCTCCGGGCTTTTCACAAGGTAAGTCAACCCCCCCCCCCTCCCGCCGCCCCAGGGTTTCTAAGGCCTACGACCCCCGCCCGTAATCCCCGAGACAAGAAAGAAAGTCAAAATCACACCAACTGAACTTGACAAACGAATCACTCGCCCCACGGAGGTACAACAACAGTAGGTATAATATACGACACACAAAAAACACGCAGGAAAAGTACAGTAGTAGAGACTAAAATACGCACACAACCAAGCAACCCAACCCTACCACACTGTCGTCTACTTCAAGACATGCAGCACAACTAACCCTCGACTGCTTCCTGTTCATGAGCAGCAAGGGAGAGCAATGGGGTGGGGTGTGGGGATGCGGGAGAAACGAGCCGCAATATGCCTTCGGGAGCCAGCTGCGGTAGCTCTGTGAACTAGGCTAGCTCGGTGAGCTCAGCGTCACGATACAATGCTCCCGCTAATCCGGTTGGTTCGGCTAGCTCCGCCTGCTCCTACATCTCTGCTGCCTCACCCAGCCCCGCTAACGCATCCAGGTCTGAAAATTCGGGTGACTCCCCCAAGTTGCCTAGCTCCATTAAGTCGGGCAGGCCCGCTAGCGCGGAAAACTTGGCTCGCCCGGTTAATTAGGCTAGCGCTGCTAACCCATCCAGCTCCCCTAACTCGGCTTCAAAGCCCCGCCAACTTGGCCTGCTTCGCCTACTCATCCAAAGGTGCCAAGTCGGTTAGATCCGCTAACTCGGCTTCGAAGCTCCATGCTAACTCGGCTTCGTAGCTCAGCTAACACGGCTAGCTCCACAAACTCATCTAGTTCCGCAAAGCCTACTCGCTCCTCCTACTCGGCTAGCTAGCTCTGTACCGTGACTCGGGTAGGAGCGCCAACGAGACTACTGTACACAGCTCCGGTAACTTGGCCAGCGCCACGGTAGATACCTCGAAAAAATCGAACACTACTCATGACGTAGATACAGAATGGAGGTGTAACGCGCGCACACGGCGACCAACTCGAACAGCTCTCGACAACAAACATCAGCATCAGCGGCAGCGGCGGCGGCGGCAGCAGCAAGCAAGGCAGTAGCGTAGCAGCAAACAAGGAAGCAGCAAAGCAGAAAAGCAAAGCAGCAGCAAGCAAAAGCAACAGCTGCAAAACAGCAAACTAGCAAACGCAGCAGCAGCGGACGAAGAACCATCCACGCCACGCAAGCAAAACGCTGCCACAAAAAAGAAAAGAAAAAGAAAAAGAACGCTACTGTGGCTGGCGAGAGAGAAAGCGAGCGCGAGCCCTTCAATATGCTTCCAACCCCCCCCCCCCCGCCCCCGCTCCCCCTCCCCTCCTGCACACAAGAGCGTAAGACTAACGCTGAGACAACCAAACCCCTAGCTCGTACAATCTCAACGAGATCGGCGTGCTTTCGACCTAACCCTTCACAAAAAACTGCAAGCAACTTTCAGGGAGAAGCCTTTGGAATAAGAGCTAGGATAATTTTGCGTACGTACTTCATCGATAGGGTTTACAGCAAACGGTCAAGGCAGGGAGAGAGGGGGAAAAGGTAGGAGGTGCTAAAAGAGCAAAACAAAAGACGTAAAAAAAAAATCAATATAAAAAGTCTGCTTGCAACCAAAGCCAGCCAAACTCGGGGCGAAAGGGTGCGATTCGACCCCCGCCAGAGCGACTTCAACAGCAGCAGCAGCAGCAGCAGCACCACCACCACCAACAGCACCATAAAGCACCAGCAGCAAGCACCAGCAGCAAGCACTAGCAGCGAAGCAGCAACCTCAGCGTAAGGCAGTTGTCGTGAGGCGTAGCGCCACCAGTTATCCCCAACTATCTCCCACGATCTACCCGACCCCGACCCTAGCCTTGGCGTAGAACGTGGACGTGCGGCCCGATCCGGCCCGGACGAATCGGGTGGCGGAACACGCCGATCAACCAACCAATGGTTGACCTGCTAAAAGTTATGGATACGTCAGCGAAAGATCTTGAGGTGCATTTCGGTGCTGCTGCTACCTACCACCGCTGCTGAAACTTCTGCTGCTGGTTTGCTGCAACTGCTGCTTCAACTGGAACAGCGGCTGCAACTGCTGCTTCAACTGGAACAGCGGCTGCAACTGGTGCTGCTCCTGCTGCTACAACTGGTCCTGTTGCTGCAACTACCGCAACTGCTGCTGCTGCTGCTGCTGCTGCAACTGCTGCAACTGCTGAATCTTCGTTTTCATCATCCTATCTTTGTTCCTTATCTTTCTTCTTCTCTTCTCTCCTCTTCTCTTCACATTTGTTTTATCTTGAGCGACGCACGGCGACATCCACGTACGTCCACCACACCGAACGCGCCGGCGATACAGAGCGCTATCTATAAAACTCTCGCTTGAAGTAAAACAAACCATAAATCGGGGGGGGGGGGGGGGGCGGCCGAGCAACCATACTCGCCACATCAACCTACAACAAACCAAGACAAATCAAAGCGACAGGCCTTGCAAGAAGACGCGTCTGCAACTCGGAGTCCCCAGAGTGGGTTGGGGTGGCATGGGGGAAAACAAGGGGGGGGGGGGGGGGGGAAGGGGGGGGCGGGGGAGGGGGGCTGCCCCCACTTCATCCGAAAGATACCATTAATCATATGCTACACCTCTTTCGATCGTCTAAACAACCCGCCATTTACGACGAGCACCATTTTTTTCCCCTGGCCCCCTTCTCGTATTCAAACGTCTCCTTTTTCTGAGTCTCCGTCCCATTCCAACGTAGCTCTCCCGCCCCCTGACGTACCTAATCCACACAGAAAAAACGCCTGAGCTCAGCGAAACCCTACCTGCCGTAGCAACAAAAACAAGGAAAAGCGTGTGTCTGTTTTTACTGCAAGTCTATTGTCGGCACCGGTCGCTCCCCCGCCGGCCACAAGCCAAGACGCTCCTTTCCAATGTTCCGTCTCAAGGCTTGGCGTTTCGGCGCGCGGCCTTGTCCTGTTAACGAGGGCGAAGAGCAAGCAGGGGGGGGGGGGGGGGTGGGGGGAGGCGTCAAAAACGCTTTTACCACGCAAAAGTGATCCAAACATACATCTAAGGAGGTCGGTTTGTGCGCAAAACGTGCGTATAGTTTGCCAAGGGGTGGACCTAACGCACCCAAAAAGTGAATTAACAAAATTACATCGAAGCAGGTCAGTGTCGGCTCAAAACGTGCGCGCAGTTTACATACGTGGCAGAGGTGTCAACGCTCACGGAAAAAGAGGCGTTCCTTTCTGGCGGCCTGGCGAACGAGACACCAAAGAGTCCCCTCTCCCCCCCTGTCCGGGGGGTGGGAGGCGTACCAGCGCCTTCTATTCAGTTCCGCTGGGGGCGAGTGAGAGAGAGAGAGTAGTCAACCATTGTCGCTGCCAGCCTACTAAGGGGCCACCCCCACCGTCTCCACCTCCACAAGAGGCGGCCTTTCAAACGCTGGAACCACCTCCTACCACAAGAAGCGCCCTTTCCTACCAAACGTTGGAAACAATCACCCCCCCCCCCCCGCCCTCCCCTTCCCTCTCTCTCTCCCTCCCCCAGAAATGACAACAGCAACAGCAACAACAACAAGAGCAAAAACATGAACAAGAAGACCACCACAACAAGAAAACAGGGCTAATCACGGGTCGAGTCAAACCTCGCGGGTCGGGTCGGGTCGGGTCGGGTCGAGCAACGGTGACCAGACCCGATCCGTGACAATTAAAAAAAAATAGTTGACCCGACCCGACCCAAACCCGAACCGTGAGATATCGAAAACTTCCAAGCCCGACCCGCGGGTTTGGGTCTGACTCGCGAAGAGTCCTGTAAAAAGAACATCCCTCCTTGACTCCGCACCTTCTTCTCCTTCTTGCCCGTGATGTAGTTCGCCAACGCAGCATTGGTCTCCACCCCCTCCTCCTCCACCCCCGCCTCCCCCCCCCCCCCCCCCCCCCCCCCCCCCCCCCCCCGCCTCCGCCTCCGCCCCCGCCACCCACCTCACCCCCTTCCGTGGGTGGTGGTGATGCGCGGGGACGACGGAAGCGGCCGAGCATGGTGGTTCGTCTGTCCTTCTTAGGCTTGCCATCGGCGGGGGTGCCCCTCGTGCCCACGGTTTTGGCCATGTTCGCGATTTTCTGCAGCTCGTGGTCTCCATCGGTCACCACGTCCTCCGCATCCGGCAAGTCCTGCGTCAGTCAGCGGTTGTTGTTGTTGTTGTTGTTGTTGATGATGCTGCTGTGGTGGTGGTCGCTCTTGCTGTTGTTATATGCGCGGTATGCGCGTATGTGTATAAGCGTTTGGTGTATGCGCGGTATGCGCAATAAACGCGGAAGAGCGAATGTATATATATATATTTATATACATATATATATATATATGTGCGCGAATATTGTGTGCTATGCAAAAAATCGCGTAACATTGTATACGCGCGAGCGTTGTATGTGCGGTATGTGCGCAACAATGAGCTTGAAACTGCTTGTGCCGGTCTGCGCAAAAAATGAGGGTCAAATTGTTTTCACGTGAGCGTTTGTTCTTGTAGCGCGTGGGTGGTTATTGTACGCGCGGTATGCGCACAAACATGAGCGTCCCATTATAGCGTATGCGCGTGAGCGGTTGTCGTTATAGGTATGTGAACAAAAATAAGCGTGACAAATGTATGCGCGTTCGCGGCTGATGCATGCGCGGTACGCGCACAAAAAAGGGCGTGAAATTGTATGTGCGCAAGCGGTTGCTGTAAGCGCGGTATACCTGTTACCAGACATGCACCAAAAACGCGCGGATTTGTATGTGCGTGAGCGTTTTGTCCAAGTACTTCGCTTGTGCCGTATTTGCGAAAAAAAAAAAAAAAAAAATGCTCGAGAAAACGTATATGTGTGTGCACAGAGCGACGAACACCGAAAATGAAGACAATGGCGGTGATATTGCAGCCGAAAACGCAGCAGCAGCAGCAGCAGCAGCAGCGGCAACAGCAACATCAGCAGCAGGCGCAGCAAGCACACAGCGCGAGGAAGAAGGAAAAAACACGACGTTTTACAAGATACGAGAAGATATACACAGACAAACGTTGATACAGTATCGGTATAACGCGGGGCACAATACACACAAACAAGGAAAAAACATGCAAGGCCTGTATGAGTACGAGATACAGCACACCATACGGAAGGTACAACATACCATGTAAAAAAACGTAAATGAATATTTGCATACGTACTATTAATATTAACAACATGTAATCAAACAGTCTTTATTTTTCGAGACACAGACGTTTTTTTTTTGTTTTTTTTAATCCTCCGGCGGATTGGTAAAAATAAAGCTTAAGCTCACCACACTTCCACGTTCCCAATTTCGTGTCGTGTGTCAATTTAGCCCAATTGGGCACGTTGACCCGACCTGACCCCCGAGAGGAGCCGTAATTTTTTTTTTTTGCAAGAACCAATGTACTGGTATATTATTCCACTGGTACAAAGTACTACCTGGCAATAATTTATAGTTACCTTGGTGCGCGCCTTCGTCGGAGTGCGCGAGTGCTGAGGCACCACACAAAAAAAACGCAGATTTTTTCCAACACCACCACAGAAAAGGCATTAACCCCGCGCCCAGTCGACAAGTAGCGACCGTCCACCGAACAAAAAACGAAAAAAGAAACGTGCCGCAGAAAGGAGGCGTGTGCAGAGACGAGAGGGGATGGGGAGGGGGGGGGGGGAGAGATACAAGGAGGCGTTAGGTTTACGGGGGACAGGGCAAACATAGTTTTCCATGAGCCTAAAACTGCGACTGGTCGGCACATGTAAAAAGGGGACAACGTACTGCAGGCGACGCGAAAGACATCTTTATAGGCCAAGATTAGACGCGAAAGGCAATATATGTGCGTTTAACGAGAAGAAACAGCAGGCACACTAAATCGGGAATTGAAAAACGAAACTATCAAGACAAGAAAAAGCGGGTATTCATACAATACGTCGGAAGTTGAAAACACGAAACCATACGTATCGATCAATCGGTACCTGGTACTAATAGGCATTAATAGGTAGACTGAGACTACGAGAGCAAGCCAGAAAAACAACAAAAACAGCAAAAGCCACGCCCTTCACCCACCCACCCGCCCGCCCGCCAGCGCCCGCCCGCCAGCAAAAACGACTAACTCCCCTCGTGGGAAAAAAAACACACACACACACACTTACAGCTAAAAACAAATTTGAAAAACTGTACCAGCAGGTACAGTATGTATACGAAGTACGAGCTATTCAGAAGTACCTGGTACGGGCAAAGCCAAGAAAAACCCGCAAAACAGATCTGCAAACACGCCGCAGATGATTGTACAACACGCTCAGCCGACGTGCTACGCAGCTCGAAAAAAAAAAGCTGGGCATCATCAAGTGTCAGCAAACAAATCGGTCCAACTCATCAGCTGACGAGCATTCGTCACCACAGCAGTCAAGTATAGAAAACAATGAGGTCTCACAAGCCTTACCGCACGGAAACGACCTACCTGGTGTAAACCTTCACGAGGCCACACAAACCCCCCTTGCGTACAAGCGGCTCGCAAAGATGAGCTTCCCGCGATTTTTTCTTTTCACACAGTTACCTGCGCAAGGTGTTTTTGTAACCTTTATGTATGTATAAAATAGTACCAGGCATGAAGAAAACGCGGCGAGGTCTGGATGCACAAGCAAGCACACAGGGCGCAACCATCCCCAGGGAGGCTACCCACTGGCACCGGAGAAGCCCACCGTCGACGCTACCTGACGAACGTTCCCCGTGCACGAGTCTGTGTCTGCCGTACTGTTCTTTGGGTCGAGCGACGACGATTCACTGGTGTCCTGAACATTCTCACCGAAAAACAAAATCAAGTCAAGGACAAGAAGGAGAAAAGGAAGAAGAAAAAGAAAAAGAAGAAGAAGAAGAAGCCACCAGACAGTTCGATTCAGTTAACATCAATCAAACAAGAGTGATTGAACAATATTAACCAAACAAATTCCACTTCAATTAACTTCAATTCAATTCAATTCAATTCAGTTCAATTCAATTCAATCCCATTCCATTCAATTAAGTTCAATTCTACCTAGGCGACAACAATGTCTACTACTACCGTAGTTTCTCGGGCTACGAGTTCGTACAGTACAGAAACGCTGCAAGCGTATGGCATCAAAGGTCCACACTCGCCAACCGACTCGCGCAGGCAGACAGACATACATACACACATACAGACAGACATACATACAGACAGACAGAAAGACAGAAAGACAGACATCCCAGGCGATGCAATCCCAGCCACGGGCGGAGAAAGCCGGCTCCATGTACGGACGACAACGCCGGGCGCACGCACGCACGCCCGGTGGCGCTCCGCCACACGAGAAAAACCAAGGAGCTCGTATCACACCCCCACGCGGGTACGCACTACACTACATACCGTATACATCACACCACCCGCGACAGAAACATGGGCACCATTTGGTCTTCATGCTTACAAGCAAACGATGCTTACATTTCCGTCCAGAGTGGTTTATTGCGCAAGTTAAGACACTCTCGCACGATTTTCAACCCAATCAGGGCAAAAAAAACTGCAGTCCCGTGTTGCGGACAAAAAACTATTACGGGGTCCACAGTTATTAGGACCTATGGCACACATAAAAACCTATATATTTACCTATTTTTACTGCCAATATTCGGTCCTATTTACTATGGACCCCCGTAATAGTCAGTTTCTAAGTAATTAGTCCCCAAAACCGGGACTGCAGTCCTACGAGGGTTATGAAAAGGCTGGGTTTCTCGACAAACGGGGGAGAGAGAGTGGAGACTACCGCCGAGCGACGCACGCGTCTACGCAAACACGTCTCGGCGGGATTTTTCCAGGAAATTTCCAGGATATTTCCAAAAGCCATCCCTCTTTTTTGTGTGTGTGTGTGTGTGCCCCCCTTGTTTCGGAGAACATCGGCTCCGAAAATTCGTCTCTAAGGGGTGTATTATCTCATCACCCGGTGTGATACGGTACCACTAAGGTCGTTAATAAAAGGAGCGTTTGTACATGAAATATAAAGACCCAAAGGTGCTTATATTTCCGACCAGAGTGGACTAATTTACAGCCCGGCGGACCACCCACCGTATTTGGTGCGGCTGGCTGAATGCTCTGCCTCGCGCGGTTGATCCGGCGGTCCTGCTTCGCGATGCCCTCGAGAACATCCTCCGCATCCCGCTGTTTCATCTTGCCGAACACGTTGTCCACCTTGATCAGCGGGGAAAACGAAATACAAAAAACAGGTTGTTGAAAACACACATGTTGAAATCAATTGGCTACACAAAAAAAATACAACATGTATATCTGTTGCAAAAAAGAGAAACAACAAAAAAAAACAAAAACATAGCGCTGGGAAAAAAAAATCTGTTGCAAAAAAGAGAAACAAGAAAACAAAAATATAGCGCTGGGCACGGGGTGACTCAAGTCAGTAGTGATGATACTGTCGTCAAAATCGATCGGCATACTGGATTGCAACAGCATATTGTCTCTCCTCTCTTCTATCTCCCCTGTCCTCTGTCTATCCGGAACGCAATCGGTGGGTTTCCTTACTAAAATATGGCGTGTTTCTTGGACGTACGTGAGATAAAAACTACTGGCGAATCTGATGGCTGGGTCAATCAATCAGTAGATTGCTGCAAGTACATACGGTGTTTTTGACGATAATATCATCGCTACTGACTGAGTCAGTCAGTGCCCCGCCCTGCGAAAAGGAAAGCGGTTACAAAAAAGAGCGAAACCGACCAGAGAAAAAAGGAGGGGTTGGTTACGTACAAAACTAGGAAAATCGGCAAAGAGAAGAGGACAAACTACCAAAAAAAGGAATAGCAGTCATAAAAAGGACAACTAACGAAAATAGGGAAAGCGGGCAGAAATGCAGGAAACGCTATGATACGGCTGTGAGTTGGTTGGACGTCACGGCTAATAACTACCGGTACTAATAATTAGTCGCCAGGCGCTAAATAACTACCAGGTAGTCAGTAGGTGGTAACAAACAGTCGATAGGTGCTAACAACCAGTCGGTAGGTGCTACTAACTACTGGTAGTCGGATAACCACGGCTGTTCGCGGGTCATGACCCGACCCGCGGGTCGGGTCAACAAGTGTTCAACATCTCATGGGTCGGGTCGGGTCGGGTCGGGTCAAGAAATTTTCACATCCCACGAGTCGAATCAGGTCGGGTCAAGAGTGTTTTTCATCTCACAGGTCGGGTCAGGTCGGGTCAAGGGTTTTTCAAATCTCACGGATCTGGTCGGGTCGGGTCAAATCATGAAGTGATGAAAAGCTCACGGGTCGGGTCAGGTCATGACCCGAGAGAAACGAGTCACCCGCGGGTCGGGTCAGCATGACCCGCGAGTTGTTTTCTGCTGACCCGCGAGTCGGACTCGCGCATCCGCCCCGGGGGTCCGACGCTTGAAACACTTCCTGCTTGCTTCCCAAAGGTTTATCTGAATAATACTCCTTTAATATAATATTCAAGCATTAAAAAAACGCCAAATCTATGTATGCATGTCCGCATCCATCCATACCCAGCCAGGCCACATACCACTGTGCGGTACAAAAATGAACATAAATTGTTTCTAACGTGTCGATCCAGAGGTCGGACCCGCGGATCGATATAAAAGGTTTCCGCGGGGTGAGACGACCCGATCCGGAACACGACCCGTATCTCACGGGTCAATCGGAATCTGGCGGGTCGGGTGGTGTCGGGTCAGGAGGGTCGGGTCAGCCGACCCGACCCGATCCGCGAATTTTTTGAGGTGTGTTCACTTGTCCCGACCCGACCCGCGAGATTTTGAAAGCCTCTTGACCCGACCCGACCCGACCCGACCCGACCCGCGAGATTAAAAAAACTTTTGACCCGACATCACCCGACCCGCGAGATTTGAAAAACTTTTGACCCGACCCGACCCGACCCGACCCGACCCGTGAGATTTCAAAACCTCCTGACCCCACCCGACCCAACCCGCGAGACTTCAAAAAAACCCTGACCCGACCTGACTCGTCCCGCCACCTTCCGATTGACCCTTGAGACACGGGTTTCATGTGGGTCGGGTCACCTTGACGCGCGAGACCAAGTATCCTGACCCGCAGCTTCGACCCGCGGATCCAGCCTGTGGGTCGACACTTTACAAACAATTTGATGTCAATTTCTGTGCCCTGCGGCGTTGTATGGCCTGGCTGTAGTGTGTAGATGGATGCGGGCATACGTACATAGATTTGGCGGTGTTTGAATATTTGAATATGATACCAAAAGAGTATTTTTAAGTATTGGTACGAGACACGCTTTTGGGGAAAAAAGAGAGCGGGAAGTGTTTCAAGCGTCGGATCCGCGAGCCAGATGCGCGGGTCCGACCCGCGGATCAGCAGAAAACGACTCGCGGGACATGCTGGCCCGACCCGCGAGTGACCCGTTTCTCGCGGGTCGTGACCCGACCCGACCCGTGAACTTTTCATCATCTCTTGACCCGACCTGACCCGACCCGTGAGATTGGAAAGCTTTTTGACCCGACCCGACCTGACCCGACCCGTGAGATTTTGAACACTTGCTGACCCGACCCGACCCGACCCGACCCGCGACATCTTCAACACCCTGTGACCCGCGAAAAGCCCTGAAAATTTCACGGGTCAGGTCCGGTCGGGTCAAGAGGTTTTCGAATCGCGCGGTTCGGGTCGCGTCAGGAGGTTTTCAAGTCTCACGGGTCGGATCGGGTCAGGAGGCTTCCAAAATCTCGCGGGCCGAGTCGGGTCAGCTGACCCGACCCGATCCAACCCGACTCGTGAGGTTTGACCTGACCCGCGAACACCCCTGCTAATACCTACCAGTCGGTGGAGTGCTTATAACTATTACGGGGGTCCATAGTAAATAGCAGGGTTTTTCGCGGGTCATGACCCGACCGGCGGGTCGGGTCACGGGGTGTTCAAAATGTCACGGGTTGGGTCGGGTCGGGTCAGGAAGTGTTCAAAATCTCACGGGTCGGGTCGGGTCGGGTCAAGAGGTTTTCAAATCTCACGGGTCGGGTCGGGTTGGGTCAAGAGTTTTTCAAATCTCACGGGTCGGGTCGGGTCGGGTCAAGAGGTGATGAAAAGCTCACGGGTCGGGTCAGGTCATGACCCGCGAGAAACGGGTCACTCGCGGGTCGGGCCAGCGTGACCCGCGAGTTCTTTTCTGCTGACCCGCGGGTCGGACCCGCGCATCCGGCCCGCGGACCCGACACTCCAAGTACTTCCCGCTCTCTTACCCAAAGGCTTTTCTCGTGCAAATACCAAATAATACTCCGTTGGTATCTTGTTCAAACATTAAAACACTGTCAAAATCCATATACGCATGCCCGCATCCACTATTACCTATTACCCACTACAGCCAGGCCATATATCGCTTGTGGGCACAAAAATGAATATTAAATTGTTTTTGAAGTGTCGACCCACGGGCCGGATCCGCAGGTCGGACCTGCGGGTCAAGATAAATAGTCTCGCGGATCAAGGTGACCCGACCCGCATGAAACCCGTGTCTCACGGGTCAATCCGAAGGTGGCGGGTCAGGTCGGGTCGGGTCAGGAGGTTTTTAAAATCTCGCGGGTCGGGTCGGGTCGGGTCAGGATATTTTCAAATCTCACGGGCCGGGTCGGGTCGGGGTCAGCAACTTTTTTTAATCTCGCGGGTCGGGTCGGGTCGGGTCAAGAGGCTTTCAAAATCTCGCGGTCCGGGTCGGGTCACTGACCCGACCCGACCCGACCCGTGAGATTTGACCTGGCCTGCGAAAAGCCCTGGTAAATAGGACCAAATATTGTCAGTAAAAATATGTAAAAATATAGTTTTTTATGTACACAATATGTCCTATTAACTATGGACCCCCGTAATAGTTTCAACGACGCTCTACTACGGGGGACCATAGTAAATAGGACCCATTGTAGACACTAAAAATCTATGCATTTACCTATTTTTACTCACAATTTTTGGTCCTATTTACCATAGTCTCCCGTAATAGTCGGTAGCGCTAACGACCATTACTACCAGTAGTCGGTAGGTGCTACTGTCACGGAGGACCATAGTAAACAGGACCCACGGTACACACAAAAAACTGTATAATTCACTATTTTTACTGACAACATTTGGTCCTAGTTACTATGGCCCCCCGTAATAACTACCAGGCAGTCGATAGGTGGTATAATAACAACTATTAATAGTCGGTGGGTGCCGATAGTCAACCAACTGACTCTAGTCGGCAAAAATCGGCTGACGAACCCAGCTGACGGCCATCATCCGACTTGCGGACTTAAGCGAGCCAAGCCAGCCCTCCCCGGTCGAGGGAGCCCCGCCCAAAACACGCCTAGAAGTATCTCGCATTCAACAACCCTTCCAGCAAGCATGGAAACCCGACGAGTCGAATAGTCGGCACCTCCGGGAAACGACTAACTACTATTAATAGCCCGACTGATAGCTACCGTGTTTGGTCACTTAATTCGTGTGAGCTCACAGCTCTAGGAAACGCGGTTACAAAAAGAGGGAAAACGGTTGAGTGCAAAACACGAGTATAATCGGATACAATCATATATAGAGGAAACGCGGTTGCGTGTACAAAAACGAGGAAAGTCTGGTACAGAAAGAGGAAAATCGGTCTAGAGGTAATAGTTCGAAAAAAAGCAAATCAGCGGATATATTTTTGGCATTCCGTTTGTTCGTGAATTCGTTCGAAACAAAGTGAATCAAGCCATCACAAAAAAAAAAAACGAAATGCCAATTACTAATAGCGCTTGTTTGCGTTCACCGCGTACAGAAAAAAAACGGTCACACCAAATTGCGAGAGGGTGAATTAGCAGTGACAGGAGTATGCCAAACATGAATCGACATGAACCAGCAGCTCAAAAAAAGGCGCGAAATACGAATCGGGAGTTACCAAATATATATAGGAAATAGAAATTAGAACCGCGAATCGGCGGCTGCTCAAAAACAAAAAAAAACGAAAGCCGAATCGGTACCCAGTTGTCCTCCCTTCCCCTCTCGCCGGCACATGCCTTTGGGTTCTGCCGCGTACAGGGTTCAGCATTCTCACTACCCGTCGACACTGTATAGATTTTCTACCAATACTATACGAGTACCGTTACTTAAAGAGCTTCGATCAATGCAATGAGCTCGTCCTGGTCTATATCTTGACCTCGACTTTGCTTCTTCAGCTCAACTCCTGACATGACCGGTATTCTGTTTCCAGGAATACAAAATAGACGAAAATCACCATTAACGCCGATTTTTCCAGGGTCTATGGCCGTACGACCACGGCCATGCATGATATCGAGTATCCCCCCCCCCCCCCCCCCCCGCCCCCCACCCCCCCTCCGTTGTCTAAACACCTCACGGCGTTTCGCGCTTGGTGCAAGCAAGCAAGGTCTGCCTGATCGGCGAAAACCCGACGTGCTCCGTCCCCTATTTATTTGGGATTCTTCTCCGTTTTCTTTTTCTTTTTCGGTTTGGTTTCTTCGTTGCTTCTCTTTATGTATGGTGTATTTTGGTTGCTGGCGTATGTATGTATGTTGTGTCGGCCGCACCTAGTGCGAAGGCATGGTATTGCGTAGGCTATTAATGCATCACGGTGTGTTATCTCTGTGTCGTAGTCTGTGACCACAGAGCTCGTATCTTTCTAGGGTGAAGAATCATCACGGACACTGGGCTTGCTGGATGTCGACGAGTAGAAGAACGGTTTAATGTGAAGAACACACTGTAGGGATGCGAGGGTCGATCTATGGTCATATATACGACCATGGTCATGCATGATGAGTACATAAGTACACCCCCCGCCCCCCGCCCCACCTCCGTTGTTAAAACCAAGCCCCATGCATTCCCTGGACTCACCAAGTTATCGTTTTCGTTGTTGGCCCCTAGCGCGGCGTTCTTCTTAGCCGCCATCATCTTCTTTTTCGCCTCGATCCGTTCCTTCTTCTCGCGCTGCTTCTTCGCCTGATAATAAATGCATAAAAACCAGTATACGAAAAAAAGAAAAATCAATACAAAAAATACAAACACAAAAATAAAAAATATATAAATAAAAAATTAAAAAATTAAATAAATAAATAAGTGCGTGGCGAAATAAACAAACCAGTCATTTTTAAGGACAGCGGGTTTTCGGTCCGTGCTTCGGAGGGAAAAATTCTTCTCGCGCTGATTATTTCGCCTATAAAAAAAAAAAGGAAAAATACAAAAAAAACAAGCACGCACGAATAGCAGTTACAAAACTGCCATTTCTACGAACAGCGGGTTTTTCGTCGATGTTTGAAGGGATGGGGGGGGGGGGGGGGGGGGGGGGGGGTGTGTACTCGACATCATGCATGGCCGTAGTCGTATGACCATTGATCCGCGCATCCCTACAATGTCGGGACGGAGCACGTCGGGTTTTCACCGACCAGGCACACATTGCTTGCACCATACGCAAAGCGCCGTGAGGTGTGGGCCGGGTCGTATGAAAGGTGAGAGCTGCATCTTACTAAGAACCGCTTGTGAGGCGGACTTGCGTATGGATGGCAGCTTCAATAAGTTGACTTAATTTCCGGTGCGGCCACCTCCAGAGACAGCAATGGGAGTACTACGCACCTGCCTCGTCGGTGTCGTACCCTAAACATTTCGTGATGCCATGATTCCCTTTGTGCGGAGTAAAGGTTCTCCACCCTACACATATGACCTGAAAATAACTCTATCGCCACCTGTGACCGACTGCCAACAAAAAAAAAAAACGGTACCCTGGTTGCCTAGCGGCATATTTTGCAGTGTCGTTGATGACAAACGACGCCAACCCAACCTACATGATACATAGGGTTGGGGGGGGGGGGGGGGGGGGGGGGGGGGGGGGGGGGGGGGGGGTACTCATTTGTTGCTTGCCTTATTATAGTAATTTGACCATACTGACCGCGCATCCCTTTCGGGGACGGAGGAGCACCGTTCCTACTCCTAATAACAACACGTTAATTCCATATATTACACAGATTTTTTTTGCTAATCTCATCTCCTTCCTGTTTCGCCGCGTGTGGCCACCATCTATCTCCTAGGACAGCGATCGTTTTTCTCTCTACTATCTAGTTTACCAAGCTTCTCCATGTCACATTCTCCTATTTTCCATCCCGTTCCTCCTTGCACATTTCAAATTATCCCACTGTGTGAGTTCTACTTCCTTTTGCTTCGCCACAAGGGCACATCTGTGCATCTACGTAATTCCTGGGGGGGGGGGGGGGGGGGGGGGGGGGGGGGGGGGGGGGGGGGTACCCATTTGTTGCGTGCCTTATTTATTTGACCATTGACCACGCATCCCATTCGAGACGGAGCACGGTTCCTACTCCTATTCAACAGTTGGCCGCTCATTACATTGTTTCCAAATATTACACAGAAACTTGTAGCAAATATACGAGCAGCACACCGCAACTTTTCGCTAATCTTATCCCCTTCCCGTTTCGCCGCCTGTGGTCACCATCTATCTCCTAGGACAGCGACTGTTTTTCTCGCGACTATCTAGGGTACCAGACTCCTCCATGTCACATTCGTTCAGTTTCCTCATCTCTTCTTATTACGGGGGTCCATAGTTAATAGGACCTATGGTATACATAAAAACCTATATATTTACCTATTTTTACTAACAAAATTTGGTCCCGTTAACTATGGACCCCCGTAATAGTGTATCAAACTCCTCCTTTGCATATTTCACATTCTCCCACTTTGTGAGTTCTATTCGGGGGGGGGGGGGGGGGGGGGGGGCGGGGTATAACCATACCGGTGACATTGTGGAAATATATCATCGAGGCCTTTCCCTAAACGCATCGATAGCCGTGCACCCTCCCCGTAATCAACAAAAACCATCTTCCGTAAATTCGTCCGCGGGGTGTGTGCTATCTTATCACCCGTGTGATAATATACCCCCCTCCCCCCCTAGACACAATGAAAACCTGCAGCTACGCCCCGCCGCTTTGTGGGGACCCATCACCTTGAGCTCCCTAGCCGTGTTCTCGTGCTGCGCGCGGTCGAAACGCTTCAAAAACTCCAACAACTCCCGCATGAAATCGTCGATGCCGGTCTTTTTCGGGTCCTCAGAGAAAGACTTGATCAGGTCCGTTGCCGCCGCCTCCACCTCCACGAAACTTTTGCGGGCAATGTCGGAAGGATTTCAACGAGGCGGGAAGGGAGTGGGTACTCATGCTGTGCGTGGTCGTAGTCGTACGAGCCATAGGAGAGGGAGGGGGACGTTATTTTGTGCGTCGGCCGGGCGGGCCGAACTTTGCGTACAAGTGTCGGATGGGTTTCCACGAGGCCGGAAATGAGTGTGTGCGGGGGGTAGTTGGCCCGGGCGCACCGAAAAGCCTAGAAAAAAAATGGTTGAGAGGTTGGCGTTTATTTAGGCGTCAGGCGGGGAAGTCAATGTTTCATTGTGGCATTTTTGCTTGCACGCTCTGTGGGACAAAGGCTACCAACGGTCGGCCGACCCGCATACCCTTTCATGCGGAAGCGGGGGGGGGGGGGGGAGGCGTTATCGTACAACACGTGTGATAATATAACACATCCCCTGGAACGATTTTCCGAACACATGTTCCCCGTTCGCAACGAAAAAGCACACGCGAACCAGAATGGTTGCTTTGGAAACATTTCGTCGAAGACCTTTTCGTAGGCGTATACATAGCTCGCTAGGCGTTTAGGGCTCCACACTTTCGCTGTTGTCGAGGAAAATCAGCTTCGAAAATCCGTCCATCCGAGGGGGTGTGATATCTTATCACCCTACTGTGATACGGTAGTGTGTTATCGTATCGCACGTGTGTTACAGTGTGTTGTCTCATCACACGTGTGGTAGGGGGGTGTGTTATCTTATCACACGTGTGGTAGGGGGGGTGTGATATCTTATCACCCGAGTTATACGGTAGTGTGTTGTCTTATGACCACCGTGTGATAAGGGGTGTGTTATCTTATCACCCAGTGTGTTATACGGTGTGTTACCTTATCACACGTGCCACACGGTGTGTTATCGTACCACACGTGTGATACAGTATGCCGGTACCATGGGGGGGGGGGGGGGGGGGGGGGGGGGGTATCGTCAAGGGCGCCATGTACGATATGTATCGCCTTGCTTGCGAGAAACTTGCTGAGGACCGATTCTGCGGCTGGCCTACTGTAACCCACCATCACCAGCCGCCAACCCTACACACAACCAACACCATCACCACCACCACCAAATACAACCAACATCAACCACAGAGCTCTCAAGGAGTCGCTCTCATCCTTGTCCTCCCCCAGCACTCCCCCCCCCCCACGAACACCGAAAACAGTACTATTAATACTATCACCAACCGACCGACAGAGACACAAACTCTCTCCACCACCACCCACACAACAAACCAATCATCACAAACACCAACACCAACGAACACCAACCCAACCACCGCCACCACCACCACCACCACCACTACTACCATCACAACCACCACCACCACCACCGATCACAACCACCACCAACACCTGTCTGCCTCGTCGGTGAAAGCCCGACGGGCTCCGTCCCGTGCATTATATGTATATAGGGATGCGAGGGTCTATGGTCATACCACTACGGTCATGCATGGCGTCACTACACACCCCCCGACCACCATCACACCACACCACAACACCACCAGCACCAGCACCAGCACCAGCACCAACACAACAACACCAACACCAACACCAACACCAACACCAACACCAACACCAACACCAACACCAACACCAGCACCAACACCAACACCAACACCAACACCAACAACCAACACCAACACCAACACCACCACCACCACTACCACTACTACCACCGCCACCGACCACTACCCCCTCAGGAAGGGGATAAGACTAGAAAAAAGTTTTCAAGTAATATACGGAAACGACGTAGTGAGCACCCCCAACTGTTGGACGTGTCCCTATTAGGAGTAAGAACGGTGCTCCTCCGTCTCGAAAGGGATGCGTGGTCAACTCTGAAATGACTATGGCAAGCAACGAATGAGTAACCTCCCCACCACCACCACCACCACCACCACAGACCCCAGGCACCACCCACCGAGCTTTCAAGGAGTCCGTCTCCTTCTTGGCCTCTTCGAGGAACGGGGTCATGACCTCCACGAACCTATCTCCTGCCGGGCCCGGTGTTTTCTCCGCGAGACCGAGCTGTTGCACCGCGAATCGAGCGACACGGTGGAAGGCGGACGGGGGGTTTCCACGAGGCGGGAAGGGGGGCGATCGAACGATAGTTGATGAGGGGAGGGGGGCAGGTGCACTGTGCACTGTAACTATTGCACAACTGCACTATTAATACTACCGGGACACACAGAAATCACAACCAAACATGGTGTGTAAGCAAACATAGGGGGATACACAGGTCTGGGCGGAAATATAAGAACCGTTTAGACATGGGTATGAAAACCAAGTGGTTCTTATATTTACGACCAGAGTGAGACACCTTTCGTAGAAAACATACGGCGCACACACACGCTCTGACGCTTCAGGCAAAAAATCGGCAAGGGTCCATCCCCGTTCGTTTGGCTCCGTCAAAATAAGAAACTCATCTTCGATCTTGCTCATAATTGTTACCATTATAGTAATAGTGTACGGCAGTACTGTGTTTGCCATCCTCAACAGTGTGCGTGCGCCGTGATGAGCAGCTTCAACGCTTACCACCTTTACCGCAAAGACGTGCCACTACTATGGCCCCTCGTAACAGTGACACTTGTAGTACTAACAGTATCAATACCAAGTGGGCTAGTGGTAGAAGAAGTGGGCGCCCTCTTGGGACTTTCGAGGCATTAAAAAATGACAAAAAGTGACGGTTTCAAGAAACGGCAACTTCGCTGATCGGGGGGTGATACAATGGTTGGTGTGCCACGACACTAATACGGGGGACCATAATAAATAGGACGAAATATTGTTCGTAAAAATAACGAAATATATATATAGGTTTTTGTGTGTACCTAGGTCCTGTTTAACCTGATCCCCCGTAAAATAGAGTTGCAATGCGAGAGGAGGGTACGGCTAGGGCGCAGCGCAACATGACCGTACCCGTACTTTCGGGGCGCTCCCGCTGCTCGTACATGGTTGATAACACTGAAGCTACCAACCATTGTCTTCGTCAAAATCCCCAAAGGGGTTAACAGGAGTAGCAGAAGGGTAGGAAGGGTGTTCACAGCACTGCTGTAGGCGGTATTGCCCTGAACAGCAGTTGTCTTAATACTCGGTAACAGTATGAACATCAAAGAACAACACCAGTCATTACGGGGGACCATAGTAAATACTGGTAGGACCTATGGTATACATGAAAACCTACATATTTACCCGTTTTTACCAACAATATTTGGTCCTGTTTACTATGCCCCCCCGCAACAGTACGTAGTGGTCGTAGAAGCAGTAGACAGCAGTAGCAAACTACTGAAACGGCACCAACACTAACCTCAACAACAGCAACACCAAAACCAACACCAACACCAACACTAACCTCAACAACACCAACAACAACAACATCACCGCCAGCATCAACAACACCAACACTTACACCAACACGTACACCAACACGTACACCAACCCCACCAAAACCAAACCCAGCCCGCACAACACTACTAACCTGTAACGTCAGCACCTTGACCCCGCCATTAAGTATGCCCCAGTCTGCGTTCCACTGTGACATCGGGGTTTTCGTTGCCTACGAGAGATAAAAAAAAAAAAAAAAAAAAAAAGGCGGGAAGGGGGTGGGTGGGGCGGGGGGGTCGACAAAAAGAACGGTGGGAAGGGGGTTTCGATTGAAAAAAAAAAAAAAGAGAGGGGGGGGGGGGGGAGGGGGGGGAAGGAAGCGCGACCAAAAATGCAACAAAAAGGGAAGGCTGAGGGGTCGACAAAAAAAGGGGGAAGAGGTTTTGGGCCAAGAAAGGAAAAGGGGGGGCGGAGAAAAGGGAAGTGGGACCAAAAAGGAGGATGGATGGGGGGGGGAGGTGGAGACATGGCAAACGATATATCGAAAACCTGATACTTCGAGGTTTCGTCGAAATATCGAAAGTCTGATTTATCGAAAAAAACGATACGATGCTCAGCGCTAGACAAGTTGGAATACCTCTTCCATGTCGGGGAAGTCATCGCTGACGGTGAGCAGGGTCTTGTGAGACCTTTGGCACCAGTCGGCGAAGGCGTGCATCAGGGTGCGCCTGTTCGTCACGTCCTGTGTGGGGGGACAAACAAAACCGACGGACGGGCAGACAAACAAACGGAAAGCAGAGAGACAGGGAGGCAGACAGACAGAGAGGCAGGAAGCAGACAGGCAGAGAGACAAACAGGCAGACAGCAACAGGGAGAGACAGAGACGGACATGGACAGAGAGAAGCAGAGAAGCAGACATACAGACAAACACAGACAGAAAGGCAGACAGACACAAAGACAAGACAGACAGGGACAGAGAGAAACAGAGAGATAAACATACAGGCAAACAGACAAACATCGACACACAGACAAGGCAGACAGGAAGGCGCACGCAAACATTACACATCCAGACATACAGACAGGCAGGCACACGGACGCTATCCTCTTGATCGATGTCGTTACCGTCCTGGCCGTTATCATCGTTCTGATCGTCAAACTCATCGTATTGATCGCTGTTATCGCAATCGGCCATATCATCCTCATCTTCGCCCATACCGCATCAAAATCGTCCTTATCGCCACCGCCGATATCGATATCGTTACCAATAACGCTCTTATCGCTACCGCCGATACCGATATCGCTATCATATCGTCCTTATCGCCACCGCCGATACCGATATGGTTATCAATAACGCTCTCATCGCTACCGCCGATACCGATATTGCTATCACTATCGTCCTTATCGCCACCGCCGATACCGATCTCATTATCCATATCGTCCTTATCGGTACCGCCGATACCGATATCCTTATCAATATCGTCCCTATCGGTACCGATATCCACATCGTTCTTATCGCTATCGCCGATATCGATATCAATATCAATAACGCCCATATCGCTACCGACGCCCATATCGCTACCGCCGACATCGATATCGCTATCAATATCGTCCTTATCGCTATAGCCGATAACGGTATATATATATCAATAACGCCCTTATCGCTACCGGCGATATCGATATCGTTGTCGAAATCGTCCTTTTCGCTAGAGCCGATATCGATATCGTTCACCGTGATATCATCTCAAAGTCACCTTTAGCTCGCTGAACTTCTTCAGCACGTCCACCTTGAAGCCGTACGCTCCACCGCGGGGGGTTCCTCCGTTCAAGAAATTTCCTGGAAAAAGACACGTGAAGCCAAGAAAGAGCGCGCACGGTCACAGACACACCGATTACATCGCAGCTATCAACCATCCCCCCTCTCACTCCCCTCCGTCCCTCCTCCCCCGCTTCCCCCTCTCTCTCCCTATGACGACAACAATCAAGCAGAAACAAAGGAACTCATCGATTCGCGCCAACAGGCTTTAGGCGTGTGCACTGATCGATCTTGCGACAGATTAAAAAAAAAGAAAAGAACAATGCTGTAAAAGTATTCCCTTGCTCACGCCTCCGTCGAACTCGATATCTATCGGTCGGAATCGATATCGAGAGGCAGGACAGAAAGGAGAGATAGATAGAAAAGTATTAATAGACAAAAGAGAGAGAAAAAAAGATAGACGGAGGGAGACAGATGGACCGAGCTCAGCAAAGACGGGGACGCAGACGCAGACGCATACAAAATCATACATCACGAGAGAAACAGACAGAAACCAGCTCCAACCATCCTCTCTCCCCCCCCCCCCTTCCGATAGATATTAATAGTCGATTCCCACTTCATAAGCCAGATCATTCAGGTAAGACATATTCCGTATCTGTATGATCTACATCATGTCGCCGGGCGGGAGCTATATCCTGCACAATCTACGACATGTTTCCTGGCTTGGATCTATACCATACAGATCCTGCACAACATCATATTACGGCTGGTTAGGATCTAGATGATCTATCTGGAGATGATCTACCCATAGATCATCTGTCCGACGTGTACACCTCTTCCTCACCTACGGCGAGCATCATCTTCAGGATCGTTTTCAGAGACTTGCTGTCATTAACCTGTCACACACAGGAAACAAAGCGCAACCCCGACCCCCCCCCCCACCCCCCCAAACCGCCACCGCCACCATTAAAACCATCAGAACCCCACAGCGTGGGACGGAAAAGGAAGGGCACCACAGGGAAACGAGGGATTCGGGGTCGTAAAGGTTGCTGTCAGAAAAAAGCGTACCAAGTGTCACGTACGATATCTATTGCGAGAAAAAAAAAACAAGGTGTCACAGCGTATACGTAGCAGGGAGGGATAGGGAGAGCAAATGCTACAGAAGGGGGGGGGGGGGGGGCGTACTCATTTGTTGGTTGCCATAGTAATATAACCATTGATCACGCATCCCTTTTCGAGACGGAGCACCGTTCCTACTCCTGTTAGAGACACCTCAAACAGTTGGGCGTTAATTCCAGATAATAGATATTACGGGGGACCATAGCAAAAAAGGATCTACTGTACACAAAGTCCTATATATTTTCCTATTTTTACTAATATTTTTTGGTCCTATTTACTACAGTATGGTGCCCCGGAAGAGTTTTTTTTTAGCGAAACGTATCCCCTTCCTGTTTCGCCGCCTGTGGCCACCATCTATTTACCACAGCAGGATAGCGACCGCTGTCTCGCCATATATATCTAGAGTACTAAACTCCTCCATGTCAAGTCGTCTATTTTTCTCATCTCATCTCCTCTTCAACACACCCCGCGTATGCTACGGAAGAAAAATCCGTTTGGGCCGAAAACATTTCACGTGTGGACAAATCACGATCTACAGAAAAATATACAGATAGATCATCTGCAGATCATCTGGATCAGACCCTGCCGCCAAACGAGATGATGAGAAGGATATTTTCATCACGGGGGGCCATAGTAAACAGGACCAAATATTTTTAGTAAAAATAGGTAAATATATAGGTTTTTGTGTGCACTGTAGGTCCTATTTACTATGGTCCCCCGTAATCATTAGTACAAATCCAACCGAAGGGCACAAAAACATGTCCTAGACTCTACACGCCATACAATACGGCCGCCCGGCAACAAAAGTTACAATGATATATCACACAGATCAAACAGATCATGCAGACCATACAGATCAGGAATATATACATATCTGCCTTAAGATCTACAAAAATCATGAAATATCCGGAATCGCTTACGTACCTGTCCCAGGTGCGAAAGGAATAATATCGGCCCTGTTATACACTTATGATACATATATATGCCCTGAAAGGTCTAGATCATGAAGTGGAAAATCGATTTTTATCTGCCCGATTTAAGGTGTGAAAACATTGTGCTGTACTTCTTATGTAAACAACGGGACTTACCAACATAAAAAGAAAAAGAAAAAAGAAGGGTGCTCGTGTACGATAATAGAGGTACGATACGCGAGCAATTTTCGGCCGAAACATTCCTGACTGCCGCCGGGGCTTTTCCTTTTTAAGGCATGGCGACCCAAAAACAATGGTTGATAACTTTGGAGTTATCAACCATCTACGATCCAGCAGGGTGGGCGCCCAGCAGTACGGTACGGGTAGGATCAGAGTTGGGCCCCTGCCGTACGACTCCTTTCAACCATTGTGACGCGGACACCATGTTGTAGCATATCATCCCGCAATCACAAAAGTGGCCACAATGGTTGCTGTATTCGTCGCTTATTTACCGCCAAATTATCCCGTCTCGAGTCCAGAGGGGTAAACCGAGGAAACTCTACGCGAGTATCGTTAGAAACACCATTAATGCTTTCACCCGGTACATGTTACTCGTTGTATACCCTGCTGCCATCGACTTGCACTTTCATTTCGTATCAAAGTCAATAATGACATACTAGTATAGAGCTCCTCAAGCCAGGAGCCCCAGAAGGCAAAAGTGGGTGCTACGACCCCTATCGCAGCATGTGTCGTGCACAGCGGGGGTATTATACCTGCGAACAGGCGTTTCCGACGATGTCGAGAGTCTCGCTCAGGTCGCGAACATCCCTGTCGAAGCCGCCGCGGAATATCATGCAGTCCAGTCGGGGAGCGTAGCGAGGGATCCGCATCGTTTCCTTGAAGAACCTCTCTACCTGGTGGTTGCCAAAAAAACGTGAGTTTGGTTATGGTGACAATATAATTATATTGTTATCAACAACAGCGACGACGACGAAACTAATCAAAGAAAGTACATAAAAAGAAGAAGAAAAAAACAGAAAGAAATATTGAGGTGGGAAAATACAAGAAACAAACTAGAAAACGAGGAAAACATAACATAGACAACATCGGCACAAAAACAATAAAGGTCGTACGGTTATGGTGATAATATAACGATATTGTTATCAAAGAAAAAAAAACTAAATATCGAGGTGGGAAAGTACAACAAACTAGAAAACGAGGAAAACATAACAGACAAAATCGACACAAAAAACAATGAAGTACGTATCGCGAATACTTGAAAACAATCACAACCGCAGCAACAACAGCAACAACAATAACAGGGGGGGGGGGGGGGGGGGGCGCCCAGCACAGCCCGGCCCAGCCCAGCCAAGCCAAGCCAAGAATATCCAACAGCACCACTCGTACGTATAAGCATGCCGGAATAGCTTCTACATATCACTATTACCACTCGTAATCGAAACATCAATAAAACTAAGGTGTTGCAACAGCCAGCAAATACCTTTCCAAGCTTGGAGTGGTCTCCGTCGAACTCCTTCAGGGCGGTGATGTCGTCGTTCGTCGGCGCTTGCTGTCTCAGCGAGCGGATGATCTCCATGTCCAGCACCTCATCGTCCATGGTGATCACCGCTTGCACGATCTGCCGAGACACACGGACACCACACGGACGTAAAAATTACAGAAAAGTACCAGGTACAAGCCGTCAACAGTCTTACACGCGCTCGCGGCTAATCAGGTTGGGTCAGGATGCGCTCACGCGCCCCCGAGGTGGAAACAGCAGCAGCAGCTTGTTCGACTGTTGCCACGGGAGCGACGGGTGAAAATTGACGCGCATCATGTATTTTATACCAGTATGCGGCAAGTGTCAAAAGGTGACCTCAACCCTTTAGGACTGCAATCCCGTTTGGGGGATTAACCAGTCAAATTCCAACCAGTTCGTCCCCAACAATTGGACGGCGACACTACAAGGGTTTAAGCTGTAGTTTTACCAATCCGCCGGAGGCTAGCAAACAAAAAAAATAACAACCGGGTAATAATCTACGCGTACGAGTACTGCAAGTAAATATATGTGCATACGTATCAGGTACCATGTATTAATAGTATGTATCTGTATACGAAGTACAACCTTGACTTTCTAAGGCATCTACAGAATCTTGTAAGGCGCCCCCCCCTCCGCACGTGTCATGGACGACCGCAGTCGCACCCCCTGCACCATAGCCTCTGGCGACAGTATCTACTACTACTACTACTACTATAAAAAAGGTACAGTACCTTATATTTTTTCAATTGCAGTACCTTATAATTGGACAGAGACTCCATTCAACCATTCAAGTGAGAGTACCTTTTAGGGCATAGCGTCTCATGATAGAATATCTACCACAGGGCGCGATACCTCTTTCATGGAGCGGGTACCCCTTTTAAGTCATAGTACCAGGACACGTAAGTAATAGCACCTTTTTAGGGTATAGCCTCTCATGGCAGATTAGCTACCACAAGAGACAATACCTTCTCATTAGAAAGGTACCCCTTGCAAGTCATAGTACCTGTTGGGGCACCATAAGTTACAGTACGTTTTTAAGGTAGCTTCTCATGACAAAGTAGTCGCAATATATATTGTCTGATGCCTTCTCATTGGACAGGTATCTCTTTCAGGTATACCCCTTTCAAGTAATGGTACCTTTTTTTTTGGGCACCCGTCGCTCGAAAGAGCTCACCTTTTCGTTGGACAGTCGGATTTTCGCCAACGCGATGCCCACGTTCTGAGAAGTCTTGGGGTCCATGAGCGTGATCTGAGCGTTCACCCTCTTCTTCCTTTCCATCTCAGCCTTGATCCTCGCTTCCTCCTCCTGCCCGCTCTTCGGCTGGGTCTTGCAGAACTGTCCGAGCCGAAAACAGACATACAGAGAGACATAACACGACACGAAGGGACAAAAAGTAGGGCTGTGGGTCAGCTGTACTCGAATACCATCACAAAACAACAGCAGCAGCAACTCCATCACCAGCGCAATCATGTCTAATATTCATGATCCCGGTTCCCCTCTATTGTCGAGGAGGCGCGTTTCTGATGAAACGCGCGAAAACAAATACTATATATAAAGCCCCCCTGCTCTCAGAACTCTCTGATCATAGCCAGGAAAGTGGGAATCATCAACATAAGACACCAACCTCTGTGAGTAGCTACATGCGTCTAGCTCGACCTGCACCACCGTAGTCGGTCCGGCCCCATACTGCCCCATTTGTTATCCGGTAATCTGACCGTACAACGGTATACCATCAGAATCACCACCACCACCAACACTAAAAAACATCGCCAACAGCAACCCCACACCCCCAACACCACCACCACCAACACCACCGCCAAAAACACCAAAAACACCAACAAAATGCGTGCTTACGCTCGACATGAGCTGCGTGATGTAGTTGTTGGTGTCCAGCAGGCACTGATCGTCCCCCGGTTTGATCTCCGTCCCTCCCAGCTCTTTGTCGAAAGTCTCCCAAACAGTGCCCCCAATCTGCCGAAGGAAGAGCCGGACGAGGCACGGGGAGAGACAAGAGACAAGCGCAACAAGAGGGGAGAGGTGCTGCTGTTGATTGACGCCGTCGCCATGGATGTGTTGCTTGCTGTTGCCACGCACATACGTAGCCCATAAGAAGGTGGTACCATTTGGTCTTCCTGAGGTACCTTCTCGTCCACTCCAGAGGCATTGTAGCCTTTCCCACCACGACAAGACAAATATTATGGTGTTATGTTAATATGAGCACAACAACAACAATACCAACACCAACAGCAACACCAACAGCAACAGCAACAGCAACAGCAACAGCACAAATAATAGCACACACTGCATACTGGCACCTCATAAATACCACATACCACACCAAGTATCGTACCTGGTATGCAAGCACCGCACCACATCTCCACACATCACATACGTACCTGGTACAGTATGCAAGTACCGTACCGCGTGTCCACGTACCACATACGGATGTAAAACACCACACACCTTTGTGTCCGGGATCTTGTTCCAGAAAAGATTTCGCAGGGCCACATCCGGCTTTTTGTTGGGCTTCTTGGGTCTCCCGTGAGCCAGTGTAGGCATTGCTAGTGCGGGGACGGCGTCAAGGAAAGCCGAAAGACAACAAAAAAACACACACAAGGAACAAAAAGACACAAGACAACAAAAAATACAACGACAGGGAGAGGGGGAGAGAGCCGCACCGGTTCGATTTCGAAAAACGGAAAGGGGGGTGGTTTAACGAAACTACACGATCGATAGCAGTTTGTAAACTTACAAACAAATCAAAACGACCAGAACAAACCAATCTACCAAAAAAAAAAAACAAAAAACACGCAAATCAATACAAGTACTCGTACGTAATTCAACTCAAAAACATAGATAAATTACGGGGGACCACAGTAAACAGGACCAAATCTTGTCAGCAATAATCGTGAAATATAAAGGTTTTTCTGTGTACCGTAGGTCCTATGTATTATGGTCCTCCGTAGTACCTGGTATACCAGCACCAGATATAACCAAAAAGTAAGTTCGCCTGCGTATAAAATCATCCGGTTCTTTCGTACCACATTTATTTTTCAAAAAGTTGGCTTTCACAACTCCCCTATTATGGCTGGCTCTCAAAAAACAAAGTGGGGTGTCGACCTAATAATTTTTCGCCTACCCCTCCCTCCCTGGCCCGACACCCGTCCTCAATCTTACCGGGTGGTGGCATCGGAAACCCGCCTCCCTTTCCAGGTCCCAGCCCCGGTCCCAGTCCCGGCCCAAGCCCTGGCAAGCCCCTCGCCAGCACCGCCCCCAGCATGGGAGGAGCCGCCGGAAGCTTCCCCCCGGGCATGGGCGGAGGCATGGGCATACCAACTCCGCCAGGAAGGGGCGGGGGCATCGGAAGCCCTAGAGTAGTTTGTTAAATCGGGAGTAAAAAGAGGCGTGCACGAGCAGGGGGGGGGGGGGGGGGGTGTACTCATTATCGTGCATGACCGTAGTCATATGATCATTCACCCTCGCATCTCTACAATGCCGGGACGGAGCACGTCGGGTTTTCATCGACCAGGCAGACATTGGGGGGGGGGGGGGGGGGGGGGGGGGGGGGGGGGGGTTGAGGGGAGGTGATTTACGTGAGACGCCTAAACGCACATAGATAAGATGTTTTTATTCGAGAGGAAAAGGGAGGTGGGAGCGAGCGAGGGGGGGGGGGGGGGGGGGGGGGGGGGGGGGTTACTTGATATCGTCTCCCTAAAAATACTAGGTATCAACCTATTATTTCACACTTTTAATAACTTAATCCCATCGGTAATAAACTTTACCCACCCACACCTAAACCTACCAAGCCTAGATTCGTGTGTGAGCATCATGTTTGTGAGAGCAAGCGATTGAGGTTGGGGGGGCGGGGTACAAGGATAGACGTTTATGTGGTATTTCCGAACGGAAAGTAGCTCTGAGTTTTTTCGAGATCAAAGAGAGCGTGAGCGAGGGTGTTGGGAGGGGCAAGGGGGGGGTGCCAGTTTTTTCCTGAAAAAAATCAAACGTACACATCGCTCCAAAACTTCTGAAGCGTTTCGGTGGTGGTGTTCGTAGAGAGGTTGCATTCGTGCACAACGTGGAAAGGTGAACGCTCTTACCAGGTTTCGACGGATCACGATCTCGATACATTTGCACACATCGGACAGAACTTGATCTATCAATCTACCGTACATCATCTAGAGATCATCTACAGATCCTGATCTGCAGCTATGAGATGTGCAGGATCTGTGTAGTACAGATCCTACCCGCAGGACCTGTGTAGTACAGATCTTACCCGGGAAACACGTCGTTAGATCATGCAAAATATACGGCTCCCACCCGGCAACATGAGCTAGGTCACGCAGACCATACCACTACAAATCAGGCGTATATTTCCCCCTGAAACAGCTAGATCATCCTTAAGTAGGGATGATCTGTAGATGATCTGTCTGGCGTGCGCACTAAGCACGCACCCCATCAACAACAGCAGCAACGACAACAACAAAACATAACAACGGCAGCAGCAGCAGCAGCAGCAGCAGCAGCAGCAACAACAGCAAAAAGTCGACAAACACAAAGCAACAGCTATTACGGGGGATCACAGCAGTAAATAGGACCAAATAATGTTAGTAAAAATAGGTAAATATATAGGTTTTTATGTATCCCATAGGTCCTACTAACTATGCACACCCCCGTATTAGAGCAACAACAGCAGAAATCAGCAAAAACAAAAAACGACACGTGAACACCCCGGGGTGGTCATTGGCCGAAAACACAGTCCAAAAAAACACCAAAACAGAGGCCAAAACGACCAAGCAAGGGACAAAAACAAATCACACGCCAAAAACACCAACAAAAGCAGTGCAGAGACAAAACAAAAGAAGAGAGAAAAAAAAAAGGCGGAGACACGTACACACCCCCCAAAAAAAAAACGAAGCATAAAAAACACCTATTATAATCATGGACACACATCTCGTGGACGCAAAACACACAGCAACCCGAAACGGGTTGCAAAATTTTGGGCCATTTTTTTTTGTCCGAGGCGGTTGAGCTCCTGAAGTTGACCAACTATTACGGGGGTCCATAGTTAACAGGACCTATGGTGTACATAAAAACCTATATATTTACCTATTTTTACCAACAATACTTGGTCCTATTAACTATGGCCCCCCCCGTGTAATACCAGTTGGTACGTTGGTTTCTTTTGGTTATCTCTCTTTCATAGAATGTGTATGTCGTGCCTGCCGTGTCTAGTATAATGACATGACACTGCATCGTCTACTCTGCTTACTGCATAACAATGTAACATCTCCGTCGCCGAATGTTGTGACCACAGAACCTGTATCTCTCTACGGTCTAGCTTAGGGTTGAAGAATCGGCACGGACACTGCTGGCTGTGCTGGCTGGATGTCGAGGGGTACAAAGAACGGTTTCATGAATGTGAAAAAAAACACACACACACACACACACACGACTACTCTTTTACCCGCGTATTCGTTTTAGGACTATTAACAGCGCATAGAAATCTTGGGCAAGGCTGGGCCAACAAAACCTCTTCCACGTAGTGTTTTCGAGCGAGATATTGAGCCTCCTCCCCTATACAAGGCACCGCCCCTAGAAGGAATCACCCCTAGAAGGCACCGCCCTTACAAGCGACCATCCCTATTACGGGGGACCATAGTAAATAGGACCTACGGTACACATAAAAACCTATATATTTCCCTATTTTTACGAACAATATTTGGTCCTATTTACTATGGCCCCCCGTAATAGAAGGCGCCACCACCACCGTTGAGCTCCTCGTAAAACAAGGCATCACCGCTGAAAGGAACCACCACTACCGTGGCATTGCTCGGCACACAAACAATTTTACACACACCAAATCATGAACGTACGTAAAACGAACAAAACAAACTCATCGACACACAAAACGCACACAACTCATTGACACACAAAAAACACACACACAAACGCCCCCACCCCACCCCACCCTGACCCTAACCCATCCACACAAACCATCTTTACACGCAACAGGACACGGGATTGTCACCTCCTGGAAGGGGGGGGGGCATGGGCATCGCCATCCCCGGTGGTCGCGGCATCCCCGGCATGGGAGGTGGCATTGGGACTCCCCCCCCAGGCATTCCCGGGAGGGGAGGCGGCATCGGCACCCCCCCCCCCCCCGGCATCCCCGGGAGGGGAGGTGGGAGAGGTACCCCCCCCCCGCTCGAGGCATGCCTTCCAAAAAGGGAGGAGGGTTGAGGTCGGGGAGGGGAAGGGGGGGGGGGTATGAGGCTCACGCGACAAAAAAATGGTGTGCAGTACAATGATACACATCTATGTTGCTCGATCTACTCGTATTATTTTGTTCTTCGGTCATGTATAATACCTGGTACACTGTACGACTCCGACCAGTGGTCCTCTTCAATTTTTGTCCGCCTGTCTCCCTGTCGCTACCTGTCCCTCTCTCTCTGTCTCTCCTTGTCCCCCTCCCGTTTTATTTCTCTGTATGTATACTACCCTCCCCTCATTGTGTCTCCCTATCTCCCTCCTTCTCTTTGTTTTTATCCCCCCTCTTTCTATATCTTCCTCTCTCTTTCGACGAACACCTCACGTTTCGCTGCGCGCTTGTGCAAGCGATGTCTTGCCTGGTCGGCGAAAACCAGACGTGGTCTGTCCCGGCATGGCAGGGATGCGAGGTCTCTGGATATACGACTACTGCCATGCATGAAATAAGTACACCCTCCCCAAGAGAGGCTATAACGTCATACGACTACGGCCATGCATGATAACGAGTACACCCCCCCCCCCTCCTCCCTCCTCTTCCGTCTCTCTCTCTTTTTTCGCCTACACTCTTCCTCTTTCTTTCTCGATCGTTCGCTCACCCCCATCCCTCCTCCCTTCCATCCTCCCTCTTGATACACTCGACTAGTTATCTCCCCCCCCCCTCCCCCCCCCTCTATGGTCCTACGACTACGGCCATGCATGAGATCGAGTACATCTCTCCTATCGAGTACACCCCCCCCCTCCCCCCCCCACCTCCCCCACCGAAAAAAAAAACGTGTTGAGCACCCAAATGGTGGTGTCTCTAGTAGGAGTAGGAATGGTGCTAGGAACGGTGCTCCGCTCCGAAAGGGCTACGGGGTCAATGGTCAGACGACTAAGACAAGCTACACACGAGTGCGCCCCCTCCTCCCCCCCCCCCCCCCCCCCCCCCCTCCCCTAATCCACCTCACCCGGCAGCGGAGGCGGCGGAGGAACAGCCAAAGCACCCGGTGCCGCAGGAAGCGCCAGCAGCCCCGGCGCGCCAATCCCTCCGGACCCAGGACCCAGACCCGGCCCGAGTCCAGGGCCCAACCCGCCCCCCGGGGGACCAGCGGGGTACGCTCCCCCCCCCGGAACAACGCCTCCACTGCGCATTCCGGTGTTCTCTTTCTCCTACAAAACATTTTGAAATAGGCATTTGTCATGGGGAGGAGGAAGAGGGATGGGGGGGGGGGGGATACGGGAGGGAGGGGGGCGGGCTGTATATTGAGGGCGCATTTAGCCGGGTTTTGGTTAGCGCGAGACATGGCTCAAGGTGGCTCATTCGCCTTCATGAGGTGATCGTGCGATTACGTGATCGAGTGATCGAGTCGCTCGATCAACACCAACACCGCAGAAGGGGGGGGGGGTAGGGGAGGGGGGGGGGGTTGTGTACTGAGAGCGCATTTTGTCGGTTTTGGTTTGACGCGAGTCATGGGTTCAAGGTGGCTCATTCGCCTTCATCAAGCTATCATGCGATCGAGAGATCGAGTCGTTCGATCAACACCAACACCAGCACAATTCTTCAATCTCTCTCTCGCCAGAGCCGATATCAGAGCATCACATTAATATCTCCCACCGGAGCCGACATCAGCACCAACACAATCTCTCTCACACACCAGAGCGCTGCACTTCCTCGACAGCTACAAACACCAATGACAATATCAAAATAAACACCACCACCACAACCACCACCGCCACAACCATCACAACCACCACCATCAACGTCAGTTTCAACGACACTATCATCGCGTCAACACCAACATGTATCAATGTCACCATCGACACCAACAAAAACCAGCATCAACACACCCACACCAACAAACACCAGCGTCGGCACCAACACCAACACTGAGCACCAAAACAGTACCACCAACATTGACACCAACACCAACATCCAACATCCAACGTAAACCCAACATCACCCTCCGTTCAACCTCCCTCGCTACTGCTGTAGAGCGCCGCACTTCACCGGCGGCTACGTGCCAACACCAGTGCTTTTCACTGCCAATACCAGGCCTAACCCTGACTCTTCCAGACGACAAGCCTAAAGCACATCATACAACACCAACACCAACACCACCACCACCAACAACAACAACAATATCAACACGAACGTCATCTCCCTCGCCAGAGCATCGCTATTCACCGACAGACAGCTCTTCCGGGCGACAAAAATCAACATGCACCAACACCGATGTCAACACCAGCACCGACACCAACATCCACAACACCACCAACACCCGTCATCTCCTCTCTCCTCCGAGTGGTGCACCTCACCGACAGCTCTTCCAGACGACAAAATCAACACACCTCAACGCCAGCATCAACACCGAGACCACGACCAAGAGCACCAGCACCATCTCTCTCACCAGAGTACTGCACTTCACCGACAGCTCCTCCAGACGATCCTTCCAGTCCAACATTTTCTTGAGGTCCTCGTAGGTCAGGGAGAACTCGTCGTCAGAGTGTGTGACGATCTGGTGGATAGCCTCCTCAGCCGCCTCCCACTGAGTCGTTCATTGCCAGAACGGAAAGGAGATATGTGATATTTACACAAGTGCAGCAGTGAAGTTGGTCTTGGATATCGTATCGATTTTTCTTACAAAAGCTTTGACATGTACCAGGTATCGCAATATCAAAGTTTCTGATGTATCATATCGGACGTGTTTCGCCCTCCGTGGCCTGGCATCCCCGTGTTGTTCAAACAGACACCGCACGAAAGCTTCCATGTATCAATTATCGAAATCGTATAGATATCATCGTGTTTGTTAAGTACAGGTAAACCCTTGATACAGAGTCCACTACTTCCTACTACTAAAATACCAAAATTCAATACATGTCGTATATGGAGCATCAAATACACGTAAAGTACGGCAAACTGTTGGTACAGAGTCCACACTACTACCTACCACTCTGTCCCGAAATATAGGTACCGTTTATATGCTAATATTCAACAAAAAACGGTCCTTATATTTAGGTACAGAGTGGTATTACATCACCAACATTGAATTCATGCCGCCTACGACACATAGAAACCCCGAAACCACCACTAAGCCGCTGCTTTCCGGCACGGTCAGCGCTGGGGATTGATCTACCAATACATCTAAAATTAGTACCAGTACCACATTTATCAAACACATACCGCCAACGACACATAGAAATCCCGAAACCACCACCGATCAAGTATCTCCACTCTTAAACACCAGTATCACATACATCAAAATCATCAAACAACCATCGACTACATACCGCCTACGACGCATGGAAACCCCCAAAACCACTACCCACCTGCTGCTTGCCGGCCAGGTCGGCGCTAGGGATGACCAGCAGGTGCTGCATTATCGACAAAAACACTCCGAAGCAATCGTATTCCACCACCGACGAACAAATGGTGGAGTACAGCTGCTCCGGGTCCGACAAATTAACCGTCTGATCGTCGCTGTAGGTATGTTGGACCTGATCAGACATGTAGCCACAAGGGCGTGAGGGGTAGGGTAGGGTAGGGTAGGGTAAGATAGGGTGAGGTGGGTTGGGATGGGATGGGGTGGGTGGTGTGGGTTGGGTGGGGGTTGGGTCGGGCTGGGGTAGGGTGGGGTGAGGTGTGGGAGTGGGTCAGGCGGCGGGCGGTTGCACTCAATGTGAGGACTGCCTTCCGTCAGAGCAAGCCAAGCAAACTATTCCCGCCAGGAGAAATTGGGAAGGTTGAATGCGGATGAACTTTAGGTCTCGTAGAGAGAAGGCAAGGACGCCTGACGTGAACAATAGCCCATTTCAAGCTGTCACAATATTCTGCTCATCTTGAAGAGGAAAAAGCTAAAGCACGCCGGGATAAGCTCCAAGTCTACGAAGGTAGCCTCGTTACATATACAACACTCCGAAGCGCGAAGAATATATTTACCTATTTATCATTCGTCGCTTTTGCAGCTTCACCCCGAGGAGAGATTACGCCCCAACATGTGTACGGCACGTATGATAAAAGCTCGTATCTCTCTAGAATGAAGAATCGGCACGGACACTGGACGTGCACAATATATCGATGGGTAAAAAAGACGGCTTAATCTGAACACGCAAACTATGCTCCAGCAAGTCGGTTTTCCATTTCTCGAGCTGCTCTTACCAGGCACGCTGAAGCGCCGTTCGGTCTACGTCCTTGGCTGGCTCACCTCCGCGATGTCCTTGTTCATGACGGCTTCGAACACGTGAAGCTGGTTGTCCAGCTCGATGCGGTCCTCGGAGAGGGCATCGTCACCCTGGAGCAGGACGAGAGAGTAACCACGAGATGAGGTCAGCGCCAGCAGCAGCAGCAGCAGCAGCAGCAGCAGCAGCAGCAGCAGCAGCAGCAGCAAGAACAACCACAACCACAGCACCACCAGCACAACACACCGGCAACGTCGCGACAAAAATACCACGACAACCACGCGAAGGCAAGCAGAATTTACCTCGGGACTCAAGGCTACCGTACCACCACCACCACCACCACCACGACAAGCATCACACCTTCTCCATGAAGACGTCGACGGACTGGTTCTTCAGTCGTTCCACAGCGTCAAGGATACCCGTGTAGATCAGATCGGCGCGGATCTCGATCCGCTCCTCGATGTCCATCGCACTTTCGGCACAATAAACAACAGCAACAACAACAAAAAGCAACAAGAGCGACAACTTACGTGAGCTCGACACTTTTAGGACCGCCGTCCCGTTTGGGGAACAAACCAGTCAAATCATATGTAAGTTGTCCACACAACCGGACCGAAGGCCTTAAGGGTTTGTCCGTTAATACAGGCTCTTGAGTCAGGTGTCCGAAATAAAAGATGTGTGCAAATTTTCACGGTCTGACGTACTGCTGTCTGTAGTCTGACTGGAAAAAAAGGCGTGGACTCTGGCCGGGGAACATAAGTCCGTCGTCCAGCTTGAACCAGCCTATACAGCGATTTCGACAGGGGTACCTATTTTTTAGGCGCGATCAAAATGAGAAGCTCGCATTCCCCGAATATTCCCGGAAAAATCCTCACGACCACTCGGTGTAGACTGCTGCAGAATTAGAAATTTTCATTCCTTCGTAAAAAAAGAGAAGGGCTGCTCCCCCCCCGCACCTGTTGACGAGGGTATTGATGAAGAGCATGACGTCGCGCTTGAAAGCCAGGTCGGCCTCGTCCGTCATGAGAGCGTCGAGGAGGGAGTAGAACCTCACCCTCTCCCCTTTGACGAGCTTGAAGTAGTCCATCGCTGCCAGCACCGCCCGGTAACCTTCCGGCCCGTCGACCATCAGCACCGCTAGCAGCTCCAGCGCCTGTATGATCGGTGTGGTATGTATGTACACTAGTGTTGGGTATCTTATCAAAAATTCCGATGCATCGAAAGTTGAATTTTCGATATTTCATACAGTATCGAAACATCGAACTTCCGATAATACCGGAATTTCGGTGATATATCGAACTTTCGATATATCGAAACGTCGAACGTCCGGTATTTATCGAACATTCGATGTTATCGAACGTTCGATGCATCCAAATATCGAACTTTCGATAAGTCCTATCGAACGTCTTTTACCCGTCCATCCCCCGTGGCACCCCCGTGCTTTTTATGCTGACACTAAACGAAAACTTAAATGTATCAAACAACGAAATCGTATCCACTACGAAGTTTTTTTCTTGCCAGTATCGTGTCGAACTCGTTTCCGATATCGAGAACCAACACTGACGTACACAGGTGCCATGCACATGTATGGTATGTATACAGGTGTCATGCACAAGTATGATACGTACACAGGTGCCACGTACGTGTATGATATGTACACAGGTGCCCCGCGCATACACGTCGAACCAAAACTAGGACGAAACGAATAGAGCAAGCACAACACATCGACCATCAGCTACGCTAGAAGCAGCGCAGCCAGGGCCAGTATGGAATGTCCACAGGTGCCATGCACACACAGGTCCAACCAATTATGGTACGAAAAGAAAGAATCGACCACAGCACCAGCTACCACAACAGCAACAGCCACAAGATCAACCACAGCATCGACAGCCAAAGCAACAGCAGCGGAAACACCAACACCACCAACACCAACACCAACACCAACATCAACCAACAACAACAGCACCAACAACAAAACACAAAACGAGAGCAGACACAGAAAAAAAAAACCAAGAACAAAACAAACAAAAAACAATCAAACATGAAACCGAAACCGACGCGTCATCGTGAGGCACGACTTGACCATTCTATTACGGGGGTACATAGTTAATAGGACCTATGGTATACATAAAAACCTATATATATATTTACCTATTTTTACCAACAAAATTTGGTCCCGTTAACTATGGACCCCCGTAGCAGTACACAATGCAGTCCCGTTTAGGGGACAAACTGCTTAAAACTTCAATAATTTCTCCGCAAAAACGGGACTGCAGTATACACTAAAATGGGTTACAAAAATATATCCAACCCTTTCTTACAACTGACTCTAATACCCAAGTGTTTTCATCCCCACCCCCACCACAGGAGTGCTGCCTTAACCCCTTTTTTTTTTACTTTTAGCGCTGCAGTCCCGTTTGGGGGACAAACTACTCGGAATTTTGTGTGGTTTGTCCCCAAAACGAGGCCGCAGTTCCGACAGGGATTAAGCAGACTAAGCAACAACTCAATATTCGCCCTCGGCGGCACGTTATGCGTTCTGTCTGTCTGTCTGTCTGTCTGTCTGTCTGTCTGTTTTTCTTTCTCTCTCTCTGTCTCCCTCTCTCTCTCCCTCTCTCGTCACCTGCGTGCAGATGAACACGTCCTCCGACCCAAAGTTCAGTGCCAGGATACCGACCACTTCCGGCCTCGCCGCCAAAAAGTCGATGCCCAGCTGATTGTTCAGGGACGCCTTCAGGCACTTGAGCAACTCCACTTGGAGCTGGCGACACGGCAAGACATGGCACGGCACGGGGTGGGGTAATGGGGTGAGTTGAGGTGGGGGGGGGACGTGTCCGGATCAACAACAACAACAACAACAACAACAACAACAATAACAGCGACAACAACAACAACAACAACAACAACAACAACAACAACAACAACAACAACAACAACCACAACAACAACAACAACAACAACAATACCAGCGACAACAAAACGAAGAGAAAGCCGTGCGAGCGCCGGCTTCCCTAAGGCGGAATCAGATGATGGCTACGACGTGCGCGTCCACAAAACAAATACACTACTAATGCCACTACCACCACTACCACCACCACCACCACCACTACTGGCATCAGACGTCAGATATCAGACATCAGAGCAAGCAAGACGAACAACAGCAAGAGCGACGGCAACAGCAACGACAACACCAACAACAAGAAATAGCAACAACAGCAACATAAAAAAACACGGTAACACAAAGCAACAAAAAGAAAACGCGAGCCCTCCAAGCGCAGGTTTACTTCTCACGAGACAGGACGACGGCGCACTCGCCCGCGCACCTGCACCTGCATCCTTGTGCATCCTGGATTCAACTACCTCCGCGAAAAAACAAAACAGCGGGGGGGAAAAGCAGAAAAACAAAAAACACCAAAACAACAAAACACCAAAACGCAAAGAACAAAAACCGAAAACACAATAAAACACATTCAACAAAAAGAATAACAGGAAGCAAAAGACCAGTCTACTCGTACAGAAACCAAAATTAAAACTCCACAATCGCCGGTAAACGGGAGAAGAAGCTACACAACCCCCAAGCGCCGGCTTCCCTCTTCCCCTCCCACCTGCCGCCCTGTCTTCGATCACGTCATTCTCGCTGAGTTACACAAAATCAACCATCAAAAATCAAAGCACCAACACGAAAACTAAAAACTCACTACGACTGTACTGTAAACACAATAAAAACAAAACAAAACAAAATAAATGAAATACGTATACAAAACAAAAAACAAAATGCCACAAAGAAGTCAGAGCACAAAACACAGAAACCCTAGGGCGCTAGCTTCTCTTTCTTTTCTCTCTCTCTCTCTCTCTCTCTCTCTCTCTCTCTCTCTCTCTCTCTCTCTCTCTCTCTCTCTCTCTCTCTCTCTCACCTGCACGTCCTTGTCCGTCTTGTCTTCGATCACCTCCACGTCGCTGAGGTTCATCACCAATGCCGTCAACCCCCCGGCCTCGTAAAACTCCACCAGCCACTCTTTCGTCGCCGCCCGCAGCGTCAGCTACAGGAAAAAAAAAAAAAAAAAAAGTTAATGGTTTGGCACATCAAAAGTCCAAGCGGCAGGGCTGTGAGAGGGCTGGACTTGACGGCAAACAAAAGTCAAGAGTTGGCTGACGGAGTAAGCCAACTAAAAAAAAAAACTGGCTTACAAGCATTATTTTTATCAACCCGACTGATTGTCAGTTGGGCGGCGTAGCAAGCCAACTACAATAGTATTAGAACTGGCTTAGTTTTACCAACCCAATTGCTGTCGCTATTGGTTGGGTGCCGGGGTATGCCAACTAATATAACCGATTTATTAATATTAGTAGTTTATATATCAACATTCATCAACCCAACCAACTACTAGTTGGGCGGCGTAGCAAGCCAACTATAACACCGACATGGCATATTTATCAATCCAACCAACTGTTAGTTGGGAGGCGTAGCAAGCCAACTATTATTACTGACCTAGTCTTTTATGAACCCAACCAACTACTAATTGGGCGACGTAGTAAGCCAACTACAGTACAATAGCTCACTATTAGTGAGTATTTATCAACCCAACCGATTGCTATTCGAGCGGCGTAGTAAGCCAACCATGATAACTGACACACAGACAGCAGACTCGAAGAACACAACCGACCATTAGCTGGGCGGCGAAGAAAGCCCGCCAGCCGACATACAGTAGTATCATCAAGACAAAAAACACACGCCGCCCCTACTATCGCGCCAGTCCAAACACAATTAAGGCAGAAAATCGGCACATCTACCACACGTACCAACCCTACACTACCCAGCCAACTATCACGGGGGACCATAGCAAACAGGACCAAATATTGTCAGTAAAAATAGGTAAATATACAGGTTTTCATGTATACCATAGGTCCTCTTAACTATGGTCCTCCGTAATGGTAACTATTAATAGTCGGCGGCTTGAACCTATAAGGACTGCAGTCCCGTTTCAAGGAAAAACTACTTAGAATTTGACTTGGTTTATCCCCAAAACGGGACTGCACTCTTGCAAGCGTTCAACACAGTCAGCCAGTAAACAGCCACCGACCAGAGCGGGCCTTCGTCAAATCCCAGTCGAAACAGGACTGTGTCCAATCATACCCTGAACTAGTTTCGACGAAACTGATTGAAATGTGCTGTGGACTTCTACCAATAACTCCAACTCTGACCCCAACGCCGCTGTCACCATACCCAAGAAAGTCCGCCTCACAAGCGGCTCTCACGTGGAAGGGTGTGCAGCTCGCTCTTCGAGCGACTCGCCGCACACCTCACGGCCCTTCGAGCTTGGTGCACGCAGTGTCTGCCTGATCGGCGAAAAAACCGATGTGCTCCGTCCCGGCATTGTACATGGGGTGAGAGTGTCTATGGCTATACATGCGACCACGGCCATCCATGACGATGAGTATACCTCCTCTCTCTCTAACCCTCCCTCCCCCCTCCCCTTCCGATAGTCTTCCCTACCGCCCCCGACTGGTCGGTGAAAACCCAACGTGCTCAGTCTCGGCAATGTAGGGATGCGAGGGTCTACCGTCATACGACGACGGCCATGCACGATATCGAGTACCTACCCCCCCCCTCTCTACTACCCTCTCTACACTCTTCCCTTCTACTACCCCCCCCCCTCCCCTCGCTCTAACCTTCCCTAGCCCCTCCCCTTCCCACAGTCTCCCCTAACCCCCTCCTCCCGCCGACCCGTAGTTTTTATGTAATATAGGAAAAAGACGAGAAAAAAGGAATGAGCGCCCAACTAATGGAGGCGTCTCTACAGGGGGTAGAAAAGGTGTTCCGTCTCGAAAGAGATGCGTGGTCAACGGTCAAATGACTAAGGCATGAAATATTGAGGACGCCCCCCCCCCCCCCCCCCCCTCTCGCCCATCCCGACCCCCAATCCCCCCCCCCCCCCCCTCCCCCCACCCCAAGCGCACCTTAAGGTCTTTGATCTCATCGAGCGGAGGCATGCCGGGGCCAGCAGCTGCTCGGCATAGTCGACCGCTGTGCTTTCCGCCTCGTTGGAGGGCAGCACCGACCGCGTAGAAACTTTCCCATGGGGGGCTGCCAAAACGCAAAAGGAAACGCAACGTAGCGGTGCCACAGCGGTGACCGAACAGAAACACAGCGGTAACAGAACAGCAACGCAACGGTAGCATAAAGGTGATGTAACGGCAAAGGGCAACGTGCTGGTAACACAACAATGGAATGCGCACCTCCGTCCGACCCTAAACGTCAACACCCTACCTAGGGAACAGCACGGCAACGCATATGCGCCCCTGCTCTACAGCAGTAACGGTAACATAACAGTACTGTGAAGGTAACTTTCCGGTAACACAAAGGTAACAAAAAGGGAGGTATACATAACAGTACTGTGAAGGTAACTTTCCGGTAACACAAAGGTAACATAAAAGGGAGGTATACGTGGCACAAGGTGGCGCACCGTAGCGTATAGAAAAGTAACCGCGAGAAGGAGCAAGTACCGCAAAACAACGCAGCGAAACCGTAAAGGCAAGAAGCGCAACAAGAAATGCAACGCAACAGGGCAGCACGTAGGAAACGTAACGTACCGCAAGAAATAAGACATGAAACGCCAGGCAAGAAATAAGAAAGATGACGGTGAGGTAACGACTCCCGGGAGGCATTTTGCCTTTGGCGGTAACCGCCGTTAGTCTTGGTAACCCCCCCCCCCCCCCCCCCCCTCAAGTCCCACGTGGATGACGATAAACTTACCGGGCGGTTTTTTTTCTGTGTGTAATCGTCCATTATATTTCATCAGCTCCCACCCCAATTCTCAAAACAATTATTTCTTCAAGTCTTGCATGTATTTCCCTTGAATCTCAATAGAGGGACAGGTACGATAAAAAGCCCAAAACCTGCCAGATCACCGTGCCTACTGCCCCCCCCCCCCTCCTGCTTCTTCTCCGCACCCCCCCCCCCCCCCCCCGCACCAGGTACGAATATAGTACTCGTGTGCCTATTGCCTAGTGCCACGCGTACTCCCCCCCCCTCCTCCCCTCCTTCCTTCACCTCCCCGCCACCCCTCCCCCCCCCTCCCTCCTCACTCCCCCCCCCAGCCCCCTCCTTTCCCCCCCTCCCCTCCTCTCCCCCCTGCCCCGCTTCTTCTCTCACCTATTCCCCCCGTGGACCCCCGGCGGTTGCCACCTCCCTTGACCTTGGCTCGCTCCGAGACGACGGTCTCCCACTTTTGCTCTGCGGTCACATGCTTCAGGGCATGCTGCTGCTCAACATAGGACACTCTTTTGAAGTCCACCCATCAAAAATGGGGAACGTTTTCAAACGGCAAAACGTTTAAAAACAGGTGCAAAAAAAAAAAAAAAAGGGGGGTTGAAAACGGAAAACGTGTTCGTCAGGTGGATCAGGGCGCCCTGCTGCTCTCGATGAAGGACAATCTTGTTGGTCCACGTCAAAACGGCAAAGCTTTGAAGCGGCAAACGTGTAAATTTTCGAGCGGGACACGTTTGAATGGGAAGCGTTTTGAGGGGAAGGAAAGCGTTTGACCGGGAAAAAAAAAAACGTCTGAACGAAAGAGAAGTCGTAAGACTGCAGCAACCGGGGAACGTTCGAAAGGGAAAAACACGTTTCAAGCAAACGGGAACGATTCGAAACAGAAGGAACCGATTCAACGGGAAAATCGTTGATAGGAAACGCCCAACCCTTCCCAAAACTGCAGTCCCGTTCAAGGGAGAAACCGCTTGGAAGTTGAGTGATTCGTTCTCAGAACGGGACTGTACTTCGAAAAGGGTCCAACCGGAAAATAGCTACACACTAGGAAACGTTTAAAACGGGACACGTCTAAACGGGAGTAAACGGGACACGTTCAAACGGGAATAAACGGGAAACGTTTAAAACGGGACACGAAAGTGCCAACAGGAAAAGTCACAGTTGTGAGGGTCCAACCGGGAAATAGTTACACTAGGAAACGTTTAAAACGGGACACGAAAGTGCCAACAGGAAACGTCACAGCAGTTGTGGCTATCGTTTCTCGTTTTCATTTCGGGCGCGGTCATGCACGCCTTGGAGTTCGCGTCCTCGAATATCGGAAGGGCTGCCGTCGAAACCACGACTGAATCAACAAACGGCGGCGCACGAAGTTGACAAAGCTCGGTCAAGAAAAAAGGGAGGAGGACCGAAAACAAAAAAAAGGCAACGAAAGGGACAACTAAAGTGCGAGAGAGCGCGTTGTCCGGAAGCGCACGCTGACCGTGAGCGCACCGTGTCCGCATCCCCCCTCCTCGCCCCCCACCCGAACACACCACATATTCGCTTTCCCATTCAAACCGACCACGGGGGTCAACCATAGCCCCCTCCCCCCCGCCTCCCTGCGCCCGTCTATCTCCGACTCCCCCTGCCCCACTTGGGACTTGCTTGAAATAACGTTCGAACTCAGCATTGAAATTTCATTCGAATCCATGAACAAAAAAAAAGTGATGTCATAGTCCGAAAAGGTCATGATTTGTCAACGCTTCAATAAGTTCAAGCCAGAACTGAGCATCCTTCATTTGTCACGAACCAAGACAAGAATATCCCTCATCTTCCGTACCCCCCCCCCCCCCCCCCCCCCCCCCCCCCCCCCCCCCCCCCCCCCCCCCCCCCCCCCTTCCCCCCCCCCCCCCCCCCCCCCCCCCCCCCCCCCCCCCCCCCCCCCCCCCTCCCCCCTACCGCCTCCACGAGAATATCCAACCTTTGCCGTCGACATGATGGCCTTCTGGCCCATCGCAGTCGCCCCCCCCCCCCCCCCCCTCCCCCGCCGCCCTCTCGCCCCCCCCCGCTCCCTTCCCAACAGTAAAAAGTTTCTTACGTAATATGTCGACAAAATCATCAAGAGCGCCCAAATCTTGGAGGTCGTCTCTCTTAGGAGTAGGAACGGTGCTCCGTCGCGAAAGGGATGCCTGATCAAAGGTCAAATGACTGAGGCAAGCAATACATGAGCACGCACTCCCCGCGCTTGTTGCAAGCAATGTCCGCCTGGTCGGTGAAAACCCGACGCGTTCCGTCCCGGCATTGCAGGGATGCGAGGGTCTATGGTCACACGACTACGGCCATGCATGATGTCGAGCATCCCCCAGCCCCCCCCCGACTCTTCCCCTTCTCTCTGCCCCCTCCCCTTCTTTCCCTCCTCTTCTCTCTCTCTCCCCTCCCCTTTTTCTAGCCCCCCCCCCCCCCCCCCCCCCCCCCTCCTCCGATCTACAGTACCTCGCTCTCCCTGCTCCCGCCCCCCTATGATATACCAATCTGGACGGAAATATAAGGAACTTTTAGTCGTCATATCAATACCTCAACGATCCTTATATTGCCGATCAGAGTGGTACCCTACCATATACAAGCCTTGCCTTTGACTTGACGTCCTGTAACAGCCACACAGAGTGAATCTACGGCGCATCCTACCCGGCACCCTAGGCTCTAAAGGCGGCCCTGTCGCCTCGTCGCTCAATCCCTTACGCCCACCCACACACCTTTTTTTCACGTTCGTTTCGATGGTTGTTCATTTTTACAGCGGTAGTTGGTAGTGGTAGAAGAAGCACCAGTGGTGGTGGTTGTGGGGGGGGGGGGGGGGGGGGGGGGGGGGAACGTGGGGGGGGGGTGATCGTACACAATATTTCCAGCAATATTTCGAAGAGAAATGAAGAGTGAAAAAACGAAGAGCGAAGAAAAAACACGAGTGGCAAAAAAAACGAGTTGAAAAAAAAACGAGCGAGAGAAAAAGAAAAAAGAAGGAACAAGTGAAAACAAACAAGTGAAAAAAAGGAGCGGAAACACAATTTAGAAACGAGCGAACGAAAAAACGAAAAAAGGAGCGAAAAGGCAGAGAGCGGTTTAGGTTAGCTCAGTTACATCGAAGGCGGCCTTGGCTAGGGAGGGAGGGGGTGTGGGCGTACGCGCGCACGCACGGCAGGAGCTGTCAAGCCCCTCTTGCATTCCTTTCCCCCGTCTGGCTTAGAATAGCCGCCGCCGCTGCCGCCGCCGCCGCCACCGCATTCGCCGCTACTGCCGCTCTCAAGAGCAACGCGTTCGTCAGCACTAGCGCCGCCCCGCCAGGGCGATGAACCCTTGGCCATGTCAGACTAAGCTATGATACGCGATCGTCAAAGCCAGGGCCGGTGCAACGAGGCAGGGCGACATACCCCACACCGAACGCATGCAGTAATGGTCCCTCTATAGTGCCGGCCGAAGAGTGCCAGTCGCGCGCTATATATGTATAGTGCCTGTGGAACCGCTTGGCACAGATGAGATTCACCATTATGGTATACATGTAGTGTTCGAAGTACTCTATTACGGAAGACCATAGTAAATAGCACCCACGGCACACACAAAAAACCTACATATTAACCAATTATTACTAACAAAATTTGGTCCCATTTACTATGGTCCCCCGTGATAACTATAGTGTCTGTCGCCACTGTATGGTCCCGGTATCATTGGCTGGCGCACATCTGCCCCTTAGAGGAACTACTGCTGTACCACGCAAATAGTCCCGGTTACGCAGTGCCAATTTCCCGCTATACTGCCTGTGGAACCGCTTGACACAGATGGCGTTCACCAGTGCGGTACGTGGTGTGCGAAGTATATAGTTGCCGGTTGTCGCTATAGTGCCGGTGAGTGACCACTACTGCATGTAGTACGCAATACGATACGCCCTCCTTGCCCTCACTCACCCGTGGCCTTCCATGACTTGCAGGAACATGGCGTTAATCTCGTGCTCCGGCGGCAGCAACGAGTTGGCCTGGTCGTAACCGTCCGCCCCTAGCCCCGGCCCGGGGTCGGTTATCCGCGGCGAGCGCCCGCCCCCCATCGAGGTCCCCCCGCCCTTCTTTCCAAAGCGCTTCTTCATCGTCGTTCAAGGAATAACGCCTCCAACAACAAGTCTAATGCCTCCCTCCTCTGCACGCGTCAGCACTAGCGGCCCCACAGCTAGCACCAAAGCAAAATCAAAATCAGCAGCACCAGCACCAGCTCCAGCTCCAGCAGCTGACCGAGACCACTCCGATGAACCCGGCCTCTCGCCGCGCTCCGCCCAGCCCAAGCACACCCCAAGCACAGCGCAAGCACAGCCAAGCTCCGTCTCTGTTGATCCAAAACCAAGACCGGTGAATCCTCTACAAGCCCTCTGCTATATACCCCACGCCTTCGCCCTCCACAAGCAAACAAAAAAAAGCCTCCACGCTGTAAAAAAAGGCAATATTTTCGATTTCCCCTCCAGCACGGCCGCAAGAGCAGCCAACGCCTTCGGAAGGTTTTCCTGTAGAAAACGGCGGTTTTGAAAATAAAAGTCGGGTGGGGGGGAAGGGGGGTCGGGAAGGAACGGGGGGGGGGGGGGGGGGGAGGCGGTCAACACCTCTACATATATTTTATTTTATTTTCGGTACCATTAAGGAACAGAAGAATATGACATCAGCTACCGAAGTGAGGTCGACTACTGCTGCACAGGTCGCCGGGACACCCCCCCCCCTCTTACACTGTGGGCGTTAAAAAATCGGGAAAAAAAAATCTTGTCTACAGTCGGCATTGAACAACGTAGCAAATCCCCACAAGGTGTGGACAAGGTCTCAATTCGATACGCCTAACGGTGCGCTACATTGTCCAAAGTCTCCACAATGATTTTTTGTACGCCCAAGGTGTGCAAAGAGGGGGTCTCGGCCACCTGTGTATAACGGGGTGGGCTAATGTTGTAACCAGAACCCACGATGGGGACCCAAAAAAAACATGTATCCCCCCATGTTTAGACACCATATTTGATTCTGATTAATAATACAGTCTACCGTATGTTCCTCCGGTAAGCGTGGCTAGCTACTACCAGCAATGTAGAGCAGGATATTTCGATCACTCGCGCGTAATATAAATGTACCGACAAATGCCGACCAAGCACCTCGACTACATTAGGCACTATATGCCAGGCGTATGATAATAAAGCAGTAGCGGTCCAGTCCCTCGATAGTGCCGGCTGCCCTATATATATAGTACCTGCGAAATCGCTTGGCGCAGGTGGGATTCACCAGTGTGGTAGTGTGGGGAGTAGATATTAATAGTGCCGGTTGCCGCTTTATATAGTGCCGGTATTGTTGCCTGGCGCATACACACATACCGGCACTATTGGGGGACCACTGCTGCTATCCCTGGACTATTACCTTACTGTACCGGGTACCTGGTATATAGATACAACTAATTTTTCAGGATTCAGGGTCGGTGACACTTGCTAGCTCTTCGGTTTGTACCACAATCGGTCGGCTACTCGTACCACAAGCCCAAGCAGGCTGCCTTTGAGCGTCAGCAGCTGACAGCAGGCGACGACGCACAGCACGACTAGCCTGCAGCAGGCGGGCTTTCAGCGTCAGAACCTGAGGTGACGGACGCACGGCACGACCGGCCCGTATGTACTTTCGTCACCAATTTCAAGATTTGCCCGCATTCCGTCACCACGGACAGGTGCTGCTGTCTCTTGTATTCCTACACAAATTTGAAAAAAAAAAAAACCAACAACAACAAAAACTACACTTCGAGATTGAAAAATTCCTCCAAGCTCCACCTTTGCAAGCTTGGTGTCATACTTGACACTAAAATCGAAGAATGCTACAGGGTGCGTACGTACTGTAGGTTTTAGGGTGGTCTACAAAAATCTGGCATATTTGTATACACAGCAGTAGTCCGCATCGAAGACCGGCCCCGTTTCGAGGCTTGCACCTGAGTACTCGTACGCACGACTATCAACAGTGGCACGAGTACGTTGCATTCCCACAGCCCCGTTCTGGGCAAAAATCAATTACGTTTTTCGAGTCATTTATCACCAAAAACGGGGACTGCGGGTCTAAAAGAGTCTCCAACCACGACTGTGGTGATTAGCGATGATCGATTGCCATGACCCATCCGAAGGTTATTACGGAGGACCATAGTAAATGGGACCAAATATTGTTAGTAAAAATAGGTAAATATATAGGTTTTTGTGTGTGCCGTAGGTCCTATTTACAATGGTCCTCCGTAATAGTTAAGTGTTACACAAGCAAGTAAACTCTCTGTTCCGGTCTGAAACCTAGTAAAAGCAGCAGCGTGACCAACCAAGGCCGCCTCGGAAGCAGAGCGGCGGAATTTTCACAACGGAATCCGCCTGATTAAAAATAGCAGTGGGCGAAAGCCTGAGGTCCACCGATGCACCACAAAATACAGCCTCGATTTTTTTGTTTATTTTAGGGTGGATCAGAGTTCTTGACGGGCCCTACCGGTGGCTAATTGCGTATCCACGGTCACTTTAGAAGGCTCGGGTCCTGGTGGTATCAGGTCTGGGCGGTGCCAGGTCTGGGTGGCATCAGGATGCCAAGCGAGAGATGAACAGGTTGGGTGAAAAGCTGAGGACTTTTGGTTGCTCTCAAAGTAGTCCGTTTACTGCACGTAGGCGAGCTCGGTTGGGAGGGCTCAGGTCTCGGGGTGTACTCAATAGGAGAGATGTACTCGATCTCATGCATGGCCGTAGTCGTATGACCATAGACCCTCGCATCCCTACAATGCCGGGACGGAGCATGTCGGGTTTTCACCGACCAGGCAGACATTGCTTGCACCAAGCGCGAAGCGCCGTGAGGTGTCCGGCGAATCGCATGAAGGGTGAGCTGCATCCTACTAAGAACCGCTTGTGAGGCGGACTTGCATATGGATGACAGCTTCAATGAGTTAGTTTAATTTGCGGTGTAGACACTTCCAGAGATAGCAATGGGAGTACTATGTAACTGCCTCGTGGGTGCCTTACCTTGAACACTACGTGATACGATCAATTCCCTCGTGCAGAGTAAAGGTTCTTCGCGCAAATGATCTAACTCGACGACCAGCTGTGGGCGACCGCCAAGAAAGAAAGAAAGAAAAAAAAAACGGTACTGTGTCTAGCTCACGTAGTGAGCGGCATTTTTTACAGCGTCGTTGCCACCGGCGCCAACCCAACCCCTATATAACATATATAATAGGGGGGGAGGTCTCGGGGGGGGGGGGGGGGGTTATGCCTGGGTGGGACGAGGGTGCCAAAATGGAGATGGGTAGGCTGGGGAATAAAAGCTGTGGACTTTTGGTTTCTGTCACGGTCCGTGGAGTGCAAGCAGGCGCAGTCCTTTCGTAGCCCACACCGACTACTCAAACGACTACCTGACACACGGCGGCGATAGTGCTTGCGATCAAACATGTCAGGAGACGATAATTTTAGTCACCGTCAGTCGCATCTATATCTCTATGAGCTCCCACACTAAAACCAGCACATTCAAGTCTAGACAACCGTTCGTCACACTACAACTACGTAGTACGTTCAGTCTAGACCGCCGTCCGTCACCAGTGCATCAAATCTAGACCGCTGTCTGCCACACTAAAATTAGCACACTAAGCCTAGACGCCCGTCCGTCACAGGCCTTCACTGCCGTCTCTCGACAGCTTTGCTGGCTATTGTAAGCGGTTGCGGTGACTTTGGTTAGAGTGCTGGCCCGCTTCCGACACAGGCAAGATGGACGGAAAAGTGGAAAAGTGAAGACTGGAGGCGCTAGCATTCTCGCCCCTCACCTCGTGGCCGAAGCGGCACGACCGCAAACACCAAAAACAAACCTATGGGGTGCGATTCTCTTTACGACTGCGACGCTGAAAAAAAAGGTGTACGAAAATGATTGCGGAGCACTTGCGAGAATTCCATTGTAACGTCGGAATATCCATGGTTGTGTTCTCATATCGACGGAAGGGCGCACCGACGGAAAAGCTGAGTCTAGGTGCACATCAACTGGCACTACTGCTGTGACACATACGCAGCGATCACTTGTCTGACCCAAAGCACGACGCTCGCAGGCAGCTGCGCGAGTATAGCAGTCGCGCACGAGCGAACGGCACGACACTGCCCGCTGTTGGTGTGGACAAGTCTAGAGGCGCTACCTATGTCTATCGCTGTAAACACGAAAAACAAAAACCAAAATGGGGTGCCATTCTCGGTACGTACGAAATTAAAAAAAGGTGTTTTCAGGCTGCCGTCGACGCCAACATGGGGAGGACCCCCGGTCCGACTCGACGTCTGTGGCACTTATAGAAGACCTGCCTTACTGGACGCCCGAAGGCCTGCTATGGCCTTAATAGTACCGGTATAATTTTATTAGAGTATAGGGGGAGGTCAAACCGCGGTCTCCTAGCATGCGTGACGGTTAAATACTATATACAAGGTTCCCCTTCGGCATGTAGGTAACGTGAAATCCCGGGGGCGTCGCAAGGCGAAAAGGGAGTCACAGGAAACACACGCATTATTTAGCTGTTCTTGGTGGAAACCTGAGCCATGGGTAATGGTATTGCTCGAAGGAAAGAGTAATACCAATAGTATAATAGTCAGCAGGAACTGAGTACTACTGTTCTTTCTGTGGTAACTACTACATTACATGCACGCGGTACCATGGGTTGACCACTATACTGTTACTATACACCATTCGTACCACTACTACGCAGATGTAATACAGGTATTAATAGAAGGAGCATGCACTCTACAAAATACTACCTGATACACTACTAATACTGCTGTACGACTACTGGCTACTAACTATACTGCTCCTGTAAGTGCTACTGTTAGAGCATGACCAATCGCTCATACAGTACAATCAACCTCACGGTAAACAGAGAGGTCAAGTAACCACGTGGTACCATGGGTTGGGGCATGGCTGCTATACTGTTACTACGACTACTACTGCTACTGCTACTGCTACTGCTACTGCTACTATTAATACTACTACTGCCACTGCCACTGCCACTACTACTACCACTGCTGCTGCTACTACAACAACAACTATTAATACTACTCTACTACTCCTACCACTATTACTACTGCTATTACTACTACCACTGCTACTACTATCGAATACTACTGCTACTACTCTACTACAACTACTACTACTATGCCAGATGAACAGGGGGAGAAGGAGACGGGCGGCGGAATGAGCTTGGCTCTGTGGCTTTTGCCCGGGCTGTGGCTCTTGCCCCGTTCGATTACCTGCTGCTGAGAGCGTGCGACTGGACAATCGTTAAGTATGATACCTACATATTATACAGTAGATACCTGCCAAGTGCCTGCTACCAATTTCCCCCAGGTAGACGGACCGAGGGAACCAGCTTTGTCGTCATGTACGTGCTCGGTGTGAGGTGTGTGGTGCACGCCACAGTGCTAGGTGAAGCATACATGACGCTCGACAGACGTTTACTGCTGCTGCTGTATCTACTGATGCTGCTGCTGCTGCTGAGGTTGATAAAAACCGAAACTGGACAAGCGGGCAATTTCAAAATTGTTGATATTTTCAACGCGCAGAGAAAATACAGCGGAGAAAACTCTTTTGTTGTTGAAAGTGCTCGTCGTATCATACGGGCATTTTAGTACAAATAGACTATCCAGCCAGGCAGTCGGGCAGTGTGGGCCATGCCCGGTGCCACACACCGAAGCAGTTTAGCAAGACGGGAGGCAGTATGGACCTGGCTCTGTGGCTCTCGCCCGTTGCGATTACCTGCCGCTGAGAGTGTGCGACTGGACAACTAGCTAGGTATGACACCAATACCTGTTACCAAAAAATCTCCCAGGTAGACGGACCGTTGTGGTCACGAACGTGCTCGGTGATCGGTGTACACCACCCGTCAAAGGGCTTGGTGCAACAAATGCGACAGCCGACAGATGTGTACTGCTGTTGCTGCTGTATGTCTGCTGCTCCTGCTGTTGCTGCTTCTGCTGCTGAGGTTGAAAACATATGTACAGCAGAGGGAGTGTTCGAGGGTGGCGGGCTATTTACGAAAAAAAAAAAAAAAAAGTGGGATTTTCCATGTCACCTACTCGGCTCGGCGAGGCGGAAAGCAATCCCTCGTCTTTTAGAGCCAACTCAGCGACGTTCAATGCACCGAGCACCGCCAGGGTGCTCGGCCGGGATCCAGACATGCGTCGTAATGTACCCACGGCCCCCTTGCTTGCCCCGCAGCCGAAAGGGCGAGAAAGAACCTCGGCCGCCGGAGAGCATGCCTAAAAAAAAAAAAAATGCATATTATACATCTACATATACTTCGAAGTGTTCAAACCGCGGGCTCGCAGCACACTGATCGTCACACACTACTGTAGTTTTAGTGTAGAGGAACGGTCAGTCAAGCAGTCACACCGCAGTCTCCTAGCATATTTGACCGTTAAATACTAGTTTTAGGGTAGAGGGGCAGTTAGAAGGGGGTCAAACCGCAGTCACCTAGCATATTTGACGGTTACTTTCTAGTTTTAGTGTAGAGTGGCGGTCAGCCAAGCGGTCAAACCGCGGTCTCCTAGCATACATGACCGTTACATACTAGTTTAATAGGGTAGATTGGCGGTTAGTCAATGGAGTCAAACCGCAGTCACCTACCTATTTGACGGCTACTCACTAGTTTTAGTGTGGAGGGGTGGTCAGTCAAGGGGTCAAACCGCGGTCTCCCATTCCGGGGAGGGCACAATAATCAGAACCAAATACGGTGCGTGAAACGTGGGGACATACAAGTATACTGTACGTGCTTTTTGGGTCCATCGTGGGTTCTGATTACAATGATATGGTTCCCCGAATTATCACGGTGGAAACCCCGTTTTGTGCCGGTGGACTACGAATACTATATTTTTTTTAAAGTGAACCTGGGCTTCGGTCCGTCGCGTGTGCGCTTTTTCGGACCGAGTGCGCGCGAATACAATCTACTTTATATATGAATATATATATATGTATATGTATATACCACTCTGTCCCAAAAACATAAGGGTCGTTTGTTTAATAATATCTACTCAAAAAGTTCGTTAAATTTGGGGACAGAATGGTGTATACCCTCGGGTACACATGTACCAGGTGTACACGTACAGCAGTATGCTATTGATAGAGAGCGGGAAGATAGAACGAGAGAACGAGCGAAATACAGAAAAAAAGAGAGAAAGCCAGAACAAGAGACAGGGAGGGACGGAGAGAGAAGTCACGCGATACGCGGAGGACTCCCTCCCTCCCTCCCTCCCTCCCTCCCTCTACCCACCTCTCCGCAATGTTCTGTAGCAATGTTTGGCATCAGCAGCACTATTGCATTGTATTGTTTTTTTACCTGGGTTATTTGTTTAGGTCTGCGTTTTTCACGCTTCAAAATACAAATACGATGCTACTGAATGTTCTTCGTTACTTGCTGCACTCACGCGAACAAGCAGGCAAGCAACGCAAGACAGCAAGCAAGACAGCAAGCAAGCAGGCAAGCAACGCAAGCAAATTACCAGGTAAGCAAAGCAGTAACAGCAAACAAATCAAGCAAGCAAGCCAAGCCAAGCGAAGGCAAGCGAAGCCCGCGAGCAAGTTCTGATCTTCCGAAAGAAAACAACGGAAAAACAACCATTCACACCAATGTACACGGATATGTGTCTCTCTTTCGGTGTTTGTAAGATCTCTGTCGCGTAGGTTTGCGACCCCACGAAACTTGTACCAGGTACCTGTTATCTCTCTAGGATGATGAAGAATCAGCGCGGATTCTCATGCGTAGAAAACGAACGGTGCAATGTGACGGACGGACGGACACACACATTCGGTCGTGGAAGTGCTTGTCACCGTGGGACCCCGAATGACTCAATTTTGTTTTTAATATTCCCACAAGAGCGTCCTGTAGACTCCTCGCACCTTTGCACGACAATGGATTATACCTGGTACAACATTATTGATGTTCTTTCCTAGGTACAAGGTATGGTCTATACTACCCGCACAGACAGACTCCTGTGCCTGGTCACCACGAGCCATGGCATGATACGAGGCAATACTAGAAACAAACATCGTCTATACCTGCCCAGACACCTTTTGTGTCTTCCGGTGACCACAGGCCATGAGATGATACTACTTTTTAACAGAAATAACAGCCTCGTTTTTTTTTTTTTTTCCCCTACCTTTTTCATTTCGTATTCCTGCTGCGCGCGAGTTCCCAGCAACAGCTATTGACACTACGAGTACGAGTACGTACCAGGTATTTTTCATTGCAGTCTTCGTCCATCTCGCCTCTCAAGCCCTCAAAGGGCTGTTCGATAAAAACGACCATTCATACATACGTACACGGCAGCTGAAGCACCTTAACCCATCTAGAACTCCAGTCTCGTTGAGAGGACAAATCGGTCAATTCCAAGCAGTCTATCCCGTAAAACAGGACCCCAATCCTAACAGTCCTAAAAGGGTGAGAATAGATTTGCGTTCGCACGGGGGTTAAGACCGTTTTTCAGCGCCCGTTTTTTTCTTCTCTCTCGACAACGGCAACAAGGGTGCCAATAAAGTAGAACATTTACATTTTCGGAAGGCTCTTTTCCCTTGACCAGATCTTTCCGAAAAGCGCCTTTAACCTTTTTAGAACCGCAGTCCCGTTTTGGGAACAACTTACCTAGAATTTGACTGGTTTTCTCCCCAAAACGGGACAGCAGTACTAACAGTCCTGACAGGGTTCATGTTGTTCCGTCCACATTGGCCAACCTTAACCTTCCCTTAGTTCTGGAAAAAAAACTCGAGCGCTGCAAAAGGATCGCAATACCCCTGCTGTGCGAAGTCAGTGCCCTTAACGCAATGAGGAGGAGAGGAGCAAGGACACGACGGAAGCTGGGAAAACGCGAAACCTTCGACAGGGTTTAGAACGGCAGAACGGGGATACCATGGGGATGGAGAGTAAAACGCGTTCGATACGATCGCTTCTGTTGTTAACCATCACCTTTTACTTTCCAGTTTTTAGGACAAGCGGTGGTGACAGGTGTCGCCCCTTCTCCCCGCCCCCGCCCCCGCCCCCCCCCCCCCCTCGGTATAAAAACATGCCTTCACTTGCTTATCGCGCATAGGGTTCAGCATTCCCACTGCTCGTTCATTTTCATCGAAGTTTGCTACCTCACGCTCTCGTACTTTTTCCACGTTGAGAAAAAGACGCGTAAGTACGTACCACCCATTGCCTTTTTCATTCCTGGTACCGAAGTTCAACATTTCGACAAATCGAAACTTTCAAACTTCCGATACGATATCCAAACACTACATGCACAACGCCACCGCCCCCTTCCGGCTTGGGTTGGACAAGAAGCTCCCGTGAGGCGGGCGGGTTGTGTCTGCTGTATACCATGGTAGTACCTATTACGGGGGACCATAGTAAATAGGACCAAATATTGTTGGTAAAAATAGGTAAATATATAGGTTTTGGTGTGTACCGTAGGTCCTATTAACTATGGTCCCCCGTAATACCTACCAGAGCGAAACAGGAAGAAAACCAACACTACGTAAAAGACAGGCCCGACAGATCATCTACAGATCATTCCCGATCTTGTATGATCTAGATATTTTAGGGTAGATAGATTTACTGTATCTATATTCCCGATCTTGTATGATCTACCTCATGTCGCAAGGTTGGGACCCGTATAATCTGCATGATCCAGCGCATGTTTCCTGGGTTGGGTCTGTACTATGCAGCTCCCGCAAAATATATCATAACAGAAGGTTAGGATATACTTCTAGATGATCTATGTGTAAATGATATGCCTGTAGATTATGATCTTTCTGCCTGGAATGTGAAATATTTGGAGGGAAAAAAAAATATTCGGGAGCCGTTATCTGAAGTACTACTACTGTAGTGCATATACGATAATGCACCATTTGCGAACCACGAAACTCAGTCTGGCCCAGCACCCCCGTTTCTTATGTACTCTGCTGGGTGCCCCTGCACTGCTGCAGCCCGCGGGGCCGTAACAAGGAACGCCTATTTGAAACCCGCATATTACAAGAAAAAAAGTGCCACCCATAGCTAAAAGGGCCGAGAGACGCGCCCCAATTCTGACCCGAAACCTGTACAGTAGGGGTCCCTCTATAGGGCCGGTTGCGTATTAATAGTGCCGGCTACTCGCTTTTAGTGCCTGTGGAATCGCTTGGCACGTATGGGATGAACCAGTGTGCGGAGTACTCGTCGTGCCGGTTGCCCTATAGCGCCGGTATTGTTGGCTGCCGCATACACACCGGCATATATAGAGGGACCACTACTGCTCTACACTACGGGTATTTCTGTATACCCCTCACCCCCTATTAATAGCATGGCCTCAGATATAGCTGCATAGTGCATACCTGGTGTATATAGAGCTGCAGAAGGGATGCATCTCCCTTCAGCATCATCTCTCAAATTCAAGGGTCACTACAGCGTGAACAGGAACATGACCACATAAAAAAAAAAAAGAAAAAAAGACGAAAACAACGACCACCACGACCCCCTACCGCGCACATAACGCGCAGGCAAGATAACACACACACCCTGGGACCATTCGCAAAGTTCGTCATCTCGAAAACAGGGAGAGCGTAAAACGCCGAGCGACACGATCTATTGAAAGATCTTTTTCCGAGATCTTTTTCCAAAGCCGCCATTTCCGTCGTCTGTGCCCCCCATGCTTTTATAAAAAAACTAAGAAAGCACGTCAGCTGTGAGTTCAACCGATCGGCAGATCGGTCGATACTGCTTTGGAGAAAATCGGCTCAGAAATTCGTCCCGAGGGGGTGTGTTATCTTATCACACGGGTGATAGTCTTACTATACGGCACCTGGTGTGCAGCTACCCGAGGGCATGCCTAAGGGGGGTTAGGGTTTTAAAGGTAAGAGTAGTGTGTCTGAGCGTTCCGCGTGTTTCTCTGCCCGATCTCAGCCCTGTTAGCTCTGGGCTGCAATTTTTTTTTTGGCAACCCGCGGGTTATACATATAGGGCGCTCCCGTCGCGACACATGTCCCCCTCTGTCCGGGAATGTAGGGACCGTTCAGGGACTCAAGCCGTCCTTACGTTTCCAGACCAGAGGTGTGGAACTACGAAGCTAGATGGTGGATTTCGTTTCGAACCTGAAAAGCAACTCTTCGTGCGAGAGGATCATATATGTCATGATGTAAATGCACCTGGTATGTATTACGGGGGACCAGAGTAAATAGGACCAAATATTGTTCGTAAAAATAGTTAAATATATAGGTTTTTATGTATACCATAGGTCCCATTAACTATGGACCCCCGTAATAGTATGTGTACATCAGTGGCGATACATACCTATCATACCATGAATATCGTATGTACGAGTATGGCATGTGAGAAGCGACTAGAAAGTGCAAACCCGTGGCAAGGGCGAAGGGCTTCGTCTTTGCCCCCAGCTAGCTCCCAACCAGCGGTACATACTTTTCTGAATGATCCTCTCTGCTCTCAGAGCGGAGAATCCTGCTGGTGGAAAAATAGAGTTTTTCAGCAGCACCAGCAGCACCAGCAGCACCAGCAGCAGGAGCACCGGCACCACCAGCAGCACCAGCAGCGGCAGCAGCAGCGGCAGCAGCAGCGGTAGCAGCGGCAGCACCACCAGCAGCACCAGCAGCACCCAGCAGCGGCAGCGGCAGCAGGAGCAGCGGCAGGAGCCGCATCAGCAACAGCAGCAGCTGGGGCAGCAGCAGGAGCGCAGCAGGAGCAGCAGGAGCTGCACCAGCAGCAACGAACGGCGATTCTTTGCTGTAGAGGTCACCCGCAAGTAGACTGGGTGGTCCATGCGAGCGAATCAGCAGTCGTCTGACCTGGTTGTTGCATGCCGTGCGATCGATCGGCAGATTTCTCCTGCTGAAGACGCTCTTCAGCTTCTCCGAGTGAAACAGCACAGCAAGGGCACGCCAGGTACTACCGCTGTGGTACCACTCAGGCCGTGAATGTAAAGCCCGTGTGAACATTCATATCAGTACCCCAATGATCCTTACATTTCCGGACACACAGTAGTGGTACAACTCAAGCAGACGCACGCAAAACAAAGTACATGGAATCCGGTGCTGCCTTTGGTCGTACGCCCCCCTGCCCTGCCTTGTGACCTCGCACCACACTGCACAGACCAGGTACAGACGTACAATTTGACAGGCAGTTTTTTACTTTCATTGCTGCCACCGCCCATAACACCTCATCGGCTGCCCAAGAGAGAAGAAACAGATTTGTACACCAGCCTCACAGCCGATATCTCTCAGAAGACAACGGCTAAACGGCTATATAGACCGCAAACAGCAACCCGTACTACTGCTCCTGTATCGACATGCGTACACCTGGTACACAATAACACACTGCCGGACTGTTGTTCTGCGCTCCGCGCGCCGTAGACGAGAGGAATTGGGGTTCATCCACTCCGAATTTCGAAATAGGAAAGCCTCGCAGAAACAGCACCAGCAGAAGCCGTATCGATCAGACAACACACAGCAGTCTGTCAGTGAGCTATTTCTGGTTTGCTACTGGAGCATAACAAAATGCTGCAACCGTCCCCAGCGGGAGTCAGGGTCTTCGATGCGAGTGATAGCCGGCATACAAGGGCATAAGCAACGGCTACCTTCGGCATGCCCACCCACTCAAGAAAACGCTTAGATGGCCGGGGCAACAACGCCACCACACGGAGCTTCCGGCCGGGCTTCCTGTGCGCGGTATATAGCTGAAGAAGAACGCGAACGGTTACTTTCTGCGCACGGCGATGCGGACAGCTCGGGGGGTGGGTCAACAGCACTCACTTTCTTTCACTGGTCGCTTTCTCTCGCACGCCAGGCGAACCTGTGCCTCCTCCGACTCTCGCTGATGTTGTTGCGAGGAAGCTAGCCCTCCCCCGGAATGGTCTCCTAAAAATGATACTCAAGCATCGAAAACGGGAGTTCGATCCCTAGGAAGGCTTTTACAGGTTACAACACAGGGGAGGATATGTGATCATTACAGTTGGGATTTCGAGTCAGTCCACGCCACCCCCCCAGCAGCTGCAGCAGTCAGCCCCATGGATACAGCAGTGTCGTCTCGTCTCCGTGGTGCACCAAAACACATATCGCCGAAGGGCGGGTGTAGGGGCGGAAGTTGATACATGAAAATCCTCGAGTCAGGCTCTGCTATAATAATAGCTCTGCTTCTGGTGTTCTCTGTTTGCGCCTTCCCAATCGGACGCCCAATGATCGCGTATTATTACACAGCAGTAGTAGTAATGATACTGCTGTGCCGGTAGTTTTTACACGATCGACACTCGAGTGCTACTACGTACGTACGCATTATTGTTTGATTGTTACTGCTGCTTGCATCATATCATGATTATACATTGGAGTGGAAATATTACAAACATCAACGTGCCAGTATAATACAGTAGTAAGTAGTGGGCGTCCGCAGATGAGAAACAGAATGTCGAGAAAAATAGAGGCCCAGATCGGCACCAACAATAAGAAAATTGGGTTAAGAAACACAGCTCAATTTTAACAGTGGGACTTACGACAGACTTATAACAGAGTTACTCTAGATCAAAGTCGGGAAAAGAATAAGACATTGAGCGTGGACACCAACAAATTGACGTTTCTTAGCACCGGGCGCGCACTGCTGTGTGTTCAACTTCCATCCACAAAATTTTAAACTAAAACTGCTCCCATCACGTACATACTACGAAGCAGTGTACATCTGTTTTGTGCGTGATTAGTGCGTCCAGACTAGTTATATGGATGGATGGATTTCGTTCGATCATACAATCAGCAATTCCGTAATACGAATGAATATGAATAAATCGCACCGCTCTTCTTGCTTCTCTTGCTCTACTACTGTAGGCGCGAGCTCGAACAGGGGTATATCGTGATCTATTCGTGCGAAGTAAATGTGGTATATTGAGAATACATCACATCATCAACAAATAAATATAGTGAGTGATGATACTCCGTATAAGTGAGCACATATTATCTGAATGTATGCGCATCGAATGAAAGACGCATTATGATCTGTGTGTAGCCACCAGCTCAGTTCCACACAGTACCAGTATATACGGTAGTAGTAGTCTACGTAGAGACTGCAGTACGAGTATACAGTGATATTATTAAGAATGCTATGTAAAGCACAGTATATTGCTGTAATATCATAGCAAGTTAAATACAATCCTCCCAACCTTTACCACTAGCCCAACGGGCTAAAGACCTTCTTTTTTTATATATATATATAGATATATCCTCTGGCAGATTGGTAAAATCAAAGCTTAAGCACACCACACTTCCACGTTCCAACCTTAACATTAGGCGTCATCGGCAGGACATGGGTCGTTGGTCGTGGGTTCGAATCTCACGTACACCATGAAATCGCTTTTTTTTTTTAAACTGAGTTGTCTCATACGCATGTATGTCAAGAATCTGAAAAATATACTTGTGGATCCCAAGAAAATGGAACTGCGTGTTGGTGTCACGCTTCGACCCGTATATCCGGTCCGTTCCAGGGGGAAGAGTGTTGTAAGACTTAGATTGGGTAGGCGATCGGTTAACCTTTTACCTTTAGCCCAACGGACTACGACCTCACCACTCACAGGCTTGTACAACTGTGTTGCAACAGCAGTATTAATAGTAGATTCTTGTTTGACACGGGGGTGTGTTCCGCATTAACTCCTCGGCTTAAAAACCGATCCCGAATTGCTCATCTCCTCGGAAACATATAAAGCCGAGTGTCTTGTGTGGGGCTCTTTCTTATGGCATGCATTTTTATCGTGGGAGGGAGACGGTATACAGATGCATTACATGTATTGGCATCAGACAAGCTTCACAGAAAATCCCCACTCAGTCTGGCGATCATGCATAAACTATGCGGATGCTGCCTTCACCGTCCAGAAAAAAAATGATGTTTATATGTATCTACAGTTAGTACAGTACACCGTACATAAGAAACAAGAAAGCTGATCCAGCAGGCTGGATTCCTTATTTGAGCATGTGGGTGCGTTCTACATTAATTTCATTTCAGTGTAACAACTCCCGAATTTCCTGTCTGCTTGTAAACCTCACCCTGCGTTTCTTCATTGCTCGTGTTCTTGTCCTGTTCTATTATTAGTATGTACAGTGGGCGCTCGAAGTTAAGAACCATAACTATGTTGAGAAAAATAGGCTCAGATCGGCCCGAACAATAAGAAAATTGGGTTCAGAAACTCAGCTCGAACGTGGGACCAACTCTATATCCTACCAAGTACCTGGTATACAAAGAGTTGGATCAAGGTCGGAAAAAAGTAGGACATTGAGCCTGGATACCAAATTGAAGTTTCTTAACACCGGGCGCCCACTGTATTATTAGTATTGTTAATATTAGTATTAACATAATTTTTTGCCCTCCGACAATGTATCGTACATGTTCCATTCCGACCTGAACCAAATATCTTCAACAGGTAATAAATGATAGATTTGTGGAGTGTACCTTGACTACAGATTGCACGTAGATACAACACAAAACAAGTTTTTTTGTAGACACAGCTCTTTGCAATATGGCCCTCTGCTCCTGTATCGACCCCCGCCCGTGCACTTGGTGGTGTCACCTTCAGCAGGCGAGCTTCGATTCGTCAAGGACTGCTGCCAACGAATGTCACAGTGGCACAGCGCCGGCGGGGTGGGGGGGGGTTCAAGATAGAGGCCACAACAAGGAATGATGACTAATGTTTAGAGTCCATCAAAAGAAATACACTCAACAGCTAAACCCTCACGGTTCTTGAGACACAGTAGTACCCGCACACCAGAGATGGTATGTGGGATAATGGACTTCTTCGGCGCGACAAGGCAGTTTATTCATAGCGTAGAGGGGCGGTCAGATCAGTCAAGGGGTCAAACCGCGGTCCCCCGCGCAGAACCTTTGGCCACCACTACGATGGTGCTGAGAGGGCGAGGGACGCCCATGAGGGGCCGGTCCGTTCGTCGTTTTTTTCTCCGAAAGAGCCGGCCACGCGGCATGGGTGAGTGGGAACTTGTCATAACCAAAGATGCTACATGCGATGCTACTGGTGTAGAATAGGAGACTAGTCTTTTGGGGCGTGTCGAGTTCTCTTTTATCCTTGACGCTATTACAAGTGCTTGTTCTGCCCTCCGGCAATGTATTATTATTTCATTTATTACCTTCCGAAGATTTGCAGGGCATTGTTCATTAATAATTTAGCATGAAAAAGCTGACACCGTATGTCGAATACCACCGATCTCATCTAATCAATTCTCCTTCCCTGCGTACGCTCAGGTGAATATGCACCGCCACACTGCCATCATTTACCCAACTGTTGTACCTGCTATGATATCCCCATCGGGTTACACATTAATATTATGCTTGCCTTCTGACAAAATAGCGTAGATGCCGTTCCTATGCGAGCCAAATATCCTTCTTTAAATCAGTAGTATCCCTCATACACTTCTCTTCCTGTCGTTTCTAAATTCCCATTCCCCACAACACTTCATTTTAGCTACCAGTATAATATATTCTATTCCTCATCGACGTCCCATCCCCATGTCATTGGCCGCATTCCTCCGGCTTCTTCCTCCCTTCCCCCAGCGGCCTGGCAGTCCCTCAGGACAAGTTTATATATGTGTGCTCTACGTGAAATTGCGACCTGTGTAGTCACGGAGATGATCTGGAAGAGGCGTTTTTTCTCGGGTTACACATTGTTATATCTATTTGCCGTGCGTCCTACTCCGCATCTACATTCCACCCCCACGCAATGAGAAAATCCTCCTTCCTCCTCCCTTCTCCCCCTGGCGGCCTGACGGTCTCGCAGCGCGAGCTTGTATCGGTGCATCCACGCGAGGTCGCGATCTGGGTGGTCACCGATATGACCTGAACAAATGTACTCCTTGCAGACACCTTTTCTGGCTGAGGGCCCCCCGTCCGTTCTTCTGGCGATGCTCGCCGCCAGCTGGTCGATGGATTTTGCTGCCTTCCAACCTATCCTCTAAAAATACCACAGTAATTGTCTCTGTCCTGCCACTCTCAAGCAACTAATACCCCACTTTCCCTTCTTGAAGGTTCCTCCTATAACCTATATCACCTCACTCCCTTGGAAAACCCTCGCTTACCCTATTCCCCATCAACGTTCCGCCTCCTCGTCGTTGTCCTTAATATGCTAGTTTTAGTGGGGGCGATCGGTCAAGGGCCAAACCAAGGTCTCCTAACACATTTTTAACCAGAGCTACTACTACAATAGGATACTACGGTTTGACCCCGCCTTGACTGCCTACCCCTGCTCGCCCTCCTGCGCCAAAATCAGTATATTAAGGCCTAAAAATGGAGCTTGATGCGCCCCAAACCAGTTTCCTACGCGTACACACAGTAGTGGTCCTTCAATAGTGTCGGTTGAGTAGTGCCGGCTGTCCTATAGAGTGCCTGTAAAATCGCTTGGCACAGATGAGATTAACCAGTAGTAGTGTGGTATTAATAGTGTTAGAGGGAGTAGTTAGTGCCGGTTGCCGCTATAATAGTGCCGGTATTGTAGGCTGCCGGCATACATACATAGAGGGACCGGCACTATAGAGAGACCGGCACCACTGTAGTCGCTGCTCTTTTTGAGGATAGGCTGTGGTGATCGTACACAACGCTGCCACTGCTGTGATAGCATATCCATTGCCATAACCGAGAGGTGGTCTGCACCCCGCGTCGCTGTCGCCGTGGGTGACGGGACGGGATGCTGTAGGACGATAAGATGCTCAAGAACAAGAGACGAGTCATCATGCCCCCCTAGGGGGGACGGGGGGCTACCCTTGCCATGCATGGGCCGTAGTCGTATTACCATAGACCTCAAGCATCCTTGCAGTACCGGGACGGAGCACGTCGAGTTTTCACCGACCAGGCAAATATTGCTTGCACCGAGCGCGAAGCGCCGTGAGGTGTGCGGCGAGTCGCATGAAGGGGGAGCTGCATGTCCTGCTAAGAGCCGTGTGTGAGACGGACTTTGTTGCATACGGATGACAGCTTCGTTCGAGTGAAACGATTTGTTTTCTGGTGCGTGGGGGTACTTATCGATTATCAGGTTCCTATCTCGTAGCTTTTTTTAATATCCAAGCTTCCACACCCTGGACAGATCATAATCTAGACAACCTATGATAGTTTTATCGCCTGCCGTTGTGAAAAGTCTGGTTTGGCAGGATCTGCAGAGCATAGATCCAACCCAGAAAACATGCGCAAGGTCGTCCGGATTATGCAAGTCTCACCCGGCAACTTAAGGTAGATCATGCAAGATCGGGAACAGATCCGCCTTCGAAAGACCCAGGTCATGAAGTGGGAATCGCTGACCTGTCCGAGCCGCGCAATCTTTGCAAACTGCTTCTTCTGCAGCTTTGCCGCTTGATTATGTGGCCACTTCCCATGGATCTTGTGAAGGTAATACCTACTGAGCTATAGGGGTAAAAGGCCGATCAATTACGACTGAGCCCAGGGTAGTCCTTACAACACCCATCCCCTCTGAACGGCGGGATATTTAGGACGTCGGTACCGTATACGGCCGTGCGCTGACCTACCCGCTTCGTTTCAATACCTGGGGAACCAGGCCGATATATGTGTTCAGCGACCCACGCGCAAGCGCTTCTACGAAAGAAATGTTCGAAAGTGAGATTCGAACCCGTGTCCTGCCGACGACGCGAAATGTGAAGGTAATACCTGCTAAGCTGTAGAGGTAGAACACCGATCAATTATCCAGCCCAAGGTTGTCCTTGTAACAGTCTCCGTCTGGCGTACAGGAGACAGGCGGGGCGTGTTTTCCGTCTGATGCCGTCAGCGAGAACTCAGTCGCGAGTAGAGTATGTGCGTGTATTTGAATGTAGCTACGAGAAGTACAATCCCTACCACCACCTGGGAAATGCCTTTCGACCCTCAACATAATGACCGGTTGCATATTCATATTTAATACAAACGTTCCTCACATTTCGCGACGAGCGGTATCTCGGAAGGAAGGTGCAGTGAAGAGCTTTAGTGAGGACGGTCAACCAATATCAGCATTGTGTTTGCTATTTACCAAGGTACGGTACAAGGATGAGCCTCCAAATAGACGAAGTGGAAAGTGGGGTGCCTGTTGAATCAGAGTGATGGAAGACAAACTACCTCTTGCTGGCAGTATTGTAGAGCTTGTTCGGTTCGAGTCGGTGACTGGAACATAAATTATACATAGTAGGAGGGGAGAAAATAGATAATAACAATTATTAATCTTATAGAAGATATTCTGCTCAAGTCGGAATGGAACGTGTGCGACACATTGTCGAAGGGGAAAAAATAAATTATACCTCGTACTCTAGAGCATGACGAGCGTCAACGGTAATTACTCACAAACATTCCCAAAAAGAAGAAGAAAGAGAACCAAGGGAAAACAGCAAAAGGAACCCTATACGGTATGCGCGAAGTCTAACTCCCTTCTGTACCTGCTCCCGGCTCAGCATCGATCTGATCCACGTGATGCCCACGACCCTTCCTTCTCTTTCACGACTACATAACATGTGTTTCAAGGGAAAAAGTGACCTTACACCTAAAGCGTTTTCTTACTGTTTTCAATGGTGTGCTCCTCCATGTACTATTATTTTTCCCTCCGACAATGCATCGCGCATGTTCCAGTCCGACTCCAATCGAGTATATTTTAATACTGCACTATTGTACAGATAGTAGTCTCCCTTCTGCCGCTCTGAACCCACAAATACCCCACTTTCCCTGCCTGAAGGGTGCTATTACGGGGGACCATAGTTAATAGGACCCAATATTGCTAGTAAAAAACAGGTAAATGTGTGGGTTTTTATGTACGCCATCGGTCCTATTAACTATGGACCCCCGTAATATTAATACTTGCACCTTCTTCCCTCGGGAAACCCTCGTCTACACACCCGTCTACCCTACTCCTCGTCGACGTTCCACCCCCCCACGCCATTGGCAACAGTGCTGTTCCGGTTTCTTCCCTCCTTCCCCTAGCAGCCTGGCGGTCCCCCAATGTCAGTCCTTCTACTTGTAGATCCTATAAGCCGTATCCAGAATCCCAATAAGCCGAAGCCGGGTCAGACGCGTGCTGCGATGGGGGTTGCAATTTGGAGACAGGGGTTGCAATTAGAGGTATTAACGGGCAAGTTTCGGCCTGCGCATTTAGGACTGACCGAGCCCCCCAACCCAACGTCGTTGGAATACAACTACTCACAGTTTTACTATAATACGATTCGTGATGATATACCTGCACATAGGCATTGGGATTTATCGATTTATCCATTGGGTTTTGCACTTTTAGCTTTTTTTCAGAATCGCTTTTTTTTCGGACGAGGCATAGAAAGAGCTCTCACACTAGAATCAAGTGGGGAGCCTCGGGAAAAATAGGTGCGGCCGCCTTATATGGCTAACACGCGTCGGTCGTCAAGTTGCACACAACTTTATCTCTCTCTCTCTCGACCCCCCCCAGCCGTCCTGACGTGTGGCTCCGGGCGCGCTCTCGTCCCGAAAGCAAAATCGAGAAGGTCACACGGTAGGTTTTTACGTGTAAAATCCTCCAACGCGCGCTGCCATAAGGCTATTAATAGAAGTTTGGCACTTTTGGCCCAAACATTCCCGACTGACGGCGGGGTTCAATTTTCAAAGTTTTGTTCCGAATGTCATTTGTGTTTCACGATGAGCTACGTATGTCTGATCGGTAACAGCTACGCCTGACGTCATTGGATTTTGGATTCCCTAAGTTTTGCACTTTTGGCCCAAACGTTTCCGACTGACGGCGGGGTTCAATTTTCAAAGTTTTGTTTCGAATGTCATTTGTGTTTCACGATGAGCTACGTATGTATGATAGCAAGCATTCAGGTCTGATCGGTAAACAGCTACGCCTGACGTCAATGGATTTTGGATTCCCCCAAGTTGTGCACTTGTGGCCCAAACGTTTCCGACTGACGGCGGGGTTCAATTTTCAAAGTTTTGTTTTGAATCCCATTTGTGTGTCACGATAAGCTACGTATGATAGTAAGCATTCAGGTCTGATCGGTAACAGCTACGCCTGACGTCATTGGATTTGGATTCCCTTTTACATTTGGATGTGGATGATTGGATGTGGATGGGTTGGAACGTTAGAACATGTCAGATGACAAGCGCAATGATAATAGGAATAATAATACCTCATAGGAACAATAACAATAGTAGTAGTAGTATAATAGCAGAATAGTAGTAGTAATAATAATAATAATTTAATAATAATAATAATAATAATAATAATAATAATAATAATAATAATAATAATAATAATAATAATAACAATAATAATAATTTAATAACAACAATAATAATAATAATAATAAAAATAATAATAATCGTAATAATGTTAATAAAAGTTAGCAGCGCGGAGCTGCTATCAGACAGCTCGCACTCGCACTGCACAGGGGATGGTGGTGTTTATTTGAGGCGCTGGTGCCATTGCTATGGTCCCCCGTATTAACAATAATGTAAAAACGAACGATAATAAAACTCATGGACATCGCCTGATGAGGCGGTTTTTGGAGGCCATGACACACGTACCAGGCTTTGGGCTCGGATCCGCTGTCAGACAGACCAGGTACCTGTGTTGGGACTAGGAGGCATACACCGCCCAAGACAATAGCAAAAAAAAGGTGCGCTATATATCAACCGTATCTATCTACGAGCACAAAACGTGAGTGAGTGTCCAGCACTATTACGGGTGGGTATGGGATCACGTCTGTCTGAGCCCGGGTGCCGTGCGACTCCTCGCGTTTTGTGTATAACTCGGACACCCGTTTCTATCGTCCCCCAGTAAACCAGCGGTGGCTGTTGCTGGATATCCCGTCACTTGTTACCGTCAAAGGTCGCCTCCGAAGCTCAAAGAGGGCTCTAATACTCGTAGCGTCCCCAAAATCGTGGATGTAGCGCAAAAAAGGGGTGGTGCTCTCGGGCCGAGATAAGGTGATAACACGTAGATAGACGTACTCTCCTATACCAGTAAAGACGACGGCGCCGACAACCAACCGCATCTCGGCGCTCAAGGCAGCAGCAGCAGTATCAGTATCGCAACACAGTCAACTTTGCGGTGTGGACAATAACGAGCTTTAAACGCCTCCACACACCCACACCTCGGGGAGACGGATGATCTGTTCCCACTTCATCATCTAGATCTCTCAGGGGAGATAAATTCCTGATCTGTACTTACTTTGTGGCACGACACATACATCTCGCATCACGTTGCGCGGGGAGGAAGCCAAAATAAAATCTGCAAGATCTAGGACAACTTTCCGGCGTTGGATCTGTTCCATACATGTTTACGGGTTGGATATGTACTGCTGTACAGATCCTCTGCAAGACCCTGTGCAACATATCACAACGGCAGGTTACGTAGGATCTAGATGATCTATAATATATAGATCGTGATCTGTCCCACGTGTATAGAAGAAGGTGTCCGTCCCTCTTCACAAATACAGAGGATATTTTATTTGCCGACTGCACGCTGTGGAGGGGCAAATAAAATCATGAACGCGTAGTACGGTAACCAATCGGTTGGGGAAAACGTTTCCCACCTTATTAGCACGGAGAAATGTCTGCCCCAGTGTCCGTGCCTACCCAGATACGGAACGCGTAGGACGTAATCTGCTGGCAATCTGTGCCCTCTCCACACACTGCGGAGGATCTCTGTCGATACCCATGCCGGACAAGTAACGCGCACGATAAGAAATCAATTGATTGGCCGATGAGGAAAAAAAACGAGTCGGAGTAAAAAAATGTCAACTCTTAATTTCTTGATGGGGAAGGAGTAGGCAACAACGACAAAAGCGCGTGTTCTATAAGATTTTGATTGTGCTCTTACGGCTTGAACCGTCGCCTATACAACAGATCAAACCCCTCCCAATTTGCAATTTAAAAAATTGCACCTACCACGTACGCGGAACAATAAAACCCTAAGCACGACAAAAACGGTTGGCTGGCTGTGGGTCGTCTATTTTCGAGGGACATAAACCCTACAAAATGACCAGGTACAGATACCAATCCACGCATTGGAGTATTTCCCACATCAAAACAAAAAAAACACGGCACGACCAACCCCCCCCCCCCCCCCCCCCCCCCCCCCCCCCCCCCCCCCCCCCCCCCCCCCCCCCCCCCCCCCCCCCCCCCCCCGCTCCCATGAACGCACACCGCAGGCCACACCGCAATCCGGGCAAGCACGAGTTCAATGTATCGACCGACCCATTAAAACCGGACGAAAAGCAACAAAAAAAAGCTGCTGTAGCACTGAAAACAAAACACCCGTCGAAACCCAACTCAAAACGTAGACTAAGTATTATAAGAACATGGACTGACACGTCTGGTCTCATGCCCGCCCATGACACACCCACTTCCACCCTCTACAGCAGATCCCTTTCGATTCCGCTACGTATGGACAACAAATCAATCCGTCGACCGGAAGCCCGAACCGCTGCAGAGCAAAGGCGGGAGAACTCGTACAAAAAAAGCAGCTCAACTTCTTGCGAGGAGAAAAATTTACACCGCAACAAACTGACACCCACGGACGTACATACGATATGTTGCGGGACAATACTTTCCACGTACACGCAACATATTACGGGAAACCCTTCTTCTACGTACCACCGTCCGGTGTTTCGCGGGACAGTATAGCATATACCCCACGTGCGTGCGCGCGAAAGCAGCTACACTGACTACATCAGAGTAGTACTACAGCTGTAGAACGAAACCCTAATTCCACCACAACAAAACACCCTATGTACCCCACCGCACCTACAACTAGTACGTAGTAGTATCACAGCACGGTGCGTTTCTAAACCACATTACTCTGTCCGGAAGCGTAAGGGACCGTTTCGGGATGACTACGAATACCCACGCGGCCCTTGAATTTCCGGACAGAATGGGTAACTTTGTAACTGCTCCACCAAAGCGCGATGCATCGCCCAGCGCTTTTGATAACAAGACATCGCGAAAACACAGAACCATCACCAGAGCGACATCACAAACAGAGCACGCAAAACCGACCGCATCACTACTGAATAGATATAGAGGCGGGGCCCCTCGAAAGCGACCGTTTCTCCAATTCAGCCGCCACCCCCGTGCCACCAAATCACTCTCACCCCACGCTACTCAAAACGCCTACGATAAATCCTGCAGTATCAACACGAATGCGCCCGAAATCAAGAAGGAACTACATGACCTACCATGAGCAGGGGGGGGGGGGGGGGGGGAGAAAAACAGCACCTCAACGCCTTTCTCTTGCATCAAACCCGGGAATCAACGCCTGCCTAATCCATCAAACCCGGGAACCGAACGGCGCAGCGAAGCTCTTTTTTCAAGTCGTGCGGGCGGCGGCGCAATCTCAGCCTGCACGAATCGTGAAAAACAAAACGAAAACTATGATAAGGCACCGGCCGCAAGGAAACCGCAGAATCCTGCCGCTCTCCGCGCCCTACCCTTCCCCCCCAGCTCGACTAAGACAAAGAACGTCATCCACGTATGCGGATACCTAGGGAAAAATCTCAAAACATGCACGCACGAGGTTTGCCTGTTCAATATTAGACTGACACACGTGTCATGACAAACGCCAAAAAATAAAACAAGCGACGAGAGGATACAAACCCCACGTCGTGTCCATCGGCTACCATCCACCACCCCTCCGGAAGCCCTACCACCGCCACGAGGCGCCTAAAAACCAGCCTAGAGCTGAAAAGTTGAAAATAAAATAACACGTGGCATGCACGCGGGACAACCAACAAGCCAGCAGGCGGGCAAGTTCCACGCGACCACACACACCAGTTCGTCTCACGTCGCATGACGGTGTAAACCAGGCACTAACCGGCACACCAGACCAGAATGAGCAGCTCTATCACCACCACCATCATCACCAGCAGTGGCGTCTCATTCCCGCCCCTACCAAAAAGAAACTAAATAAGTATGAGCTCAGAGCTCGCTGTTGCTGTGTACCGCCGCGTTCTAATATGCCACGGGTAGCGACTGCCACATTTAGCAGCAAATGCGCAAAAACCGCACTCCTCATTCAGCGGCACGATACGGCAGCAGCAGCAGCAGCAGCAGCGTCAAGCTCATCTGCCCCCTCGCGGCAAGGCCTGGCTCGTCGCTCCCCCCAACCTCCGCCATCCCCCTGCTTCTTCATAACCTTCTACCCCCTCTGGCCAGCAGGGCAGAAGCAACCGGCAGATGGGGGTCCTCACCTCGCCAATCGGCTTCATCGCGGCATCTACATCGAGGCTCTCCTCGCAAACGAGATCAGGGGTTGGTTCTAAGCGAGCAGAGCGCGCCGGCGCTGGCGCCGACCCCGACCGTGTCGTCGACACCGCCGCCGCCGCCTTAAACAACTCCGCCAAATTTCCCACCCCCTTCCGCGTCCTTCGCTTGTTCTTGTCACCACCAACACCACCACAACCACCTCTAGCGCGCAGGCGGAGCATCGACGAAGCCGGCAACATCCGGCGCTTCTTTGGCGAGGACGGGGTGGAGTTCTGCGCGATGGCCTTGACGTTGATGCTGGCGTTGGCGAGGGTGTTCGCGGTGGTGGTGCTAGCGTCTATGTTCGCGTTGCTGTTAGCGTCGCTTCTCCTGAGCGGTAGCACGACGGTGCGCGTGTTCCAGGCCGATTTTCGCACCTTCCTCTGGGATCGGTAGCCGAGGTTCGACGAGAATGCGCTGGTTGGTGCTGGCGCCGTGAAAATCGTCGATTTTCCACTGTGGAAAAGGCGACAGAGAGAACGGGTGGGGGATGGGGGGGGGGCAGGTGACAGAGAGGTTGGGTTAGCCTTGCGGCGAAAATACGCTGGTTGGTGGCGCTATGAAAAAATCCGATATTCCACTGATATGAGGCGGGAGAGAGAAAGCGGGGGGGGGGGGGGGGCAGCACCCGTGTTTCGGGGACAAATTACTTGGATTGAGAATGGGATCAGCTTTGAGTACGAATATGGGTGACCGACACTGCAGTACTCTTAACTCTTGTAGGACTGCAGTTCCATATGGAGACAAACCAGTCAAATTCCAAGTAGCTTGTCCCCAAAACGGGACTGCAGTCCTGAGGGGGTTAAGAGGCAACCAGGAAGAGGAGCCGGGGAGGGGGGGGGGGGGGAGGCTGGTAGGGGAACGGCAAAATATGCTCGTCGATACATGGTTCTCATCGTCGGCCGCTTGCGTGAATGGTTGGTGGGCTCAGTGGACTGTTGGGAGTTGGGACACACCAGGCCCGACTCATACTTAGGTAAAACTGCCATCACAAAAAAGTGCGGTCTTTCACACCACAACCGTTTACTGTACTTGAAAAAAGTGTGAGCGCCCTATCATACGACAGGAGTACAAGTATCATACCAGCGTAATGTCATGTTGTGAGAATGCCGTATACTCGTACCACGGACAACTAACTCCTTGCGTGTCGTTCGGACACTGCGTAAACACTGCCTTGTTTAGTACTATTAATAATAAACGTACGCATCTCGTAACTCCTGCATAGCCCAGAAGTGCCTACCTGGTACGTAGTGTGGCCTATGCTGCTGCTGTTGTACATACGCGTCATTTTCTCAAGTACGGCGGCTGGGACATTCTCGTGTTTAATTTATAACGCAACCATACGCACCGGAATAGAAGAGGTGACGATCGCTCAGAAAACCTCGTACGCGCAGATTCCGAAGCGTTGGGGATATAAACGTGCGTACTACTCGTACCTATAAATACATAAGTACTGCTGTAGCTATACGCATACCGGTACACAACAACAGTTACTGCTCTAGGGGTACATAATTGACAGATAGACCCCGGCAGGAGCAGAACGCTCGCTACATTGTGGCACGTGGGACGATCCCGGTGTGTTCGTCGTGACGGGGTTCGCTAAATTGCAACGGGATCAAAATTCAAATACGTACATATATTTATTTTTTTCTCGTACTGGTAACTGGTACATATTATAGACGTACGAGTAACAGGTCATGAAAAATGAACTGCCAGCAGCAGAGATTTCGTACGTACGAGAGCACCTGAAGAAATTGCGTACGTACGAGAAAATACATACCTGGTACCTGGTACCAAGAAAACTGGAAAAGGGAACACGTCATACCCACGCCGGGCCGGTACGCAGGACCTTGTGCACTTTTTCCTCGTTTTTAAATTTGGCGACACAGCAGGGGCAGCAGTACGTACGGGGCTCGCCAAAAAACTAATTTTATAAATTTTGAAATACTCTAGCTGTGAGTTCGACTGATTAAAATAGTTGATACTCAACTTTGCAAGCTGCGTAATACGTTTTGTCTATATTCCATTTTTAACAACTAAATTATAAAATAGTCGTGGAAACGGGTGTCTAGCCTGCCCTTCGGGTACTCCCCCCGGATGCTTATGTCGCGAATAGGACTTGGCGCTCCCACCAAACTCGTAGACTACTGCTGCTGCTGTCAATGTCGGATTCTGTTTTTTACTCGCTGTCACAGGGGTTCCGCGACTCTGCTTTTACGTGGGATGATCGCAGCCTGTCGTAGCAGTGACAATTTTGATAAATGAGAGACGGAACGTCGTTGTGTGTATGCGGAAAACAACACAGTTACAGAGTACTGCAAACAAGCGGGGGGGGGGGGAGGGTGGAAGCATTCAGAGCTCTCGCACACGCAGAGGCTGGAATCCCCTATCCGGTAGATGGTCGAGTCGTTGCATTGCGCGGACGGCTGAAGCGGTGCTGTATACCAGGTACCTGGCATGCAGCAGCAGCAGCAGTACGTACTCTTTTTACAACACCAGTTGTCATAGATCAGATCCTGAGGACTTCTACTCTGCGTACTTACGAACGCGGTTGGATAAAAACAAACCGTTTTTCTGCATCAATCTGGGTGCATATTGAAGTAAAGTGTACGCACGCACCGGCGGGACGCGGGGCGGCCCTTTGTATGTAGGGGCGAAGAGAATCTCCCTCGACTTTACGCTGTGTACGCGTGAAAGTACAAGATACGGCGCTAGCACAGGCAGCAGCAGTTTGCCACACGTACGACGTCCATACCAGGTATATACCAGGTACAGAGCACAGATTTCCGATGCTGCTGTGCATCACGAAGAGCAAGGCACGTGACAGCATGTAACGACTGGTCACAGAGTCAAGACAACCAACTGAAGGGTGTCGTGCTCGTACGTACTGCGATGATGACGCACAAATGTATAGAAAACAGTCTGGAAAGTTTCGTTATTTTTTTCATCCCAAGCATTCACACGTACCGGTACATACTTGTACGAATAGTAACACCCAGAAAACACACGTGGAAAAAGGTGACGCACACGCACGCAGAAATACGTAAAAAAAAAAGAACCCACAAAACGAGCAAACCGCCACTTTCTATGAGGTGAATCAAGCAGAAAATAAAATCTCGTTTTTTCGCGAGAGGAGCACCTCAAGGCGGAGGCAATGACCCGCCTCGAGAGAAACAGCTCCCACCCATCCTGGGACTTAGGACGCAGTCTGTCACAGCAGTGCTGCCGAACAACCAACAACGGAACGCAACAAACAAACAAGACAAGCCAGACTCGTAGACGGTACACTCTCGTAGATTCGTAAAGAAAGAAAAAAAAAGTGAACAACAACCAACAACCAGGACAGACAAACATGAAGAAAAAACAAATCTGGAATAAAAAACCTGCGTGCATGGCGCATGATCGGAACAAACGAACGACGAATCTTAATCTTTGAAGGCAAACGAGGAACGAACAACACCACACAGAAAAGACGAAAACAACACGACATATAACAGGACTCACGTTGCCGCTGCCGCTGCTGCCTCGCCGAAGCTGCGTCTCTTCCCGTGCACCACCATAGTGCTGTCCCTCTCGGCGGCGGGGCTCATCATGCCGAGGGCTAGCAGGGCGCTCTCTTGGATCGCGGCTCTTTGCTCCCCGTCCCATAGTTGGACTGGTTGGTCGCTGGTGGTATTGATGGTTTTGTCGTTGTCATCGAGCTTGAAGCGAACTCTGCGAGGTAACGGCTGCTTTCGCTGTTGCCGTGGGGGGGGCGATAGGCTACCCCTGCTGTGACGCCAGCGGCCACCGTCCAGGTCGGGGCTGGTGAAGGGGACAAGATATGGTCGGCGGAGAGAGAGGGATGGAGCGAGGGAGGACGAGAAGGAGGGAGAAGGGAGGCATGGAGGGAGAAAGGCAGGGCGTTTTGAGAAATATTTGAAAAAAAAATGGAGATGGTGATAGAAAGAGTGACTGATACAACTGACAACTGACTTTTTGCGCTTGTGTTTTGAGTGACTGCTGCCTGCGGGGAACACGGGGCAAAGAGTCTGAGAACAAGTGCAGCGCTCGTTGCTGCCGGCGCTACTGTTGGTGGTGGTGGTGATGTGAGAGGAAGCGGTGGTGTGCCTCACTGGTGTTGTGAATCAGGCATGACTTGAGCGAGAGCATCACAGCATGCACACCGGATTACATTCACTTTCTGCTTTTGAAAAAAAAAAACTCTCACACACCAACTGAACAAACCAACACGAAGCAAGTCCGACACAGGATAAAGATGAGACGACGAAAATAATTACAGCGATCGATACACATGAACAAAGCAAAGACCACGACAGACAAGAGCTTCTTTCACAGCTGCGGAGCTAGGGGACTCACACATTTGTAGACGCTGCCCCGAGAGGTAGGGCTGTCGGCGGCGGGCCGCGCTTGCTCCCCGCCGTCTCGTCGTCACTGAAGTCGAAAGCTGAATCGTTGTCGCTGTCTGTAGATGCTTCAGGCGTAGTTCCCTCGTCCGAGGACAGCTCAACCCTTCTCCGGAACCGCATGCGAAGGTGCTTCTCGGCGAGAGGGAGGTCATCGCCCGCCACCGCCGGCCCGTCCATGACCAACACCGTGCAGAGGGCGCTCATGGTCGTTGCTCAGGAGTGCGCGCCTGACAGGGTGGAGTGTTGGCAACAATTTCCAGGCGCTCTCTCGCGCGCGCTTGCCAAAAAAAATGACGTCTGCTGGCGTTTTCAAAAAAACTGGGCGCCTGTGTGAGGCAGAAAAAAGCGCCGGGCGTTGGAGGACTCTCTCGCTTCTCGTGAATGAGGAAGGCGCGTTTGTTTCGCTAGGAGGAACAGGCTGCGTGGGGCCAACGGGATCCCGGTGCAGAACCTTGGCTTTGCTGTCGGGGAGGATGGTGCTGTCTGTTGGTGGATACCCCCACTGTCGAGACGAGAGTAGAGAAGTGTGGGTGTTGTTGCTGCTGTGATGTCTTGGTTTTGCTGTGGAGTGGGAAACGGGGGGAAGAAACAATCCGACAGGTGGATCGATGATGAGAGGAGATTTTGTCTGGAAAATAATATGTTGCCAAGTTTCCAACAACAAATTCAAATTTTCCTGCCTGGGTTCAGGCCAGCTGACCGAATATCCACCACTAGAATTGCCGACTTTATCCGATCCACCAATATTCCGAATTTACTCGTCCGAAAAAAAGTGGACAAATAATACAGAGCAGATCACGACCTACACGAGTACGACGGAAACATACGACCAAATTATTTATGCGGCGTAACCATACGATCGTGCAGGTTTGTTTGGTGGAGGCGTTTCTCTGTTGCCTCTTTGTCTCGCCGCGCGGGCCGCTCTCCAGCGGGCCCCCTGCTGTTCACGCTGGGTGTGAAGTCGCTGCCGTCTCGAGCTTTCTCCTCGCGCTTCTGGCCATGACGTCCTCAGGAAAGTACCCACGGAAGGTCTCCGTTAACTTCAGGAAGCTTGAGGTGAGCAAGCGCGGAATACACGTATGGCAGGCAATTGTATTTCCAATCGGTCGGGGTCACGACCACAACGAACTGCTCCACTTCTCTTGAGACTTTAGAGCGTGCGCTCATCATCAACCAGCACGACCTGGCGAGGCTCCTATGCTCGTCCTGCGTCCGTGTCCCTTCGGCCGTCTTGAGATTTTCTGCGCCCGTTTGCTGTGAGTGGCTGACCTCTCCGTGCTGCTGCTGGCGTGTGCTGGTTGATAGAAACGGTGTCCGCCCCTTTGGATGGAAACATATTACCTGGTACTCGAAGCTCTCTCGGGATACGTACGCGGCAATATATATACCCCCGTACTCGGCACTCGTGCGTATATACGAGTACGTGAAGGTGCAGCCTCTGCCGTCCTCAACATAATGATGCTCGTGATGGCTTCGAGTGAACGGGTGTGTTTTGGTATGCTCCTCTTGGCCGCCGTCATCCACTTCTTATGCTCCTCGGTTGCAGCCTGTCGCGCAGTGTTTACCTTGTGTTTCTGGTATTTTTACAATCACTACATTATAAAATCAATACATACACCGGTGTTATACTGCTGCTGTGATGAAGACAATACATAACACTAGGTACTCGTAGCTCGTAAACTTCAAGACGAGTGCTCTCTACCCAAAACCATCTAAATCCGGCCCTAAATCCACACACCAAGCACCACTGCTGCTGTACGGCAGTACCTACCTGGCACCGAGTTTACAGATAGATTGAAGCTCTGCTCTGGTTGGTTCTCGTACCATGTGTCGCTGATTTGATTGGTTATTGTACTTTGTATTAGTGTCGAGTGTCGAACATGTATGTACTTGTACTCGTACCAGGTATTATTTTGGTCTATGCTCTTTTTTGCCCAAGGGCTTGACCACGATTGGTTTTGAGTCTGCTGTAGTTTACCGAGTGGGATGTAACTGCGTACTGCGTAGCACAGCTGCTGCTGCACGAAGTCTAGGCCAGGTGTGTGTGTATCCTTCACCGTTCTCGTCGGCATCCAGCTCAACCAGTGTCCGTGCCGATTCTTCAATCCTCGAGAGTCGAGAGATACAAGCTCTGTGGTACTACGCCACAGCAGAAGCACGACAACTATTAATCAAATTAATACATCATTGTTATACAGTAACCAGAGTAGCAAAAGGCAACGCCATGGAAGGTGCCTTCATCGTACTGGATACGACAGGCACGACATGCACCTTATATGAGAAAGAGAAAACATAATAAACAATGAAAAGAAAATCGAAAAAAAAAAGAGTCGTGCCTCTATGTTTTTGTTTTCTTCACATTAAACCGTTCTTTCTACCAGGCTTTACTTGTCTATGAATTCCATATATGAATGAAAAATCCGAACTGATTCCGTGGAAGGACGGCCCACTACTACTGGTTTTTTTTTTTTATTATTATTATTATTATACTATTGCTGTACGAGCCACGTCATTTGGTTGGAGTTTGGGTTTGGAATCCTGCGCGTGTCACGCTAGCTTCTCGAATTTTCCCCTGAATTTATTTTGTCATCACTTTCGCGTTCTAGCTCTGATACTCGTATCGCATCTTGTCTCGCAGCAGGAGCTTTATACTGCTGCCGTACGGTCGACCTCCTGGACAATAAGCCGTGCGTGGTCACAGGTGTTGCCCTCTCCCCTGGTACATAACAGCAGTACACAGGTTTTCATACAGCAGTGGCATATACCAGGCACCAGGTAAAACATTATGCGAGAACACAAAAACAACCAGTAACCCTTGCGAACAACCTTTGGTTCCGAGCGCGCATCTCGCTCAGGCTCCAGCACTCCCACAGCAGCCCACAGCTCGTCGATTTCCATTTCAACTGAGGAGCTGAGTGAGTATACCTGATATCTGTTGAATGTTGTCTAGATATTTATTACCTGCTGGGCTGTACTACTTGCATTGGTGTACTTGGGAGGCCCATGCGTTTACCAGGTACTAGTAATAGGTAGGGAACAGAGGTTCAGGGCGACGCCATGACGAGCACCCGCCCGAAGTGGATACAAAATATAGTATTACAACTTTGGCATTGCGAGAGGGCTCTTCTACCGGAGCAGACAACGCGGGACCAAAATCTGGAGGGGTTACGAGTACCTGTGTGGCACTCACTATTGGCGTCGTCGTCGGACAAACCTGGAGGGGATACATGGTGTGTTACAGCAGTACGTCTGCTGTCCGCTGTCCCAGGGAATCACTTTACGGTACGCTGCTCTTCAACACTGACCAAGCTTCCCTGTTGGTAAACCGCTTTCCGCAGTGTGCGTACTACTGCTGTACCGGTATCCACATGAACCCGTAGCACTCGCGATCGAAAAAATCACACACAGCTTGGAGTATGAGTTTTGAAGAAATCCTCGATCTCACCAGATCTCACATTTGTGTTTTGAACACATGAAGTCATGTAAAAAACTCTTACGGCTGGGTAATGGCACAGCATAATGTACTGGCAGAAGCTATCTATGCTGACTGAGCCCGCCAGTAGATGAACCCTGCCAGTAGCTTCTATAGTACGTACGTCAAAGAAACAGGACATATCGTAGTATAGTATGGAAACCCATGAAACTGAGTTCTCCGGAGGAGAGAGAGCGAGAGGAGGGGAGTCCGCGACGATGGATGAAGCCACCTCAGCCCGAAGGGTCGGAGCGATGAACCATGCCATGTGTTATCACTTGCCGGCGAGCGTTTTTCCATTCTCCTGTTTTTAGAAAAGCCTCATGTCGCCGTTTTGTTGTTGTTTTTGTGGACCTTTTTTTACACGTGTGGCTGGGTACGAGCTAGAGTTGCACCCCGCCTGAATGAGAACCGGGTACCCGGTGGTAGGTACCCGGAACCGTCGGAACCGGAACCGTCCAACTCACGGAATGGCGGGTATTTGTACCCCGGGTACCCGGGTACCCGTCAATCGTTCTATACGGAGGCCCCAAGACCGCGGTATACCTTGATTCATACATTCACTGCAGCTGCGACTAGCTGCTGTGCCCCTGGACTCTCGCCTCCCGCCCCTGCAGACTGTAGACCGGCAATAGAGAATACCGCTGCAGTACAGTATCTTCGTTCGCACAACACGCTACACACGAGTGAGTGTACAGACGCACACGATACCCCTAGCACGGCGTAGATGGCCCTACTTTACCATGAACCACAGAATATAGACCAATCACGAGAGGTCCCAACTTTTCGATGTTGCTGTTCGTAGAGAGACCGATGTGATTGCGGCAATGAGATCGACTACAACGTAAATAGTGAATGGTAGCCCGGGTACCCGGGTACCCAGGTACCCAGGTACCCAGGTACCCGTGTCTGCTTTCCACGCCACCGATCAAACGCGAAAAGGGGAGCAAATAGTGTATGGTAAAACGGGTACCCGGGTGCCCATGTCCGCCTTACCACGCCACCGCTCAAAAACGAAAAAAGGGAGTAAATAAGGAGCGTATGGTAAACCGGGTACTCGGGTACAAGGTACCCGTGTCCTACTCAAAGGCTAAAAGGGGAGCAAATAGTGTCTGGTGACCCGGGTACCCGGGAACCGGGTACCCGTGTCCGCCGGAGCCCCGGGTACGCGGTTCCGGTTCCGGCTGGAACGCTCCCCACCCGGTCGGGTGCCCGGTTCCAAATTTTGAGGCCGGGGTGCAACTCTAGTACGAGCATGTTGCCGTCGAGCATCTAGGGCAAGCACAACACACCTGTGGTAAAATGTTCCGCGCTTCTGCCATATAACTCCAGCCTCACATCTATTCCGAAAGTGTACTACCCTGCAATGGACTATTTGGTGCTCTCACTACAGTGTGGCCAAGCGGCAGCAGTTTTCGTGACCTCTAGGCACCGCGACAGCAGTCTCGCTGCAAGTTTGAAAACGTGGTTCCAGGGCAATGGATTTGTTGTTCATCATGCTCTGGCCGAGGTATTTTTTTACTGCTGCAGCCATAAGAAAAAACTCGTAGGTATCGTACGAACATTAAAAACCAAATCTCAACGATGTAACGTTTTTTGAGTTCCGGCTCTACAACACTGAAAAACAGCAGCAGTGCTTTTTAGTTCACGTTTCCTTTGTTTTTGGAGCTACGTCTCAAGCCTATGGCGGCGGCGGTGACATCAATCCCCCTGTCGACCACCACCCTGGGAATACCTTCCTTGCCTGTATACACGAGCACGCGGTCAATCTTGGGCGATTTCGTTAACGCTTTTGATCGCGAGAGTAGTGGCCGTGAAAATTGCCTGAACTGGCGGCGAGATTGCTGGAGCTCACATAGCGGCGGTGCACAGGGCAAAATTGCGCGGCCGCGGTGCGCACCGAATTTCTCCAATTCTAGCAAGACAGAGGCCACACCAACTGCAGATCAGACTACATCGTGAATTAGTTGAGCTCTTTCGGGCGTGGTGTGTCATTTGGAGGCTTCAGTGGGGGGCACGGCGCCAGTCGAAGAGCGCAGAGTGCCGAATGACCCAAAGGGACTCCTGTGAGGGACTGGTTTTGACCAAATTCGTGTTTCAATAATATTTGACATATAGGTTGTACCTCTCTTTTTTTGTTTTTGGGCAAAGCAACGAAGGTGAACACAGCACAGCGCAACCACCCCTGCACAAACTAGCGAAAAAACTACGTGCGCCGATCAGAGCGCAGCAACGCAAACAAGCAGACAAACTTGGCGAGAACCACCATGTCGTCGGGCATTTTATACATGTCGCTGTATTCATGACACGAAATAAACCGAATTCCTCCCGGCCTACTGCTGTACGTACGACAAAAAAAAAATGGCGTGGAGCTCTTGGCATTTGCAAGTCGTCAGTTTGCACCTATTTGCAAGTCGCCAGTTTGCACCTATTGATATTTGCAATTCGTCAGTTCGCATCCACGTACAGTAAAATTGTGGACCTCTCTGTCCGATTCGCATTTTGTTCTCTTCTTCCTTGTGAGCAAGCGTAGCCGGGGGCGGAAGCCGCCCGCGGACGTAAGCGTCTCGTACATCGTTTCAACAGCAGTATACTTGCACTCTGATATGCTTGATTGAACCCGCGCGGCCGAAGTCGTATGATATCACGCATCGCGCAACTTGTTGAAAGTTGAACATGGACTGACTTGGTCGAACTCCCAGGAGACGGATTTTTTCACCGAATTATTTGAAATGCCAAAGATTGCGACACTGCTACGTGCTGTACGCTGTACTGCTGTACGTAATGATATCTTATCAGGTCTTTGGCTTTGGTTAATGGTGCGAGTTGAAGAAGAAAATAGACAGAAATCAGAGGTGCCTGTATATAGGAGCAGTACTGCTGTAGACTACATGCGTATACCTGTATGTCAGAAGTAGTCGTGCATATTCAGTGCAAGAGTGCGAGTCAGTCAGTGCGTCAACAATAAAAAATCTGAAACATGATGTAAAGCGGATGAAAAAACGAGAAAACTTCAGTCAGAATAGACTACACGTATTTAAGATAAACGTCGATGGTGTTGACTCATGAGTTAACTTCTTATCTTGGCCACTGGTTTCCGTTTCTTGAAGATTTATGCGCAAACTACGTACTGCTGTTATTGTTGCTGCTGTCCGGCCGTAAGTTATATTTTTGAAATTTTTCTTTTCGGACCTGTGGCCACGTGTTATATTTTCTCCCCGGTACTCTGTGGTATATCACGTCGACTTAAAAAATTAGGCACGGCGGCCTACGACAAGGTACCATGTACGACGTATGAATAAGAATTAACCACCAGTATTATTAACTGCCGGATTTTAATATTAATATCTACCCTTTCGAGACCCAGCTATGGTGACCTAAGCCGGCGTCCCCGGTGGCTTGGTAGGTGGTCCGCGAGCCTATCAAGATCATTTTCGTGGGTTCGAGTCTCACCGAGTGCATGCTCATAGGGACTTTTTCTTGCATAAAATTGATTGGCGGAAAGCGCGAGAGCGTGAGTTAGCTGTACATTCGATGAAAATCGACGAGCAGTGGGAATGCTGACCCCTATGCGGGATAAAAACTAAAGGCACGTACCGGGGGGGAGAAGGGACGACACCTGTGACCACGGCTTGTCCAGAAGATCGTCGAGGGTAAAACCTCCTACGAGTGGGCTGGAAAGTAAAAGTGAAAAAAAAAAGAAGCATGAGAAGCGTGGTCTGGCGAAAACCTTAGGGTCGTTGATCTGCTTTACGAGCAGTAGCATCATGCGGCGAGCGTCTTGAGTCAACCGGTCCTCGCAGTGTAGTCCGGACGCCACGTATCATACATGCGTACCATGTACATATCACGCTTGTCGGAAATGTAAGGGTTGTTCAGTATTCACGTTAACGCCTATTATTAATAACAAGCGTTCCTTGTATTTCCGTTCAGTAGGATTAATAGCTACCGCATTGCATTGTTGTGGCCGATGCTGTAAAACGTCACCATTTTTCGACGTTATTTCCCCTCTCAAAGTCCCGAAAGTGCTCTACGTGCATTTATAAAATTTATAAAACAACAGCTGTGAGATCGAGGATTTCGTCGAAGCTCATATTTGCAAGCTGTAAGTGATACTTCGATCGCGCGTACTACGGGTTTTATGTGGCCTTATATACGGCGGCGCAAGACACATACACTTACATATAATGCCCACCAGGTACCAGGTATGCACGATACCAGGTACGGTACGTACTACTATTGAGTGCCAGGTACTAAGCGCCAGTATTTCAACTGTTAGCGCGAACCCTTGTGAGACCCAGGTATGGCGTCCTGAAAACGAAAAGCGCGGTCTTACCAAAACCGCCTATCGCAGGGTGAGCGATCCGAAGTACGGCTCGAACAGCAGCTTCATGCTGCGAGCGTGTTGCACAGCTGCAGTGTAGTTGGGACACTGCGTGCCTACGCCTACCATCACTCTGGTCCGAAATGCAAGGTAAACTCATATTAACCCCAGATGTTCCTTGTATTTTCCTCCAGAATGGTAGTGATGTATTAATAGCTGGACCCAGCAAGCCGGCGTTGCTTGATGTGGCCGATGCTGTAATCTGTCACACGTTTCAACACCTCGGACAGATAATCCCACTTGATGATGTGTATCTTTCAGGACAGATAGATTACTGATCTGTATGATCTAGCTCATGAATCCCGGTGGGATCTGTATAATCTGCATGGTCTAGGACGTGTTTCCTGGGTGGGATCTGCACGATACAGATCCTGCACAGCATCCCATAACGGCAGGTGAGGAACTAGATGATCTGCTGTAGATAGATAGATCATGATCTGTTCGAGGTGTGCACCTTTTCGACGCTTTTCCCCTCTTGAGGCCCCGAAACTCCTCACCCTTTTGCCTCTTGGGTCTTCAGTCTTCAGAGAGAGCGAGAAGGGACGAAACAAATGGTGATTGAGACATCTTCCATACCACAAAACCCCCAAACCTGCGCTGCTGGGTGTTACAGACTTTTGATGAATGATACCTAGTACGTGTCATTCCAGAGCTGTTCCTCAAGGGGTGGGTCAACAAAACGCTCGCAGCATGACCGGTATACTGCAGGTCTCTCAGCCTATGGAGACCGCCGTTGTTCTCCATTTTATGATCTTCCCTCTTAATAGCCCCCAAATGAGCTATTTCGTAGTGGTGTACCATTCTGGTCGGAAATACAATACCCGTTTGACACTCGCATCATTTTCCAAACGGGCATTATATTCATGGCGAGTGTGGTACAAGAAAACGGGCACCAAGATAAATCGGCTGATATTTGGTATCGGCTGATATTTGGTACTCACATTATGTTGAGCTATAACCACGTGGAACAGCATGTGTTATCGTCTTTTTTCCGTTTCTGGTGTCGTTGCCATTGTCGTCACGTTGTTGATTGAACCGTTTTTTTCCACAAGTATTGACTAGCGCCAAGAAATAAAAAAAATAGGGACCCCTTTCGAGATAGCTGAAGCGACCGACCAACCGACCGTCCGACCGACCGCTAGTGTACAAAGGTGACGACAGTTACAAATATACCGCTGCGTGAGATCCTGGCGACAGCTGCACTATCTTACTGCTGTAGTAGAAGTCTCGTACCGGTATCGATTTCGAACCGAACCTTATCGGAGTGTTCGGTAGGGTATTGAGGCCGTACCGAACCACTTCGGTATGGTAAATGCCCCCGGTATACCCTCACCGATTTGCCGGGTACCGGTATTGAGGCCGTACAGAACTTCCCGAAGTTTCGGGCACTGGTACTAAGGTCGTACCGAAGTTGCCGAAGTGTCGGGTACTGGTATCGAGTTCGTGCCGGCCCTTCCCAGAGTATTCGGTGTGTTATTGAAGCCATACGCACCTCACCTAGAACTTTGGTAGGGTATTTACTATTTACCGAGCAATCGCCCCTGGTTTACTTTGCTACGTACCCTGCCGAACACACCCTTGTAAAAAAATGGCGTGGTTTGTTCCGGAAGCGCTGGAGTTGTACGATTTGAAGGCTGCCCTATGGGATGTGCCTACCAGGGGGAGTGACGCAAGAACGAAATGAAAAGCATCCAACAAACATCTGAGCAAATAACATGTACAGTGTAGATACAAGTTTTGCTTCCTCTGTAGTAAAACGTCTCGCATTACTCACGGCGCACGCGTGACACGGCACACGGCGAGCCCAAAACTTCGATGGTGACATAACGCTAGCGTGTCTCTGCACCAGGGAAGCCAGGATTTTTAGCGAACGGTGCCGTTGCGAAGATAAATGTATGATGAACCAAAAAAAACTTGAAAGAACGACAAAAATAAGAGAGATTACATACAACATTGAAAGGTACAGCGAGCGTGGCCGAGAGGGTAAAATAAAAGTCCTTGCGTCCGATCAACTTCAGCTTTTCAAAATAGGATCGACCCACAACATCCACCCGAAGTTGCTCACTGCTGCTATTGATAGTATGGGCTACGTACAATACTATTATTCGTAAGACTCTTTCTCTATGTATAGTATAGTGGTTTGCAGTACCTTGTAAAAGTTTCACCTGGGTGATAAGACAACACACACCCTGGGATGAGTATCAGAGCCGATTTTCATCCAAAACCAGGGGGCGCGGGGTGCACACAACGAAAATGGCGGCTTCGGGAAGATCTCGTCGAGGTGTTCCCTTCGTATTTTTTTTCGACCTCTTCCTTTTCTTCTTTTTTTGGGCGCTGATATTGTATTGGAAATGCTCCTGCTATGATTCGGCTGCAAGTGGTACAGGGTGGCCATACTTGTTTGTTTCAATTCTCCCATCGAGATGCATCTTTGTTACCCTGTTTTGTGACCACATGCAAGATTTCGGGGATTTGAGAACTGAGCTATTGTGAGACCATCATCGTCATCATCATTAGCGCGTCGCCCGGCGTTTGCGTCCTTCCCCGTGATCAGCAAGCACCAGCTTGGAAATCCGTTCGAGGGGGTGTGATATCTTATCACACGGGTGTGGTATCTTATCACACGTGTTACACAGAAATTCGTCGGAGGGGGTGTGGTATATTATCACACGTGTTGTACGGCGGTGTACGATTCATTACCATCAATACCGGTACTGCTGTAGTGCCCGGTAGATACTCTATTAATACTGCTGCAGCAGTGTACCGGCCGTCCCATAGGAAATAGTATCACAAGAATCTCAGCCTGGATTTTCCGGAACATCCAGCCTAGATTTCTGCGGAAATACGAAATTCTGGAGCGGTTACACTTCCGTTATTGTTGTATACCTGGTATACAGCAGTAGTACTCGTAGTGTGGTACACTACAATGTCTAGAACAATAAATCTTGCCTGGAAAAGCATCCCGGTTTCTTGTCGGAGCCGGTGTATGAGAGTAGGAGGAGTACAGTTAAATACTCTTTTTATAAGGAGGACTTTCGAATATACTGTGGTTAAATGTCGACGTGTTGGTGGTTTCTGGGCCAGAGGTTCAGGAACTGGTACTGCTGCCGCCCACATCGAGGAGAGTGTCAGAAGTGTCGTCTTCTCAGATTACACCGCTCCTTTTACCCAACGACATCAGAACTGTGTCCGTCCTGATTCTTCATCCTCGGTTCACCTGATTATTCATGCTGTCCTTCAGAACAGCAGTATTAATATTAATAGTAGTGAGATATTCGTAATTTCGGTGGTCGTCACTGAGTGCTGTTGGTCACAGACTAAAAACTGTGAGACAACTTCTTCGTATCAATATCATATTTCCTGTTGCGTAATTTATGTATATTTATGAGTATTCGTTGAAAATGCTTATATTTTTCCACGGGGTTTGGTACGTTGCTGCTGTATTTTGTACGGGTAATTATTTACTTCGTTTTTCACTGATACCAGGCACACCACACACACTTCTGCACTTCGAGTTGTAAAAGTGTGTAATATACTGGTACAGAATATAGTACTGCTGTATAATACCGTACCTTCGTTTGTTGTTTGTGACGGTGAAAAGGTTGGTAAAATCACGACCATGTACTGCGTCTTCCAGGTGGCCAGTGGAGACGGTTTTCAGTTCCGGTTTTCTAAACTGTATGCTTGAGTCTATGCGAGCTGGGTCAGCCTTGAAAATGATGAAAAGTCAGGTTGGACATGCCTCCGTCAATTCTACGAATTCGGACTTGATTTTTGGACACGGTCTAATTCATTCAATCACCGACGCATTGGGTATCGGCCCTCTCGTTTTGTCATATTTTTCTGAGAGATGTGATCGCTTCAACAACCCGAAAAAATACTAAAGCGACCAGAAGTAGCAAATAACTAAACAAAACACACGTAGGGCCGACACTCAAGTCCCTTTGAACGTGCGATTCAGATACGGGGTTGAAACTTGAGCGCAAACAAAAACAAAATTGAGCGGGGGATCGCGGAAAATGCCAGTTTTTTTTTGGTAATTACTTGATTATGTATGGAATCAATCGGGTGTCGGTAATATCTCTCAAGTGGCGAATTGGACATATAGACGTGCATCGATTCTCCTTATGCCTGCATCTCTGTCTGAACTAAAGTTCATCTTGATCGGAAACGAAAATTTATATACGAATTTAGTGTTAATGAATTGATGTTTTTGAGTTTTCGCGGATATCTCGGCGAGATCGAGTCGGAAAAAAAAAACGTTAGAAAATTCTTATACACATATTTTTGCAAGCAGTGGTGTGTCAGAGTTAGTGATTCATAAGTTTGCAGGCTAATTTGCAGTTGTTCACAAGTTCCGACTTCAGGAAGCTTTCTCCGTTTTATGGCTGGCCCAGCTCGTACACAGCAGTAGTTTGTACCAGGTACAGCTCCTGCCACCGCACTCCACTCTCGTTTTGGGGACTAAAAACAGTTACAATTAGAATGTGAAAAACTCAGGAGTTGTGAAAGGATCGTCAGAACAGAAGACCACCCACCACCTCCCACCGTCTTGCGGGCTATATAACTGAGCACTCCTCTTCCTACGAGCGATGCGAGCTTCTAACTTGAGACGGCGCGAAAAAGTAGGGGGGCGTTTTAACCCTTTTAGAACTGCAGTCCCGTTTTCGGGGACAAACCAGTCAAATGCTAAGTAGGTTTGTCTCCTGAAAGGGACTGCAGCAATACTCGAAGGGTTGAGGTACGACGGCGCCAAAAAATAGGGGGGTCCTTTCCAACCTTGCGTGCCCGATCCGTGTCCAATTAATAGAATCTCCCAAAACGAACTAACCGAGGAACGGGTGGAGTTTTTTTTTTAGTGTTTTTTTTTCACCACCCGTTCTTTTAGTGTTTTTTTTTCACCACCCGTTCTCACCAACGCACACAGAGTTGACGGCAGTTACAAATAGCCACGAGCCCGGGTTCCCATGAATGGTTCCTTCGAAGCGAGAGCTACAGCAGCAGTGTATCTGGTATTTATTAATAGTTGTCTTTTTTATGTGAGCGGGCAGTTCGGTGGTTACCTACCGACGAAAGGCATACGTAGACGTTCGGAACTGTTTCGGTGAGTGGGCGGTTCGGTGATTTACTCACCGAGGAACAGCAGTAATAGGCATTCGGAACTTTTTTCGGTGAGTGGGCAGTTCGATGCTTTACCGACGAAAGTAACTATATAATACGTAGGCGTTCGGAATTGACGTCCAGTTCGTAGGGCACGGCCAGTATAGCAGTAGCGGATAGCGGGGGGAGTCTCTTCTCAACGCCTCTATGTTTCGGCGAATTCGTATTGATCTATAGGACTAAATATTAGAGCTACCTGGTACACGACTACTATTATACCAGGTACTTCGAAGTAATACTTGTGCTGTAGAGCTACACCCCACTCCGTCACGGAAAAACAAAACTAGGCGTTCAAGTTTTTGGCTTCCGTTTTCGATGTTTACATTCGATTAACCTGTTAACCCATACCTGTACGTATGTATCTATATGTAGAGCTATTAGTACCAAGATTATCATATTTTACCAGGTACAACTTACGATGAACATATTTACTCCCAGTACTATTAATAGATCTATCTCTCGGATTACCGGTGATACTTAAATATTACTCCGTACCTTCGTCTATCTGAACATATTACGAGTATATCGTAGGAGTTACTATATGTAGATGTAAGCTCAGAACGTACCCGGTGACGTTTAATATTTCCAATGATGATAGCCAACTTTGGACGTAAATATGTTGACAGTTTGTATAATAACATGAAGATCAATCGGTCCTTATATTTACGTCCATAGAAACTATCGAGCAGAACAGAAAAAGCGATTGCCACGACCTGGTGCTGTTGTGTGGTGGAGAGTATTTTCAAAAATGATGAAATCGAAATCGATTCAACGCCTTGCCGACTCTCCGAGAACGTGTTCATAAAGTGGGCGCATTTCAGTTCTATATGCTATGTTATGGTAAATGGTGAAAGTATAAGGACCGTTCATATAATAACATAGACACCAATCAGCCCTTATGTATACATCCAGAGAAACTTTCGAGCAGAACAGAAAAAGCGATAACCACGACCTGGTGCTGTTGTTGGTGGAGAACATTTTCAAACATGATGAAATCGCAATCGATTCAACGCCTCGCCGACTCTCCGAGAGAACGTGTTCATAAAGTGGGCACATTTCAGCTCTATTATCATATGGTATATGGTGAGAACTACCAATGGCCGATAATATAAACACCGTTTGATGTTTACACCAGAGCCTAAAACGGGTATTATTTTCCCGGCCAAAGCTACCAGCCTGGCCGGTGATATAGTAGCGTTTGATGTTCACAACAAACGGCAAGCAAGGGTTATATTCCCGTCCAGAGTTACCAACCTGGACAGGAATATAATCATCGTGTCCACACACCAGACTGCAAACGGGCGTTGTATTCCCGGCCAGAGTTAACCGATATGGCGGCCAGAGTTAACCGATATGGCCGGGAATATAGCACTCGTTGTATGTTTACACCGGAATGCGAACGGGTGTTTATATTCCCGGCCAGAGTCAACGATATGGCCTAAAATATAGTGGTAGTTCAATGTCCACACCAGAGTGCAAAGCAAGCGGGGGTTGTATTCCCGGCCAGAGTGGCGCGCCGGTACCAGGTTTTACACCTTGATTTAACCCCTATAGTACCGCAGTCCCGATTTGGGGACAAACCAGTCTATTTCCAAGTGATTTGTCCCCAAAACGGGACTGCGGTACTGAAAGGGTTAGGAGTTAATGTGAGACCAACAACATCATAACAAGAAGCATTTACCTAAAGGTTTACAGCAAGGTGCATACAGGCAGCATCATCGGTGACTTTCACTAATAGAGTTATTTATTCCGCTCTGGAGTTGTTGGAGACAGTTATTAGTAGTTGTGCTGCGACCATGGACTACTGCTTGCTGTTGTAGGCCATGAACAACAGCAACACAAACATCAAGGAAAACGAGAAGCCATCAGCCATCCGCGGGTACTGCGTACTGCTTGCTGCGCATAGACGCTGGAAACGTAGAAGTACCGCAACATCACAGCTCTTGTCGTGCGGACTGGACTGCTGCCTGCTGCTGCCGTTCTTGTTGTTGTTGTTGTTGTTTGGTGGTGGTGGTGGTGGTGGTGGTGTTGTTGTTGTCGTTGTTGTGTTCGTTGGTGTTGTTGTCGTTGGGTTCATCTAATTTTTCTGTTGTTCTTTAGCTCCATACTTACATTCACAAAAGATAAAGACTTTTAGATAAATTGTACACGCATACACTATGAACCACAGCAGTAGTAACTCTTCCCGTGGGCTATTTTAGGTACAAAAAAATAACGAATCAAATACGACAGCAGTATACCTGGTGGGTGTTGTCTCTACATTAAATAGTCCTTCCTACCCAGCTTCATCAGCGCAGCCGGTGTCCGTCCTGATTCCTTATCCTAGAGCAGAGATTCTAATTATGTGGTCACAGACAACGGGAGAGAGGAAGAACCATAAGCAAAATCAATCGCAAATTCCTGGGTCAAGCAAGTATGTTGGTGTTGTGAAACGCGAATGAATGAAGATTCCAAATAGATTGGGTAGATTCTTCAGCGGAGAGGCTCCCGTCCGCCAGGAAAGCTTGGACACCCCCCCCCGCCCCTCCCCAATCTCGTATCAGGTATATACCGCACCACACCCCGTTTTCGTCGTCCTCGTTGTCGTCGTTTGTTTTTGTTTTTGTTTTTATGGCTGTTGTTGTCGTCGTCGTCGCGCTTGTGTTGGTCTGGTTGTTTTTAGGTCCTGTTGTTTTCTGTTGTTTTCGTTTCTTGTGTTTTTTTCGTGTGTCTCCGGTTCTGTTGTTTTGGTTCTGTTGTGTTGTCGCCGTGTGATGTTGTTTGTTCTCACATAAACTCGCCGGCGTATGTTATTGTACCAGGTAGACTATCAGTATCAGTATTAATAATACCTGGTACCGTGACAATAAGAACTCTATTAGTAAATAGTACTGGTAGCCCGTGATGACGTCGACCGCAAGACAGAGGTGGAACAAAACATGCAAGGGAAGAAAGAGTAGTCGAACGAAATACCAGTACTTAAATAGCGACAGAGTAATAAAATATTGTTTACCTCAACTACGCTGTAGTATTCATGCAGCAGTTCAGAGTAGTATTTTATTATCATAGTTTTTTCACCTGGTACAAAACGCAACGGCAGCAGTGTCGCGCCATTCTTTACCAGCATTGATGATGTGCCTCATCTGTACAGCGGCATTTCTTCCTAAAAATGTTGTCGTTTCCCTCTTGCAGGGTTGCAGTCGTCCCGTTTTGAGGACAAACCACTCAAAATTAATTCCCGCTTTTGGGACTAAGCACTCGAAAATGTTAGTCCCGTTGTGGAGACAAACCGCTCGAACATATTAGTCCCGTTTTGGGGACAAACCACTCACAATTAATTCCCGTTTTAGGGACGAACCACTTACAAATATTATTTTTGTCCCGTTTTGGGGGCAAGACAATTTTTTTTTTTTGAGTGGTTTGTCCCCAAAACGGGAACTAATGTTGAGTGGTTTGTGCCCAAAGCGGGACTGCAGCCCTTAATAATTTCGGGTGGTTTGTCCCCAAAACGGGAATGCAGTCCTAAAAGGGTTAGTCGTTAAGGTTTCACATGTCGAAAACAGAGAATATCACGATCTATCTACAGTAGATCATCTAGATCCTAACCTCCCGTTATGATACGTTGTGCACGATCTGTATAGTACACAGATATATCACAGGAAAACATGTCGTAGAACATGCAAGTTATACACGGCCCCCACCCGGCAGCGTGAGCTAGATCATACAGATCAGGAATATATCTGCCCTGACAGATCTAGATCATCTAGTCGGAATCTGTGAACCGCTCGACGTGGGTACGGGATCAGGTACTACAGCAGTAGTCCCCTGGTCTACCCGTACTGGTACAAGTGTTAGCCTTAGCCTTGTACCCAACCAAACTACACTAAGGCTACAACACTTTTCCCCCGCTGGAACGGCGGGATATATATTTTTAAAGCTTTTTAGTACTGCACTTTCTATTAGCCTACATTTGGCTCTAATTCAAAGTGTTTTGTGCATATATCGGGAGTGCATTCCCAAAGGGGTCAACACGCACATCGACCGCAGAACCTACCGTGTGACACGAAAAACATGTGCAGCTCATGTACTGTAGCTGAAATGGCTCAAAATAGCTCACCGGTGAGATATGCACCAGGTACCCTCGAAAATAGTTACCTCGAGCTACGTGCGGTGAACTGATTATGTGTCCGGGATGTGTATTTGTTCAAGTGAGTATAGACAGGAACGCCATTGGACCCTGTGCCGGCGATGGTCGCTGGCGGTATTACCGTCGTCCTGCTGAGATATATACTACCAGGTACTGCCATAGCCTGTAGTGTCGAGGGGCGCTGGATATCTTCAGCGTACAAGTTTTTTTTTTTTAGTAAGTTTTGTGTGAAAGTCGAGCCAAGGAATAGGAACTCCCAATTCCGTAGGTACTATAATATCGCGTGCTGCAACCAGCATACTCGTAGGAGTGAGCCACCAAGGCGAGGTGCCTAAAAGCCGCCCAAATCCAGATCGGCGTATTCCTCTATGCGAACCTGTGGAGTTTGGAGAACGAACCCGTACGTGAATGAGGCCAGGCTCGTTGCCTGTACTTCGGTAGTCGATGGGGTTCGAGCTTCATTTACTGTTTTGCTGTGTACTGCTGTAGGCAGTAAGGTGCGAGCTTCGGCTTCTGTCGGCAGGAGCGTACGTAGGAGTCTCAGTTCTTCTTGCTTCCACGACGTATCAACAGCAGGATGAGAGCTTTAACTGCTTGGAGTCGACAGTAGGATGCGAGCTATAGCTACTGCTGACTGTCGGCAGGATGCTGCTGACTGTCGCTATTACGGGGGAACGTGGTAAATAGCACCTACGGTACGCACAAAAACCTATATATTTCCCTATTTTTTACTATTACGGGGGTCCATAGTTAACGGGACCAAATTTTGTTCGTAAAAATAGGTAAATATATAGGTTTTTATGTACACCATAGGTCCTATTAACTACGGACCCCCGTAATATCAATATTTGGTCCTATTTACTATGATCCCCCGTAGTAGTAGGTTGCGAGATTGCGAGCTTCAGCTATTACGGGGGACCATAGTAAATGGGACCAAATTTTGTTTGTAAAAATAGGGAAATACATAGGATTTTGTGTGTACCGTAGGTGCTATTTACTATGGTCCTCTGTAATAATGAATACCGTTGACAGGTAGGATGTGAGCTTCCGCTGCTGCCGGAGGTTGTAGAATTCGACCTTCAACCCTATCAGCCGTTGGGATACTGCTTGCCGCTGGATGCATGGTTTAGCTATCAAATCGACAGCGGCATGCGAACTTCAGCTACGAAGCATCGTCGGCAGTAGGGCGCGAGGTTCAGCTATACCTGGTACCATCATAGAGATTGTACTGTCGGCAGTAGAGTTACTGTTGGCAGTAGAATGTGAGGTGCAGCTGGTACGGTGGTACGCGGTAGGATGCGACCTTCAGCTACCACTGGAATAGAATGCGAGGTTCAGCTACTACTGGCTGTTGGAAGGAAGACGCGAGGCACACCTCCCACCGACTGTCGAAGTAGGATACAAGCTGCAGCTGCCAATTACTGTCGGCGGTAGGGTGCGAGCTTTCAGCTACTACTGTCGACAACAGAGTGCGAGCTTCAGCTAGCGAATAGCGTCGAGAAAAGGATACGAGCTTCAGCTAGCGAACAATCCCGAGAGAAGGACGCGAGCTTCAGCTAGCGAACCTTGTCGATGATAGGATGCTAGAGTCAGCTAGCGAATAGTGTCGACAATAGGATTGCGTGTTTCAGCTACTACCTTCGGCGGTAAGTTGCGAGCTTCAGTCACTATGTCGGCAGTATACGATGCGGGCGCCATTTGTCAAAACAGTAGTACTAGCTGTCAGCAGCAGTGACGCAGCTCCACTATTTATAGTGTTGGATATCGGATATCGGAATCGAGTTCGATACGATACCAATGAACAAAAAAACGTATTCCGTACGATTTCGACATGTGATACATCGAGGCTTTCGCTCAGTGACAGCATGAAAAATACGGGGATGCTAGGGGATGGGCTGGACGGCAAAGCACGTTCGACATGGCACATCGGAAGTTTGATAGTGCAATATGTCAAAACTATCCTCGACCTGCAGCTTCGATTGCTCAGTACTCTCTTGGTGTTTCGGGACTGGTGGCCAGTAGAGGTAGTTGTGTTGTACATCGTACCGAGTGTTTCGGTATGTCGACCTTTCGATACATGGCTTCGAAAGTGTGTTGCTCCGTTCGATGTTGCCCCCCCCCCCTCCGCGAACCGTTCGGTATTACGCTGCGCAGGAAAAGTCATTGTGGAATTCGGTGTCCCTCCACAACATCGATCTTTATACCCCACGCCTCCCGAACCGTTCGGTGTTGCCCCCCCCCCCCCTCCCCTCGCGAACCGTTCGATATTGCACCGCACAGGAAAAATCGCTGTGGAATTACGTGTCCCTCCACAACATCGACCTAGAAGGAGAGATAAGGCCGAGCAAGGAGGAGCTGGAGATAATATGCGCCGAGTGAGTGTCTAACGCGATTGACTATATGCTCGTACTCCAACATAGTACAGCTGTCGCTAGGAAATCGCACACCAAGATTCTTGTAGCTGTCGTCAACTTGTGGGCGCCAGACCGCACGTTATGGTGCTCTACTTTGTGGCGGTTTCATCTTCATCTCAGAAACATGGTGCCAAGGAAAAAAGTGGGTGTAGGCCCTGTATGGAGACCAATGTTGGTCCACCAAGTTCCCAAGATGTGGAAATCCAACGAAAAGAGGCCTCTTGCCACTATCTCACCCCTGACATAGTGGCGAGCACAAGACGTCACTATCGTGTTGCCGCGTTTTTTCGTTCCGCAAAATATACACGATAATACATGCCCTGGTGCTATATACGAGAACGATACGTAAAAAAATACCTGGTACGTACGTACTGTACCAGGTATGACGTATACCTGGTGCCATATACGAGAACGATACGTATGATATTTGAAATCTGTATGGGTACTATTTAATATATATATATATATTCATTTTTACCCTACGCACTGCTGCTACGAGTACTGCTGTTGCGCAGCCTTTTCAATTTGGGTGGCGAAATAAATATCAGGAAGATGAAAGAGCCACAAAGTGGTGTACCATGACGTGCGGTCTTAAATCCCGGTCGATCGGTCGGTTGGTCAGTCGGTCGGTCGCTGCAGCCAGCTCGAAAGGGGTCCTTAGTCCTTAGTAATATTCTATTATAGGAGACCGCTGTTTGACGCCTTGACTCACCGCTCCTGACCGCCCTACACTAATATTAAGGCCAAAATTGGCGTGTTTTGACCTCGACCCCTGGAGACTGACCGCCCCTGACCGTTACGGACACTAAAAATAGTATGTTCAGGCCAAAACAGGCCTGATTTGACCCCTTGACTGACCGCCCGTGACCGCCCTACACTAAAACTAGTACGGGGGTCCATAGTTAACGGGACCAATTTTTTTTAGTAAAAATAGGCAAATATATAGGTTTTTATGTACACTATAGGTCCTGTTAACTATGTACCCCCGTAATAGATTAAAGCCAAAACACGCCCCGCTTGACCCCTTGACTGACCGCCCCTGACCGTCCTCTACACTGAGATTGCTATATTGAGGCCGAAATAGGCCTGGTTTGACACCTTGACTGACCGCCCCTTACACCAGAAATAGTAGATTAAGGCCAAAACAGACCTTGGCGAGCCCCAAAAGACTGCACCACCTACTCCATAAATAGTATAGTAGGCCAGAATAGGCCCCGACGCGCGCCAAAAAAAAGCTCCCCTCACACTGAAAGTAGTATATTGAGACCGAAATAGGCCTTGATCAGTGAAAAAAAAAATCACACTTAACGCTGAAGGTAGTACACCGGTATATCTAGGCCAAAACAGGCCTTTTGACGAGCCCGGAAAAACAGCCATCAATATCTCTAAAAAAAGTATATTAGGGTCAAAATAGGCCTTGACGAGCCCCACAAAACCGCCCTCTACACTATGAACGGTTATTGTAGCGGGCATAGTAGGTCTTGACGCGCCTCTAAATATCGCCCCCAACACTAAAAATAGTGTATTAAGGTAAAAAAAATACGGTAGGTTTGGCTGTGAATCGGAGCCGATTCACCCAATTGATCGGAGCGATTCAAATCGGAATTGGAATCCGCAAATCGGGACGACGTTTTTTATCGGCCGAGAAATGGTAAAACATTGCATGACTCCAGTTGAGATTCACTGATATATGCCGTAAAACAAGAATTCAAAGCAAGGATTTGCTCACGCCCCGGATTCCCCGATATATCGGACATGTCGTCCGCGCACCGAAAATCGACGTTTTAAATATCGGTAAACACAACCGATCCACAGCCCTAAAATAGGCCTTAACACGCCCCCAAAAGACGGCCCCTCACACTGATACTGCTGTACCCCCAGTCTGATCGAAAACGTAAGGTACGTTTCGATAGTCACAAAATCTACAAAGGCACTTTCTATTTCCGATGGTAGTAAATTAGGGCCAAAATAGTCCCTGGCGATACTACTGTAGGGCCGAAATAGGCCTTGATGCGCTAATACCGGCCTCCTACTATTACGGGGGACCATAGTTAATAGGACCTACGGTACACACAAACAACCCATATATTTCCAATTTTTTACCAACAATATTTGGTCCTGTTCACTATGGCCCCCCGTAATACTGCAGAAAACAATTCGTTGTCGCTGTAGTTCGTACGTAGTTCGGGATTGACGAGGCCTCTCTGCTGCAACCAGCCGGAGACCCTCACCCAAGTCTACTACCCCCGCGTTCATTCGATGGCAACCAAAGCGGTGCATCTCTCGTCGCAGAGGGTGGTTGCTCCAATAAAAAATAAACACTGCGGGGGGGGGGGGGGGGGGGGTACACATTACCATGCATGGCCGTAGTCGTATGACCATAGACCCTCGCAGCACTGCGGGGGGGTGGGGGTGTACTCGATAGGAGAGATGTACTCGATCTCATGCATGGCCGTAGTCGTATGACCATAGACCATAGTAATCGTATATACGTGGAGGGAAACATTACGGGGGAGCTAATGTTGGAATCAAAACCGACGACGGACCCGAAAATCATGTATTCCGCTATGTTTACCCACCATATTTTGTTCTGACTACTGTAATTCGGTATGGTTCCCCCGTAAGCGTAGTATCAATATTACGGAGGACGATAGTAAATAGCACCTACGGTACACACAAAAACCTAATACATGTCCCCTTTTTTTTCTAACAATTTTTTGTCCCATTTACTATGGTCCCCCGTAACTTTTTTTTTTTTTTTTGATCCTCCTTGGAGATCGCCCGTTATAAACGTTTTCGTTCATTTCATGTTAAGATCTTACAGTAGCATCTTTGCTAGTGGTCGGTCGCTGTAGCGGGAACCGGGTGAGGGTGGTGCTATTACGGGGGTCCATAGTTAACGGGACCGAATTTTGTTAGTAAAAATAGGTAAATATATAGTTTTTTTTTTATGTGTACCATAGGTCCTATTAACTATGTACCCCCGTAATAGTGTGATCGTTCACAGATCGGACAGATCAGATAGATCATGCCCCCTTTTTTAGGACTGCAGTACCGGTGTGGGGACAAACCGCTCAAATTATGAGTACTTTGTCCCTAGAACGGGACTGCAGTCCTAATGGGTCCGCGATCTATTACGGGGGTCCATAGTTAACAGGACCTATGGTGTACATAAAAACCTATATATATATGCCTATTTTTACTAACAAAATTTGGTCCCGTTAACTATGGACCCCCGTACCAGATATTTCAGGGCAAATAGATCCCTACTTGATCTGTATGATATCGTAAGCTCTCTTTTTTCCGGGTGGGGAGCCGTATGGTTTTGCAAATATGTGTATAGCACGTTGTTTCCCTGGGTTGGATCTGTGCTTGAAGCAGATCGTCCACAGCATCTCATAACGGCGGTATAATATACAGTACCGGGCATGGGATCTAGATGATCTATAGTAGATAGATCAGACAGATAGATGGTGATCTGTCAGGTGTTTTCGAAGTTTTTTCTTTTTTCTGTTGTGAAAATAATGTGATCGAAAGAGGGAACGAAATGAATTTGTTTTTCAGCAGATCGCCGGCGCGATAAAAACTCCACCAAGACCCGATGTACAGCAAGTAGTACGTACTGGTAGCAAGTATTTTATCTGTTTTTTTTAGTGTGATTCGCGACGAAAAGTTAGGGTAAGGTTCAGTTCGGTTCGGTTCGTTGGATTTTGGTTATTATAGTGGGAAACTTGTGGTTGTAGGGCTGGGTGAAGGCGGAGCTACTACTGCTGTACCTGGTATTCGTTTTGCCTCCGTTTCTTGTTTTTTTTTGTGTGATTTCAAGATGAAAGGTTATGCTTTGGTTTTTGTTGAATTCTGGTAGAAAAAATGGGGCTAGGGCGAGAGAGGGGGTGGTGCGCGGGCCTGCAGTTTTTCTTCTTTTCCTATTTTTTCTTATTTTGTGATTCGCGACGAAAGCTTTATTTCAGATGTGGCTTGTTGGATTTTGGTGGTTTCGGTATCTGCTGGTATATGTAGTGATTCACGAAGAAAGCTTGAGCTTTGTTTATAATTGGATTCTGGTTGATGGGTTTGGTACTTTTTCGGTCTTGCTTTGTTTTTCGTGGTCGGTTCGCGACGAAAATCAAGGATTCGGTTCAGTGGATTTTGGTGGTTTTGGCGGGTAAACTGGGGCGCTAGGGCGGGGCTACCATGCTTGTTTTGTTCTTTTTGCTCTGCTTTTGTTTTTTTCGCGACGAAAGTTTTAGCTATCGTTCAGTAGATTTTGGTAATTTTGGTGGGGAAATTGGGACCAGGGCGGGGTGTTGTTGCTGTCGTTATTTTTTTTTGTGATTCGCGTTGAAAGCTTTGGCTTTGGTTCGTTAGATGTTGGCGATTTTGGTTTGGATTGGGCCTAGGTAGGGCGGGGTGAGGGCGAGGCTACCGTACTTGTTTTGTTTTGTTCTGTTTTTTTTGCGACGAAAGGTCAAAAATCTTTGGTTCAGTAGATTATAGTGCTTGCGGTGGGGAAATTGGGGCTAGGGCAGGTTGAGGGTTAGGCTACCGTACATGTTTTTCTTTTCGCGAGGAAAGACTATTACGGGGGGCCATAGTAAATAGGACCAAATATTGGTTGTTAAAAATGTGTAAATATATGGGTGTTTGTGTGTACCGTAGGTCCTATTAACATTGGTCACCCGTAATAAGCTTTTCTTCGTTGGATGTTGGCGCTTTTTTGTCGGGAGATTGGGGCTAGCTAGGGCGGGGTGAGGGTGAGGCTGCCGTACTCATTTGTTCTTTTTGCTGTGCTTTTGTCTTTCGCGACGAAAGGTCAAGCTGTGGTTCAGCAGATTTTGGTGATTTTGGTGGACAAGTTGGGGCTAGGGCGGGGTTACTGCGTATGTTGTCAGTTTTTTGTGATTTACGTTGAAAGGTCAACAAGCTTTGGTACATTGGGTGTTGGTGATGGTGGGGGGAGATTGGGGCTTGGGCGGGATGAGGGCCAGACTACGTATTTTGCTAGTTTTGTTTTGTTTTATATCTGGAGACGAAAGGCTATGTAAAGCCTTAGGCTCTACGGGTGTATGTGATTTTGGTGGGGAAATTGGTGCCGGGGCCGGTTTAGGGCGGGGCTACTGTATTTGTTTTGTTTCGTTGTATTTCTTGCTTCAAGACGGAAGGCTGCGCTTTGTTTTGTTGGATTTTGGTGAGTTTGGTAGGGACGTTGCGGCTAGGGCGGGGTGACGGCGAGGCTATGCTGTATTTGCTTGTTGCGTTGTGTTTTGTTTTGTTTTTTGTGATTAGCAACGAAAGGTTAAGCTTTGGTTCGTTGGATGTTGGTGGTTTTTAGTTCGGAAATTGGGACTAGGGCGAGGTGAGGGGGGGGGGCTATACTCGTTCTGCGTTTTGTTTTTGATTTGTTTTTATTATTCGCGACGAAAGGTTAAGGTTGGGTGCGATGGATTTTGGCGATTTTATGAAGAAGTTTTGATGTCTGTTAGCATTTTTAGAGGAATATTTTGATTGCATGTAGGTGGAATACTTCGAAATGAGAAATATTGTGATGGAGAATATATGTATCGATACGTAGGGGATTTTATTTTTAGATATATATATGATGGTATATGCGTGGAATTTGTTTAGAGATGGACATGTGGAAGATTTTGGTGGAGATGGTTTTGATATGTTGGAACGTTTCGATGTGGAAGATGCTCATGGGAAACTTTCGATGGATAACATTTTGACGGCAAATAAGTCGGTGGCAGATGTTTTATGGGGAATGTTTTGACGTGTCGAGGACTTTGATGCGGAAGGAACATTTTGAGATATGCGGAAGTTGTAACAAATTCGCCGGCATTTTTTTTTTTCCGGTTGATGCCAAAGCGGAGAAGCGGAGAGGAAAAAGGGGGGTATGCGTGTATGTAGACGGAGGTGACCGGCTTTTTCTTTGTTTGAGCGCATTTCGGCCCATGGGTACACGCGAGAGGGTAGCTTACCACTTTTACTCGAGAAAATGTTTTCACACGTCTGCCAGATCATGTACATCTCATTAAATCCCACTTGATGATCTAGATAATTCAGCGCAGGTAGATGGTTGATCTGTATAATCTAGCTCCTGTTTCTGGGTGGGAGCCGCACAATCTACGTGATCTAGGACATGCTTCCTGGGTTGGATTTGTATAAAATACTGAACAGATCCTGCACAGCACCTCATACCGGCAGGTGATGATCTAGATGATCTACAGCAGTAGATAGATCGTATAGATCATATGTCCGACGTGTGGCATGGTTGTCCAACCCTAACGCTAACCCAATCAACCCACGGTTGGGGCTGGTCCTCTCCGTCTCGCACACGGCAATGTGCGTCAACTTCGTGTTCGAGCAAGGGTGAAGCTCTCTGTGGTGGAGTTTTTTTTGCTTGGGGGGCGTTGGTGCGCCGACGGGTAAGAAGGAACAAAGCGCAAGCGAAGCGTTTTGCGGCGTCGCAATCTCAACGGTCGGGGGGTTTGTCCACTGCTTGGCGGACGTGCTTGCATTTTGCTTGCTTTTGTTTTGCTTGCTGTGCTTGCTCGTGCTTGTTTCCTGCTTTGTGTCCTTGCTTGCCTGCGTGCCTGCGTGCCTACGTGCGAAAGGTTATGGTTGATTGATTGCGTGATTGCGTTAATTGGTTGACTGCGAAAGGTTTTGTCTAGCCCATCGTGTGGTTTGAAGGTTATGTTAGATTGTGTAATCTGACTGCCTCATTGTGCGATTGCGAGATATTCTTGGGTGATTGCGAAAGCTCCTGGTCAGTTCATGGCGAAACTGCGAAAGCTTTTTTGATTGTTGCGTGTTTCGTGATTGGAAAAGGTTCTGATTGGCCCTTCGGTGTGTACTAAATTACGTTTTTTTTGCCAAACTCGCAGAAAATGTCGAAAACAATCGGCCTATTTTGTCGAAAAGTCTACTTACCAGTGGTTTGTTTCTGTCCCGTTTTGTTTTGTTTGTTCTCTGTTTTTTTTTTGGCAGGCATTTCGCGCAGTGGGAGGTGGACGAGGAGAAGGTGGTGGAGTCGTGGATCTCGCACATGGACACCGATCGGGACGTGCGAGAGCTCGGCGCCGTCAAAAAGTGAGTGGGGTTCGTCTGTCCGTGGGTCAGTCAGGTCCGTCTGTCGGTCTGTTGGTCGGTCCGTCTACCCGTTCCGTCGTGATCTGTCTGTTCGTCTGCCTGTCTGTTCGTCGTTCGATCTGCCATCCCTATCACACGGGTGATAAGATAACACACCCCTTGGCCCGAATTTCTGAGCCGAGCTTTCTGAAAGCCCAGGGGGACCTTTGCGACGAGAATAGTGGCTTTGGAATGATCTCGACGAGATATTTTTCGATAGACGCATCGCGCGACGTTTGCGCCTTTTCCCCATTGTCGAGAAAATCAGCTTCGAAATTCGTCCCAGGGGGTGTGATATTTTATCACCCTAGTGTGATAGTGTTATACGTGGTACGGTATAAGCACCGTTAGAAAGGGAGTGGGGTTCGTTTTTTTTTTCGTCGATCTGTTGGCCCTACCATACTTGGGTCCGTCGGTTGGTCGGTCGGTCGGTCGGTCCTACTCTGCTGAGTTCCTTCTGTCTTGTCTTTCCATCCGTCCTTCAGTTGGTCGGTCGGTCCTTCCGTCGATTGGCCCTCCCCTGCTGAGATCCGCCTCTCCGTTTTGCGTGCCTGTCCGTCGATCGACCAGCCGGTTCGTCCGTCAGACGGATGGCCCTATATACGTTGCTTAGACCCCGTCCGTCTGTGTGTCGATCGGCCCATCGATTGGTCGATCGGTTCGTCGGTAGGTCCGTCAGTAAGTTCGTCGGTCGTTGCATCGGCTGGCTCTACCTTTGGGTTAGGGTTGGAGTGGGTACGTATCAGGAATCAATTTCGTGGGTTCGAGTCTCACCGAGTGCCTACTGGTAGGGACGTTTTCTTTCATGCATGAAAAGTGGCTATAGCGGAAAGCACGAGAGCGTGAGTTAGCAACATTCGATGAGAATCGACGAGTAGGGGGAATGCTGAACCCTATTCGCGTTAAAAATGAAGGCACGTACCGGGGGGAAGAAGGGACGACACCTGTGACCACGGCTTGTCCGGAAGATCGCTGAGGGTAAAACCTCTTACGAGTTAAGGTGGAAAGTAAAAGTGATGATAATATATATATATAAGTACAAGTGATGAATATATATATACGTATTAGGAATATATCTTCCCTGAAAATGTACATCAAGTGGGCAAGACTTGTCTGATCTATATGATCTGTCTCATGTATAACATCTATCTGATCTGTCGGATCTGTCTGATATATCTGTTCTGTCTGGCCTATCTGATCAATCTGACGTATCTGATCTGTCGGATCTTTCCGACGTGCGCAACCATGTACTTGTACATCAGAGTGGGCTGGGAAATAAAAGTGATGGATAAAAAAAAAAAAAAAAAAAAAAAAACATCAACATGTTGGGAACTACTATTTAATAGGAGAAAGCGTTATAATCAGGACCAAATCTGCTGGGTAAATATACTGAAATATGTAGGTTTTTGTCTGTATCATGGGCCCTGATTACTATCCCCCGTGATTATAGTGCTGTAGTTGAAATCAGAGATGGACCTATTTTTTGGTACAGGAAAAATACGAAGCTCTCTCGGAAAACGGTACTGGTACGTATATTACAATACCGTGGGTGAATTGCGACCCATTTGCTCGACGCGAGTACCACCTTTTACGGAGCTACGAAGTGCTTGCTTTGCTGCTATTACGGAGGGCCATAGTACGTAGGACCTACGGTACACACAAAAATCTACATGTTTACCTATTTTTACTAACAAATTTGGTCCCATTTACTGTGGTCCCCCGTAATAGTCGTCTCTCGCCACGACCGCCATACTCTCGTGTCGAGGTGCATCCTTGGGAGCTACTACGGGCACAACCTCCTTGCCGATTGAGACATACGGCAACTCCGCCACACCAAGCCACCGCCGTACGTGCTCTTTTCTTTTTCGTAAGAAGCAACAAATAACAAAAACAAAACAACAGCAACAGCAACAGCAACGACAACAGCAACAACAGCAACAGCAACAACAACAACAACAGCAGCAATAGCAACAACAACAATACACCGCCGTCCGTACCGGTCTATTTGCAGGCGCAATCGCTCCGAGTTTTCCCCCTACGGCCCTTACGGGCACGGCGAGGCACCCCCATTTGGAGGCAGTAGCGGGATGGGGGGTGTGGGCAGTGGCGGCCCCGGCGACGTCGAGAGGACGAACGGCGGAGTGGTACCTCCTGGAGAACAGGTACGTACGTACGTATCTGGTAGACGTTTTTTTTTTTGCTCGTTTTTTTTTTCTTGGTTATTTTTTTGTTTCGGGTGTTTTTTTTTTTGTTTGTTTTGCATGTATTGTACCTGGTATGATGTTGCATCATGTAACACTCCGAAGCACATACGACGTGGTATGGTTTTGCTTGTTTTGTCACATTATTATAGCTTATTCGCTTTTTGGTCGCTGTTGTAGAGCGAGCGCGCTCTGTCGTTGCTCTGTTTTTGTCTTCCTGTTTTTTTTCCAGGGCTTAACGTGGTGAATTGACCGGACGGGATTTCCGTCGGGTTCCCGCCCCCCCCGTCGTCGTTCCGTCACATCCCTTCCCGTCAAGAATGTACATCCCCGATTTAAAATACAATCCAACGCCCGTCAAAAAAAAAAATCGCACCGAAAATCATCGTCCTTTCCCCCCCAAAAAATGTTTCATTACCATCCCTTCCCGTCCACAACATGTTGTCCGCCGTATGTTACCATTCCTTCCCATCAACCCTTTTTTTCCCGCCCGAAATTCCGTTTCTTCCCGTCCAGAAAAGCTAACCCGCCCGAGACAACCACCGCTTCCGGCCAAGGAAACATGTCCCGCTGGAAATTACCACGCCTTCCCGCCAAAGAAAATATTTCTTGACCCCTTTTATCAACCCATCCCGTCAATATTTTTTTTCCCGCCTTGAATTCCCGTTCTTTCCCGTCATCCCGTGAAGAAGTTAGCTTCCGCCTTCAACTCCCATATCCCGTCCCGTTAAGATTATGTTTCCCGCCGGGAATTTCCGTCCATTCCCGACAAAAAAAAAATCCCGCCAGAAAATTCCTCGTCCATTCCCGTACAAAAAATATTTCCCGCCATAATTTTCCCGTCCCTTCCCGTAAAAAAAAACATTTTCCGCCATACAAAATCACCATCCCTTCCCGTCACCCCCCCCCGTCAAGAAATTACGTGCAGTAGTTCCCGCCGTGAATATCCATCCCGTCCGGTGCCAGACACATTTTATTTTTCCGGCTGAAAATGACCGGCCCTTCCCGTCCAGACTACAGTTCACGTCTCGGACAGATCATCGATTTCCTTTGGATGCCGGTAGATCTCTCAGGCCAGACATATTCCTGATCTGTAGGATCTACAACGGCAGCCTTGACCCTTTTACGTGAGACTGCAGCCCCATTTTTGGGATAGACTACTTAGAGTTTGAGTGGTTTGTCCCCAAAACGGGACTGCATTCCTAGAAATGTGAACACGATCTATCTGATCCTGTCCGATCTGTGAACAATTGCACTGTTAATAGCACCACCCTTCTTTTAGGGCTGAAGTCCCGTTTTGGGGATAGACTACTTAGAATTTGACTGGTTTGTCCCCAAAACGGGACTCATGTCCTAAACAAGCGGGCATGATCTATCTGATCTGTCCGATCTGTGAACGATTACACTATTAATAGCACCACCCTTCTTTTAGGGCTGAAGTCCCGTTTTGGGGATAGACTTCTTGGAATTTTGACTGGTTTGTCCCCCGAAACGGGACTGCAGTACTATTACGGGGGGTCCATAGTTAACGGGACCAATTTTTGTTAGTAAAAATAGGTAAATAATATGTAGGTTTTTATGTATACCATAGGTCCTGTTAACTATGGACCCCCCGTAATACGTATGAGTTGTCGCCACGCTGTCTCCTCTCGGTCCGAGAGAGTCCTCCTTAAAAGCGGGCGAGACCATATACAGAAATATGTGTGTTTTGACTTTCTCGCGTGTTTCATCTTGAAACACGCCACCTCAACAATTGAGGGGATACCATGGAATATCTTGGAATGCCATCACGCTACGTAGCTCGTGTTGCCGGGTGGTGGGAGCCGTGTCATCTGCATCATTTATAGCACCGCGTGTTTCCTGGTTTGGATCTGTCGTACAAAGCAGGTAGATCCTGCACGACCCATCACGACGGCAGGTGAGGAACTAGATTATCTATGCACTGTAGATAGATAAATAGATAGATCATGATCCTTCCGAGGTAGCGTAACATTGTTCCCGCCGAAAAGTACGATCCCTTCCCGTCAGGCTCGTGTTTCCCACCGAGAATTACCGGTCAGAATTACCGTCCCTTCCCGTCATGAAAATACCCCCTCCCCTCCCCCCCCCCCCCCCACCGGGATGTGTTGGAAGAGGAGATGAGGGAAATAGATGAATGTGACATGGAGGAGTTAGATAAACTGAATAGCAGCGAGAAAACGAGCGCTATCCTAGGAGATAGATGGTGGCCACACGCGGCCAGACAGGAAGGGAATAAGATAAGCAAAAAAATTCTATGTCATATATGGAAAGAACGTAATGAGCGCCCAATTGTTGGAGGTGTCTCTTTTCGGAGTAGGAACGGTGCTCCGTCTCGAAAGGGATGCGTGGTCAATGGTCAAATGACTAAGGCAAGCAACAAATGAGTAACCCCCCCCCCCCCCGCATTCCCGTCTCGCCCCTTGACGTCGAATAAAATGGGTCCGAAAAAAAAAAACATCCCCATTCCATCCCAGCCTGTTTTGTTTTTTTTGCCCCCAGCAAGCTCAAACTTTGTCCCGTGCAGGCGTCCCGTCCCGAGAAGGAACAAGTAAATGAAAAGCAACAAAACGGAGAAAAAAAAAAGCAAAAACTGCAGAACTGCTGTGGGTCGGCACGATTTAAGTCACGAACTGCTGTACAGACAGTAGCTATTCCGGGGGACCAAGTTAGCAACAGTGATCAGGGCCTAGTATACACACCAAAACCTATATGATTCCAGTTTTTTTTACTACAGCAGGCGTATTTGGTCCTGATTGTTATGTTCCCCCGTACAGTAGTATTAAATAGTACTCGGGCTAATAGTTGATCGTTTCCCGGAGGCGCGGACTGCCGACTCTTTGGGTTTCCATACTTGTAGGAAGGATTGTTGGATGCGGGATGCATGTTATCCACTCTGACCGTCTGACCTGGAATATAGTAACCGTTTGTGCTCTGATAGGAAAATCAGACATAGCTTACGTCCCCGGTCAGAGTTTTGTATGTTGTTTTGGGCGGGGTCGGCCCCTCGGCTTCGAGAGGGACCGATTTGGCTCCGCTTCGCGTAAACTGACTTCAGTCGGCAGAGTCGGCTAGCCGACCGGCTGCTGTCTTCGCCGGCCGACTTGCCGCCGCACAGCTTTGAAATTTACGGTCAGAGTACCACTCTGACCATAAACAGAAAGCTACAACAACAACAACAACAACAACAGGCACATGGTTGAACTGACGACGAAAAGTGACGATGACAACAACTATTGTAGCCACTGCGTGATTGGGGAGTGAAACCAATCGATTGGTGTCCCGAGTTGCTATGGTTGAATGCAAAGGGGTCGTGCGGCTCGGGCGCAACATGGTCCTGCCTACACGTACTTCTGGGCCATCACGCTGCTACTGCATGGTTGACATATAACGCCAAAATCACCAGGCGTTGTTTTGGTCGCTGTCCCGCGAAGAGGTTAACGTGGATACACATGCCTGGTATATACCTGGCACACTCTCTTTTTTGGATTTTGCTGTTATTGCTCTGTTTCTTTCTTCTTCTTTTTTTCGGTTGCTGTTTGTTTTTTGGCTTTTTCGGCCTGTGTTTTTTTTTCGCTGACGTTGGTTCTTGTTTTTTGTTTGTTTTGTTGTCGTTTTGGTTTAAGTTTTGTTCTGATTTTTTTGTTTCGTTCTTGTTTGTTTTGTGTTGTTTGTTCTGTTCCTGTGTTTTTGTCCATTCTTGAATTTTTTTTATTTTATATACGTATAGAGTTTGTTGTTTGCGTGGGTACGGCACGGGGCGACTTCGCCTTGCCTCCTGTCGTGTGCTCCGGCTGGCTCTTTTCTGTTTTTTTTTTGCCCGGACTATCATTAGTGTTTTCCGAGTTTGCAGCCCTCCGCAAGGCCGGGACAACGCGAAACCAGGCCTGTGGTGTTCCAATCTACTACTCTGGGTGCTGCTACCAAACAGCGACTCAGTACAACTGACTACTGGCTGCTGCTGCTGCTGCTGTACTTTCTGCCTGTTGTTCTTGAGCCTGTTCTCGGGGATTTTTATTTCGGACCTGCCGTTTTTGGACAGTTATGGGCCAAGTTCTGGAAGCGTTGCTCTCGGACCTGCTGCTCTAGCCCTGCTTCTCTAGGCCTGGTTCTCTTACCGAATACTAGTAGCACTATCACACGGATGATAAGATAACTCACCCCCTGAGACAATTTTCAGAGCCGATTTTCTCCGAAATTCGCCTTAAGGAGGGCGCACACACAACGAAAATCGTGGCTATGGGAAGAAGATGTTGTCGAGATAATTTCATAGACGCATGTACCGCTCGGCGTTGTGCATTTTCTTCTGTCGCCGTTGTCGAGAAAATTAGCTTGGAAATACGCCCGTCCGAAGGCGTGTGATATGTTGTCACACGTGTTGTCGACTGGGTGTACGTACGGTAAGCCTGTTGCTGTCCGGCCTATCTGCTCTTGCGAGGGTAGCTTACCACTTAAATGGAGAAAATGGCTTAGGGTCACTGTGTACGAGACGAATAGAGCTAACCCTCGTCGTAAGTATGAGCCAATCAGAGAAAACCTAACCCTGACCCTGAGCTCAATCGGAGCAAACCTAACCCTGACCCTAAGCCAATCAGACCAAACCTATTGCTGACCCTTAAGCCAATCAGACCAAATCTCGAAAAAGTGGTAAGCTCTACTGGCTCCTTGGCCTGTTGTTTTCAGGTCTGCTGAGTTTTTTTTGCCTGTCGTGGTCGGGCAAAACCTTTGTTGCTCTCGGGCCTGTTGTGTGCGCTCTCTGGCCTTTTGCTTTTCATCTGGCTTGTTTTTTTTTTTGTTGGCGTGATATTTTTCTTCGGGTCTCTCGTTTTTTTAGCTCTAATGTTATGAAAAATGTGGAAACGTGAAGGGAACCGCCGGCACAAAAGTCAACTCACGTCATGGATGATGAAAAAATTATGATATGCAGAGTACTGCACACCTGATAAGAAACAGGAAAGCTGGTCCAGGCTGCGTTTCTTAGTGGAGAAAGGGTGCTTTCTACACTAACTTATTTCAGTGTTTATAACTACTCCCGAATTTCTTATTCTCCCGCAAATCTCAAGCCTGCCTTTTTTTTTGCGCGTTTTGCTTACTGGATGCCCTGTACCAGGTACTACTGTAATATTGAGGGGAGTGGGTTCTGTGCTGACCCTGCTGACACGCTTTCAGGGAGTAAGTACATCGTGACTACAGCTATAGCCTTCGATTTTTGTGACATACTCATGGGTGGCAAGTTCGTTTCGTACGAACACTGTTACCTGGTATCAAATTTTGTAGACCACTATGAAAAAAAAAACTGCACACCCCCGTACGTAGTACGCGCGATCTCGCGAAGATGAGTTTCGAGGAATTTTTCGATCTCTCGGGGACGGGGGGGGGTTGCTTTCTGTCAAATATTGGTTTATTTTGGTAAAAGAGAGGATATCATGTTTTTTGTTTTTGTTTTTTGTTGCCGTTTACTATCTTCGCCCTTCTTTTTTTCTCTCTCCATCCTCCCTGTTACGGGGGACCATAGTTAATGGGACCTATGATATACTTCAAAAACCTGTGTATTTACCTATTTTTACTAACAATATTTGGTCCTGTTTACTATGGTCCCCCGTAATAGTCGTAACTCAGACCCGGGGTCGGATAGTAGGCTCTTTCTTATCCCCCCTCACCAATACGGTTTACTGTTCGTGATTTTTTTTCGTTTTTTTATCGGGAGAATACTTCAGCCTTTGTTCCCTCATCGCCTCGGGTCGAATACAAAAAAATAATAATACATAGCGTGATCTAGCCCCTTGTGGGCAATGTTCAGGACAACCAACCTTCGTGTAGGACGACAAGCGCATATCGAAGCAGATCACACGCAAGCTAAAACTCCCTCTGAGGAAGTTCGTCCCGGTGGGGGGGCGTTTTCTTCCGCGTGATCCTGCGGCTTGCTCGTATCTCTGCCCCAACGTGCGCTCGTCCTACTGCACGGAGGTTGGTTGCTCTGAGCATCGCCCCACCAGGGGCTAGTCATAAAAAAAAACTTTTTAGACTTGTACATATGCGTGCCATTCTCTCTCTCTACTAACCAGCCCACTATTTAAAAAATTGTACCTGGTAGACGAAAAAGTTGTAAGATGGGATTTTTTCCTCGAAACAGACGATTTTCTACTTTGAAAAAAAAAAAAGGGACACACTCACCCCAACCAGCCCAACCAGATGGATGGATGGCTTTGTAAATATCTCGTCGAGCCCTTTTTTCCATAGTATCTGAGTAGTAGACGCATCGCTCGGTGTTTGCACCTTTCATGCCGCTTGTCGAGCTAATCGGCTTGTATTTTTTTTCCCCCGGAAGGGGTGTGTATTTGTCTCGCGTGCTGCACAGCTAGCTGTCAGGCTAGCAGCTATCATGGGGGGGGGGGGGGGGGGGCATAGTAATCAACACCCATCATGTGCACAAAAACCTATATATTCCGGTATTTTTTACGAGGCATGTTTGTAGGTCCGTAGTTAACAGGACCTATGGTTGTACATAAAAACCTATATATTTGGCTATTTTTACTGACAAAATTTGATCCCGTTAACTATGGACCCCTGTATTAATATGTTTCCCCGTGTTGTTGATACAGCGCTGTTGTGTAAACATTATTAAGGAGGGGCCATCCTAATCAGAAGCGCCAGCCACCATGTCCCCTCAAAACACGCTCTAATTTTTCCGAGTCAGCGCACAGAATGAAAATATGAGTTTTTGTTGTCAACCAACCGAATTCACTTCTTTTTATTTGTAAGGTATGGATTCTACGGGCGTATACCAGGTATGGGCTCTACCGGCGTGAGGGTTTTATCCTGGGGTAGGAGGCAAGGAGGACGGAAGGAGGTGCTCACTCTCGAGGACCTCGTTTGCCTGATGTCCACAGCTGCGCGTGTGGAGCAAAGGCACACGGGCAGGCGGCACGACACTGCCCGCTGCTGATTGATAGGCCTAGATTAGGTCTGCTGTCGTGTTGTACGCATGTCCATCTATTTTACGACCATATATGTTTCTGATTTTTATGTTGCCCCCCACATTATTAGTGCTTCGATGAGGACACCAAAGAGAAACATTTGACAAACCCAATCGGCAATTTTCCAGACCAGAAAAATATACCGGCAGATTATGCCTATATTTTGACTCTCCCCTCCTTTTAGACCGATGATAATGGGGTTGCAACGTTACCTTCATTTTTTTTTAAGTTTTTGAAAGACACCCCCCATGATTTCTCAGTACGGCTTTTGCTGTGAGCACGATTCTTCAAAACGAATGTTCCGAACGTTGGAAAGAAAAAAACGGAAAAAAAAAACAAAATAAACATATGCGGCAGATGTTGGGCAAAAGATCGGCTCTTAGAAAAAACTCAGCTGCATGTTTATTCGAAGCGGCGAGATTCCGAGTTCTCGGCAGACATCGATCGACAAAACAAACGACTGCGTCATGAACTCTGAAAGAGGCGAGGTCGTCATAGGGGCTCTCACCCACGCTAGAGTCACCGTGTTCACGCAATGGCCGGTGATATGTGGCGGGCGCTGGCCAAGCGTTTGATTGAAAAAAAAATGACCGCTGGTGAGCAGAAAACAGATGACAAAAATTCTCGATCCCTCTGAGATGGCGAAGAATACGTTTTGTTTAAGGTTTGGGAGAGAAGAGCGCAAGACGCCGCCGGCAAGCTCTCGCCCACTAGACCATGGGTCCACCTGATAGCTTCGAGGCCATCATCTACATTCGTTGGCCTTGCCCGACACTTGGCGTGTAGGCTGTGGGTTGAGTCTTTGTCGAGATCGAAGATCTTTCGTGGCACGAATTGTTTTTTTATCAGCGTGTTGACGATTTTACATCGAGAAAAAAACATGTTGTGCCGCCTGCGGCCGTTTGAAAAAAACTGAGAAAAAATGGGATTTTTTTCTCTTTTTCCCACAGCGGCGGGGTACGAGAATAACTTGAACTGTTTCTTGAAAGCAATATTTTTTTTCAAGTTAAGTTTGAAACATCGTGTTTCCATTGTCATCGATCGGTCTTACACCTTGGTAATTATGGTCGGACTATTCTGTACTACTGTAGTATCGGACTATTATGTACTGCTATCGGACTATTACGTACCGTTATCGGACTATTATGGGCTATTTTCGGAGTTTTCTGTACCATTATCGCACTGTTTTATTCTATTATCGGAGTTTTTTGTACCATAATCGGACTGTTCTGTACCCGGTACTATTTTCGAACTAAAGCAGTATTGTCTTTGTTCACTTTCGGACTCTGTTGCGTTGTGTACATATGATGTACGGTACATACAGGTGGCGGCGAAGGTGACCAACACGAACGAAAACGGATCCTGGATTCTGGCGGAGATTATTCGGTGAGTGGAAGGCATGACAGATCAGACAAGATCAGACAGATCGAATCGGATCAAATCTAATCTCCCCAATTCATTGTCTGGATCTTTCGGGGCAGATGTACCTCTAGTTCGTACTGTTAACATTACGGGGGGGGGCTAATGTAGTAAGAATCAGAACCTACGATGGACCCAAAACCCAGGTATCCCCCTATGCTTTCACGCCATATTTGGTTCTGATTATTACGGGGGACCACAGTAAATAAGACCAAATATTGTTATTACGGGGGTCCGTAGTTAACAGGACCTATGGTTTACACAAAAACCTATATATTTGCCTATTTTTACTAACAAAATTTGGTTCCGTTAACTATGGACCCCCCGTAATAGTAAAAACAGGGAATTGGTTTTGTGTATACCGCAGGTCCTATTTGCTATGGTCCCCCGTAATAGTAGTATGTTTCCCCCGAATTGTATGCACGATGTGTGATGGATCATGCTTTTGCCGGGTGGGATCTGTGGTGCACAGCTCTTGTACAGCATAGCTCGACGGTAAACACAAGTTCTACAGTAGATGATCTGGATCGTAATTGTTTCCGTGTCTCCGACATGTGGAATGTAGGAACTCCCCATCCTGCGCGCGCGTTAAAAAGAGGGGCGTGGGGGGGGGGGGAGCGAAGGGGACAGGGGGCGGGGGGGGGGGGGTGTACTCATTATCATGCATGGCCGTAGTCGTATGACCATAGACTCTCGCATCTCTACAATGCCGGGACGGAGCATGTCGGGCTTTCACCGACCAGGCAGACATCGCTTGCACCAAGCGCGAAGCGCCGTGAGGTGTTTTGCGAGTCGCAGAAGGGTGAGCTGCATCCTACTAAGAACCGCTTGTGCGGCGGATTTTCTTACATATGGGGGAGAGAATGAGAAAGAGGGAGGGCGCGAGGGGGGGGGGGGGGGGGGGGGGGGGAGAGAGATGTATCAATGGAGAGAGGAAGAGATAGAACAAGAGAGAAAATTGTAAAGACCGCTACTATTAATACCTCTACCGTCACCGTTAAGTACTGGTTCATGGTTGCCGTCACCTCTATTGTTACCGTTGTCGTTACTGCTGCTGTCACTGTTACCTATAACGCGCTATATAGTTACTGTTACCATTGTAACGGATATCGTTACATCTACCGTTACCGTTACCTCTACCGTTACCGTTACCGTTACCTCTGCCATTACCATTACCGTTGCCTCTATCGCTACCATTACCTCCATCGCTACCGTTATCGCTGCCATTACCGTTCTTCTTTACCGTTCGCATTACGGTTTCGTAGATCGTTACCGCTATCTTCACCGTTATCGTTGCCTCTACAGTTACCGCTACCGTCACACCTATGGTTACCGTTACGTCTATCGTCATCAATACCGCAGCGAGTACCACTACCGCTATCGTTTCCTCAACCGTTACCAGTACCGTTGCCGTTCCCGTAACGGGTACGGCTACCGTTACATTCACCTCTGTAGATACCGTTCCATGTACCGTCTCCGCTACCGTTTCTGTAATGGGTACCGTTTACCGTTACCATTGACCTCTTAGTTACGGTTACCTCTATAGTTACCGTTTCATCTACCATTACCGCTTCCGTAGCGGGTACCGCTTGCGTTACTATTACAAATTACCTCTATATCGTTGCCGTTATCTCTATCGTTACCGCTACTGTTACCTCTATCGTTGATGTTACCTCTATCATTACCGTTACCTCTACCGTTTCCGTTACCGCCAGGTATCTCGCTGGGCGCGCGTGCTACGAGGTGAAGGATGCGGACGACCCTCTGAAGCAGGTCGAGGTCCCCGCCGACAGCGTCATCCGGCTCAGGGAAGGGGGACAAGGCTTCGCGAAAGGAGACAACGTGAGTGGTTACCACCGCCAGACGCGTTCCACATACGATCGGGGTACAGTAGAGGTCCCTCTATAGTGCCGGTTAAGCACCGTAATAAAGAGCATTGATCAAGCACAGGGGTAATGCGATATTTTTTTAGCGCTCGTTTTTTTTTCTCGACAACGGTAAGAGTGCTAAAGTCGGATATTTTGGCAAAACCTTCCGGTTCTGGAAGATATATAAGCGCTGAAAAACAATCGCATTGCCCCTGCTGTGCGACGTCAACGCTCTTTGCGGCAGTCCCGGCTGCCCGCTACGTATACGTGGTGCCGGTGAACGCGCTTCGCGCAGATGGGCTTAGCCAATGTGTGCAGAGTGCGGAGTAGCAGTGCCGGTTGCAGCTATTGTGTCGGTATGTTGGCTAGCGCACACAGGCACTGTAAAGGCACGACTCCTTTTGTTTTCCTTCCATCCCATTCATGTTTTTTTTTTTTTTTTTGTCTAATCATCACTTTTACTTTCCAGCCTAACTCGTAGGAGGTTTTTTCCCTCAGCGATCTTCTGGACAGACAAGCCGTGGTCACAGGTGTCGTCCCTTCTCCCCCCCGGTACGTGCCTTTATTTTTTGTCGCGCATAGGGTTCAGCATTCCCACTGCTCGTCGATTTTCATCGAATGTACAGCTAACTCACGCTCTCGCGCTTTCCGCTGATCTTTATGTTTTGCAAGAAAAAGTCCCTACGAGCGTGCACTCGGTGAGACTTGAACCCACGAAATTGATCTTGATAGGCACGCGGACCACCTACCAAGCCACCGGGGACGCCGGTTGATATTCGCCCTTGTCCAGATTATCTCTCCCTCATGGTAATAGTCGTAACTCAGATCCGGGGTTATACAGCAGGCGTTTCTCTCCCCCCTCCCCACGACGGTTAATGCCTCCATTAAGGCCCTTTCTTCCCTGGTCGATTCGCGTCGATAAACAAGTACCTGGTATGTATTATGGCACTTTTTGGCCGACACACATCCCACCAATGGGGGCTTCTCATCTGCGGAACAAACTAGCCAATAGGGCTGGCTGCCTTGTAAGGCACATATGCGTGCCTTGAGAAGGCACGACTTCTTGTTCGTTTTTACTATATATACCTTAGGGGCACTGAGTTCGCATCAAATAGGGATAATGCGATCGTGTCTCAGCGCTTGGTTTTTTCCAGAACTAAGGGAAGGTTTCTATAATAATACCGAACACGGGAGGCGTTTTCGGAAAGATCTATCTGGCCGAGAGCCTTCCGAAAATATAACGTTCGACTTCAGTAGCACCCTTTGCTGTTGCGGGGGATCATGGTAAATAGGACCAAATACTGTTAGTAAAAATAGGGAATATATATAGGTTTTTGTGTGTACCGTAGGTCCTGTTTACTATGGTCCCCCGTACCAATGTTGAGAAAACAAGCGCTGAAAGAAACGATCGCACCCCTATGTATGTACGGGAAGTCAACGCTCCTTAAGGGATTTGCCGTCTTATTACGGGGGACCAGAGTAAATAGGACCAAAAAATTGTCAGTAAAAATGAGGAAATATATAGTTTTTTGTGTGTACCGTAGGTCCTATTTACTATGGTCCCCCGTAGATAGTTATAAACCTATTTCGTCTCGCCGAATTCAGATACCTGGTATATATATATATATTTATTTTCCTTCTTATATATAGATTCACTCAGTACTTATTTTCTCACCTTGTGTACCAGGTATATAGGCTCATCAGGTTGAATGAGATTTTTTTTTTTTTTTTTTTTTTTTACGGAAGTTTTTTTGGGTGAGATTACAGAGCTCCTTTAGAACCGCAGTCCCGAAAAAAAAAAAAAAACTCCTGAGTAATTCTGTCTCCAAAATGGAACTGCTGTCCTGAAAGGGTTTCGTAAAGTCTTTTAGTACTGCACTCTACATCAAACGTAATTGTTACTCTGATTCCGTGTATTTTTTTTTGTCCCCACAACTAGAGTGCTGTCTTAAGCGGGTTGAGTTGAGTGACAAAGGAGCCTCAGATTATTTTTTTTTTCCAGGTGCATCCACCCCCCTGTACCATCGTAACAGTCGTCGTCACCGGGAGTTGTTTTCTGTGTGCGATGCACCACAGGTGAACACTCTCTATATATCCAAACCCCATCCTCACCCTCCCACCCCCCATCCCCTCCACGAAATAATGCCGAGCAGGTTTTGGCAGTTTTTTTTTCCGGACACGACGAGTTTCTACCGGGGCACGATCAGCAAACAGCCGGTTCGCAAAGCGGGCCTTGTTTCTGAGGTGGGTTTATAGTGTTTTGTGAAGCATGCATGCGTTGGGGTGGGGGAGGGGGGGTAGGGGGTGAATTGACGTGACCCCCTTCCCCTCTCGCAGCCATGCATGGCATGAGTACCCCCCCCCCCCCCCCCCCCCCCCCCCCCCCCCCCCCCCCCCCCCCCCCCCCCCCCCCCCGCCCGAGCATGTGCCGGGGTTGAAATAAAGTGGACCCCCCCCCCCCCCCCCCAGTAACATATGGAAACGTAATGAGCGCCCAATTGTTGGAGGTGACTCTATTAGGAGTAGGAACGGTGCTCCGTCTCGAAAGGGATGCGTGGTCGATGGTCGAATGACTAAGGCAAGCAACAAATGAGTAACCCCCCCACCCCACCCCCCTTGACTAAGGCAAGCAACAAATGAGTACCCCCCCCCCCCCCCCCCCACCCCCCAGTAGAACTCACATAGCGCGAGAATGCGAAAGGTACAAAGAGGAGCGGGATGTGTTGGAGGGGGAGACGAGGAAAGTGGACGAACGTGACATGAAGGAGCTTGGTACACTACGTAGTAGCGAGAAAACTATCGCTATCCCAGGTGATAGATATCACGGGGGACCATAGTAAATAGGATTAAATGCTGTTAGTAAAACGGGAAATATATAGGTTTTGTGTATACCGTAGGTCCTATTAACTATGGACCCGCGTAGTAGTGGCCACAGGCGGCGAAACAGGATGGGGGTAAGGCTGGCATATAGTTTCTATGTAATATATGGAAACAGCGTAATGAGCGCCCCAGGTGTTGGAGGTGCCTCTATTAGGAGTGGGAATGGTGCTCAGTCCACAAGGAAATGAGTGCCCAACTGTTGGAGGTGTCTCTATTGGGAGTAGGAACGGTGCCCCCTCCGTCTCGAAAGGGATGCGCGGTCAATGGTCAAATGACTGTGAATAAAGCAAGCAGCAAATGAGTACGTTTCATTTTTTGTCATTTCGTTTCTTTCCCGCTTTCTTTCTCGTGTTTTTCTTGTCGGCGCACGCAGCTGGTAGTGCAGTTCGAGGACGATGCCGACCAAGACACGGGCAAGACCCCCCACCGGAGGATCAACTCCAAGCTCGTCCTCGCCCAACCCGGGGGGCACTAGTGAGTACCCCTCTCCCTCTTTTTGGCAAACTTACTGGTATGTCGGGGAAAACCGAGCAAAACCGTTTCAGAAAAAAGGAAGGTATTTTGAAAAAGTTGGGGAAAATCGAGCAAAATGAACTACCTGGCACCGGTGTGTATTTTTATTGTGAAAACTGAAAAATCAAGCGAAATATATCCGGAGAAGTCGAGCCGAGCTGAATGCATCTCCGACAACTCGAAACAAAATTTTGTCGGAAAAATGAAGGAGACTAATTTTACATGGGGGAAATCGAGCAAAAGAATCACGTCGGTAAAAAATCGAGAAAAACAAATGAAAAATATAGCAAAGTATCGCCAGTTTTTTGTGACGATCCCACGCGGGGCGACAACTCAACCGGCGAGATGGAAGGGGGGGGAGGGGGACTGCTTAGATTCCCCCTTCAGCCTTATAACGGGCTATTCAGAGTGGTCCCTATTATAGTGCCGGTTGATATTAGTCCCCGTGTAATCGCTTGGCAATACAGATGGGATTACTACTGTAACCAGTGTGGTAGTGTGGTAGTGTGTTAGTGTGGTAGTGTGGTAGTGTTAGAGGGAGTAGATATTAATAGTGCCGGTTGCCGCCATAATAGTGCCGGTATTGCTGCCTGGCGCATACATACATACATATAGAGACCGGCACTATAGAGAGACAGACCGGCACTACTGCTGTACGTACTTTTTTTTCTCGAAAGAGCGAGAAAGGCGGCAATATTGCGGGGGAAGATGGTATTACGGGGGGACCATAGTTAATAGGACCTACGGTCCGCACAAACACCCATATATTTCCATATTTTTACCAACAATATTTGGTCCTATTTACTATGGCCCCCGGTAATAGTCAGGACTTGATACGGTGTGCGAAACACATAGGGGGATACATGGCTTTTGGGTCCATCGTGGGTTCTGACTATTCACATAACATTAGCCCCCCCCTTCAGAAGTTGACTTTTTTAGGACTGTTAGTACTGCAGTCCCGTTTTGGGGACAAACCGGACAAATTCTCAGTAGTTTGTCCCTAATGGGGGACTGCGGTACTAAAAGAGTTGACATGTTTTTAATGGTCATGTTTCAAAAGGGTATTGCTTTGGCGTATTTACGTGGTACCCGAGAAACGCTCTTTGGATGCTCCGCCGAAAGGGGACGTTATCCCCGACAGGAACTTGCGGCGCGTCGCGAAGTGCCGTACGGGTAGTAGGTCGTGAGTCGTAGGCACCCCTCGCTTACTCGGTATGTGCAGGTGGCGCTGGGCGGGGGGGAGGGGAAGTCAAAAGTTTCCCTCCTTTCTTTGATTGGGCGGTGGCGTACGCCCGCAGGTCCTGGACGGTTTACCCCCCCTACCCTACCTTATTCTACCCTACCCTAACTTACCCTACCTCCCACCTCCCCCCTCCCCCCCATAGTAGCGAGAAAATTATCGCTATCCTAGGAGATAGATGCCGGCCACAGGCAGCGATTCAGGAAGGAGATAACAATTACGCAACATTTTTATGTAATATATGGAAAGGATGGAATGAGCGCCCCGCCCAACTGTTGGAGATGTCTATTCGGAGTAGGAAAGGTGCGTGCTCCGTCTCGAAAGGGATGAGTGGTAAAATTGTCAAATTAGTCAGGGCGAGCCGCAAATGAGTACGCCCCCCCCCCCCCCCCCCCCCCCCCCCCCCCCCCCCCCCCCTCCCCCTCCTGCCCCCCCTTGCAACCCCCGCGTACAAAAATCAGCTCCGACGACTACCGTAGCGGAGGTGGCGGCAACGATAGTAACAGCAGCCAAGTCCACACCCACAGCCACACCCACAGCCACACCAATGCCTCTTACGAGGAACACCACCACCACATGCCCTCGCGCGGCTGGGTCGACGAAGACCACCGCGACCGTCGCGGGGGGGGAGGGGGTGGGTATGACGCGGACGCCTACTACGGTGATGATGGGGGTGGCGGCGGGGGCGGGGGTTGGGATGAGGAGCTGGCGCGTCCCCCCAAGAAGCCGAAGCGGAGGCTGATGGGCGGGGGTGGGGGAGGGGGAGGGGGAGGGAGTGGGGGGGGAGGACGCGGTAGTCGCGGTATTAGCACCGGGTTTAGGTGAACGGTGGCGTTGCCGCGACGTTAGCACCGCGGTTGGGGTGGACGTATGTACGTATGATGCGTGTACGAATGTTGGCGGACGGGGGAGGGCGGGGGACAGTTGATCGTGATGGTGGGGGTGGTGGTGGTGGTGGTGGTAGCTGCAATCGTGATGTGGTTAGTGGGGGCGGTGGTGCGGAAGAAGGCTGTCTTTGGGCGGTGTTGAAGGAAGAGGCCACCCTGTGTAGTGGAACGGCCACGGCACCGTCCCGGGACGAATCCGCCGCAGCATGGATATACCCTGGATGAAAAGTGGCCACGGTATCGACCCTAGGTGAAAAACGGCGGCGGCACCGTCCCTGGGCGCAAACGCCACCCACCGCATAGACCGACCAACCAACTGACCGACCCTGGGTGAAACTACCACGACGTAGGTTAAACTGCCGCGGCACGGACCCTTTGTGAAACTGCCGCAAGATCGACTCTGGATGAAACCGCCGTGGCATCGGACCTGGATGAGACCGTCGCGGCATCGACCAACCGACCGACCCTGGGGGTGGTGGGTGAAACCGCCGCGACATTGATCTTAGATTAAACCGCCGCGGAATTGACCCTGGGTCATTCCGCCGCGGCATCGACCCTGGATAAACCCACCGCGGCACTGACTTTGGATGAACCCGTCGTCGCATGGACCGACCGATAGACCGAACGACCGACCCACCGACCGTTCGCGGCGCTTGTTAGTTTTAGGTGTTCGGAAGATGAAATAACAAAACACGCAAGCAGCACTAGTACGTACTGTAGGTCTACTCACATACTACGGCAATCAGTTAGAATCTTCGCCAAATAGCAAGTAGATGATAAAAAAACGCGCGTGTATACGTACGCAAGTGGGCGTTGTAAATTTTTCCGCGCCTTGCATGTTGCGCGACGCCTAACGCGTGCATCCGCATTGCTGCGCTTGGACGATGTTCGGTGGTTGTGGTGGCTAGCCAGGGTAGGGTACGGTGTTGGTGTTCGTGTTTTTTCTTTTTGGACTGTGTGTATCGATTGCATGGTTGACGGAGCGCGTGCCCCTGGACGGTGGACGAGGACGGGAGTAGGCCGATGGTGGTGGTGGTTTTGCTGCTATTGTTGCTGCTGCTTCCGACTGTTGCTGCTGCCGTGGCTGCTGCGGTTGCTACTGCTGCTGCTGCTGCTTGCCGCTTGGTATAAGCGCAATCGGATAACGGGCCTACCCCCTTAGCTTCCACGACGAACCGGGAAGGGATACTAAGCAGACAGACAGGCGTACACTTTCCCTTTCCCCCCTTCTTCGCCCACGCATAGTAGCGATAGCAATAGCGGTAGCGATAGCGACAGCGGTGGCGATAGATGACCGCACAGGACACCTACAGCAGTAAGAAACCGGAATGCCGACACAGGCTGGATTTCTTGGTGCCTTATTTCGGAAAGGGTGCTTGTTTGGGAGTTTTTCTTGGTTTCTTATTTCGAAAGTGTTTTTTTTTCTGGAATTTGTGCGTTCTACACTTTTACAGCTTCGGTATGACGGCTACCGAATTTCATTTAGTTTCCCTGTAAGTCTCAGATTGGCTTTCTTGCGTACGGTCGTTCTTGTTTTTCTTTAGTATGTTTCCTGAATTGCTACTTCGAAGTAGAAGGTGATAGGAGCTCCGAATGGCGCGGAATTGTTTTTGCCGCCGTTTTTTTTTTCGGGACGGTAGGGCGCGCGCGGGGGGTTTGTGTTAACGGACGTTTTCGGTTGCATATAGTTTGTAGATTAGTCGGCACAGCTGCTTCCGGTCAGGGTACGTACTTCGAAGTGTTCACATCATAGCGTCGGGCTATACATAGGGGTGGTGGCTAGATGTTTTTCGGTTCTGGCGTTCCGTGATTGGTATGATCAGTGTTGACCCTACGCTTTTTGTGCTGGGATGAACGGGACTGTCGGGGGGGGGGGGGGGGGGGGGGGGGGGGGTAGAAGCGGGAGGGGGGGCGGCGGAGGGTGGAGGGGGGGGGGGAGGAGGCGGGGTGTACTCATGTCATCATGCATGGCTGTAGTCGTACTTCGAGTATTACCGTAGGCGTTCGCATTTCTACAATGTCGGGACGGAACACTTGGGGTTTTCACCGAACAGGCAGACGTTGCTTGCATCAAGCTCAAAGGGCCGTGAGGTGCTGGGCGAATGGCATGAAGGGTGAGCTCATTTGCTACTTAAAACCACTTGTGAGACGGACCTTCTTGCATATGGATGACGGCGTGGAATAAATTAAGGGGAGTCTGAAGGACAATGGTAGCCTTTGTCTCCTGCAGAGAGACCGTCCAATTCAGTAGCGAGGATGAAGAGCAGTATAATAAGTGGCGCGGGCGCGGAACGGCGCGTGTATGTGACTCAAGTATATGCTTTCCCCGCTTCAACTGCTTACTGCTGCTACTGGCGTTGGCTGCGGACTGCTGTCGCTTGTCGTAGAGCTAAATTGGTGGCACTACCGCCAACAGTAACAGCAACAACAACATCAACATCAACACACTTTCCACCAACACCGCCACCAATACGCGATTAACCTATTACGGGGGACCATCATACCTCAGTCCAATCTTGTATTAAATGGTAGCACCTAGGGAACAGCAGGGCAACCCTTGCCCTGCTCTACAATCCTATTATGTACGGGGGGCCATAGTAAATAGGACCTAATATTGTCAGTAAAAATAGGTAAATATATAGGTTTTGGTGTGCACCATGGGTCCTATTTACTATGGTCCCCCGTAATATTTGAACTTTCCCATCCGGAGAGAACGACTTTTTTTTTCACTTTGGACATGGGAAAAGTTGCCACCTCCACGAAACACTTTTAACACTACTTACTGTAACACCACCCACACCACTACTACCACCGCCACCGTCACCATCACTGCCATCACCACCACCATTTCCTTTCGAGGCCTTCTTCGGCCGGAAGAGGGCTCTTTCGGAGCAACGTTCCACAGCTCGGACATATCATCGATTCCCACTTGATGTGGATTTTTCGCGGCAGACAGATCCCTGATCTGTACCAGGTATGATCTACTGCTGCAGCTTACTTTGCCGAGTGGGAGCCTTATAATCTACCTGCATGATGTAGCACGTGTTTTTGGGTTTGATCTGTACTGTACAAATCCTGCACAACATCTTGTAACGGCAGCTTAGGATCTGTAGATGATCTATCTGTAGACCGATCGTGATCTATCTTGATCTGTCCGACGTGCAATATTCCATAAACATGTTCGTTCATTTGTTCGGGTCCGCTTGGGCCACAAGAGGGTCGCTTCCCTGGATTTTATGTATGGTGTCCTCCGTCCTGGCACCCCCCCCCCCGAAGCACACATGCACCTGGTACCCCGTTGGCCATCGTTCATCACCTTTGGCACCAAAGGTCAGGAAGTTTCTACGCCTTTGTCGCCGCCTGCCTCTAGTCGTGTTGAGTCGTCAGCGCGCGAGCCTTCGGGGTTCACACTTGTTTCCCGAATCCCTTTCGTATCGTACCGGTATTCGCCATGTATTGACCGGAGAAGAACCGAGACCCAGAACCCGTGGAGAAACAGCAGCACCAGCGACCAGACAGAGAACCGGAGCGCAAACAGGCAGAGGTAGACAAACAGACAGACGAGCAGCGACGGGGAGAAGCAGAGAGACGGACATGGACAAGAGGAACAGAGAGACTGCCAGACAGACAAACAGACAGACCAACCGACACACAGGCAGACAAACAAACAGGCAAACAGACAACAGATAGACAGACAGACGGAAGGAATGAGGAAGGACGGACAGGCGGACAACAACTTAATTTCCGTCTCAGATACCCGCGGCCTTGGACGACCCACTACTACTGCTGTACGTCGAACGTCAGTCGAACCGGTCGAACCTATTTCCAGCAAAATAACGCAGACACCACCGACCACCAGCTGCAGCCGCTGACAAATCCATCGTCTTCTGTCATCATCATGAATAACCAGAGACAAAATGCAGCACCACACACAACGGGCATGACCTCCTCATGCGAGCGTCCAACCTTCACCATTAAGCAAGACACTGGGGCAAAGATAATCGTATCGTTGGCGCTGCTCCACAGTAAATTATTTTCCGTCTCAGAGACCCTGTAGTTCAGCGCTGGGGAATAGTGCACAAATCGGACAGATCTCGATCTACGGCAACTAAAGCAGCCGCAGATAGATCATCTAAATCCGATATTAGCCGTTTTACGTTTTGCGCAAGAATAATATCTGTATCATACAGATATATACAAAAATCACACCCTGGACAATAGACAATAGTCCAATAGTCTATTAACAGCTTCCTATTTATTGCAATTGGCTGTCTATTGTGGTCCCTAGTTCCAGTTAATTGAAAGGCGTCGAGCTCTATTACCCAGACAATTTCTATCAAGTGATCCCTACCTGGCCCTATTGTCCAGACAATTTCACTTTGTAGGCAGTCTCCGTAATCAATGGTCCGGACAATTCCAATTATTGGACCTTTTCTCCTAAATAAATTGTCCGGCCAATTCCAACTGACAGGCTTTCTGCTGAATCAATTGTCCCGACAATTCCAATTGATCGTCGGCCCCCCGAAATAGTTGTCCGGACAATTTCAATTAGTAGACTGACGCCAAAAGTATTTGTCCGGACAACTCCAATTAGTAGACAGTCTCCCAGATCTATTGCCTCGACAATTCCAATTTACACAGTCTTCAAAATCAATTGTCCGGACAATTTCAATTAGCAGACTGCTTTCTAAATCAATTGTCCGGGCAATTCCAATTAATAGACGGTATACAAAATGAATTATCCCGACAATTCGACTAATGCAAAATCTCAAAACTACGTCAGACAATGCCATTGGTGGGCAGTCTCCTAAATCAATTACCCGTACATTTAAAAATAACAGTACATACCAGGTAAGTACGGATTATTTTGTTTCGTGAAACCTTTTTTTAATGATATACATCTGAGCACATGGGCCAGGCTGTATCAAAACTTCCTATTAATACGTGCGGACATAAAATACGAAGCTAACGTTGAGGTGTCCCGCCCTTTTCTGCTTATGCCTTGGACGATAGACCTATCAATAGACTAATGCCCCTACAGCAGAGCCACGAAGTTGTCTATTAGTTGGAATTGTCCGGGCAAGTGATGTCATAGACTGGCTAGCAATTGAAATTGGTTAGACAATTGATCTTGGATACTGTCTATTAATTGGGTAATTGGAATTGTCCGGACAAATAATTTTGGAGACTCTCTATCAATTGAAGTTGCCCTGACAATTGATTTCAGAGATTGTCCAATAATTGGAATTGCCTGAACTATTGATGTTTGTTGCTTTCCAATGAGTAATTGGAATTGTCCAGACAAATGAGCCCGGAGACTGCCTGTCGATTGAAACTGTGCTGGCAAATGATTTCACAGGCTGTCAATTAATTGGAATTGCTTGAACAATTGATTTCGGGCGATTTACACTAATTGGACTTGTCGGGGCAACTGCTTTGAGAGACCGTTGTGAAATGGGGTGCAGGGGTATAAGCTGGTAAGGGGCAAATGTTGGTGCTGGGTAGAGCACGCTGCTTGTAGTTCTCGAACTTCTTAATAATGCTCCTCAAGTGAGTTGAGAGGAAGGGATAGAACTCGAGTGAGCGATAGTGGGCTTCGCCAGGAACACAGCTCAGCCCAGACGTCGACCAAAACCAACCTGTGTACGCAGATACAGTCTATCGGGACGTTGTCATACAGAAGATTCCCAACTATAACATAATGTTCTCTACCGGGACGTTGTCATACAGGAGGTCCCCAGACTTATAAGATAATGTTCTGTGGCCAAAGGGGATGTCTGAACTGCTCCACTGAATATTCCCTAAGAGCTATGTGTAACTATATAATATTCGCCTGCAGATATATCCCTACGTGTCTACATACAACCATATCATATTCGTCCACAGGTATGTCTGGTATCTGCAAAGAGCTATGTGCAACCATACAAGGATCCGCATACGGGTATATGCCTCCTATACAATAGATGTGCTACTCCATCACATTAGCCCACCCTGAATAGTCGTAGATGCGGCGACAAAAGGATGATGACCATATCATCCCAAAATCGGGAAGAGAGATCGAAGATGCGGCTATTCAACACAGAAATGAGGTGATAGATCTACCCCACATCTCGTAGTGAGGCTTCGACGCCTCATTCAAGAAATAACCGAATATCCGGAAGGAAAAAAAAAAAAAAAAAAAACGCAAGAAAGCAGACAAGGCGCAAGGGCTCGAAAGAAATTAGCCCACCCTGAAGAGTCGTACATGCAGATCACACGGCGATAAAAGGATGATGACCATATCATCCCAAAATCGGGAAGAGGGATCGAAGATGCGGCTATTCAACACAGAAATGATGTGATGGAGTAGCACATCAATTGTATGGGAAGCATATGCCCGTATGCGGATCCTTGTATGGTTGCACATAGCTCTTTGCAGATACCAGACATACCTGTAGACGAATATGATATGGTTGTACGTAGACACGTAGGGATATATCTGCAGGCGAATATATATAGTTACACATAGCTCTTAGGGAATATTCAGTGAAGCAGTTCAGACATCCCCTTTGGCCACAGAACATTATCTTATAAATCTGGGGGCCTTCTGTATGACAACGTCCCGGTAGAGAACATTCTGTTATGGTTGGGAATCTTCTGTATGGCAACGTCCCGATAGACTGTATCTGCGTACACAGGTTGGTTTTGGTCGACGTCTGGGCTGAGCTGTGTTCCTGGCGAAGCCCACTATCGCTCACTCGAGTTCTATCCCTTCCTCTCAACTCACTTGAGGAGCATTATTAAGAAGTTCGAGAACTACAAGCAGCGTGCTCTACCCAGCACCGACATTCCTGCATCCCTTACCAGCTTATATCTCTGCACCCCATCCATTACAATGAGGTGATAGATCTACCCCACACCTCGTAGTGAGGCTTCGAGAGCACGCAGCTTGTAGCTCACGAACGTCTTATTAATGCTACTCAAGTGAGTGAGTTGAGAGGAAGGGATATAACTCGAGTGAGCGATAGTGAGCTTCGCCAGGAACACAGACAGCTCAGCCCAGACGTCGACCAAAACCAACCTGTGTGCAGATACAGTCTATCGGGACGTTGTCATACAGAAGATTCCCACCTATAACAGAATGTTTTCTACCGGGACGTTGCCATACAAAAGATTCCCAACTAAAACAGAATATTTTCTACCGGGACGTTGCCATACAGAAGGTCCCCAGACTTACAACATAATGTTCTATGAAGAGTACGGTAGGGTTGCAAGGTACGAAAGCGAGGAGTGAACAGTTTATCATGGACGAGGATGGCACGCTGTTGCGGGATCAAGCGCGAATTCGTGAAAGATGGGCGGGGCACTACCACATACTATTGAACACGAAATCGCTGAAACTTGACCCCACGATCATCGACCTAGTGCCACCACGACCGCTGAAACTATCCCTTGGAAATGAACCATCCATTGACGAGATCATGGAAGCAGTGAAGGGTATGTCAAACTGGAAAGCCGTTGGACCAGATGGTCTCCCGGTCGAAGTACTGAAACTCGACCACCCCGCTTTCGTGCAGTATTTTCACAGTATCCTTGTTAACGTTTGGGTAACGGGAGAAGTCCCCCAGCAATGGAAAGATGCGATCATAAAAACCCTTCATAAAAAGAAGGATAGAACTGATTGCAACAACTACAGAGGTATTTCGCTTGTTGCTCACGCAGGCAAGGTGTTGCTGAAAATCGTTGCGTCCCGTCTAAGCAGCTACTGCGAGACCGAGCATATACTCCCTGAAGAACAGTGCGGCTTCCGCCCCGCACGGTCAACAGTCGATATGCTGTTTGTCGTGTGCCGGTTGCAGCAGCTCGGGCGGCAGAAGAAAATCCCTCTGTACATGTGCTTCATCGACTTGCAGAAAGTGTACGACTCTGTCGACCGAGAACTGTTGTGGGAGGTACTCACACGCCTTGGTGTATCAACCAAGATGCTCACAACCATTCGCAATTTTCACGAAGGCATGCGGGCTCGCGTGCGTGCGGATGACGGTGAACACTCAGACTGGTTCAATGTAACCCAGGGGCTGCGGCAAGGCTGCGTACTATCGCCGTTACTGTTCAACATGTTCTTCGCCGCTGCGATACACATCGTGCTGGTACGCCTCAGCAAAGACGAATGCATCGTAAGGGATTTGGTTCATCTCGAAGAGGGCAGGGTTGTCGGAAAAGAGGAACCGTTGGCATGCGTGCAAAGGGCTGTGTGGGGCATGTTGTATGCAGACGATGCAGGAATAGTCTCGAAGTCGGCGGAAGGCCTTGCAAGAATGATGACAGTCATCGTGACTGTCTTCGAAGCAGTAGGTCTCACGGTATCCGAGAAGAAGACAGAGACGATGCTCCTACGAACACCGGATCAGACGTTTACCACCTCACCGCTCGCGATCGAATCTGCAGGCCAAAAGTATAAACAGACGACCCAGTTTTTGTACCTAGGAGGCATTATCCACGAGAACGCTGACCTCTCCTTCGAAATCGAGCGACGAATCCGTCTGATGCGGGCATGCCTCAAACGGTATGGTCCGGAACTGTACGATAGGACGAACGCACCGCTTAGTCTGAAAGTCCGGATGCTGAAGGCCGAGGTGATTGAGACCTTGCTGTACGGTTGCGTGACGTGGACCCTCAATGCGGACCACTTCGCCAAGCTTCGATCAGCCCACCACGAAGTCCTTCTGCGAGTCATTGGTTTCCAGCGCCGACTACGCACCGACCACACCACCCTCTCGTATGCGAAGGCGCTCAGGATAACACGATGCGAAAGTATCGAAACGACCATCCGTAAACGGCGACTGTTCTTTGCGGGGGCTGTGGTGCGGCAACACGAGGGGCGATTGCCCAGGACAGATCGCTGGTGGGGGGAGCCCGAAACCAGGCGGGCAGCCCAAGACTTGGCCTAGGGCCATTGCTGAGGACCTTAGAGTGTTCAAAGCCATCGAGGGATCAACGGAAGACTCCCCCTTAGTCTTTGGAGTTGGGACCGCACTGTGGCCCACTGCAGCAAAACAGACGGGAAAGTGGTACCGGGGAATCCTCGAAGCAGCTGAACAGTTCATGGGCAGGTGGCACGAGGCTGAGGCAAAGCTGAGTAGACAGCGCCGTGCATCCGCTGCAGGTAGTGTTAGAGGGAATGGGGGGGGGGGGGTAACAGCAGGAGGGGTAGAGGGAACACCGTACAAGGGTATGGGGGCAGGGGTGGGAACAGGAGGAGTAGAAGGGAAACCGCGGTAGAAGAGAGTAGCAGAGAGACCGCAGATAGGGTAGCAAGGTACCAGGCCGACTAATAGGTTGGACTTTTATTTGCTACTCGTACCGCCAACTGCTGCGGCCGTTCGGTATGCATTTTGATTTTTTTCCCTTCTTATCCTTATGAAAGAAGTACTACATAGTGGGTGGGTGACGAGCGTATTTTGGCCCACTATTGCTCTTTTTACTTAGTTAAGTGTTCAACGGGATGCATAGTCCCCTTCTTCCTTCTCGTATCTTTCCCTTTGCACGTCCCTTTTGGCTCATGCTCGGGGTAAGTATGTATGTGTCTGAGCTTTGGCTTCCCATTTTATTTATTTATTTGGGATTCTTCTCCTTTTCTTTTTCTTTTTCTTGTTCTTTTTCGGTTTGGTTTTTTCGTTGCTTCTCTTTCTTTATGGTGTATTTTGGTTGCTGGCGTATGTATGTATGTTGTGTCGGCCGCACCTAGTGCGAAGGCATGGTATTACGTAGGCTATTAATGCATTACGGTGTGTTATCTCTGTGTCGTAGTCTGTGACCACAGAGCTCGTATCTTTCTAGGGTGAAGAGTCAGCACGGACACTGGGCTTGCTGGATGTCGACGAGTAGAAGAACGGTTTAATGTGAAGAACACACACACACATGGGCAAAGGGGATGTCTGAACTGCTCCACTGAATATTCCCTAAGAGCTATGTATAGCTATATAATATTCGCCTGCAGATATATTCCTACGTGTCTACATACAACCATATCATATTCGTCTACAGGTATGTCTGGTATCTGCAAAGAGCTAGGTGCAACCATACAAGGATCCGCATACGGGTATATGCTTCCTATACAATTGATGTGCTACTCCATCACGCCGTCCATTAATTGGAATTGTCCGGACAATGGGTTTCGGAAGCGGTCTACTATTGGGAATTGTCCTGACTATCGAGTTTAAGAGGGCTCTGTCATTTGATAGCTGGCAGCTACTTGTAGAGTTACACTTGAGTTGGTCAGTACACAACAACAGTAGTACCACCATGCTAGTATTGCCTCTACAACAGGATCGGAAACTTCCCTCTATACACAATCATTTGCAGGTCCTTTACTGTGCCATATTACGAGTAGTATCCATTCAATGGGGAGTGTCTATCATAATACAATAATTACTCTGTAGGTACACGGCCATGGCATTTGTCGAGCAATTGATTTCTTGCGCGGCATCTGAAATGAGTTGTGTGGACAGTTCCAACTACTTTCTTTCCAATCGCCAAAGTCCGTTTGGACAATTCCATTTAATTGACAGCACCGAAATCAATTGTGCGGACAAATTTCAGTTAATAAGCAGCAGCCGAAATCAAATGTTTAGACCAATCCAATTAATAGACAGTTCCCGAAGTCAATTGTCTGAACAACTTCAGTTAGTGGACAACACCCGAAATCAGTTGTTTGGACAATTCCAATTATTGGATCAGCACCCGAAATCAATTTGAAGAATAATTCCAATTAATTAGCAGTCTCCGCAACCAACTGTTTGGACAATTCCAAAAAAATAGACAACTGTAACACTCGAAACCTATTGCTCACACAATTCCAACTAGTAAATGGTATTCGAAATCAATTGCCTGGACAATTCCAATTCATGGACAATCGCCGAAAACAATTGTCTGGCCAATTTCAATTAACGGGCATCCGCCGAAATCAATTGTATGGACAATTTCAATTACTGTAATAGACAGTCGCTAAAAACAATTGTTAAGACAAATCCAATTAACACACATCCTCCTGAATCAATTGTAGACACAATAGACTATTGAAGCAGTAATTATATATCTATCCCACTCAGCAAGCATGTACCAGAGTAGACGAGTGAAACGGTAGAGGTCGTATAGGTAGGGCACATCTTGAGAAAAAATGGTTCAGACTGCCGGGGGCTTGGGACTTCGGAGGGAATAATTAACTATAAATTAATAATAATACTTGTAAAATTCGGTAAAAATGGAATATAGACGAGACGTATCACGCAGCTTGCAAAGTTGAGTATCAAACTACTTAATCAGTCGAACTCACAGCTGACGTATTTCAAAATTTAAAAAAATAAATATTGTGGCGGTTTCAGAAATAGTCACGCGCACACTGCTGCTGCTGTATGATTGGCAGTTGACACGAAATGGTTTCCGAGTTACAATGCAAGGGATCGTATAGCATGGGCGCAGCATGACCCCTACACCTACCCCTACCCCTAACCCTACCACTGCTGCTGGGCGCTCACGCTGCTCCTAGATGGTTCAATGTGGTTGATAGCATCAAAGATACCCAACCACATTGTTTGGTCGCTACCTCGGAGTTCCAAATGGATAATCCCAGAATTCAGTACCACCACAGACAGGCATCGTTTAAAAATATGTTTTAAAAAATATCGTTTGTTTTTCTTCCGAATTTTTCGTTCTATACACCTCTGCGAGTACAGTATGCAAAACTCGACTTTTCGTCGGGTTAAATATACCCGAGGGTATAAGCGTACGTTTTTTCTGGTCAAAGTTCGTTTTTCGAGCGAGTTGTTGTGGAGATTCTCCAGCGAGGAGCCTCAGAAAATGTTGCAACAACAACAGATAGATGCACCCCTATATGTATGGTAGAATGCTTCCAGCAGTGGATGCAAAGAAGAATCGTGTCGCACAGAGCAATACAGATCCCGCCCAGAAAAACGTTTCGCCTGGTATCTGCTGTAGATCCTACCACATACAGATCCCATCGGGCGAAAAACCCGATCGAGATCGTGCAGATCATACCAGGTATGAATCAGATATCTATATATTATTATTATGCTTGCCTTCCGACAATATAGCGTAGATGCCGTTCCTATATAAACGAAATATCCTTCCGTAAATATATCCAACAATTTTGATAAAATCAACATATTTCACATCCCACACTAAAATCAAGTCATTTTCTACCCCCTATGCTGAAGTCAAGTAATTCTCAGACCCACCCTTAAATCCAGTTATCCATGTCGTGATTGGAATATCGTACTGAAAGCAAGTAAAGATGTGAACAACTTCCAGATAGATGTGGTTTTCATGTATGTCGTGATTAGCACCACTGCTGAACACGACACGACATACGTTGCCGAGCTGTTCCCTAGGTGCAACCTTGATACATGTATGGTGATGAGGGAGGTGGTGGTCTGTGCTAGAATTGAGGTGTATGACTTTCTTTACGGATCGGACGGACGGACGAACGGATTCTTTTGGAGTTCTGGGAACAGACAACCGCGCGGCCTTAATTTACACGTGTAGCCAACACATGTCGCGATCAGCATTTCATACTTGAACCCAGGTGAAGATAACTTCTTCGTATCATCTGCGTAAAATGTTTTCATCTCGACTCGCACCACGAAATCAGAGGAGGGGTGGGGGGAGAGAGGGAAGATGGGCCACTAGAAAGAAGGAGAGGGTGCGCAACGAGAAGGCGCGAGTGACCAGCAGCTCGTCGTAGAGTTTGGACGCGTGTCCGTGATCACCGACGGTCTTTTGGGTGAGACCTCGAGAGTTATGCTCGTCTCGTGGTAGAATTGAAAACGACGATACCGTACCCGCGTGCTAGACGCAAGAGAAGGGAAGCACAGCACAACGTAACACAGGCGGCGCCAAACGCTGAAACTTGGCGAGCATGGGTAGCATGATGAGCAATGGCCAACGGCTAGGTGGTGGCGTCGTAAGGTGTTCGTCACGCGGCGTTTTTTTGGGGGGGTCGGAGGTTCGGCTTGTGAGTGCAAAAGCGGACACGTCGCACACGCGCTTTCCGAAGATCGGCGTGAGAAGCCATTAGACGCAGAGCTTCTAGAGGAATACAGTTTACCTCTCAGAGAAGAGTCAACGATATGCGTCGACCCGCTGCTCCCAGTGTACTGCTTAAAAGTGTGAACTGCGTCTTAAGCTTGGATGCTCGCACGATGAGCTCACCACGGAAATTGAACTAACGTTTCATCTGGTAGGTACTAAGGCCGCCGAGAATCTCCCAGGAATATGTTGCATATAATCCCTCTTTAATATTTGCCAAATACAGACACACACTCTTGAATTCTGCAGCTTCAGATTTTGTCTTCCTCTTATACGGAATGTATGTCATGCATGAGGCCACATAAAACCCGTAGAACGCGCGATCGAAGTATCACACACAGCTCGCAAATATGAGTTTCGGCGAAATCCTCGATCTCACAGCTGTTATTTTGTCAGCTTTACAAAATAAAATCCCTCTTGACCGCAAGTGACATGTTGATAATTTTATTTTATGCGCCTGGTAGCTTATACATTACCAGGAGTACGCTATCATATTAGATGTATTCGAGCCCTCGCCGCAAGTTCTACACACGTATTCACACACGCCTGCCCCTCTCTCGCGCCTCGAATCGTTACATGAAAATGTCACATCTGACCGTTTTTGCCGCACACCGCTACACGAGACAAGCTGCCGCACCGGACCAATTCCGCCGCAAACCATTACATGAAACGAGCTGTCACGTCCGACCAATTTCGCCGCAAACTGTTACATGAAGCGAGCTGTTACGTCCGACCAATTCCGCCGCAAACCGTTACATGAAACAAGCTAACACGCCTGACCAATTCTGCCGAAAACCAATACGTGCATGAAACAAGTTGCCACGCTTGACCAATTCCGCCGCAAAGCGTTACTAGCAGAAAAGAAACGAGTTGCCCACGTCTGACCAATTCCGCCGCAAACCGTTACATAAACCGGGTTGCCACGTCTGACGTCTAACTATTACGTACTCTGGCGCCCCCCTCCTCCTCCATTTACCTCGCCTTAGATCAAATCGGGGTCACTACAGAAGTAGCCGAGCGTCTCTCCACAGGCAGTGTTGAGGGTAAATACGCTAAGAGACCATATTAGATAATTTGACAGGTCGCCCCTATCCACTTAGTACATTAAGAGGCCTTGAGTATTCCAAAAGAGACCGGTTCAGTCGCACGTTAGTTTTGCGGCGGCACGCCGTCAGAAACGGCATCTCTGACGCAGCAAAAACCGCGAAAAAAAATTAAACCGAAAAAGAGAAACAACAGAAGGAGGAAAAAAGAAAGAACGCACAGCCGCCGCCCCAAAAGCAAAAAACAAACAAGCGGCATGCACACACCGTGGAGCCGTGTGTTCCTCCTCCCTCTCCCTCTCCCCGTTCCGCTCCTTCCGCCCCATCTCGCCCCAACCATGCTTGCCTCACCGCCCACCCTCATGTGGAAACTAATAGTGGTCTACAGGGATGAAAAAAACACAATGACGATTTTATGGCACAGAAATGATCCGCGCGACATTCAGCGCGCCTATCAGAGGACATGGACATTGCAAACGAAACAAAACAATGTCGGGGGGGGGGAGGGAGGCCCAACGTTTCGGGGAAAACCCGACACTTGTCTCCTATCCCCCCCCCTCTATGGTCATACGACTACGGCCATGCATGATAGTGAGTACACCCCCCCCCCCCCCCCGAACCCCCCACCACCAATCCCACCCCTCGCCCCAATCTTCCACTCATCAATACCCAGCAACAACGTGGTGCTTTGTTTTTTTATGCACGCGCAAAGCACAGCCCATCCAACCAAGCCCAACTCTCTCCCCACAATAACTTGGCTGCTTTATAGCAATCACGCAGCACACTTCAACCGCACCCAACCACACCCAAATATATTCTAATCAACAACACCGTGCGCGTTTCTTTCCCCCACGCGCACAGCACAACCTATCCCAATACAACCGCCAACAAAAAAGACACCACCACCGCCGCCGCCGCCACCGCCGCCGCCACCGCCGCCGCCGCCTTCACCATCCATCACCCTTCCTGCCCGAAGTCCTCGGTCCACTTGATGAAGCGCGTGAGCTCATCAGCGGAAACGGAACTTCCGGATTTTGTGAGGGCCTTAATGAAGTCGTCGTAGCACACGTCCGGCACCAGTAGCTTCTCCGTCGGCACCTGGCAAAAAGGGTCAGGCAAGGCAGGGCAAGGCAAGGCAAGGCAAGGCAAGGTCAGGTAAGGCACCACCAACACTATCACCGACACCAACAATAGCACCAACACCAACACCACCCCGCCCATCCACCGTCACCACCACCACCACCCCCTCGCTAAACACCAACACAGGCACCCCCCCCGCCACCACTACTACCAACGTCAACACCACCACAATCCCCCACTCCTCTACCACTACCCCCTCCAACCACCCCACTACCGCCGCCACCACCACCACCGCGACCCTCCCTCCCGGCCACCTCGCCCCCCCCCAAAAAAAAATAACACCAACACCACCATCAACACTACCATCGCCACCGCCACAACCATCACCACCACCGCCGCCACCACCACCACCACCAACATCATCCCAACACCACCACCCCGCCACCCCCCCCCTCCAAACACCACCACCATTCACCGCTCCCGCACCTCATACAGCGTCATCCTTATGGCCTTGCACGTAGGGCACATGTCGTTCGGCTTGGCCGGGTTGGTGGTAAGGTCCGGTGGGCAGTAACGGCAGTTAGGGTACTTTTCTGCCGGCGTCAGCATTCCCGCCGCATCGGGCATAAATTGCTTCATTATTTAGGGACATACACGCACAAGCGCGGAGGGGGAAGAGGAGGCGGGGGGGGGGGTGGTTCAGGATACAGAGAAGTATACCGGGCAGTGCGGGGGGGGGGGGAGCTGCACTCATGTCATGCATGGCCGTAGTCGTACGGGTACAAACCCTCGCATCCCCGCAATGCCGGGAGGGCGGGTGTACTCATGCCTCATGCCATGCATCGGGGCGGGGGGGGGGGGGGGGCAGTAGCGGGGGAAGGGAAGGAGGGAGTTACAGAGATAAGTACATCCCTGGCAGGAGGAAGGGGGGGGGGGGTTCCCATCGTCATGCAAGGCCGCAGTCGCATGACCATAGACCCTCGCATCCCTACAGTGCCGGGATGGAGCACGTCGGCGACCAGGCAGATTTTGCTTGCACCAAGCGCGAAGGGCCACTACGTGTTCGCATGAAGGGTGGGCTGCATCCCACTAAGAAGCGCTTGTGGGGAGGACTTTGGTACCTTGTGCGTACTCTCTTGCATACGGATGACAGCAAGAATTGATTGGGTTTGTTTTCCGGTGTTGCCACTTCCAGAGACAGCAATGAGCATGACATGAAACTGCCTCGTGGGTGCCATACCGTGTACACACTACAAGGTACCAGGTACGTGATACGATAACCCCCATCTTACAGAGTTAAGGGGCAGATAAAAAAGAATAATAGGGTGGGAGAGGGAGAGGGGTGGGTCAGAACACATACGTATTGATAAGAGTCTGTCTCTCCATCTCGTTTTTCCAGCTCCCATATTAGTTAACTTTCGTCTGAGATAACGGTGACTATATAATTTCGCCTCGTCTGAGTACACCTGTGTACCGCCCGGCTCCTTCCATCCCATCCAATCCCCCACCCCCACCCCGCCCCACCCCATCCATCTCACCAAATCTCACCCCACGCCATCCTATCATATCCCCATCCAATCCTACCCCATCACATCCCATCCCATTTCATCCCGTCCCGTCCCATCCAATTCCACCCCATCCCATACCATCTCATACCATCCCCACTCCATCTCGTCGCATGCGGCGGTCAATACAGTGGTCAATTCGGTACTGTGCATACCTTCGCCTGCTGACATTTCCGAAGAGGTTCCATGAGCGCCTCGCGCGTGATCACCGAAATGTCCGAACCCGAGCACCCGTCCGCTTGCTCCCCGAGCAAGTTGAAGTCCTGCAGCGCCAGAAGTAGTAGTAGTAGTAGTAGTAGTAGTAGTAGTAGTAGCCACAGCAGAAGCAGCAGCAGCAACAACAAGAGTAGCAGAAGCAGTAGTAGTAGCAGTAGCAGCAGCAGCAGCAACAACAGTGGAAGCAGCAGCAGTAGCAGCAGCAGAAGTAAGAGCAGCAGCAGCAGCATCCGCGGGAATAGAGACCGGGGTAGGAGCAGAAAGGGATAAAAAAAGACAAGAAGAGGCCAAAGACAAACAGGAGAGAGGGAAAAAACGTTCAAATATAAACGTATCTACTGTACGTACTATCATGTCTACTCCGAATAGTTAGTCCACAATTGTCGTACAATACCTGATATTCGATACCGGTATACCAGGTACCTGGTATACATTTGGTTACAGTATTAATGTCAATACGAACTTTCAATACCTGGCAGTTACGAGCGTATTTTGCGCCTGTGAATACACCCTAAGATAGACAACTAGGTGACCACGAGCTAGATACAGTGGTGTACCAGTCAGTACCAGTACTTTTTTAAGTCCACCCCGTGACAATCCAAGAACGTGATCTTATCTCTAATACGGTCTGACCTTTGACTACTGAAAAAATGATGCTGTAATAATTCCAAGTAGTTTTTTTTTTTCTCGGGACAGGTCGATGCACCCGGTCCCATCTCTACTACCTGGTATGGCCTTGTCCCGGATGGTCTTGAGATGGGCAAATCAATGTAGTTGCAATGGGCGAGTCTGAGCACATAACAACCACCACACTACCGATACAACACCAACCAACATTACCCCCCCACCACCACCACCAACACTACCAGCACCAGCATCAGCACCAACACCAGCACCACCACCACCAACACTAACACCAACACCAACACCAACACCGACACAAACTCTCCGAGACCCACCTCGTCGTCGAGAGTGTTGGCGGTGTCTCCCAGATGAAGCTTGAACATGATCGAACGCGCGTCCGGCTCCGGCAGCGGAATGTAGATTCGCTTCTCGAAACGACGCCGCATGGCCGGGTCCAACTCCCACGGCACGTTCGTAGCCCCTGACATTATCATTATTAATATTACGGGGGATCATAGTAAATAGGACCAAAATTTGTGGGTACAAGTAGGTAAATATATAGGTTTTTGTGTTTACCGTAGGTCCTATTTACTATGGCCCCCCGTAATAGTATATTAGTTATTGTTGTCATTATTATTACTATTTTTGTTGTTTGCTGCGATTGTGGTTACGGTTGTTATTACCGTCAAATCACAATATTATCATCATCATTGTGTTTGTTATTGCTATAAAAGTAACTCGCATTTAAGCGCATACAGACACGCACATACACCCGTATACAATCACCCGTGCGCATGCACACACATATCATGCACGCACATCCACGCGTATATTCTAAATGAGCTAACACCCCGCATCACCCCAATCTCCCCCCTTTCTCTCCCCCCTCCGTCTCGAAAGGGATTCGTGGTCATCAATGGTCAAATGATAAGGGCAAGCTACAGGTGAGTACGCCATCTCCCACCCCCCGCCCCCACCTTCCCCCAGCCCCTAGCAAATGAGCAACAGAACCGCCCCTTACCAAGCTCCCCCCACCCGCTCCTCCCTCCCAACCCCCGCCCCGCCCCTTTTTTCTCCAACCACCTGGAGCAAAAAAACATCAACACAATCACGCCTCTTACCAAGGACGAGAATGCCATCGTGGGTGTTCCCCACCCCCTGCATCTGCACCAGAAACTCCGTCTTGATTCTTCGGGCCGAGTCGTTCTCCCCCTCGGAGCGGCTGCCGCACATCGAGTCCACTTCGTCAATGAAAATAATGGACCGCTCGTGCTCGCGCGCCAGCTCGAAAAGGTTCCGCACGAGCTTCTCTGACTCCCCCTGCCACTTGCTCACCTATCGTAGTAGCAAGGACAAACGGGAGGGGAAAGGGGTTGGTTGTCATCGTCGAGAGAGAAGTGGGGGGGGGGGGGGGGGGGGGGGGGGGGGGGGGCAGGGGGAGGGGGGTGATCGTAGCCAGTGGACATCTAGGGTTCATCCATCCCCGGGTTTACCATGTGGATATGGATAGGTATTTAGGATACTGCGCTTGGTGCTGAGATCATCACCCACAGCAGCTGGGGGGGGGGGGGGGGGGGGTGAAGCGCAAAGTATTAGGTGATATACGGGTGGAAATTGTGCAACAGGGGGGGAGAGGGGTTGTCATTATCGTCGAGCAGGGGGGGTGGGGGGAATATGTGGATATGGGGTGAGTGGGGTGAACAAAGCAAAGGATCAGGTACGTACGTAAGGTTAGCGGGAGGCGGGTGGGGTTGTTGCCGTCGTTGAGAGGAGTGGGGGGGGGAGAGGATGGTGGGGGGGGGGGGGGTGGCAGGGAGGTGAGGTTGCGTTAGGTGGGGTGCGGTGGGTGGTGCGGCAAAAAAAAAAGCAGGGCAAGATCAACGAGAGGGGAGGGCTGTTGCCGTCGAAGAGAGGAGTGTGGGGGGTGGGGTGGGGGGCCGTCGGGGGGGAGGGGGGGAGGGGTACTCGATCGGAGGGAGATGTACTCGATCCCATGCATGGCCGTAGTCGTATGACCATAGAGACCCTCGCATCCCTACAATGTCGTGACGGAGCATGTCGGGTTTTCACCGACCAGGCTGACATTGCTTTCACCAAGCGCGAAGCGCCGTGAGGTGTCCGGCGAGTCGCACGAAGGGTAGCTGCATCCTACTAAGAACTGCTTGGGACGCGGACTTGCATGTGGATGACAGCTTCAATGAGCTAAATTTAATTTCCGGTGTACCCACTTCCAGAGACAGCAATGGGAGTTTCCGGTGTACCCACTTCCAGAGACAGCAATGGGAGTACTATGTAACTGCCTGAAGAGGCAGAGTATCAAGAAAAAGTAAAATTTACAAAATTACAGAAATGCATAATTGCCAATTGCTAAATGGCCAAAGTGCAAGATGACACAATTACAGTAGTACACATGAGCAAAAATGCCAAATTATCGAAGCGCAAAAAAATTATCAGATTGTCAATTTACGAAAATACGAAACTATCCTGGTACCACATTATAAATTTACAAAAATGCAAAAGTACAAAACTAGCACAACTCCGAAACACTAAAACCCACAACTCTACGAAAACGAAACAAAATCACAAAATAAAACTAAAAACTACACAAAGTGTGTAAAATCACAAGGCTAGACTCTTGAAACGTCGGCCACCCCTGTCACCAGATCAAACGAGGATCAAAATTACAACGTTTTCAAAAATACAGAAATACAAGAAAACAGCTCAACTTTACAACACCAAAAAAAAAAAAATCCTCAAATATATACCACAAAATCACAGGAATACAGATTTACAAGACTACACCAGATGTGTAAAACTACAACGTCCAGACTCTCGACACGCCGGCCATCCCTCTCACCAGATCAGACGAGGATACGGCGAAGAAAACCGCGTCCGATTCCGTCGCGACGGCCTTAGCAAGGTACGATTTTCCGGTTTCGGGAGGCCCGTAAAGCAAAATACCTTCAAGAACAGAGTAGAGGGCCGAGAGGGGTGTGATTGGGCAGGATGCGTGGGAAGCGGGGGCGGGTAGGGTGATAAACGCCGGCGTTTGCGAAAAAAAAAAAAAAGTGTGCTGACACGCTTCATTTTCTCATAGCGCAAGGCGCCTTACTCTTCGGTGGATCGTCCTGATTGGCTGGTTGGTCAGACGGTTGGTCTCCCCGTTGGTTGGTTGTTAGTTTGGTTTGGTTGATTCATAATTTTACATCGTTGGTGTGCCGTCATTCCCCGCGCATTTGCACGTCGCTCTCCAACCCTCGATGCGGTGTACGTGTACATACATACATCCGCCCCTCCTACTCTCCTTCTGCCTCCCGGCCGCGCCCCCCCCCCCCCCCCCCCCCCCCCCCCCCCCCCCCCCGCTCGCTCCGCCTCCCATCAGCATCAAGCAAATTCCACCCCAACACTCGCGACAACATCAACCAACGTTGATTCTTGTAGCTTCTATACGCTTCACAACTACGCCTACGTTTCGGGGGGACATTTCCTCGGAATTAGATTTTGGATGATATCGACCAAGTTAATCCAGCCAAGCCAAACCAAACCAAGCCAGACCGAACCAAGTCAAGCCAAACCGAATCAAACTAAACCGAACCAGACCAAACAACTAAGTGACACGCAACGCAACAACATCAACATCTACCACCCCCGTCCTTTACCGCCGCCACCACCCGCACCACCCGCACCAACCCCCTCAACACCATTACTACCATCGACACCAACGCCATCACCAACACTACTACGGGGGACCATAGTTCATAGGACCTACGGTACACACAAACACCCATATATTTCCAAATTTTTACCAACAATATTTGGTCCTGTTTACTATGGCCCCCCGTAGTAGAAGCAGCCCCTGTGCCCACCCTGCCAATACCTCTACCTTCCTGTGAAGAGTTGCAAATAACCAAGAACAATACCCATTACACACCACCACCACCACCACCACCACTACCATCACCACCATCACCACGCTCACCCCCAGCACGGCCACGACCAACACCCCCGCCACCACTCTATAGCAACAACCCCGACCCCTCTCCCCTCCTCCCTCACCCTAACCGCTAATCCAAGACCTCCCTCTCCCCGTCAACAGGTGCAACCTAGCCAACTCCCCCCCCCCCCACCACCACCAATCGTATCACGTAGTGTGTACATGGTGAGGCACCCACGAGGCAGATACATAGTAAACCCATTGCTGTCTCTGGAAGTGGCCACGCCAGAAATGGAATCAATCCATTGATGCTGTCATCCACATGCAAGAAAATCCGCATCACAAGCAGTTCTTAGTAGGATGCAGCTCACCCTTCATGTGACTCGCAAAACACCTCACGGCGCTTCGCGCTTGGTGCAAGCAATGTCTGTCTGGTCGGTGAAAACCCGACGTGCTCCGTCCCGGCATTGCAGGGATGCGAGAGGCTATGGCAAGTCTAAAATAACACGGGGCAGTTGACGCCAGCTATCTTCCAATCAAATGGCTGAAATAACGCGAACGGTGGGAGCCATCTTCCAATAAAAAAAGCTGTATTAACGGGAACCACGGGAACCACGGGAAATCACGCCGCACACAAACTAGAAGAAGAAAGACGCAGCTCGCAGCTCGCACACCCGCACTCACGCGACGATTGACCTTCGATCTCGACATATAATCCACCCACGGTCAACGAGCTTGGTACCGGGCAAGGCCAATGAGTGTAAATTATGGCCTGGGTGGTAAAATTGGAATCCGTCGTCTAGGGGGCGACAGGTTGGCCGCGGCGTCCTATGCTCTTCGTCAGAGCTTTCAAAAATTTCTGTTTCGGGCCAACGGAGAGGAATCGAGCGTTTTTGTCGTCTGTTTTTCTACACACCAGCTGCCAAATATGTTTTTAGTAGACGCCTGGCCCACCCACGCCACATATCACCGACCGAGGTGTGAGAACTGTGATACTAGTGTGGGTTGGAGCCTCTAACCAGCGCGCTTCATTCAGAGTTCGTGACGTAATCGTTGGGTTTGTCGATCGATGTCAAACCTGAAAAATGGTCTATTTTTTGCCATCGGAGAGGGGTAGAGATTTTTTGTCGTCTGTCTTCTACAGACCAGTACCAAAATGTTTTTTTATCAGATGCCTGGTCAGCCCACGCCATATATCACCGACCGAGGTGTGAGCACTGTGACACTAGGCGTGGTCGGAGACCTTAACCAGCGCATTCCATTCAGATTTTTCATGACGGTGTCGTTGGTTTTGTCGATCGATGTCTGCCGAGGATTCTCATAAAAGTTGGCTCTAGTCAATGGGAATGACTATACATTGCTCCAGTATCTGCCAGAACAGGGGCTTTACATACATTGCGCGGCGCGCAATTAAAGTCCGCCTAAGCTGTCCCGTGGCGTTTAAAATTTGCCAGGGTCTATGGTCATACGACTACGGCCATGCATGATAGATAATGAGTACACCTCCCCCCCCCCCCCCTACTGTAGGGATGGGAGGGTCTATGGACATATGCCTACGGCCATGCACGATAATGAGTACACACCCCCCCCCCCCCCCGCCCCCCCTACCCCCAACCCCAACCACCCTCACCCTTCCAAGGTCTCCTCTTCCCCGTGAACAGCTGCGGAAACCGTGCGGGGAGGATGACGGCCTCCTTGAGCGTGCTCTTAGCCTGCTCCAACCCCGCTACATCGCTCCACTTCACGTTAGGCTTTTCCGACACGATAGCCCCCTCCAGCGCGCCCCGAAGTTTTTTCTTTTCGTCGTCTCCCGCGTCTTTTTTCTTGTCAGCCGCTGATGCTGTTGCGGCCCCCCTGGTTTTCAACCCCGGAGAAGATGAGGAAATCAGACGAATGTTGATAGGGTTTATATTTAGCGTCTGAGGTATACGACGTGTTTCGGTTATTAGGGAGGACCATAGTAAATAGGACCAAATATTGTTAGTACAAATAGGGAAATATATGGTTTTTTGTGTGTACCGTAGGTCCTATTTACTATGGTCCCCGGTAATAGGATGTAGCTGGTATGTTGTAATAATATTTCCGTGGGTCATTTTTTCCTCGTGAGCCAATTGCAACAGCCCACTCCGGAGCTATTCGAGCCTGTCCTATGACCACAGAAAGCAGTGTGGCGATGAATTAGTGTAAAAACAACAATACCAACAACAACAACAATAATAATGGCCAAGTTTCGTACGCCAGATAGCAGCGAGAACACGATCGCTATCAGATATACCAGGTAGCTGATAAGGCTGTATGGGAGACAGTAGTATGGTAGCAAAAAGAGCAACGCTGGACTGAGGTGGGATAGCGTAGTCGAGAAAGCATGGAAGGACATACACGGCAGCAAAACCAAGAAGATACGCTGTATTTACACAAAATAAAATTGGGGGGGTACAAAACACTAGTAAAAGAAAGGACGGAGAGAAGGGAAGGAATAGCGGTAAGAAAAAAGGTGAAATAGGAGCACTCAGAGACATGCGGGGGGTCAAGATAAGAGATAGGAATGGAAACGTATTTGCACGGCCCAACGTTTCTGCTGCCGGCCAGAGGTACTATTTTCGTTATATTAGTTTGTGGTTTATTTCGCGCGAGCTGGGGCTCACCCTGCGCCCCCGCCGGTCCCCATGCCGTTCTTCGCCGCCGCCTGCTCGTCCACTATCTGCTTCAACGTTTCCGCTCGCTTCATGTACCCGTCCACCCGCTTCATGATCGTCGCCTTCGCCATCTGACAACACCATATCATATGCCATAGTCATCGATATCGGACGATAATCGAGTTCGATACGATATCGATACATTAATTAAAAAATAAAGCGTCGTGATGGATATCGAGCGAGAATCGCGTTCGATATGATATCGACAAATACGTGGTAAAAAAAAGCGTTCGATACGACATCGATATCTATATATTTCAAAGCGTCGATACGATCATCGCTGCCTTCGCCATCTGATAACGCCATATCATAGATCAAAGTCATGAATATCGGGCGTTATTAATAATAGAGTTCGATACGATATCGATACAGGAAAAATCAACTCATCGTGATGGATATCGGAACGAGAAGCAGTTTCGATACGATCGATGATATATCACCACTTCAGTGAAGATGAAGATGAAGACGAGACCGAAAACGAATCAAATGAAGGCGAACGCCGCGTTCGCCTATTATTACGGGGGGGCATAGTAAATAGGACCTACAATAGTACACACAAAAACCTACATATTTCCTTATTTTTACTCACAATAGTTGGTCCTAGTTACTATGGTCCCCCCTAAAAATAGGACGCAACTTGTTGTGTTCGTACCAGGTATCAAGTACGTCAGTTACTGGTACGAGCTACACACCAGGTACGAGTACGTACATACAGCTGTAGTATAGGAGTGCTGATGTGGCAACGGGTAACCAAACAACAAAAGCCAAGAACCAAGAACCTCACGTTTTTACAGTCAAAATGTATACTGGTAGTCCAAACTATTATTATTACGGGGGTCCATAGTTAACAGGACCTATGGTATACATAAAAACCTATATATTTACCTAGTTTTATTAAGAATATTTGGTCCTATTTACTACGGTCCCCCGAAATAATAGTAACTATTAATACTCGTACAGACATCTAGTTTTATACTGGTACCTACAGCAGCAGCAGCAGCAGCAGCAGTTAGTTGCTGTAACTGTCTGCTCTGCACCTGAAGGTTTGGAAAGCGTTGGAAAAATGAAATATCGAAGTTCTGCGTTTTGGGCACGTTCTCGGGGCGGCAAAGCTCCTTTGGGAAACTCCGCATGATTCTTGCAGCCTGCAGCAGCAGGTCGTTGACATTGCATTGAACAGGACACAAGCATTGAATACGATACGATAAAAGAGTGCTTGCGGTATCATATAGGATTACCATCAACAGCAGGAAGTCCATTCGTTGAGTGATCATAAACACGACGGATGAAACACATATGAGAATGACGTGTCAGACACGCCTTGCGGCTGAGGAGCTCGAGGAACGCAAGAAGCCGCACTCAGCGCCTCCGCCGCCAACTGCTGCTGCTGCTGTTGCTGCTGCTGCTGCTGCTGCTGCTGCTGCTGCTGCTGCTGCTGCTGCTGCTGCTGCTGCTGCTGCTGGTTTTGCTGTGTTGCATCTCCCCGTAGGTAAAAATGGGTAATTCTATTCCGCCGCTCATATTCCATCACGAATACTGTGAATACCTGGTACTGGATACTGAGGGCAGCAGACGATGCTCGCAGTTCCGCAACAATAGCAAGAAAAGGGCCGGAACAACGCAAAAACGTCCACAGACGGGGCGAGCACCCACCGGGTTTGACTCGTACTTGAGCCCCGTCATGAAGTACTCCAACGACTTCTTGTACAGCCCCAGGGCAATCTCGTACTCCTGGGCCGTGTCCGCAGCGATCGCGTCCTTGACCGTGTCAATCGCCTTCGGAATGAAGGAATTCTCCATGATACTTTCCTTCCCTCCTTACCACGCAACGTTTTTCAACTTCGCGGAATTCGTCGGCAAATTAACGCAGCAGAGCGCGTGCACATCCACGCGCGAGCCTTGGTAGTCCTGTGTTCGCGGCTGGCTGAGAAGTACAAAGCAAGAAAGAAAAAGAAACCTCAAACACAGCGACAGTGCTCGTGGTTTTACGACTGAGTACAAACGAGATTTGGGCGAAATGACGAGAAACGCCACTGAAGAATATCGAAACCCTTTTTTGTGAAACCGAATTTTGCGGCGGAAATATCTCCGGTGCGGCGCGCTATCATCGCCAATTGATCATCGCATCGTATCATAGTATCCTACCAGGTACATGCTCATCCTGTTCACACAGCTACTCGGGCTAGGAGAGAGCTCCGCATGGAGATAACTGAGCTTGACTCTGCACAGGGTAAGTACAGTTTTGGAGTACGAGGTATGAAAGATGTGGCGAATTTTGAATATGACAGGAAAACATGGGCGCTTGCATGTACCTGGTATGCATTATGCATGCATCTTCCACACGAATCGAAGATATATGCGCACACGCGCACACGACTTAGGCGCATATCATACAAGTTGTACACCAGAGACTATTGGTGGAGCTAGAGAAACAAGGAGTGCGACAAACTGAACAATGCGTCACTCCATCCTGTCGTTGTTGACGCTTCGATACCGTCGCGTCCACTACTCGTATGTTGGCCGTTGACGACACCGGCATCAAGATATACAGACACGTGCAAATTAAAGAAACAAAATAACCGTAGAACAACTACATTACCGACAGTAACCGTACATGTCATATCCCTACGAGTATATTTCGCATATACGACGGTTTGGTACAAACATGACGCTCAGTTTCGTATACGTAATACTGTGTTTGACTCGTCTTCCACGCCTTTTTGTCTTAGACTCTCACCTTCAACTCCTCCCTACTCCGTCGCGCGAACGCTAGCGGCGAGGTGGATATGGGAGTCGCTTTGGTCCGTCCGACGTCACGCACGAATGGACATCCTCGACGTTGCCCTGTTCGACGAGCCCGAAGGCGTGGCGGCGGCAGTGGCAGCAGCAGAGACAGCCACTGCCCGAACGATCGCGCGATGGCTTTTCACGGCCAAGGACGGGCGGGTCATGAAAAAATCCGCTAACAACGCTAGCGTCGGGGCGCTGAAGCAGGCCCTCCTTGGCAGGGTTCTCCGTGGAGCTATGGATGGGGACAAGGGATCAGCGAAGCGAATATTCGCAACGGCCCTTCTAACGTCAGGCGAGAGCGTGCCGCTTGATGAAGACACGTGGGCTTCTCTGATTGTTGGAGGAGGCGGCGGCCGAGAGAGAGTCACGGCCGTGACGGCACTGTTCCCCGTCGACCCAATGGAATCTCGTCGCGGGTCCCGCCAGAGGGTCGCGTGCGAATACCGAACAAAGGGTGACATCACGGTGGTACCCGCCCGGGTGAGCAGCTCCTTTGCGGTGCCGATGCAAGCGTCTACAACAACGTGGATCGTTGTGTCTCCCGGCCTCCTGCGAGAAGCGGAGGAAGCCCCAAAGCCTCAAGACCAAGATCAAGACCAGGACCACGAGAAAAATGCTCCGGCGGGAGGGGGGACAAGCTTGAACGGTCGCTTGGTCTCGAGGGTTAAATCCACGAACCGAGAAGTAGAGGCCAAGCTACGCGGCATCGTGCAGTGGGTCCAGGAGGTTCGGAGAGTACACGTCCTGAGCATGACCGCCATGTTCACGGTGCTGCCCTCTCCAGGAGCCGGCGCGCCCGGGGTCTGGCTGGAGCAAGCGCTAGACGTACGGGTGGTGCCGCAGGAAACGAAAATGATGACCACGCCAATTGCTGGTTCTCATAGGATTCCTCCGATGGAGAGAACCTTTCAAGACTACGCCGGCGAGGGGCAGCACTTGATTGCAAAGCTTGGTCCACCAGGGGGTACGGACACGGAGCGGGCGGACTCGTCGGCGAGCGGACCTCAGCGCTCGTCGGAGACTGGTGTCAAGCCTAGCAAGGAGAACGAATGGTCGCAAAGGGCTAGGGCCGAAACAGACATGTCGATGCCGACGAAGCGATCTGCGAGCATCACCTTTTGTGTCCCCAACAGTGGAACATCGTCTCCAACATTGATGACGACATCTTCCGCAAGTTCCCCTACACTGGACAATAGCATATCTACCGCAGCTATTCATTCTAGCGCTGTCGCTGCTGCCGCCGCTGCCGATACCCCCGCCGCCAACACCGCCGCCACCGCCGCCGCCCCTCCTAACGCTTTGTTTTCGTCGATGGGCGAGCAAACAAGGTCAGAACAAAGCGAAGGCGGCGCGGAAAGTGTGCTTCGCCGAGGTAACAGTGCGGGCTCGGAGTTTCCCTTGGCCGCGACCGCCGATGTCAGGCGTCAGCGAGGACGCTCATTGACTGGGGCGGCAGTTTCGCTTCATGGCCACCGTGCGCTCAAGAGATGTGCCGGCGATTTTTGCGCGTTTCAAGCACCGTCGGAACTCCCAGCGCAGACGCCGAAACGAGAAAAAGACAGTGGCGATGGCAGGCCCGATGGAGGGGTTGAGCTGGATTGGACCAGCATAAGCGCGCCTAAGGAGGGAAGTGCTTTGCTAGAGTTTTCCCGGCCGGCATCGCCCACGGGGCCGCCAAACCAAGGGGAGTCGTTTTCCCTGACGTTTAAATCGGTCGGTCTCGCCCGCATGGAGGCCGATCGAGGGCAAGACGGCCATTGGGGAGAGCACCTTCAAAAGTGTTGGCGAGATGGTGTGGGTAGGAGGACCGGACTGGAAGGGTTGGGCCCGGCGGAGATGTATGAAGAGGTGAGCGGGACTCCGAAAACATCAATCTTTTGTCTGCGAGGACAAGGTTTTCAAATCTTGTTTGTCGGTCCCAGCGTTGCAGGAGCTTCGGCGACAAGATATTTTTCTACTCTACCTCTACCATGATAATGGAAACTAATAGCACCCTTCCGTTCACAGGCAGGAGCTCTGCAACATCGAGTCACGCCACTAGAGGAGTGTACCTACCCCCCCCCCCCCCCCCTGCGTGATATCGAGTACACTCCCCCCGCTTGCCCCCCCCCGAGCGGTAAGAGGGGCGGTAAAGCCGGTAAAAGGCAATGTGAACCAAAAGCTAAACAGTCGCAGCCATTTTTCCATTCTAATGTCAATAGGATCGTTCGGTTGTCTCGAAGGGAGTGAAGGCGATTTACAGCACTACGGAACAGAGAGCTTTGGCGTTTTGTGGTGATCGGCTGGAGTTTTGTGGTGATCGGCTGGACACCACTTTCTCGTTGAGGGCGCAATCTAATCCACATCGTCGTATGCACCAATGTCCTTTCCAAACCGTCTGTTCTATGCCTGGGGACAATACTTTACAGGAGTTACACCACCACCACCACCATCAACAACAACAACAACAAACATGCGTGAAAGCCTTTCGTGCGTCGGACATATCAGATTCCCATCTCGACGCGTGCTACGGTAGGCGTAAGCTATATAACACCCAAAATGTATTAGGCTTCCTCACTTGCGGAACTCCGTACCCCAATACCTGCAGTAGTAGCACCCAAAAGCTGATTTTTGAGAAAAGCTAAGAGTGCATCTCGAGGAGCAACCCCGAAGTCTATTGAGAGGTACATCACCGGGATTTGTCTTATAGATATATTACAAATGACAGCGGCTTCAGTCGAGATGTAACGTTCTTCCGTAGTATTGTTACTCCAACGATGTTGGGTTAAAGGAGCCCGGTCAGTCCCAGTGACATATTTTGGCCCAAAAGTGCTATTGTACCCTTGTCGCAGCAGCTCTTTTCGTTGGTCACTCGTGGCTCAGATATTTCGGGGCTGATACATCCCTGATAGGAGTTCATTGCACGATGTAGAGGAGGTTTTCCGGATGAGATCACTATGGCACAAATCTTGCGCACGTGTCTTTGCCGGGTGGCATCTGTGTGATACGGTCCTCACACAACATATCATAGCGGCTAGCGTGGGATCTAGATCACGATTTAGTTCAGGATCTGATCTAGATCATGATTTAGATCATGATTTAGATCGTGATATATCCGGTGTGTCCAACGTTTTGCGCGTTCCGTCTACAGTCAGGAAGTCCGCAGCACCACGAATTAAAACAGAACCTTACGCTAAGCGGCACTGAACCAGTCCTCGTTAAACGCGATCCGATTCGACGTCCAACCCTCCCCCCCTTTCACACCGTCTGCTCTGGGGCAACAACAGCGTGTCCCGATGTCGACTTATTTTCGCAACTTATCGTCTTTTCGCAGGTTTCTGTGTGTCAGTCGTGCTACGACGTCTACCGACGACTGGATAAGCTGCGAGACGATAGTACCCGTGGCGGTGTTCGAGGATCGGGCGGAATCGACGCTCTTGCGATGGTCGCGAGCGGGAGGCGCGCGGCCGCCGTAGAGATCGGCGCGGCAACGCTGAACGCAGAGGTGACAGCGATGCTGCGGGACGTGCACGCAAGAACAGGGAAGTCGGGAAACGACGCAAGTATAATCTGGCGAAGGCGGTTAAGGTATGAAATTACCAAGGCTCTCACGAGTCATGATTGGACCTACGGGTTGGGTCAGGATTTTTTTGTATCTCACGGGTCGGGTCGGGTCGCGTCGACTCGGGTCGACTCGGGTCAAGTCAGGAGGTTTTCGAACTCTCACGGGTCGGGTCTGGTCGGGTCACCCTTACCCGACCCGACTCGACCCGAACTGACTCGCGAGGCTTGACCCGACTCGTGAACAGCGCCAACGACAGTGACTGCACTATATGTTGGAACATTATCATAGCTAAATAACCTGCCCTTGCACACAAGCACTCGTAGTGTACGTAGCCCGCACACAAACACGGATTAGCACGGCAACAGTACAGGGCACGTGGCAGCACTTAGTAAAACTCGGAAGTCAGAAACTTTCACACGTTGGACATATCACGATCTATCTGATCTGCCTATAGTAGATCATCTAGATCCTATATAGATTACCTGCCGCTATGAGTCGCTGTGCAGGAGATGCATAGTACAGCTCCAATCCGGGAATGATGCCCTGGATCATGCAGACTATTCGGCTCCCACCCCGCAAGATGGGCTAGACTATACAGATCATGCGGGTCAGTCCGCCCTGTATCTATAGATCATGAAGTGGAGATCGGTGACCTTGTCCAAATGTCGTGGAAACTTTGGCTCGGCTTTTGCAAGGAACGTACTTGCAAGAGAATCTCTTCTTCAAATGTTGGGGTTAGTGCAGGGCGCACCCTCCCCCAAAATATGAAATGTTAACAAACGCAGGAATGAACACGAGTCTGGCCCATAACAAGAGTTTTTTGAGTGGTATCGAGCACTATAAACCGCTATGGACGGATATATAAGTACCGTTGGGCTACAAAGATGAGGGCCAAACGGCCCTTGCATCTCCGTCCGGACGGGAACCTGGTATCGAATACCTGACGCTTAACGTAAAAAGGGCGTTTGAGAATAACCTGGCTGGGTTGGGGTTCTTGTAGTCTGTTTCCCATATAGTAGCAATCCCAACGCATGAAAAATTAATTGTTGTGGGAAAAAGTGACCCAAAAGATGTTTCTAAATAGAAGTAATATTGGGCTGGGTAACTCTGTTCTGGGTAACTCTGTTCTATGAAGCAATATGTCTCACGTGCAAGATGACGTATGACCTTCTCTTTGTATAGCACACCGGTGTTACTGAAGCACGAGCCCCGTATGCAAGTACGACCCCCCCCCCCAGCCCGTATGCAACGTTTCGACCCCCCCCCCCGCATGATAATGAGTACACCCCCCCCCCCCTATATTATATACCTGGTATATTATAAGTTGGGTTGGCGTCGGTTGGGGACGACGCTGTAAAAAGCGCCTCTCACTGCGTGAGCTAGACAACCAGCGTAGCCTTCTTTTTTACGGGAACGATGGCTGGCGGTCGAGTTAGATCATTTTTGTGCGGGGAGAACCCTAACTCCGTACAAGGAGGATGATCGTATCACGTAGTGTGTGTATGGTAAGGCACCCACGAGGCAGTCACATAATAAACCCATTGCTGTCTCTGGAAGTGACCGCATCAGAAAATAGTCAAGTCATTGACGATGACGCTGTTATCCATATGCAGGAAAACCCGCCTCCGAAGCGGTTCTTAGGAGGATGCAGCTCACCCTTCATGCGACTCGCCGAACATAACACAGCGCTTCGCGCTTGGTGCAAGCAATGTGAGCCTGGTCGGTGAAAACCCGACGTGCTCCGTGCCAGCATTGTAGGGATGCGAGGGTCTATGATAATGAGTACATCCCCCTCCCGCCGCGACCGCCGTCCCTCCGTCGTGCTCCCCAGCAAGAGCAAGAGCGGCCACGAAATCGAGTGCGCCACGGCGCAAAGCCAGGCAATCCTTACGAATCGGCTATCCCGACCAAAACCACAGGCACAGCAGACGACTGACGAAGAGTTCGTGTGCCCTCGGATTCCCAAGAGGCGAGTGAGGAGCCAGGGCGGCACCGAGGAGTACACACATAGCCACTTCCAGCGGCGCTCGAGCGCCCCGTGCGGCTTGCCCGCGCTGATGCGCCGCGGTGGCGATCCCACGACTCGCGGCGCTCCGTGGGAACAGATGGGGCCAATCAGCCGACACAGCGAGGAGGAGGGCGTCGATATTGGCGGAGTCCTTCCTCATGGAACGCCACGGCGGACGGCGTGGCCGTTTCATCGAAACGCCCCTGGAGATGAAACCCCTGCAGACGGTTCGGACAATGGAGTTGTCCCCCGCCGGTGCAACATCAACACGGAGCCTTCCGGCGGCGGTGGCGGTGGTGGCGACGGTGGCGGCGGTCTTAGCAGTGGCGGCGGCGGTGGCGACGGTGATGGCGGAGGTGGTGGTGGAGTTAGCGGTAGCGTCGGCGCAGACAGCGGTAGTGGTAGCGGTGGCGGCGGCGAGCCGAGCGACCGCGGGTCAAGGGCAACCATCTGCGCGATCGAGGCCATGCTGAAGGCGGGGAGCGACAGCTACCTCCCGGCTTGCGCCCGCGACTTGCCCGAGGCGGCGGATGTTCTCGGACCCAGGCCAATACTGCCCTCCGGGTTGAATAGAGAAAAGGGAGCAGAGAGACCCCAATATAACGCTGGGAATCATGGCAGGCGATCGAGACGACGGGACAAGAACAGAGCGAGGGGGGGTGATCGATCCCCTGGTTCAGTCGGCGCGGGGGATCGTCCGACTCAGGAAGGGGCGGAGGTGGAATCGCCGCGAAAAACATCGGGCAGGTCAAGGACGGAGAGAGCAGAGGAAAGGTTTTTGCATCCGTGGCAGCGGGCCCTCGAGGCCAACAAGAGAGCCGCTGCCGCCGCCCCGGAAGGAGAAGAGCGCGAAACCACACTGGCGACAGAACAGCGACGCAGGCGGGATGCACGAGGGGCGGCGACGGCGTCGCAAGGCTGTCGGATGGCGGGCAAGCGGGTCGCTGAGCGCCTGGGTCGACACCACCACCACCACCAACGCAACCGTCGCCGCAACCCAAAACGACGATCTCGTCGAAACGACAACGGCAACACCGGAGGAGAGGACGCGGGACTTATTCCCGCCGAAGGGAGCATTCAAGATGGCACGCGGTTGAGGGGTCGAGAGACTGGGGAACCTCAGGGTGGCATCTACGCCAACGTAGACTCCCCGCGCGAGTACGCACACACAAGCGGAGGAGATACCGCTGACGGAAAAGCTAACGCTCATGCTACCGCCTGCGCTAACGCTAACCCCAACGCTGCTGCCGCTGCAACCGGCAACGATTGCCTTCACCAGATGCGAGACGCCCTCGGCTGGGCGCGAAAAAACGCTCGGCGCGCTTGTGAAGCGGCTGAGAGACGGAGGCGTCGCTGTACAAGGCGCGCCGGCAACGGTTTGGGGCCAAAGCGTGGGAGGTTGTGAGACTGGTGAACGAAATTCGGAGACGGTTAGCGGCATTCGAAGACGAAGGCGTAACTCTAGGTATGGAAAATGAACGTTCCGAGCAGCAGCAGCAGCAGCAGCAGCAGCAACAACAACAGCTGCGGCTGCTGCTGCAGGTCAAAATGCTAAGTTTACTTCTCTACGGTCGAAATGTGACGCCGCCTGTGACTCGTTTGAGGCCGAATTCGGCCGATTGATCGACCAACTCACGGTGACTGCCAGGAAACACATCCGCTACCCGGAGGACCCACCTCTTGTTGGTGCCGGAGGTAGCAGCTGCGCCACGACCTCCAGGGAGGGGAAAAAGGACCGACCTGTCGGTGACGTCTTCGGGCAACCGGCCGGGGATGCTCTTTCGGCGCTGCTGCTGCCACCAACCCCAAAAATAGCCGCTGGAACAGCAAGCGCGTCAAGCTTCGGCCTGTGCCCCTCGTGTTTGACTCTGCCCGTGGTAAGGCGATGCCTGGACTGTGACGGCAGCCACGCGAACAGGGACAGATGTGCCGGATGCTTCGCTAGAGACCACCGCGACGCCAGCCGGCGCAACCACCGGTTTCTACGCATCAGCGATGGCGGTGGCGGTGGCGGGGGCGGCGGGCGGTAGCAATGGTAGCAATGGTAGCGACGGTAGCAACGGTACCGGAGAGACGGGAAGCGCCCCCTTACAATTACAGGGTGGCGCTGGAAGGGGAGATGGAGGGAAGGGGGCGGCTACGCATCAAACACGTCGGACCGAAAACCCCAATGGTTCCGCGCGGTGTCCGGGGTGCGGTGACCTTTCAGTCGCTCGTCGCTGTCGAGATTGCCGCGTCGATGCGTGCGCCGCGTGTCACTTCTTGGCTCACCGGTCTCCTAGTAGACAGGCCCACGTGACGGAGTTCATAGGGGAAGCGGCGGTAGCAATGCAGGAAGCACTCCATTTACGGACCGAAGGTGGCAGCAGAATAAGCGGAGACAATGTGGGCGGGGCGGGGATGGCGCCCTCTCCGCGAAGCTCGCCGTCTAAATCTGCACGCAACGTAGGCGGCGGTGACAGTAGTGATATCGTTAGCAATCGCGTCAAGCTAGGGGGGGTAAACGGGGTATTTGGGAAATATGCGGCGCAATCGTTGGCTGAGGTACGACGGGGCATCGAAGCCCCGGTGGTCCCGCCGCTTGTTTCTGATTCGTCGACGCGTTTCCGGCCTCCTTTTTGCGGTTCGTCGGGCAGGAGTCTAGACCTGGCAAGCAATAAAGGATTTCGGTCGGAGGAATCGCCTGGGGGGGGGGGGGTAGAGGTAGTGGTGGTTCGTTAGAGGGTGGGAAGCGAGATCCTGCTGAAGGGGGAGGAGGAGGACGACACACTCGTGGTAGTGATCACGAGGAAGGGGTGGATATCGAACTTAGTAATCGAGACCATGATGCATTGGACGGAGTTTGTGAAGGGGAAGAAAACGGTATCGGAAGTGCAGCAGGCTTTCCGAACGTTAGCAGGAGAGGAGGCGAAGGGCGCCGCGGGTATTGGGGTGGTAGCTGTGAGGAAGGAGGGGAAAGCGAAGCGAACGAAGCAAGCGAAGTCGCAGCAATGTTCCCGGAAATTCACACGGCGGAAATAACCAAGGCGAGCGATGATCCCACGAACCTTGGCGATGGTGGGCATGGACACGGGGGGGGCAAGGCCGGCAGTTGCGACAAAGGAGGGGGGGGGAACGAAACTGCCGAGGACAAGGAAAATGAAACAGTCGACGAACCGCACGAGGAGGAAGAAGCTGATGATGCCACGGACGGTGTCGCTCGTTCTGCTAAGGACGGCGATGATGAAGGCGGAGGGCGCAGACGCGGCGGCAGTCGAAAACCGAGGGAAGTGAACGAGAACGGCGCTGGGGGGCTGGAGAAAGTCGATAGGGGGGACAGAGCGGCCGAAAAAGCTGATGAGACGAACGGCGTCGCTCCTTTTGCTGAGAATGAACGCGATGCTGAAGGCGGGGGGAACAGCAGCGGAGGCAGCATTGGAGGACGAGGGGGCGTGGGTGGGGACGACGATGCAAGACCGGAGGAAGTCGGGTAGGGTGGAGGGGGAAGCCGATAAGAAGGAGGACGCGGCCGGCAGCGCGTCATGTTCTGCGACCAGCGAAGGCAGCGAAGAAGACACTGAGGACGAAGGAATGGTAAGGGCCGAGCGGTTCGTGTTTCGACCCTTGCATATCGTCTTGGAAAAAATAAAATGTAGTCTTTAGATATTTTCACAGTAGGGTGGGGAACTTGCTGGCTATTCTGATGTTGCAACGGGAACTATGGGTTAAATTGACACACGACAAGAATTTTGCACGTGGAGGTGTGGTGAGCTTAAGCTTTATTTTTATCAATCCTCCGGAGGATTAAAAAAATCAAAAATGCTTATACACATATTGTGTATTTCTGTATCTGTGCAATCAATGCGACAGTACGAGACAGCACTTCAGAAGTTGGGAGTCAACACAATGAGTTCCGGTGCTGCCCTTTCGAACAGAGCTCGGTGACATGCGAGGAGGCAGGACGTCAAAAACCAAATATGGCGATCCCCGGTAGTACGTACGTAGGGAAACACTGCGTCTCAAGTACTGTAAAACTATCCAAGAAACACAACATCAGCCGCCGACGGAAAGTCAAGCACTGCTAGCTACTGCTATGTCCCTAAATGCGGTGAGCATCTATGTTGAATATATACACAAGAGGTCCTTATATTGAGGGAGACGATGGTGATAGTAAAAAATGTTCAGGTCTCCGCCCGCACTAAAAATACTACCACATGCTGACAATGGCAAGCGGCCCACTGAGTTGTAAATCCGGAGTCGGTGTGTTATTGAACAATTACACTACTATTACGGGGGTCCATAGTTAATAGGACCTATGGTATACATAAAAACCTATATATTTAACTATTTTTACTAACAATATTTGGTCATATTTACTATGGACCCCCGTAATAGTCATCGATGTTAATCCAATCAACCGAATAATTCTCAGCCATCATGTTTACTTGTTGCATGGTGTCACATAAACCACCAGCAAAAATGTCAAGTTGGCGTCGCCGTATCGCTTGGGTTTCCAACGATTCCCTGTCGTTTGAGAATATAACGGTCCCCTATGGCTTGAGTTTTGACGGATCCTTGTCGCTTAGGACTTTTAAGGTCACCTACGAACTTCGTGTCGCTTAGATATCTAACGGCCCCTTACCGCCTGGATTTATGACTGTCTCATATCGCCTAATTATCTGACAGCTTCCTATTGGTTGGAAATATAATGTTCCCCATCACTTGGATTTCTGTCGGTCCGCTATTGCTTGCAAAATCATGCCGGTTCCCTATCGCTTGGATTTCGAACGGTCCCGTATCGCTTAGATTTTGAACGGTCCCCTAGCGGCTGGATATCTAACGAACCCCTACCACTTGGATGTCTAACGAACCTTCGTCGCTTGGATCTCCAACGGTCTCCTTGCGCTTGGATATCTAGCGGTTCCCTATCGCTTGAATACCTAACGGGTTACCAGGTATTATCGTTTGGGTTCCCAGTGGTCCCCTGACGCTTCAATATCTGATGATCCCTTACGGTTTGAATATCTAACGGGCCCTTATGGCTTGGAGTTTAGGTAGCGTCCCCCTAAAGCTTGGAGATCTAACGGGTCAATATCGCTTGGATTTTCATCGGTCCCCTATCGCTTGGATTTCTAACGGCTCTCTACGGCTTGAACTTCTAACGGTCCCCTACCGGTTGGAAGTCCACTTTTTTCTGTTCACTTCGATTTTGTGACGGCTCCTTGTCGCTTGGACTCCCAGCGTGCCCCTATCGCTTTGAATGTTAACGGCTTCCTCTCTCTAGAACTTCTGACGGTCCTCCATCGCGCCGCCCCCGTGTCGCCTGCGTTGTCCACCACCCCTGTAAACCGGTACACACGAAAATACCGACGACCAAGCAGATGTGGAGTCCCTTGAACATCGCCACGGTAGGCTTGGACGTTATAGCCAGTGAGGACGAAGACGATCAAGCGTCGTCCGTATCACATCAGTTGTTGTGCACGCCGCATAATGAGGTGGTCGACGAAAATGTCGACGACGATGATGGCGTCCCGACCAGCCAGGAAGAAGACGACCAAGCGCCATGCTTGTCACAGCTGCGCACACCACGTGAGAGGATGACTGGCAATCACACTGACGTCTCGGCCAGTCAGAAGGAAGACGACCAAGTGTCACCCTTTTCACAGCCGTTGTGCACACCACGCAAGGGGGTTCATGCCAATGGCGATGGTCTCTCGACCACTCAGGACGAAGACGACCTAGCGCCATCTTTGCCACAGACTGGCACGCCGCGACGAAAGGAGATCGGTGGCAACGACGATGACGTCTCGGCCTGCCAGGAGGAAGACGACCAAGCGTCGCCCTTGTCACAGCACCTGTTGTGCACACCGCGCAAGAAGATCGACAAAAACGACAATGATAGTATCCCGGCCAGCCAAGAGGAAGGCGACCACACGTCTCCCGCGACACCGCAGCTGTGCACGCCACGCAAGGAGCCCGACGACAAGGGCAGTAGTTTCCGCCTCTCGTACAGTCTGAAGGAAGGCCAGATATCACCCGGGCTACAAGCGTGCGTACCCCGCCAGGAAGACGGCGACAATGCCAACGACTACGACTATTGCCTCTCGGCCATTCAAGAGGAAGACCAGGCACTATCCCGTGTCACAAGTGTGGACCCCACGCAAGGAGAACGAGGCCAACAACGAGCAGGAATAGGAGGCGGTGCCGGGTAGGATACGGGCTCCACCTCTAGAGAACGAGGGGGGGGGGGAAGGGGGCGTGTGCCCATGTCATGCATGGCCGTAGTCGTACGACCATATACCCTCGCATCCCTACAATCCCGAGACGGAGAACGTCGGGTTTTCACCGACCAGGCAAGACAGTGCTTGCACCAAGCGCGAAGCGCCGTGAGTTGTTGGGCGAGTCGCATGAAGGGTGAGCGGCATCCTACTAAACACCGGAGGTGTAGTGGAACATCTTGCATCGGGGGGAGGGGGTGGAGATAAGAAGGGAGCCGGTGCCGGGTAGGGTACGGACTCCACCTCAAGAAGGTGAAGAGAGCGAACGGGGTGGGTGGGGGGGCATCGTGGGGGCAAAGGGAGAGCTGACGCGGAACATGTTCAGAAGAGACTTAACATAAGCGCTTCTCTGCAGCACGTTCACCTAAAAACGATTCCGGGTGAAGCCTCTGGAGACCGTCATCGGTCAGTCAACTGAGTGTGCCACCAGTTGTATTATCTAAATGGGACAAGCAAGTTGCCGACGGGGTTGATCGACAAATATCCATACAACCTCTGAGAGATGTAAGTGCCGGTAGCGGTTGTCATAGCCAGCGGCACATCTGTATTCTTAACATTATTAACAGAGGGAAAATCGATCGGAAGTTTTCCCTGTTTGTTTTTTAGAGGGCCAGTCGAGGGGTCAAACGTACCCCTGATTTTAGAGGGAAAATCTATCAAAATTATACCCTGGACTTCAGAGGGGGAAGTCGATCGGAAATTAACCCTGGAATCGTTGGGGAAGACCAATCTCACTGTAGGGATTTTCTGGCGGGTTGAGCTCCTCGAGTGAGCAAAATTTCCCGGTTTGTATCATACTTCTACTTCTGTAGTATATTTGTTTTAGGACTAGCGCATAGAAATCTTGAGCAGGATGCGCGAATGAAGTTGTTTAAGGCCGTGTTGCGGGTGAAAGACATTGAGCTCATGTGGGGAGCTCAGAAAATAATAAGCACCGCCGCCACCGTGGCATTGCTCTCGCAAAGTCGATCGGATGTTGATACCTGGTTTTAGAGTGGAAGTGGAGGGACTATTTACCCTAGTTTTCAGAGGGGTAAGGTCGATGGGACATTTAGCTTTTAGTTTAGAAGGTAGATCGATCGGACGTTTACACTGGTTTCAAGAGAGGACATCGACAGGACAAAATATACCTGGTACATTTTTTACTTCCGGCTGGAGGTGGCTGTGATGCTCTTCCAAAGCCCTATAATACCTGCGTTCGAATGCTACTGCTGCTGCTGCTCGGGTCTCGCGCAGCAAATCGAACACCTCCACATCTACCAAGCATAAATGAACCGTTCCCACCTCGGATAGATGATCATCTGCAGATAGATCATCTACAGTAGATCCTAACCGGTGCGGTTACGAGACTCTGCGCAGGATCTATCTGCAGAGTACATATCCAACCCAGGAAACATGTGCCGACTCATGCAGGTTACATGGCTTCCACCTGGCAACATGAGCTACGTACCGTAGCTGTCACAGATCAGGAATATATCCATCTGCCCTGAAAGATCTAGATCAAGATCTGCAGACGATCTGTCGGTAATCTGCCCGATGTGTGAACAAGTACAATCTTCCAAAGGTCATCAGTGAATCAAGTACCCCCGAGTACCAGTCACTTCAGCTTTCAGAACCCTAGGGACTCCCGAGGACTCAGTCATTTCACCTTTCAGTGCCCTAAAAACTCGCGAGGACTCAGCCATTTCACCTTTCAGCACCCTGGGGACTCAGTACATCAAAAGGACTCGGACTCGCGCGAATCATTGACTGAGTCTCGATTCCTCGGACTCGGACTCCTGACGACTTTCGCAATCTTCCAATTATCATCACGGGAGAGAGCGCTCCTTCTGGCTGGTCACTTCACCCTACAGCGGGATAGCACACTGCTGTGTGCCAGGCTACGCGATGCTGCGACGATAAATCAAACAGGTGATCCGTGACCTGAATATATTCAGGGCTCTTTCACGGATCATGACCCGACCCGTGCGTCCGGTTAGGAAGCTTTTGAAATATCACGGGTCGAGTCGGGTCGCTCTCGGAAGCTCTTCAAACTCTCACGGGTCGGGTCGGGTCACCCTTACCCGACCCGCGGGGTTAGACCCGACCCGTGGTCAGCCCTGAAGCTACTGTGCACATGGTACATGCCCGGTTTCTCTGATGCAGGGACATAGCAGGCAGTCAACACCTGCGCTTCACCCTGAGCGCCTACCGCAACGGTATGCAAAACCCAGGACCGGAACTCCGTACGGGAGGTGGAAAAGGTGGCCGACAATACCCTCCCAACCCTCAAGATAAGCTACCCCCTGTCGTTATCCTTGCGCCCCCCCCCCTCGCCAAATATGACGGCATACACGCCACCTACTACCACCGCCACCGTAAATGCTACAGTACAGTATGGCCACGAGCAAGAAAAAAGCAGTAAGAAACTGATACTTGGCTCGTTTTTTTCGAGCCGCTTAGAAATTCGGATCAAGAATTCTCCGGGGGTCGAGAAAACTCGATCCATAAATCGTGCTCAGCAGTGGGGCACACTATATCCTACCAGGTACCTTTTTAGTAGGGGTTTTGCCAAAATCAGGTATACCTGGCCACTTTCGTGCCAAAAACAGTTACATACTGAAATCAAGTACAAAACACACACCAGGAGCCCTGCTATTGGCCAAGCTGACATTGTAACTGATTTTGGCACGAAAAGGGCAAGGTACACCTGATTTTTTATACTTTGTCTAGCTTTCAACTGATTTTGGCCAACTTTGAACAAATCAGAGAGGCCATACGCACACCGTGTTTTCTCTCCGTATGCGTCTGCCCTCCCTCGGTTGAAATTCTTCTGTATTGACGTATAAACTCTGTACTCGGACGTCGTACGTAAAAGTACGTATATACAATGACATGCGTGCGCTGGATTCACTTTGTTTCCTCTGGGGTGTGCAGTGTGCTTCAGTTAGTTGTTGTGTGTACTCTTTTGTTTTCTATGTTCACAGCAGTCTTCACAGCACCATGGACACTCGGCGTTTCGTCTGCACCACCCCGCGTCGAGGTGGTCTCAGGTTTGGTACGGCAAGATCATTTCGTACCGCGCAGGCGGTTCCGCGAGGACGGTCTGGAAGCTTTAAAGCTGTCAATGGGGGGGGGGCGCCAGAGTAAATACTATTGGCGCTCCCGCCGTGGCAAAACAAACGAAGCATATCCGTAGTGACTCTTTGCAGGTTGAAATGGAGCCCGTGGTACCTACACCCTGAAGGAAACAAAACACTTCAGATTTTAGAGGCCATGTGGATTTAGGCGCATTCTTTTTTTGTCGGATTGTCATGGACATCACACCGCTCGTGGCGCGCGTTTTTTACTTGGTTTTAGCATGTACCTGATTTTGGCATTTGCCCTTTTTAGTATGTGATAGCCTACTGCTAACATAACTTCCTAGTAGAGAAAAAGCCTACTGCCATCCTGTCTTCCTAGTATACAATGACTACCTAGTCACTATGAAGCAAAAAAAACTCATGCCAGGCAGGACAGATCATCTACAAATCAGATAGATCATCTACCGTAGATCCTAACCTGGCGCTGTGACATGTTGTGCAGGATCGGCATGGTACAGCTCCTGGCCAGAAAACACGGTGGGCTAGATTATGTTCAGACTGCACGGCCCCCACGCGGCAACACGATGAGTTACACTATATAGGCCATACAGTTCAGGAACATATCTGCCGCGAAATATCTGCCGTAGATCATGAAGTGGGGATTGGTGATCTGCCTGACCTGTGAAAAGGTTTCGGCCTTGAGAAGGAGAGCACGTAGGCGTTTCTTCTTGACGGACCGGGCCCCTTCTGTACAACAATACAACCCCAACCCTGGTGAAATTGAACAAAACTTGAGGGCACGTAGGCCGCAGGATCTCCGCGCAAGCAAACGCACAAATATTTTCGACACCTTTTGCTCCGAAAACAAAAAAAATCCACATAAGGCACCCTGAAAAGAAGCTCCAGATAAGCCCCCTGCCCTTGGGTGTCATTTTCATAGTCGGAATTACGACCAAAACACAGGAGAGAGCAAGACCAAGTCGATCAAATCCCTTCTTGAGCCGAATCCCCCTCCCTCCCCCTCGCGACGCTCTTATCCATGAGCAAGAAAATCCGCTCCACATGCAATTCTTTGCAGGATGCAGCTCACCCTTCACGCCACTGCGCCGAACACCTCACGGCGATTCGCGCTTCGTGCAAGCAATGTCTGCCTGTTCGGCGAAAACCCAACGTGCCCCCCCCCCGTCCCAGCATTGTAGGGACGCGAGGGGCTATGGTCATACGACTACGGTCATGCATGGTATGAGTGCACTCCACCTCCTGCCCCCCCGCCATCCTCTGCCCCGCTTCGTTGTAGCGCTCGGCCGGCAAAAGACAGTGCCATTCAAGAATCCTTAGTCAACCTTTCCGTTATCACCCCTGAAAATATTTCATATTGGAAGCGAAGTTCGCCCGCGTCGTGGTGTCCCTCAAACCCCTCAGTCGCTTCGCTATTAATCCTTCAAAATCTTCGAGAATCTTGCGAGAGCGGAGTGCGTCTAATGTCGCAGTGTCCCCCAAGCCAAAGGTTAGGAACATATACAAGTCTCAAAGTCATCCTTGATGGAAGTGTTCGATCCTGGAAGAGCTAATTTGCGTCCACGTCGCAGTGCCGCTCCAGTTCCTTACTCCAACCACTCCGTTCCGCTCTCATGTCATCCTTGCAAGTCTTCGATCTTCGAGGTGATCTCGTCCATGTTCTCCCGGAGGGCCTGCAAAAAAAAAATTGCGCGATCAAGGCAGCGGGACATGATAGGTGAGGGGGGAGCCGTTACACCTTTTTTCAGGAACCGTACCGAAGTTTTTGGGCACAAATTACGTGGAATTGGTGTGGGATACTTTTTACGCCATTAATAGCACAGGTCAAGACACGCCCTGGTGCTACATACTCTACTAATAATCGTACAGGTGCAGTAGCGGTCCCTCTGTAGTGCCGGTTGAGTATAATAGTGCCGGCTGCACGCTATAGTAGTGCCGGTGTAATCGCTCGGCAATACAGATGGGATTGCTGTAACCAGTGTGGTGGTGTGGTAGTGTTAGAGTGAGTAGTTATTAATAGTGCCGGCTGCCGCTATAATAGTGCCGGTATTGCTGCCTGGCGCATACATACATACATAGAGGGACCGGCACTATAGAGAGACCACTACCGTATTACAGGGGACCATAGTAAATAGGACCTACGGTACACACAAAAAACTATATATTTCCCTATTTTTACTAACAAAATTTGGTCCCATTTACTATGGTCCCCCGCAAATAGCAGATTTTACCGCCGAAAACACACATCCAATTAAACTTCCGAGCTCAGTAGTTTCTCGCCCAAAACCATGTGCGCAGCGATAGTACCACAACGGGGTATAAAAACACCGCGCATAAAAAAAAAGGAAATAAGATAATCAGTGCACAGCGTACCATGACTCTATTGATACCAGGTAAGTGTTTTTGTTTCGTGATCGACGGAATTTTATCATACCGACGTACTACAGGTGGGTGCTGAGTGAGTTTCGGCAGACCATAATTTCCCGGCGGACGTGTTTAACCCTCTTTGGCATCAACCCCGAAGATAGCGACCAAAACAATGGTTGGTATCTATTTGGTGTTATCAACCATCTAGGAGCAGCGTCAGCGCCCAGCAATACAGTACGGGTAGGATCATGTTGCGTCCGTGCCGTACTACTCCTTGCATCGACCATTGTAACTCGGGCATCAATTTTGTCGTATCATCCCCGAACCAAGCAGTTGCCGCTTGCCGTAATCGCCACTTTTAGTCGGCAATTTTCCCCCTATCGAGTCCCAAGAGAGTTTAGCAACGCCCACACGCCAATGGAAACCCTGTGGCGCATCCGCCATCACCTTTTTGGGGACACGACGGGCACAGACCAAGAAAAAAATCATTTCTGCTTTCACTACAATACCACATTTTCAAGAGCTGAACCCTGCGTCGGAATTCTACGGGCCGCTCTGTTCGTGGGCTGGCGTGTTGCCCTCAAGAGCCCGCCATAACCAGGGCTGTTCACGGGCCGGGCCAAACCTCACGGGCCAGGTCGAGTCGGGTAAGGATGACCCGACCCGTGAGAGTTTGAAAACCTCCTGGCCCGACCCGATCCGACCCGTGAGAATAAAAAAACAAATACTGATCCGACGCGCGGGAAAATATTCGTATGACACGTGCGTACCTTCCACTGAACTGGGTTTAGCGAGATGCCCTTCTTTCCCGGCTTCATCTCTCCTTCGGAATTCTCGTAGTACTCTCGGATGTCGATGAGAACCATGCCCTTGAATTCGCGAACATCCACGAACTTTTTCTTGCCGAGCTGTCACAACCAAAAGGCCAAACGACGCAGAGGCGTTTAAAAAAAAAAAGGACGAAAAAACAAATAAAAAAAACGTGCAGAAAGGCGGTGAGCGTGGGATTTTACTCCGACTGCGGGTTATGGCGGGCTTTCGAGACCCTTCACCGCAACGATAACCATCGGCGATAGACACCTAGTGACGACAACAGGTGAATGTAACCTTGGACAATAACCACGGATGAGAACCGGTGATTGTAACCACGCACGACAATCAGTGACTGGACGATAACCGGTGAAATCAACCATCGACGATAACCATGGACGATGACCGATGAGAAACACTAGCGACCATAACCCGTACGATAACCGGTAACGGTAACCTTAGGCAAAAACCATCGACAAATAATCACCGACGAAAACCAGTGACAGAACGATCGACGCAAACACGACATAGCCGGCGGCTACAACCATCGGCGAAAACACGATAACCAGTGACTCGAGGACAACAACCGGCGACAACCCGAGCGGCATGCGAGAAGAAGGATACACGCCACTGTTAACGTCCGTTTCGTACGCGCGAGACGTCCATCCTGAGCAGCCAACCAGACGTTTGTTCATGTTCGAACCAGCTTTGGTCACAGAAAGCGAGTAAATCCAGTGCAGACTCTTCTCGTAATGAGTCAGACTACTCTTGGAACTGGAGCATGGTGTCACGAAATGCTAACATTGCACACCTCAGGCAGATCAACTACAGATCATCTACAGATCACTTCCATTTGATGATCTAGATCTTTCAGGGCATATAGGTCCCTGATCTGTATGATCTAGCTCACGTTGGCGGGTGGGCATACAATCTGCATGATCTAGGAAGTTTACTGGGTTTGGACATGTAACACCTGTATACAGGTCCTGGACAACATGTCCTAACGGCAGGTTAGGATCTAGATCGTGAAATCTATCTGATCTATCCGACGTATGTAACGGTTCCACTACAATTCTCCCCTAGTATAAATAGTACGAGCAAATCGTATCAGATGAAGAAAAAAAAAGGCCTAACTGACCTCGATCTTGTTGCTGACTCCTGAGCCATCTCCGAGTTTCTTACCAGCCTTCTTGGCCTTCTTTTTCTCCTTTGGCTTGGACTTTTCCTCTTGGCTATTTTCTGAATCGTCGGCAGCGCCAGCAGCAGCAGGCGGGGCTTTCCACTCCTCCTCTTCCTCCCCTTCCGCAGATGACACTCCCTCCTGACAACGAGAAATCGTGTACAACAGCAGTACAGGGCATCTATAACGGGGGGGGCTAATGTTGTAATCAGAACCCACCACGGACCGAAAAAAAACCATGTATCCCTCTATGTTCACACACTAAATTTGGTTCTGACTACTATGGGATAACACTTCCTGTAGAGCAAACAATATGCGAATCCCGTGCTGTTCCCCAGTACTGCTGCTGTGTAATTGTCCAGGTTGGGCAGTCGTGCGGTATGAGCTGGCACCAATTTCAGCTCCTACAATTGTGAACCATGTACCTGGTTTGTTGCAAGTCGCACGCGAGAGCAAAAAACAAGAGCACCGATTTGGTCTGGCGATGCATCACAGTTGCTTATACTTCAACTTTGTACCAGGTACCTGGTACGTAGGTATAATACGTGATTCTGCATTAATCATGGACTTTTCACTTTCCACGGGTGTAAAATAAAATAAAAACGCTGGACAAAATACAAAGTGTGAAAACACGAGCGATTATGTATGAGAGCACGATAAAAGGGGATGGAAATAAACGTTCGGACGGAGCTGACCCGCGGCCTTCATATTTAGTTAAACCTTTGTGAGTATGACTATGATGCGTATCAATAGAGTAAGGCCGAATCTGGTAAGAAACGAAAATCGTTCGGCGCGAATACCATTTTTTGCACCTTATCACCGATTGGGGCCCGGAAGACGTCCAATGTGGTTCAAGAATAGCGAACGCTCCAGCATTTCTCGACGGGGCTTCGTATTACTAGATTTTCGCTTAGAAATCGGCACAGTTTAAGATTTATCCGATTTGGATCGTTTACGTTTGCGTGTTGAAATCCCAGCTACTTTCCACGGATAATACTGCTGCTGTTGGCCCTTTTCGGTACATTTTGAGGTACAAATCAGTCCAGCACCGAACAGGACCAGTCGCTCGAAAGACCTTGAACATGCTGAGGTGGATTTCGAAGCGAACAATCCTAGAAGCTCCTTGGAGGGATGCCGGACTCTTTCCACCAATCACCAACCGATACTCGGAGATTGATCCAAAGTCTTGCCGGCCAAAATCGGCGACAAAGAGAAAGCTGCAAAGGTTCTTAAGATGAAGATTCTAAAATTCACAGTTTCAAAATGACAATTTTTCAACAGTATAAAATGATATATCGCCCCAATTTGTTTTCGTTTCCCTCTATTTCAGATTTTAGTAGAATTGACGGTGTTGCTTGAAGCAGTACGAGTAGGCAGTGTCATCCTTGGAGACTTGGGGGTTTCCCAGCAGTTGACGTGTTCGGTGGCCTGGCAACCCCCAGGGCTGTTCGCGGGTTACGACCTGACCCGCGGGTCGGGTCAGGAAGTGCTCAAACTTTCACGGGTAGTATCGGGTCGGGTCACGAGGAGATGAAAATCTCACGGGTCGAGTCAGGTCATGACCCGCGAGCTGTTTTCTGCTGACGAGCGGGTCGGACCCGCGCATCCGGCCGCTCATCCGATACTTCAAAAACTTCCCGCTTCCTGCCCAAACAAAGGCTGATGTCGTACCAACTCTGAATAACACTCATTTGGTATAAAAATCTAACATTAACACACCGCCGAATGTAAATCATGGTATACGCATGTCCGCATCCATCCATACCCACTGCGCCATAAATCACTTCTGTGGGGTGTGGGGCACAAAAATGAAGATTAACTTGCTTTGGAAGTGTCGACCCACGACCCACGGACCGGATCCGCTGGTCGAACCCGCGGGTCGAGATAAATGGTCTCGCGGGTTGAGGTGACCCGACTTGCGACAGACCCGTATCTGACGGGTCAATCGGAATCTGGCCGGTCGGGTCGTGTCGGGTCAGGAGGTGTTCGAAATCTCAGGGGTCAGGTCGGGTCGTGTCAAGAGGTTTCAAATCTGGCGGGTCGGGTCGGGTCGGGTCAGAAGGTTTTCACATCTCAAGTGTCGGGTCGGGTCAGGAGGCTTCCAAAATCTCGCGTCCGTGAGGCTTGACCGGACTCGCGAACAGCCCTGGTTAAAATCAAAATCTCCGAGAATGACGATGCGGGTGCAAGCAGTGCCACCACCAACCACGCCGTCGGCAGTTGCAGGCCCAAAACCAGCACAAGGCCGGCTCCGTCGTTGTGTTTGGTTTGTACATGCTGCAGCCATATATCTATACTGCTGTACCTGGAACTACAGCAGTACAACTATATCGTACTGTATTACTGTAGTGTAAATACCATGTACCACGGTACCAGGTATATACGAGTATTGCTCCACTCCCCTAGGCACTTCCCGGAGGGGAACCTGGTACACGAGTACAGTACCTGTACCTTGTACCCGTACTGCTGCTGTTCGTACTGTCTGTTGCTGTAGTCTGCTGTTGGGGTACTACGGGTTCAAGAATGAATCTGTCTTTTGGTGTCGAAGCCGATCGAAGTGCTTGTTCAAAAGTACAGCAGTAGGTTTGAAATTTATGCGAACCCCGACGCTTGCAGCGAAAAATATGGGAGGTATGGACACTCGACGTGCAGCAGGGTACGTCGAGCGTAGAAATAACAACACAGCAGTAGCGTGTTGCAGTCAGTACTCACCAGGAGAGCGTTATCCCCCATTACAATCCTGATCGCTGGTGTCGCCCTGCCCTCTGGCCACAGGGCACAGCAACCTGGATATTTACCATGCATGGCAGGATTGCTTGTCTTGCTCGATCTACTCTGTGTCTATCTTCAGTATAGCGAAAACCTTGTCGAGAACGCTGTCAGCCATGCATACCTCTTTCACTTTTCGCTTCGGCATCGTGCGATTCGGTGGTGGTGGCCACTGTTTGCGTCGTCGGTTGCTGGTCCAGGCAAGACAGAGCACGAGCAAGCAGAGCACTGTCAGCCCAGAGCAAGAGCCAGCCTGCTCGGAGCCCAAGTTTCGTTTTTGTCCCCCCTCATCCCTAACATAGCCCCCCTACATATATAATGGAGCACCTGAACGACCGGAATGACTAGGAGCAATGGGAATGACTAGACTAGGAGCAATGGGAATGACTAGGACTAGGAGTCATTAATAAATAATAGAGTGTCTGCGCAAAAGAAAGAAATCTAGGAAGAGGAAGAAGAAGTGTTGCACCCCTTTTTCTTGTTTGGGAGGACCGAACGGCCCGACCGAACGGGAACATATAGGATCTTATTTGATGTAGATGGACACAACCGAAGATGGATGTGGACACCAATGTGCTCTGGCATGTTCAAAAGATACCGTTCGTACTGATTCGGCTGGCGAGGCCCAGGATTCTGCATGGACCCAAACACGTTTTTTTTATACACGGAACGAATGACCACGAACAGCCTCGTTCCGTTCCGCTCGTTCCCATGCTCTCTGGGGGGACACTCGTTCGCGGCGTCTTTCTTCTAGATCCTCTTCTAGATCTGAGCCGACCCTACTCGTGGAAAGTTCGCGAGTGCGCTGCCGTTTACCCGGGTTCACCCGGAGCTTATCTGCCAGCACCTACTGCAGGCTCGTCCGCTGTATCCCGTATCAGAAAAACAAAAGTTAAATTGCTTCGCACCTTTGGTGCCGCTCGTTCAAAGTTCAAAGTGCACCAACCTTGCGGGGTAACGGCCTCCTCGCCCCTGCCCTCGGACAGGATGCCCGCGGCAGCTCCCGCCATGAGGCTCCGCGACTACCAGCTTCGCATTGCACGGGGATGCGGGGAGGCGAACACCATCGTGGTGCTACCCACGGGGTCTGGCAAGACCCTCATCGCAGCCGAGGTGATCCAGCGAATTGGCCCCCCAGCTCTTTTCCTGGTCCCGACGTGCCTCTTGGTCGATCAGCAGGCGAAGGCACTGCACAGCTGGACGGGCCTAAACGTTGCGAAGTACAGGGGCGGCGTGTCGATGCCGCTGTCGTTCGACGTGTTGGTTGCAACCCCTGCGGCTTTCAGGGTCGCCCAGCGTGATGAAGCCAGCGCGAACTCAGGCTTGCTCCGCCTGCAGTGGCAGATGTTCCGGGTGGTGGTGTTCGATGAGGTGAGTTGAGACGATGGGCTATTTTTTTTTTTTTTTTTTTTTCATCATCACTTTTACTTTCCAGCCCACTCGTAGGAGGTTTTACCCTCGACGTTCTTCTGGACAAGCCGTGGTCACAGGTGTCGTCCCTCTCTCCCCCCGGTACGTGCCTTTAGTTTTTATGGCGCATAGGGTTCAGCATTCCCACTGGGACTCGAACTCACGAAATTGATCTTGATAGGCTCGCGGACCACCTACCAAGCCACCGGGGACGCCGGCTATGAGTACCGGTAGCCCTGGCATGGGGGCTCCTATTAGGCCCCACTGGAAGCACTGTCACTTGCTGCTGCCGTATCGCATCCGTACTGGCTGAGCGAGCTGCAAGTGCTATCATCATACTCGTACAATGAAAACTTACGTATGTCCCACGGTGTAACGCCTCACAATACAACTATAGAAACACACGAAAGAGCGCACTCGCGCTGGGAGAGGGTGCGTATATTTTTTTTTATAAGAAACTAAGAAAGCACGTCAGCTGTGAGTTCAACCGATCGGCAGATCGGTCGATACTCAACTTTGCAAGCTGCGAAGTTGAGTATAGACCACTTGCAATAAGACCGAAAAAAAAAAGAAAAACGCTCTGGGGGGGAAGCGATTTCTAGGTATGAAAAGCCGAATAGTTTAGATGAAACAGGATGAATCAACAATAATATTAGACACATATAAAACTCGAGAATATCGCGATATTTGACCTTTAGAGCCAAATTATGTGCCTGACGAGTTTTATACGGACGTCGGGTGTAGGCTATATTTTCGCTTTTTTTTTTTTTTTTTTTTTTTTTTTTATCCATCGCTTTTACTTCCCAGCCCACTCGTACGAGGTGTTACCCTCGACGATCTTCTGGACAAGCCGTGGTCACAGGTGTCGTCCCTTCTCCCCCCCGGTACGTGCCTTTATTTTTTGTCGCGCATAGGGTCCAGCATTCCCACTGCTCGTCGATTTTCATCGAATGTAGCCAACTCACGCTTTCGCGCTTTCCGCTTATCAATTTGTTATGCAAGAAAAAGTCCCTATGAGCATGCACTCGGTGGGACTTGAACCCACGAAATTGATCTTGACAGGCACGCGGACCACCTACCAAGCAACCGGGGACGTGGTCCGCAACACACAAATATATGCTTGGGGTATTTTTACCCCAAGCATATATAGATACAACTATAATTACGATTTTTGAGGTCGTTGTCACTTGCTAGCTCTTGGCAGACAGACCGACTGATAGACAGCTCTTCGCAAACAGCCCTTCTTCTTTGAAACAGCCGAACAGCCAGCCAAACAACCTTTCTTCCTTCTTTGAAACAGCCGAACAGCCAAACAACCTTTCTTCTTTCTTCTTCCGCAAACTGCCAACCAATAGACAGCTCTTCGCACGGCGCCTAAAAGAGGCGTCTCGCCTTTGACGAACGGCATAGATAGGTGCAGCTGTCGGCGGTCAAGCTGCTGCTGTCGGTGGCGAACCTGCTGGTGCTGCAACCCCTGCCTCTCCCTTCTCCACGCCCCCTAAGCTCACCTCCCCCTCGTCGAGAGGCGCGTGGTCCTCGCCCTCTGGCAAGAGAGCGGCAACGACAAAGACCGACCTGGTGCCGGCTGTTGTTTGCGACCAGTGCACGGACCAGCACTTGGTCAAGAACTCCGCGCCTGGTGGCAAAAACGTGGCCTTCGCCACCTGCAAGGATCTCACGTGCGTGGTGGCGGGATCGTCCTGACAGGGCAACCGACTGCGAGTTCTATGCTCGCCCGATCAAGGAAGGGACTGTCTCGTACTCCCTCGAGACTGCTGACAGTGGTGAGTGTCTTATGTCTATTGTGCATGCTGTATGTTGCCAGTACGTTTTTTTGGGGGTTTCAATTGCCTTTTTGCATACCAAACTTAAGTCAAAGCGTTTATTATTTTTTTTACTCATCCATGCTCGTTCTTTCCCCGTCGTGCGTTGCGTCGGCTCCTCTTACACACAGTGCACGCGAACGCGCACATGCACAACTGTTTGCGGGACGCGAACGAAGGAACGGAGGATTCAGCTGTCGCCGTCACCGCTGAACCGAACGACGTGAGTGCTACTGCTACTGTGGTGCATTTTCGGTGCATGCACACGACTTCTGTGTGTACATGTTTGGGTGACCCCACATGCTCATTTTGCTCGTTTTCGGCTGCCGCTGCTGCTGCTGCTGCTGTCAACGCCACGCCATGAGTGCTGCTGCTGCTGTGCACCTGCTTCTCCTGTGCACTCGCTGCTGCTGTAGTGCTGCTGCGTTGTTGCCGTGCTGTGCACCTGCTGCTCCTGTGCACTTGCTGCTGCTGTATGTAGTGCTGCTGCGTTGTTGCCGTGCATCATGCTGGAAGCGTACATATTTTCGGATCGTCAATTCCGTAGGTTTTGCGATGGCGGCATACCAGGGTACATGCTTTTTTTCTTCCTTATTTTCATATCGTAGCTATGCTGCTGCTGCTGCTGCTGCTGCCAACGCTGTGGCGATTCGTTGCAGCTTCTGCTGCTGCTAGTGCTGTAGCTGCTTCTGCTGCTGCTGCTGCTAATGTGCTGCGGCAATATCCACTGAATGTTCGTATGTACTCGGATTACTGTTTTTCTTGGTCGTTTTTGTACCCAAATGGTTCCTTTTGATACGTGAAAAAATATTTTTGTCGTTTTGCTCCTGCATTTTGCGTACGTACTGCATTTTCTCGTTTTTGGCTTGGTTATTTTCGTATATATCGTTGCTATGCTGCTGCTGTGGTGCTGCTGCGTTGTTGCCGTACATCATGCTGCACTTGTGTGTGTACATATTTCGGTATCGTCAATGAAATTCCGTAGGTTTTGCGATTGCGGCATACCAGGGTACATACTTTTTTTCTTCCTTATTTTCATATCGTTGCTATGCCGCTGCTGCCAACGCGGATTATTGTTTTTATTGGCCATTTTTGTACCCAAATGGTTTTTTTGATACGTAAAAAAAATATTTTGGTCGTTTTGCTCCTGCATTTTGCGTACATACTACTTTTTCTCGTATTTCGTATTGTTGCTATGCTGCTGCTGCGTTGTTGCCGTACAGCATGCGGAGGTGGGTCTATAGTGAGGTACCACAAATACTTTTCGGACGGCCTCGGGGTACATACTTTTTTTCTCCCTTCTTTTCATATCGATGCTATGCTGCTGCTGCCAACGCTGCTGCCAACGCTGTGGCGATCCGTTGCTGCTTCTGCTGCTGCTGCTGCTCTGCTTTTAGTGCTGCCGCAATATTCACTGGATGTTTTTATGTACTCGGATAATTGTGTTTCGTGGTCGTTTTGTGGCGCTGCTGCGTTGTTGCCGTACATCATGCTGGACATGATTTGTGAGTCTATTATTACACTTAAACTTGTGCGTGTGTACATATTTCTCTATCGTCAATGATTTTTTTTGTGGTGCTGTTGCGTTGTTGCCGTACATCATGCTGGACGTGATTTGTGTGTGTACTGTACTACACTTGTGTGTGTACATATTTCTGTATCGTCAAGGAAATTACGTACTTGCTGCTTCTGCTTCTGCTGCTGCTGCTGCCGTCGTATAGCAAGCGATTACATACTGCTGTTGTGCCGCTGTAGAGTAGTACAAATAATGAACTCTGCTTCCCCCCCACCCCTTCCCCCTCCCCCCGCCATCCCTGCACGCCACTCCCGCCCCGCGCACCCTATATGTTTACTTCGACCAGGTCCGTGGCAAGTGCTACAACTGCCGCCTGACGGACTCCACCATCAAAGACGCAGACATCATCATCAAGCGCAAAAAGACTCCCTTCCATTGCGCCTGCTCCACGGCTTCGCGGAATTCCGAAGCAGTACGCCAAGCAGATTGTCGTCATCCAGGACGAACGAAAGGAAACAAATTGTTTCCCACATTTCCCAAAATCACGATTATTTCTTCCTACACATATCCAACGGGTTCAACTGCGAACATATCCACTTTCTGGGCCTCCCGCCTCGTTACTACAGCATCCTGGAAGACTATTTACATATCATGTCTCATCCAAACTCCTATGCTGACTACATCGAAATCGCGGCCACCCAGCAACTATACAACATTTCCGTAACCGTTGTCGTTGCCGGCACTGCTGCTTTCTCTCCTGTCCCAAACCAACAGCCTGTATGTTGTATATCATCCACATGCCAAGCACTACTCCACTCTCTCCCCACACTGATGAAAGATGTTATTCTTATTATTAGACGAATGTCATTCTTACTCTTGCGTCACCCGATCTTACGTTTCACATTGCATTCATAAATAAACGCGATTATTACATCCTTCACCGTTTCTTACACAAATACGTTTATTAATAAATAGTTTGGTTGGCTTTGGGCTATGTCGCCAATCAATTGCAGTTATATGTACACGAAACGACGGAATACCCACTCCGAAGGAAAGCCTTGTATTTATTTATTTTTTATAAATTTTGAGTTCTCTTTTTTGTTGGTAGAGCCGAATTTTGTAGACAAGATTGGACACACCTCAGACATAGCCTGTCTCCTGTACTCGATCATCCGATCATCACGACGCCGCCATGAGCAACAACAGCGGCGGTGGACGCGACGACTTGGTTGAATGCATAGGGCAGACAGGTTCTCCCGTGGTCGGGGACGGGCGGATGCCCGGGATGCCCGGGTTTAGCGACACCAGTCCAGAATCCAGTGTTCCGGCTAGGCGTCTCGACGATGGAGTCGCCCCAAATCCATGCCCCCAACAAGCCGTGCCACCCACCCTATCCGGCAACAAGCGGGTAGCGGTCGGCGCGCCGGATGCCCGGACAGGAGGAGGAGCCGCTTGGCGGCCACTTCATGTCGGCGCCATTGCCGTAACATGGGTTCTGGTGTGAACTCTACCTACCGCAGCAGCAGCAGCAGCAGCCACGTCCTCTAGCCCATGTGATGTACATACGTGCTTGACTTGCTGGAGGATGACGTGGACTGTCACCTAATTAATCAGACTCTTCATAATACACCCGAGTTTTATATCTCAGGTGCTTCCAAAAAAGGCGATATTGAGTTTAATATCGAGGGATTTGCCAATACGGAAATCGCGATATTGAATTTGACGTAAAGATTCGAAATATCGCCCTCTCTTGAGTTTTATACATGTCTATTAATATCCAGTTTCCTCCGTCTTGTTTTTTTGGGAAATAGGGCTGGCATGTGGCATGCCAAAGCACAGCAGTACGAGGCTCTGGTCTACGGCAGAGCTCTTGACCAACACTGCGAGGGAATCGCGGCGGCATCCCCGCCTGCTTCTGTAGTTTACTAGCATGCTAAGACGATGTCCTCGTGGCGTTGTTTGATTTGTTATTTGCTGTGTTCCGAGTACTACTGCTGTGCTGCTGCTATATGTATTAATAGTGTGTGTGTGTGTTCTTCACATTAAACCGTTCTTCTACTCGTCGACATCCAGCAAGCCCAGTGTCCGTGCTGATTCTTCACCCTAGAAAGATACGAGCTCTGTGGTCACAGACTACGACACAGAGATAACACACCGTAATGCATTAATAGCCTACGCAATACCATGCCTTCGCACTAGGTGCGGCCGACACAACATACATACATACGCCACCAACCAAAATACACCATAAAGAAAGAGAAGCAACGAAAAAACCAAACCGAAAAAGAACAAGAAAAAGAAAAAGAAGCTCACAGCCCGTACCTTTATTTTTGCTATATACTATACTCGCACGAGAACTGGCTGTTGTACAGCAGCAGCAGTATATTTTTTGTTGTTAAAACTCGATGCTCGTTCTCGGTACGCTCGCAGTATCGCATTCACCAACGAGCTTACCGGGGTCTCGATTCGGCGGCGTGCGACTGGTGAAGCGTCGATGCGCACAAAGATCGCCGGTGGCAGCGCGAAGTGCGTCGGTGGAGTCGCTGTTGTTGAGTGACTTTCCAAGATGGTGATAGAGGATGTGGCTGCACAAGGATGTGTTGTGTCTTCTTCATGTCTGCTTGGATTTTTGCGTGCGTGTTCGCCGTCTATTTCTGCTCCCTCCTGCCAGGCCTGTGTGACAGGTCATCATCCCTACATACATGCATTCCGGTTAGCGATAGTGCCTGCTGTTTCCAGCCGCGGAACACCATAACAAGCTGATGAGCGATGTTGCGTCGGCGACCTCGTGCTACTACTGCACTGCTGTAGTAGTAGACATGAGGTGCTCGTGGCGCGCGACCTGGTGCGAGTTGTTGAAAGGTGCTGCTGCTGTTGTAATAGTAAATAAAGTTCAGGTCATCCTTGTTATTTTTTCCAACTTTCTGCTCCACACCATCTTTTTGTGTCACTTTGGGACGAGATTACGGGGCCATCACAGAACCTTGAGCAAAACTAGAGGGACGAGGAGCCGTGACCTTGACCTGTCTTTCCTATGGTGGACTCCGACGGTGCACATATCAACAAATGCTCGTACCGTCGTGTCCGGGGCTAGAGGCAAAAATAGTTTATCGCCGATAGCCTGCTCCAAGTCCTTGCACAACAACCCATACACAGGCATACGAATAGATTATGTATGGAATCGTGCTAGTATTTTTAATAGACTACGTCATTCAGCTGTGAGTTTTTCCAACTTTCTGCCAACTTTCTGCTCCACACCATTTTTTTGTGTCACTTTGGTACGAGATTACGGGGCCATCACAGAACCTTGAGCAAAACTAGAGGGACGAGGAGCCGTGACCTTGACCTGTCTTTCCTATGGTGGACTCCCACGGCGCACACATCAACAAATGCTCGTACCGTCGTGTCCGGGGCTAGAGGCAAAAATAGTTTATCGCCGATAGCCTGCTCCAAGTCCATGCACAACAAGGACACAGAGAGGTAGACGAATAGTCTAAGGGCCATTCCTAACGAACCGAAAAAAAATCACGATTCGTGATTTTTAGGCATGCCAAAAGATCACGATCCGTGACATTTCAGTTCTAACGAAAAAAGCCGAAAAACGTCGCGTTTTGTGATATTTTCAAGTAGTTAAAGTTCTGATATTTCAAACCCAACGTTTTTTGGGGGTGTGGAGCAAACTCTCGAGAGTGGGGCACGGCCAGGCCGGGCTGGGCCGTCCGCCCCACGCCCAGCCCGTGACATACTCGAATCGCGGGCCGAAGCCTGACCCAGCCTGCGAGATTCCAACTTCACCGGCCGTCGGCCAAGCTCGTTTCGCGAGATTCCATCTCGCAGGCCGTCGGCCCCGCCTGGCCTGTGACATCCCCAGGTCATTTTCGCTTTTGTCTTCCAGCAGTGGCTCCTCCTCCTGGAAATTTCGAGGCCACAACCTCCTCGTTAGCCCGCGCCCAGCGGTATCTTTGGGCAGCCACCCGTTGTCCACAAGCGGCGTACGAAGCAGAGTCTGCCATGCCCCGATGGCGACCATCGGATACCGTTGGTGCACGTGGGTTGCGTAGTGCCTTGATCAGGCGTATTTTGAGACACGACAAATGTCACGAATCGTGATTTTGTTTTTTTTAGGGAAAAGCTAAAAAAATTGGTGTCATGAATTGTGATTTTTTTTGTCGTGATTCACGACAAAAAAATCATGATTCACGGCAAAAATATCACGAACCGTGATTTTTTTTGTTCGTTAGGAGTGGCCCTAACTGCTGCCTTGCTCATTGCGACCATGATTCCCTGATCGCACCGATTCAACTGACCAGTCAATCAGTACTAGAGAACTGCTGCCTTGCAAATTGCGACCATGATTCCCTGATCCCACCGATTCAACTGACCAGCCAATAAGTACTAGAGCAGTTAGACTATTCGTCTACCTCTCTGTGTGCTTGTTGTGCATGGACTTGGAGCAGGCTATCGGCGATAAACTATTTTTGCCTCTAGCCCCAGACACGACGGTACGAGCATTTGTTGATGTGTGCGCCGTGGGAGTCCACCATAGGAAAGACAGGTCAAGGTCACGGCTCCTCGTCCCTCTAGTTTTGCTCAAGGTTCTGTGATGGCCCCGTAATCTCGTACCAAAGTGACACAAAAAAATGGTGTGGAGCAGAAAGTTGGCAGAAAGTTGGAAAAACTCACAGCTGAATGACGTAGTCTATTAAAAATACTAGCACGATTCCATACATAATCTATTCGTATGCCTGTGTGTGGGTTGTTGTGCAAGGGCTTGGAGCAGGCTATCGGCGATAAACTATTTTGCCTCTAGCCCCGGACACGACGGTACGAGCATTTGTTGATATGTGCGCCGTCGGAGTCCACCATAGGAAAGACAGGTCAAGGTCACGGCTCCTCGTCCCTCTAGTTTTGCTCAAGGTTCTGTGATGGCCCCGTAATCTCGTCCCAAAGTGACACAAAAAGATGGTGTGGAGCAGAAAGTTGGAAAAAATAACAAGGATGACCTGAACTTTATTTACTATTACAACAGCAGCAGCACCTTTCAACAACTCGCACCAGGTCGCGCGCCACGAGCACCTCATGTCTACTACTACAGCAGTGCAGTAGTAGCACGAGGTCGCCGACGCAACATCGCTCATCAGCTTGTTATGGTGTTCCGCGGCTGGAAACAGCAGGCACTATCGCTAACCGGAATGCATGTATGTAGGGATGATGACCTGTCACACAGGCCTGGCAGGAGGGAGCAGAAATAGACGGCGAACACGCACGCAAAAATCCAAGCAGACATGAAGAAGAAGACACAACACATCCTTGTGCAGCCACATCCTCTATCACCATCTTGGAAAGTCACTCAACAACAGCGACTCCACCGACGCACTTCGCGCTGCCACCGGCGATCTTTGTGCGCATCGACGCTTCACCAGTCGCACGCCGCCGAATCGAGACCCCGGTAAGCTCGTTGGTGAATGCGATACTGCGAGCGTACCGAGAACGAGCATCGAGTTTTAACAACAAAAAATATACTGCTGCTGCTGTACAACAGCCAGTTCTCGTGCGAGTATAGTATATAGCAAAAATAAAGGTACGGGCTGTGAGCTTCTACTATTAATACATATAGCAGCAGCACAGCAGTAGTACTCGGAACACAGCAAATAACAAATCAAACAACGCCACGAGGACATCGTCTTAGCATGCTAGTAAACTACAGAAGCAGGCGGGGATGCCGCCGCGATTCCCTCGCAGTGTTGGTCAAGAGCTCTGCCGTAGACCAGAGCCTCGTACTGCTGTGCTTTGGCACGCCACATGCCAGCCCTATTTCCCAAAAAAACAAGACGGAGGAAACTGGATATTAGAGTGTTTGCGAAAGAACCGATTATGGTTGGGTCGAGAACCACAGGCTATTCACCAAACCAAAACAGAATCGGGTTTGAAAGTGATTTGCGAGAATCCAAAGCGATCATTTCGGTTTTGAACTGGAAATAATATTCTAGGAAAATGGAATACAGCAACAAATGACAAATAACGAAATAAAAGTAACGAAAAATGGAACACCAACGGCTTCGTGCGAGATGCTGCTCGCGCTGCTGCTGCTGCTGCTGCTGCTGCTGCTGCTACATGGCTCGCTGCGTGCGTGTGTGTGTGCTCTGTGCTCTATGGCAGCCATGCGAAGAGTGCCAATCGATGCGACCGAAGCCCGTTGTGCAGTGCGTGCGTAGGCGTGCTGTGTGTGTGGGTGTGCGTGTGGTGCGGTAACACGCGCCAGAGCCTTGGAGTACCGCTACTTTGTTGCCGCATCAAGAACAATCAGCACAGCAGAGCAACAACTTCCGAAGCAGTCCACAGCGCACAGGTTGACGCTGCATCCTGCCAGCCCTCCGCCGCAAATGGCCGCATGACTTTGCCGGTCTTCGCGAGGGCCTCGCGTTGATACGGCCTCGCCAAATGGGCCGTGCGCTCGGTTAGATAGCTTGGTGGTGTGAGGCAACCCATGTATCATGCCTCCCTCCTCGTGCTGGGCTACGCTGTGCGTATGAGCACGTGACGTGTGTGTGTGTGTGTTCTTCACATTAAACCGTTCTTCTACTCGTCGACATCCAGCAAGCCCAGTGTCCGTGCTGATTCTTCACCCTAGAAAGATACGAGCTCTGTGGTCACAGACTACGACACAGAGATAACACACCGTAATGCATTAATAGCCTACGTAATACCATGCCTTCGCACTAGGTGCGGCCGACACAACATACATACGCCAGCAACCAAAATACACCATAAAGAAAGTGAAGCAACGAAAAAACCAAACCGAAAAAGAACAAGAAAAAGAAACAGAAAAGGAGAAGAATCCCAAATAAATAAATAAAATGGGAAGCCAAAGCTCAGACACATACATACTTACCCCGAGCATGAGCCAAAAGGGACGTGCAAGGGGAAAGATACGAGAAGGAGAAAGGGGACTATGCATCCCGGTGAACACTTAACTAAGTAAAAAGAGCAATAGCGAGTGGGCCAAGATACGCTCGTCACCCACCCACTATGTAGTACTTCTTTCATAAGGATACGAAGGGAAAAAAAATCAAAATGCATACCGAACGGCCGCAGCAGTTGGCGGTACGAGTAGCAAAGAAACGTCCAACCTATTAGTCGGCCTGGTACCTTGCTACCCTATCTGCGGTCTCTCTGCTACTCTGTTCTACCGCGGTTTCCCTTCTACTCCTCCTGTTCCCCCCCCTGCCCCCATACACTTGTACGGTGTTCCCTCTACCCCTCCTGCTGTTACCCCTCCCTCCATTCCCTCTAACACTACCTGCAGCGGATGCACGGCGCTGTCTACTCAGCTTTGCCTCAGCCTCGTGCCACCTGTCCATGAACTGTTCAGCTGCTTCGAGGATTCCCCGGTACCACTTTCCCGTCTGTTTTGCTGCAGTGGGCCACAGTGCGGTCCCAACTCCAAAGACTAAGGGGGAGTCTTCCGTTGATCCCTCTGTGGCTTTGAACACTCTAAGATCCTCAGCAATTGCCCTAGGCCAAGTCTTAGGCTGCCCGCCTGGTTTCGGGCTCCCCCCACCAGCGATCGTCCCGAACATCAACCGACTGGGCAATCGCCCCTCGTGTTGCCGCACCACAGCCCCCGCAAAGAAGAGTCGCCGTTTACGGATGGTCGTTTCGATACTTTCGCATCGTGTTATCCTGAGCGCCTTCGCATACGAGAGGGTGGTGTGGTCGATGCGTAGTCAGCGCTGGAAACCAATGACTCGCAGAAGGACTTCGTGGTGGGCTGATCGAAGCTTGGCGAAGTGGTCCGCATTGAGGGTCCACGTCACGCAACCGTACAGCAAGGTCTCAATCACCTCGGCCTTCAGCATCCGGACTTTCAGACTAAGCGGTGCGTTCGTCCTATCGTACAGTTCCGGACCATACCGTTTGAGGCATGCCCGCATCAGACGGATTCGTCGCTCGATTTCGAAGGAGAGGTGGATAATGCCTCCTGGGTACAAAAACTGGGTCGTCTGTTTATACTTTTGGCCTGCAGCTTCGATCGCGAGCGGTGAGGTGGTAAACGTCTGATCCGGTGTTCGTAGGAGCATCGTCTCTGTCTTCTTCTCGGATACCGTGAGACCTACTGCTTCGAAGACAGTCACGATGACTGTCATCATTCTCGCAAGGCCTTCCGCCGACTTCGAGACTATTCCTGCATCGTCTGCATACAACATGCCCCACACAGCCCTTTGCACGCATGCCAACGGTTCCTCTTTTCCGACAATCCTGTCCTCTTCGAGATGAACCAAATCCCTTACGATGCATTCGTCTTTGCTGAGGCGTACCAGCACGATGTGTATCGCAGCGGCGAAGAACACGTTGAACAGTAACGGCGATAGTACGCAGCCTTGCCGCAGTCCCTGGGTTACATTGAACCAGTCCGAGTGTTCACCGTCATAGATGATTATGATTTCTTGCCAAATACGATGTTTCATTCGCCCGGGGCATCTCCGGGTTGTCCTGGCCAATGAAGCTATGATCATAATCGAAACCCAAGAAGCCAAACCCAACCCGAAAATTTTATGAAGATATGGCCCATATGAGCCGATTTTGGGTCCTTATTTTGGGAAGTTGATTATTTTTTGGGATCGGGAGAATAGAAATACGCCAAACCCAATTATAATCGGAACTTCGCAAACACCATAATAATATTATTGTTGATTCATCCTGTTTCATCTAAACTATTCGGCTTTTCATACCTAGAAATCGCTTCCCCCCCAGAGCGTTTTTTTTTTTTTTTCGGTCTTATTGCAAGTGGTCTATTGTGGGGAGGACCCCCAGGTTCGACTCGATATGTGGCGCTTCCCTTTAGAGGGTGTAGCGTGTAGGACACGCCAGGTTTTAGTGTAGGATCGGTACGGACGATCTCACGAACAACCATCAACGATGATGGGAGAGGAAGACGTACAACAAGATATACGAATATCCACGACCTCGGCAAATGGTGGGACCTTCGCGAGACAATACCCATGCGACGGTCTGGTCGAGAACCTGGAACCCACAGTATCAACTATTTAATCAGTCGAACTCACAGCTGACGTATTGCAAGCTGCGTAATACGCCTGGTCTATTTGTTCTCCCCGAATCCGGAAAATAAATATCGTGTGCCCGAAGACGGAAAATAAAAACAATTCACTCTGCTTCTCGCGCCTCCTCGTTCAAGCTTGACTATTTTACGTGTGTGTGTGCGTGTAATAATACAAAAATCGAAAAATGGCAATGGCCCAAGTCGTCAGATTTTGGCCCAAAATCCGACGACGACTTGGGTCATCAGATTTTCAAATCGAAAAATAGCATGGTCTCTACGTTCAAGATGTTTCCCACGACCAGCAAGCAGCAGCAGAACGATCGATGAGTTAGATGGTGACACAGCTGTGCCTAAATCTGGCGACTTGGGCCATCAGATTTTCAAATCGAAAAATAGCATGGTCTCTACGTTCAAGATGTTTCCCACGACCAGCAAGCAGCAGCAGAACGATCGATGAGTTAGATGGTGACACAGCTGTGCCTAAATCTGGCGACTTGGGCCATCAGATTTTTAAATCGAAAAATGGCATGGTCTCTAAGTTCAAAACGTTATCCATGACCAGCAAGCAGCAGCAGAACGATCGATGAGTTGGATGGTGACAGCTGTACAGCGACGTTGCTTCGCGCCGGACGCGCGGTCGGCAGGCGGCGCGTCTCTCCGTGGCCGGACTACAGTCGGCTGGCGCGGACCAAGAGAAGCGCACTCGGCGCGCATCTCTCCGTGGATACGCACGTACTCGTAGACTGGTACAGCAGCAGTCAGTCACGTTGTGGAATACAAAATATCAAGACAGGTTGACGCTAGCGCACTCGGCACGTCTCTTCGCCGCCAGACCAAAGGCAGTCAGCGTTGGCTCTGACGCTTAGGTCCTAGCGCGTCTCTTCGCGGCGTCAGACCACAACAACAGCAGTTGGTCTCGGCGTTTGCTCGAATCTCTGCACGCACAATAAAGCTGTTTTTTTCGCATAGAAAGACTGTTTCGAGTTGCCAAGTTCACATCTGAAAGTGCGATCAGGTCAAAATCTGAAGGTCAAAAATCGAACCGCATAGGAAACACCTACCTGGTAATTGGTTTTCGCGCAGGTACATCATAAATCCCTCTGTTCTTGTTTTGTTTTGTTTTTCTCCATTCCTTTATTGTTCTCGCCCTACTCTCCAGCTCCCTCCAGTAGTAGGTCAAATCCGGGGTCACATAGCGGCCGCTCGTCCCCCCTCCCCACTGCGGTTCACGCCTTCATTTTTATCGGGGGAAGAATTCGGCATTTTCTTTCCTCGTCGACTCTCGTCGAAATTTGCAAACTCATGCTGACGCTTTCTGCATTTTTTTTTAATGAGAAAAATCTGCCTTGGCTGGACTCAAAAGCATGTATGACATTTGAAAGGCCCAATACTTCATGTTATTCCATCGCTCCTCACCTACCCTTGGGGCACAGGGTATTATTATTACGGGGGTCCATAGTTAATGGGACCAAATTTTATTAGTTAAAAAAGGTAAATATATAGGTTTTTGGGTGTACGATAGGTCCTATTAACTATGGACCCCCGTAATAATAGGCTCTCACCAGCAAATATAGCACAAATAAGCACAGACAAACGAAAGCGAAACGAACAACAATCCCCAAGAACCAAGTAACGCTACCAGTAAACGCGACCGGTATTAGGTACCAGGTACTCAACGCAGAGAAATATACCGAACATGAGAAAGCGCAAAGAAGGGACGCGGCGAAAGGCCCAACAGCCGAGGGGGGTGGCGGAGAGCCCCTCTCTCCTCTCTGCTCCCGAAGCGCATTTGGTGGGTTTCCGTACTGCGATAAGGCACGTAAGACAAACACTACTGGCAAATACACTGGCGGGGTCAATCAGTAGATTACTTGCCAGTAGATTACTACGGCCAGTACATACAGCTGTGTCAGTGCCCAGCCCTATACCACAACAGCAGCCCGAAATCAGCGGCTAGCAGCGGGTGGTGGGGTGGTGGGCGTCTGTGTCGAATAGTTTTTTTGCCGCCCTGGGTTTAACCGGAAATAGCTTGTTGCTGCATGTGCCGTGATATATATATATATAAACCTGGTAACGTATAACGCGCAAGAAACCACTTCTCCTCGGACAAGTTTTGAAACTTATTTTCTCGATGAACGAGTGTGCAAACGCCGAACAAATGCGTCTATATTGAGAAAACATCTCGACAAGCTACTTCCAGAAAGACAACTATTAATAATATTTTCGTTTTGTGTGCCGTTCTTGCTAGGGTAAAATCGACTCGGAAGCTCGCCCCGAGAGAGAGTGTGTGTCTTTGTGTTTTCTTTCATACTATATCATACGGCGTGTACGATGCCGGATCCAATTCCTGTGGCACATTATTTTTATGCCGTTCGATTCCCGCTTCTTTAAATATTTTTAGTCGCTGTGCGGGCGAACTCTGATGGTTGCCAGCCGGCGGCAATCTACTGTATACCAAGTACACCTACACTCAGTTTGATACCCAGGGTCAGTTTGGAGCGATGAATATGGGCGATAACGCATTGTAGATCTGGGTACTAGTATTCTAGCTCCAGTCAGGACAAGGATTCCCAGCCATCAGCCTGGAACCTCGATCCGAACAGGCAGTTGGTGGCGGCTCCGCTGCGGCCATCGCCTCCCGCTGACTGATGAGGAGGGCCCACCGGAGGCGCCCTCGGGGGCCCCCACCGAAGGCACCCTGCCGAACTCGCGCCACCCCGCACGGTGCACCCCAGTGCGTTGCCGTGCTATGAAGCACTTTAGCACCGCACCCCCGTTTTCGGGGCAAACTGCTTGGAATTAGAGGCAGATATATGTTCACGCACAGGAATGCAGTGCCGAAAGGGTTCATTAATAATATCTTTCGTTTATGTGCCCGTTTTTTTCGCGTCTACGCTTGTACGTGCGGCGCGACAAGGTACACCATGTCCTCAAGGAACACCCGTACCGCAAGCTGGCGCTAAGTCTTCGTAAGTGGTCGCTGTCACTATCACCTCCGAGCAGCTCACCACCACTGCCGTCATCAACACAACAGCGCGGTCGTCACTCCCCACCACCGCCACCACCACCACCACACGTGAGCGCGCCTCGAGTGCTAGGCCTCACCGCCTCCTACACCTACGCCGTTGGAGACAAGAAGGTCGAAGGCTCGCTGCGCTCCATGTGCAGCGAGCTCTTGGTGACGAACACGGAGACTGCAACGTCGCAAGAGCTGAAAGATGACGGTTACCATGCTGTGGGGGCTGCGGCCGAAGTCGTCCTCGATCCCGTGGGAGCGCGTACGTATCCGCTTCCGAGGGGCGTCGTTCCGGTGGCCGCTCGCCAACCGCACGAGATGGGTTCCACCTTCTTCCGCCGGGTTAGGGAAGGCCGCAGCACCGCCTTCACTGGCCTGCTCATGGCTTGCGTTCGCGCAATGGAGCAAGCCATCTCTCGGTCGGAACTCCCGTCGTTCTCCTCGCCGCTACCTCCGTCAGGAAATCTCGCGCCCAGGGAATGGGGGCACACCCACGCTCACAAGCTCGCACGTGGCGGCAGGTCAGAGAAAAGTGTCTCCACTAAAGAAAGCAGGACTTCCTCTTCGAGCGACCAGCCCGTGCGTCCGGATGCGGTTTGTTTTCCGATGCTCGCCGAGCTAGAGCATTGGTACGAAGCGACCAAGACCTTGGTTGTCACCTGGGAGGAGGCGGAGGACGAAGCGGCCATGATTCTCGATATGGGCGGGTGCAGGACACGGAGCAGCTCTGCGAGTCGGCGGGGGGAGGAGACGTGGCCGGGTTCCGTACGACAGGTGATCTCGGCGTTCTGGGAAAAGGTTCCGGAGAGATTTCCTCGCTACGAGCACCTCAAGGACGTGCTCATAGAAAAATATGCCCTCCATGGTGGCAGTCGCGGCGATAGCGGCGACGGCGGTGGCGATAGAAGCGGATTCCGCGGCGTCGTGTTCGTACAGAAGCGCGTTACAACCCACGTGCTGGCCCACGTGCTCTCCATTGACGACGAGCTGGCGCCGCTGTTCTCGACGGCCTGCCTGTATGCCTCCTCGTCCCCCGCGACGGCCTCCCTTTCCGTCCCAAAGAGCGCGGCGCAGGCGCACCTGAACGCATTTCGCGACGGCCGCGTCAACCTCCTCCTGGCCACCGTCGTCGCCGAGGAAGGCATGGACATCCCCGCCGCAAACTGTACTATTCGCTTCGACGCGATGGAGCACGCCGTTTCCCTCGTCCAGGGGCGGGGCCGCGCGCGGCAAGCCGGGAGCAGCTTCGTCGTCCTCCGCGAGCGGTCGGACCGCACGACCGTCGATCTCGAGGCTGTCGAGCAGCAGCAGCTGCGCCTCGTGCGGAACTTCAAGCCTCCCACGGGGGGCACGGATGCGGCAGCCCATGCGGTTCTCTTGGCCGCGCAGCGTTCGCGCGAGCGCGGTGCACGCGATGTCTTGATGCCCTTCGGAGTAAAATTGAGCCTACACGCGGTTGCGGCTTCTGCGGCGGGTGCGGCGAGCCCAACCCCCGGGGCGCTGAGCGCGGTGAACTTGTTCTCGAGGAAGACGAAGGCTGTCCTCGAGGACAGCCTTCAGAAGGAGGCGGGGCTGTGGGTGTGCACCATGAACTACGAGTCGCCGCTTCGCGACCTGTACGCCGCCGCGAAGTCTCCCGGAAAGAAGATCGCGAGGCGTTTGGCGGCTGAAAGTCTTGTCGCACAGCTCCTCGCCGCGGTCCCGGCGTGAACGACGGCGTGTGGCATTGCTCTGCCCCTGGTGGTCTGCTGTCTCTGCCCGCCACACGGGGTGGTGTTGAGAAAAGTACATTACGAGTAGATTTGCGCTGCATATTGCAGTTATTTATTTATTTATTTATTTATTTATTTATTTTAACGCAATTCATCAGTTTTACGTGATTCCCCCAGCGGCACGTTGGGCAACAAGCCGTTTTTGTCACAGGTGGCTCACCTCCTTCCCCCCCAGCGGTGTTTGCCTCCATTTTTCACCTTGTGTATCCTAGCAATGTAATTCTGTTGGTATTTCTGGCTTCGAGGTAGACTCTAGCGACATTCGGTGACAAATGATGATGGTTACCTGTACTTTTTTTTTTCTTCAAATTTTCGATTATTTTGTGGCGTTGAGGCCTTGAAGTACAGCAACAGCCAGCTCGTGAAGCGCGTTTTGATGTACCTGGGTAGCGTTCGTCTTGAATGCCGAAGTAACTATATATAGTGTCTATCGGTAGCTCTAAGTACACCACACCTGGTATGATACGCGCGTTTTAGCGCATGGTTTAATTTGCCGCGTAGGCAATGCGGGAAGGGGGGAGCTGTTTTCACGGCACGTGCTATTATAGTGGTGGGACTTTTCGGCCGACATATATTTATATACCAGGTACTTATTATATATTATAGATTTGACTGACGGGGCTCCTCAGGTGAGAGACTACACAGGTGGCCGGGATCCCCCCCCCCCCCCCCCCCCCCCACTGCACAGTGTGGGCGTAAAAATGCTGTTATTTGTGAAACAGTGAACCATGTAGAACACCGTATTTTTGGATTTTTTTTTTTCCCTTCCGACGATTTATCTTACGTGTTCCATTCCAACTTGAAGTAGTCCCTCTTCTATCACTCTGAACCGTTGAGCGTACGGGATTGAGAGGTTGTCCACACCTGGAACCATTGAGCGCACCGGATTGAGAGGTTGTCGACATTTTGTGGGATTTTGCGACGTTGTTCCACGTTGTCTTTTTTCACGCCCACGTTGTGCGCGGGGGAGGGGGGGGGGGGGGGGGGGAGTGTACTCATTATCGTGCATGGCCGTAGTCATATGACCATAGACCCTCGCATCCCTACAATGCCGGGACGGAGCACGTCGGGTTTTCACCGACCAGGCAGACATTGCTTGCACCAAGCGCGAAGCGCCGCAGGCCGTTTGTTTTGTTAGATGATTCACTGGCTGCTGCTGTCGTTGTGTGTAGTGTTTTATTGTGCAATGGCTCTGAAAACCCTGCAGCGGCGGTACCTAAGAGATTTACTGCACGCAAACGGCGGAGACTGTAGTGGCAGTGCTGGTATGGTAAACATGGTAGATTATGTATTTGTTTGGCGCGTGAGCGAGCATGGAAATCGGTGTACTGCTACACTAGCGGTACCTTGGTTGGGTATAGATCATGGACCGGGTTGTGTTTTTTTCTTCAACGGCTGAAGGCCTTGACTATTGCAGGTTGACTGCATGCCGGTGGATGATACCTGGTACAATATACGGTACGCAAGGAAGAAAGTAATATTGGTATGGTAAGTAAGGTATACCTGGTACGTAATTTGAACAGGTGACGAGGCGTGAGCGAGCACGGAAATCGGTGTCTTGCCACTGCTAGCGGCACCTTGGCTGATGAGTAGATCACGTGTCTAGCTCATGCGCGAGCATGTAAATCGGTGTCCACTGCTGCTATTAATAGTGGCAATTTGATTGGGTAGATTATGCGGTCAGTGTTTGGTTTGCAACGGCTGAAATGCGTTCAATTTGGAAGGTCGACTTCATGCCGATAGTAGATGATATTGGTGTTGGTATGGTAAGTAAGATCATTTCGTATTGGTATGGTACGTAAGGTAGAGAGAACGGGCCGAGCGGCACATGAGCGACCACAGAAATCGGTGTCTGTTGCTGCTAGCGGCACCTTGGTTCTGTACATCACGTTGTGTTTGGCGCATGAGCGAGCATGGAAATCGACGTCTACTGCTGCTATTACTGGGGACCATAGTAAATAGGACCAAATATTAAATATTGTCAGTAAAAATAGGGAAATATATAGTTTTTTTGTGTGTACCGTAGGTCCTATTTAATATGGAATAGTAAAGGCACCCTGGATGGGTTGACCATGCGGTGTGTATTTTGCTACGGCTGCAAAACAAGGTTGATTGCACGCCGACGGGTGAGGTTGATATTGGTATGGTAAGTAAGGTAACTTTGTATTGATCTGGTAAAAAAGGTGGATAGGACGGTCCGAGCGGCGCATGCATAAGCGAGCACAGAAATCGGTATCTATCTGTGACTGCTATAGCGGCACCTTGGCTAAATTTGTAGATGATGTACCAGGTGATCTTTGGCACATGAGCGAGCATGGACATCATAAATCGATGTCTACTATAATACCAGGTGTATTATACTGCTAACGGCACCTTGGTTGGGTAGATAGTACTGAATATTTACGGAAAGATATTCGGTTTATATAGGAACGGCATCTACGCTATATTGTCGGAAGGCAAGCATGATCACAATATAGGTAAAATCGAACAAAAAAGAAAAAGAAGAAACGAAAAGAAAAGAAATGAAAAAGGAAAAAAGAAAAAAACGAAGAGGGTTAAAAAAACGAAACAGAAAAGAAGGAGGAAAAAAAAAACGAAGCTCAGGGCGCAGGCCGAATCCCGAGGACAAGGTTGCTGTTTGCTAGTGCGATCAGTCCCATGAGATGTCCAGCTGATGGACCAACATCACAAGAAGACCAGACGGAAGGCAAGAAGACAAGAAGAGGGTAGATATAAAGAGCTATTATTTAATAATAACAACAAACAAAAAACGAGCAGTCCTACATTATATCTAGTTGGCGGGTCAAGGACGACGCAAAGACGACAGACAGACCAAGGGAGGTTAAACAAAAACAAAAAAAACGTCAACAGAATCGGAAACAAAAGGAAAAATAGCAAACAAAGGGTCTCACACAAACATACAAAATATTTGTAAGGTGACGCAGCCGCCTCAGAATGGCAGGGTACGGGGGGGGGGTGGTATCATCGACTTGGCAGGGCATACGGCAACACAATAAACAATAACGAAAAAACACAAAAAACAGGGGTTGTGACACAGCATTAGGCGGTAGTCACTGGGCGTCTCAACCAGAAAGACGGCCACAGTGCCACGCTTCGGCGGGTGCCATCACTTTCTTAACCGACCCTAGTTGCTGTTGCTACGCCTCCTTCAGCGCGCCTCCCCCACCCCCCCCCCCCCCCAGGGGGCCTCGGGCCCAAAGGCGTCTAAAGTTGCTGCGCATTTTGTGCCTCAAGCTCGTATTGCTACATTCTCCTTGTCCTTAACGATCCAGCGCTTCGTGTACTGCTCTGCCGCTTTCTCTACACATCTGATTCACTTGCTGCCCGATTTCTTCGCTGCCAGTGTCCATTGTGTCTCTTCGGTGGGCAACTTAAGCCACGATAGGTCGCGTTTGAGACAACCCATCCAGTCCCGCTCTTGCCCTCCCAAGAAACTCTTTCTCCCCTCCAGTTCCCCAAACATCACTCGTTTGGGTAGTCTCTCGTTACCCGCACGAGCCACGAACCCAGCGAAAACTATCCTCGGTTTTCGCACCGTCGTCTCGACGTTCTCACAGCCAGACTTGGCCTGTGCGTCTGCGTATGAAAGCATACGGTAACTGTCGCGAGGTTTTCTTCTATCCGATGCAGCGGAGGAGCAATCGGTGGTGAGCTGTCCGCAGTATGGCGAAATGGCCACGGTGGGGCTCCACCTGACACACCCGTGTAGCATGGTCACCATTACCTCGGCCTTGAGCATCCGTGCTTTGAGCCGGAACGGTGCGGTGGGCTGGTAGTACAGCGGCAAACTATACCGTCTGAAACGTAGGCTGGTACACAGCGCGTGCCGGTTGATTTCGGGAGTAAGGTCGGCATTCTCGCACACAGTTACCCCAAGGCATGCAAACTTAGTTGTTTGTGCACCTGGCCGGCTGCCTCAGTATCGAAAGTGACCCTTTCCATAAGTTTCGTCATCAGGTACATGGTCTCCGTCTTGGCTTCCGAAACTGGCAATCCAAACGAATCACACACTGCAACGATATCTGCCATCATCTTCACAAGGCTGTGTTCCTCGATCTGAAAACGATGCCCGCGTCGTCTGCATACAGCATTCCCCAGATCGGTTGCGGCTCTGCCACAGTCTCCTGGGGTCTATCTCACGCTCTTTTTCCGGCCTCCCTCGGTTCCCCCCCCCCCCCCCCCTTTTCATCCCCCACCTTGGTGCACACCGTATCCTTCACCACATCTGCATTGGCGCTAAACCGCCCCACCGCCACACGCAGTTAAGAAACATACATGTTGAACGACAATGGTGCGAGCACTCATCCTTGCCGTAGGCGCTGCCCCACGCCGAACCAGTCTGAACATTCGCCATCGTCCGTCCCGATGCGCGCACGTACTCCGTCGTGGAAGTGGCGCATAGCAGCGAGCATCTTTGGCGGTACGCCGAGCCGAGCGAGCACGGTCCACAAGAGAGTCCGGTCGACTGAATCGTATCCCTTAGTGAGGTTAACGAAACAAATGTAAAGAGGGATGCTGCCAATTGGTGAAGTCGTCGAACCACCAAGACCATATCAATCGTCGACCGTTGCGGTCTGAAGCCGCACTGCTCCCCTGATAAGATATCCTCCCGTTCGCAATATTTGTTTGAGACGATTGGCGATTACCTTGAGGTGAACGTTGCCAGCGTGTGCCACGAACGAGATGCCTCGATAGTTACCGCACTCCGCCCGGTCATTCTTCTTGTGCAGCACTATGATCGTGGTATCTTTCCATTCCTGCGGTACGCCCTCCCCCTGACATATATATGGTGATCACAATGGCGTGGAGCTGTTTTGGTATACGGCGGTTACCATCATCGCGATCTCAGTCTAAGGTGAGTTTGAGCAGTTCAGCGGGAAGCTCATTGGGTCCAACAGCCTTTCGGTTTGGCCATGCTCTTGATGGTTTCCTCCACCTCAAAGATCGAAGGTGAATAATCGAGAGGTGTACACGGGGGCATACCTTGGTTGAGATCTTCGACGATATTCGGGTCGAGCGCAGGCGACTTAGCTTAAACAAAGACCTGAACCACTGCTGTACCCACCGATCTTGTGGCGCTGTGACTCCTTGTATGAAACCAGGTTATGTACCGTATAACACGCAAAATAACACACTCCCTCGGACGATTATATTCATGGATGCTGTCGTCCATATGCAAGAAAATCTGCCTCTAAAGCGATTCTTAGTAGGATGCAGCTCACCCTTCATGCGACTCGCCCAACACCTCACGGCGCTTCGCCCTTGGTGCAAGCGATGTCTGCATGGTCGGTGAAAACCCGACGTGCTCCGTCCCGGCATTGTAGGGATGCGAGGGTCTATGGTCATACGACTACGGCCATGCATGACAATGAGTACACCCCCCCCCCCCCCCACTCGGACGATTTTCAAAGTTGGGTTTCTCGATAACGGGGAGGGAGGGCGTACTGAGTACGCCGTGCGACGCGTCTATGCAACCTTCTCGACGAAATCTTTCCAAAGCCACCATTTTCGTTGTGTGTGCCCCCCAAGTTTTGGAGGAAACCGGGCCTGAAATTCGTCCCAGGGTGTGTGATACCTTAAGTGTTACACGGTACGAGGTGCTTTTCGTACACTTCTTGTAGTTTTTTTTGCTTACTACCGTGTACCAGGGGTACTACGAACATGCTGTTGTAGTAGAATCAGAGTATCGTGGTAAGGGAAGTGGAATGCAGGAACTGGCTCGGAAGGAAGCTTCTCTTGTTCAGGAGACTTCCTTTTTTTTGTCGTCGTGTTATTCCCGTTTATGATGAGAGGACAGGGGGCAGTTTGAGAGTGATTCGAAAATGGCTTGATTCAAGGCATCAAACCCACTCTGCTCTCTTCCGTTATCTCGCTACACGGGTAAACGCACTTGCCCGAGGAATTTTCCTCGATCTCGGACGCTGGTCTACTCTTCTTCGCCTAACGGCGATCCTAAACCCTAGGATACTTCTGTAGTCTACTAAACCAATTCTACGGGTTATCGTGTCTCTAAGGGAGGTCTGTCCTAGAATCATTCATTATGTCCTTACGAAAGCTTTAATACTACTATAGTGGCTGTCTTATTTACCGAGAGAAACTTCAGGGTCCCAGGGATACTCTTCTTGAGGTATGTAGGGCTTTGATTCTAGTTTACCCAAAAGGGAACTTCAGAGGCTTTGACACTACAGGCTATTTCATAACCACTTCTATAGCCCGATACTAGATCATACCACATTTGCCCACCCTGGATAATCGTCTATGCAGACCACACGACGGTCAATGGATGTCAACGGAGTTCATCCGAAAAGACCGGCAAGGGAGGTCGAAGATGCGGCTATTCGAAACTGCGAAATGAGGCTATAGATTTCCCCACACCTCGAAGTGAGTCCTAGGTGTTGCGGACAGTATGTTGTCAGAAACTCCCGCGACGCGTCCTGCCGTCGACGCCAAGTGTAGTAGAACCAGCGTTGTAAGGGAAGTGGAATGCAGGAACTGGCTCGGAAGGCAGCTTCTCTTGTTCAGGAGACTTATTTCTTTTGTTGTCGTGTTATTCCCGTTTGTGATGAGAGAACAGGGGGGGGTAGTTTGAGAGTGATTCGATAGGGGCTTGAATCAAGGCATCAAACCCACTCTGCTCTCTTCCGTTAACCCGCTAGACGGGTAAACGCACTTGCCCGAGGAACTTTCCTCGGACGCTGGTCTACTCTTCTCCTAACGGCGATCCTTACCAAAGGAGTAGCCAACCCTACGATACTTCTGTAGTCTATTAAACCAATTCTACGGGTTATCCTGTCTTCAAGGGAGGTCTGTCCTAGGATCAACCATTGTGTCCTTACGAAAGCTTTAGTGCTACTGGCTGTCTTATCTACCGAGAGAAACTTCAGGGCCCCAGGAATACTCTTCTTGAGGTATTCAGGGCCTTGATTCTAGTTTACCAAAGGGGACTTCAGAGCCCCAGGAATACTCTTAGGGTATTCAGGGCTTTGACACTACAGGCTATATCATGACCACTTCTATAGCCCGATACTGTATCACACCACATTTGCCCACCCTGGATAGTCGTATACGCAGACCGCACGACGGTCAATGGATGACAACGGAGTTTGTGATGGAAATGTTAGCACATAGCCCGTATGAGTCAATGTTCAGTAGCACTGCTCTTGTATAATATCGTAGATCTCATATGTATGTGTACGTTCGAATGTAACGTATGTATATGCGGAGGAATTACTTCCGTAGAATACTCTGCTTGCTAGCCGAGTAGATCACCCTCTCGTGTGGATAAGTAGATCACTCTCTCGTGTCTGTCTCGTGCGGATCGTAGCTGTCCTGGTCATCTCTAGGAAGCAGCCATCGTCTCGGCTCCTGCATACTCTGTGGTTTATATCTGTGTGTGTTGGCCATCTAAGCGCCAGTGTTACAATATCTCTATCTTCTTCACTATGGAAGGACTCTCTTCTTCCAGGCTACACTCTCAGACGTGTCATCACCTCGACTAACGTCGACGACACAGCCTCTCAGCCACTGTGCCCGGGTATATCACAATATCCATAATAGGTTTTTGAGCCCCGATAGTCTGTCTGAGTGAAGGCCTGCGGCGACTGTGACTTCTGCTGTCGTCGAGTGCTGTGGAGCACACACGTCTTCCAGAGGATATTCTCCGCGGGGAGCTACTGCTGCAAGAGCCAGCTTTCTGCTGGAGATCACACTGAGTCAACCCGCTTGCGTATTGGGCCCGGACTGATCACCTGGGCTCTCGGCTGCACTTTCGGTACGCAACTGTTTGTGTAAAGCATTCGAGAGCATAATTTCTAGGCGTTGACTTCAGTTGGCGAATAGGGTTGTGTGGGTTGTTGGTTCTGACGCGTGGAGTGCCTCCTCGGTGCCCTGTGTGTCTTTAACTGACTACCGAAATCGCCTTCGCGTGGTATTTTCGCCGGGCGTAGTCTGTCCGAGACATCTTCCACGTGCCGAGTTGCCGGCTTGGTAGCGTGTGTGTGTGGAGGATACGACTGACAGCTGGTAGCCGTTCCGCTACTACAGCTACGCACACGTGATCGACTTACGTGATTTATCTGCGCGTAGTATACGCGAGGTAGGTCTGCCCAAGAAATCTTCCGCGTGCTGGTTGTTTTGATCGATACGTGTGTAGGCTGAGGATCTGACCAGGCCTGTTTGCATCCGTGCAGCAGCCACAAGTCTACGCTGAAAGACGCGTAGCAAGTCTGAGCAGTACATCTGACCCGTGTGCCTGCAGGACGAGGCCGGAGGTGGCACCTCCATCGCCGCAACACCGCAGTCTAGCCATCTGCGGTAGGTTATAACTGTGCTCGGAAGGAGCGCAGTATTCCGAACGGACGCAGGATTGCTTCCACCGGACGTGGGTTGTAAGCTACGGAGCTTCGTGTTACCCTGGCTTCAGCAATGGCGGAACAATCGGGCTCCGGGCTCCACCGCATACTGGACTCCATTGGGAAATGCTCAGGACATTCGGGTTTTCGCGAATGGAAGACAAGGCTTCGACGAGCAATCATTCTCCACACGCCAGAGCTTCTTCCCGTCCTCGACGGGAAAGAGCGCCCATTGGCAACCGCACCAAACGAGGACACTCTGGCCGCGTGGGACAAGGCTAACGGTCGCCTATACTCCCTCCTTTTCTTCGTGACCTCCGGGGCAGCACAGCTAACCGTTCGTATCTCACGAAGGGACGGAGGCCTGTGCTATGGGGAATGGGGCAGCGACTTGGAAAGCCCTAAACGAGCGTTTCGACGCTCCAACTCAGGAAGCTCGGCGTGCGTGTCACACCGAGCTTTTCAACTTGAGACACCTTGCTGGCGGTGATCCCATAGACTTCTTCACGAAGGGTTAGGATCTCAAACTTCGCCTCAAGGTGCTGGGGGAGGACGTTTCTGACGCGGTATACCTAGACATAATGCTGTCGGGCCTGACCAAGGCCCGAGAGTTCAAATTCATCCAGGAGATGCACTACCGGGATGAGTTTACTTCTGTGGACCGCCTCCAGGAGACGGCGAACCGCTTTTTTGTAGACCAACAGTCGCGCAGCGCGTCGGGGCCCATGGTCTCCGGCCGGGGGGCCGCGATTGTGTCCCACACCGACCAGTGCTACCGGTGTAAGGCATACGGGCACTTCCAGCGCGACTGCCCCCAACCAGCCAAGAAGTCACCATCAAAGCAAGGGAAGCCAAAGGGGAGGAAGCCCAAGCGAAGCAGTGGTGGTGGGGGGAGTAACCGACCGAAGTGGTGCTCCTACCACAAAACCAAGACGCACAGCAATGCTGAGTGTCATAAACAACATGAGCTGCGAGAGCATAAGAAGAAGGAGCTCCAAGGTTTGGCTGCGAACCTGGCACTGCTGCAGTCAGCAGGCAACTTCGCCAACATCGGGTGCGCGCACATGACGAACTCGTCTCCAACTGTGGCACAACCGGCCCAGTCCGAGCCGACTACGTTTGGATTCTCCTTTAGCGCCCTCGGTGCTTCCTTGGTAGAGGCCGCCTCGTCGCCTGCCGTTCCCCAGCAACTCCCGGCGGCGTCTGCTGCCAAACCGGAGTCACCTACGCAGGACCATCACATACCTTCAGGGTTCTTTGGTGCGTTCATGGCGACTCCTGCAGGGTTGCCGTCAGCTCCTTTCCGCTCCGACGGAACATTCCTCCGTATGGTGGTGGACAGTGGAGCGACCGACAATTACCTAGACCCTGCGCTTACACCAGGAATGCGGGACCACATGCGCGATATCGAAGACCTTCGGGTCCCACTCACGATAGTCGCCGCCGGCCAGCATCTCCTGAAAGGCGTTACTACAGGGACGATCGTCGGCGCCGTCACAGACGACAATGGGAATGACCGGCAAGTCTCGTTTCGCGTCGTTATGGTACCGGGGCTGGGCACCAACCTTTTCCCCGTGACCGCAGCCATGTTGAAGGGGGTGGCAACGCTGTTTCATCCGACCAACCCCAGGTTGGAGTCGGGGGGCGTGGTATCCCGATGCAGACCCTCGGGGTGGATGGCACAACAGGAAAGACCATGTGCTCCATCGAGGTGAAGCTTGGGGGTGGCGCTGGGGGCCAGATGGTCCTCGGGGACAACCCTAACGGGCTTGCCTTAAACGTGGAGTCCGCTGATCTCTGGCACCGACGAATGGGGCATATTAACAGCAAGAGCTTGGACGTCCTGAAGAAGGCGCCCGACAACGGCGCCGACTACACCAGTGACGTTAAGGATTGTGGTGCCTGCCCGCTCGGTAAGAGCACACAACAACCTCATCCTAAGCAAGCTTCATATGGCGTTTTACGCCCTTTCCAGCATGTTTCAGTAGACACCCTTGGCTCCTTTACGCCTTCAGCGTTGGGAGGTTTCAAGTACGCCACCAAGTTCGTTGACCAGCAGACCAAGTGGAAGGAGATCGTTCTCATGAAGGACAAGACCTATTCCGTGGGCTCCCTTGCGGTGTTCAACAAAGGGACTGTGATTCCTACTGGCGAGCGCATCCACTACCTCTGCGGGGATCAAGGTACGGAACTAACGAGTGCGGAATTCCGTCAGTACTGTCAACACGTCGGCATCAAGCTGGAGTTCGCCTCTCCGAACACCCCTCAGCAGATCGGTGCGAACGAATGTGCGGGCCGAACGATCGTGAACATCGTACGCTGCCTGCTCGCTGACTCGACTCTACCGAACTTCCTTTGGGAGGACCTAATGCAGACAGCTGTTTATCTAAGCAACCGGACTCCTCACGCAGCCCTTCAAACCGGGACGCCGTACAAGGCACTCTACGGCAAAGACGCCTACCTTGGGCACCTTCGGGTGATTGGGTCTAGGGCGTTCGTGCACATCGAGACCTACACCAAGAAGATGGAGCATCGTGCTTGGGAAGGACGGCTTGCTGGATACAGCATGGACAGTAAGTCGTACCGGGTCTACAACTCTGAGACGAGACGTGTACGGGAGAGTCGAAATGTTGTATTTATTGAGACTCCTCCCGTAGTGCCTTCGTCGGATGAGGGTGGTTTCGACGACGGGGAGTTCACGTACGACGACCACAACGACATGGTGAGAGACGTGCGAACCATTCTTTCAATCATTCAGTTGATTCGCTCTCTCCTGATCATGCCATTGGGGATCCGCCTGTGACTGAACTCCTTGAGCAAATTCGTGAAACAACTACTCGTGACCTTGGGCTGAGTCCTGCTGGATCTCCTCCTGCTGACGGTGGGCCTGGAATTTCCGGTGGTATACCTGAGGGAGATAACCCGGCATCGCCTGGAGGAGTAAGCCCCCTTGAGCTGGGCGGAGGTGCGTCTCCTCCTGGTACGTCACCTAGTCCAAGTCCTGCGACGCCGCTTAGTTCATCGCCTTCTGGTCCTGCTCCGTCTGGCGCTGCAACGCAAGATGGCTCTGTACGTGGGCGTGGTTCGTCTCGTAGTAGCCGAAGTGCGCGCGGTGACTCTTCGCGTGGTAGATCTGCGCGGGGAGGCATCACGTCTAGCGGCTCGGCAGGTGGGCGTGGTTCCCGTGGTGGACGAGGTTCCATGTCGACACGTGCTGTCACCAGGTCGACTACGAACATCCCTAATGCCAAGACCGTCCGCGAGCTCCGTCGTATCTCTTATGCATTCACCGCGAAAGGGGAGTTTCCTGATGTCGCCCGTAGGGACGGCTCCTTCGGTTTCACGGAATATGCGTATGCTGTGAGGACATCTCAACCGGGTGTTCCACGGACGATTCAAGAAGCACGGGCCATGCCGGATGGTGCGCAATGGAATGCAGCTGCTGAACGCGAGATAACGAGTCTTAACGAACGAAAAGTCTACAAGCTCGTCCCGCGTACGGCAGTTCCCCCTGGGAGGAAGCGGATTAAGTGCAAGTGGGTATTCAAGCGTAAGGCAGACGGATCATACAAGGGACGTCTAGTGGCTCAAGGCTGGAACCAAGTACCTGGACTTGACTGCGGCAGTACCTTCGCTCCGGTGTGTAGACTACAGAGCGTTCGGCTGGTAGCGTGCGTAGCCGTGGAGTTCAACCTGGATGTGAACCACATGGACGTGTCCACTCCCTTTCTATACGCCGACATTCGGGAGAAAGTGTTCGTCGAACAGGCACCTGGCTTCGAGGTCAAGAACAAGACAGAATGGAGGTGATCTAGTGATGCAGCTAGAGAAGAGCCTCTACGGGCTATAGCCCAACGCCCCGGGAATTGGTTCCACACCATTGACCCCGTCCTTGTTGAAATCGGTTTCGTTCCGCTCAAGTCTGACACTTGCGTTTACCTGTACAACCACGACGGTATCCAGATCATCTTGACGCTCTATGTTGATGACCTTCTGGTAGCCGGCAACGACTCGGACGTCATCTCGATGGTTAAGAGGAAGTTGAAACAACGTTACAAGATGGTTGATATGGGAGAGGTATCGCTTGTGTTGGGAATGGAAATGAAAAGGAACCGTGAGAAAGGGACATTGACCATTTCCCAAGAAGCCTACAGTAAGTCTATCCTCGAAAGGTTCGGGATGTCAGACTGTAAACCAACCAGCTCGTTGCCTGGTTATGGTCCGGAGATTTCCAACAACCAGCCGGAGGATACACTATCTAACGAAGAAGAATCGAGACGTTATCAGGGCATCGTGGGGTGCCTGATGTACATTGCTCAAGGGCTCCGTTACGACATAATATACGCGCTGGGAAATCGCTCCGTCAGCTCAAGGACGAAGCACATCGCCCTACGCTTCTTCTATATCCGAGAACTGGTGTCGGAAGGAAGGATCTCCATCCACTACATCCTGACCGAGAGCAACCCTGCTGACATCGGTACAAAGCACCGCAACAACCACCGCTTCAAACATCTACTAGGCATCATCGACAACTTCCAAGTGAACGACTTCATCAACAACAAGTTCAAATAATTGTGTTATATTTTTGTGTGTTTGTTTTTTTTTTAATCTGTTCTGTTTGTGTGAATCAGCTTACTCTTTCAGTAGTCGGCATTCGGTTTCGCACCATCACTGGTTGAACGAGCCATGTACGATTGAAAGTTATGGTAATTTGGTTTGTGCAGGAAACAATAGCAGGTACTTCTTTTGCAATGCATTAAAGTACTGTAACACGTATAAGATATGAAATATCACTTCGTACTTTAGGCTACTTTAGTGATAGAAACGCATGAAACGAATTGACTTACTTCGCATGTAACGAATATGCTTGCTTGATTTTAATCATCATTAATTTGGTACAATTCAGAGCAACTTTCATTGAGGGGGAGTGTTATGGAAATGTTAGCAAATAGCCAGTATGAGTCAATGTTCAGTAGCATTGCTCTTGTATAATATCGTAGATCTCATATGTATATGTACGTTCGAATGTAACGTATGTATATGCGGAGGAATTACTTCCGTAGAATACTCTGCTTGCTAGCCGAGTAGATCACCCTCTCGTGTGGATAAGTAGATCACTCTCTCGTGTCTGTCTCGTGCGGATCGTAGCTGTCCTGGTCATCTCTAGGAAGCAGCCATCGTCTCGGCTCCTGCATACTCAGTGGTTTATATCTGTGTGTGTGTTGGCCATCTAAGCGCCAGTGTTACAATATATCTACATCTTCTTCGCACTGTGGAAGGACTCTCTTCTTCCAGGCTACACTCTCAGACGTGTCATCACCTCGACTAACGTCGACGACACAGCCTCTCAGCCACTGTGCCCGGGTATATCACAATATCCATAATAGAGTTCATCCGAAAAGACCGGCAAGGGAGGTCGAAGATGCGGCTACAGTAGTATCCGAAACTACGAAATGAGGCTATAGATTTCCCCACACCTCGTAGTGTGTCCTAGGTATTGCGGACAGCAGTGTGTTGTCAGAAACTCCCGCGACGCGTCCTGCCGTCGACGCCAAGTGTAGTAGAACCAGCGTTGTAAGGGAAGTAGTGGAATGTAGGAACTGGCTCGGAAGGCAGCTTCTTCTCTTGTTCAGGAGACTTCTTTCTGTGGTTGTCGTGTTATTCCCGTTTGTGATGAGAGGACAGGGGGCAGTTTGAGAGTGATTCGTCAAGGCATCAAGCCCACTCTGCTCTCTTCCATATTCCCGCTAGACGGGTAAACGCACTTGGCCGAGGAACTTTCCTCGGACGCTGGTCTACTCTTCTCCTAACGGCGATCCTAACCAAAGGAGTAGCCAAACCCTAGGATACTTCTGCAGTCTACTTATTACCCAATTAATTATACGGGTTATCCTGTCTTCGAGGGAGGTCTGTCCTAGGATCATTCCTTGTGTCCTTACGACACTGGCTGCCTTATCTGCCGAGAGAAACTTCAGAGCCCCAGGAATATTCTTGAGACATTCAAGGCTTTGAGTTTAGTTTACCAAAGGGAACTTCAGAGCCCCAGGAATACTCTTTGCATTATTCAGGCTATCTCGTAACCACTTCTATAGCCCGATACTGTATCATACCAGGTATCACACTGTACTGCTGGCCGTATGTATGTATGTTGCTATATACTGGCTGTATTCACACATACTTGGTAGGAATTATCTGTGCACATTTTCGTACAAAGGACCAGCAGCAGGTATGATTTAGTAGAATGCGGGAACGGCATCTACCTGGTACGCTATATTCAGATATTGTCGGAAGGCAAGCATAATACTGCTGTAAAGTGAAAACCAAACAAAACAAACGCGAAAAATAGTAAAATCTTAAAATCTTGAGCAGGCAGGGGGGGGGAGCCAACCATAAAAAAGTGCCGAAAGATCGAGTGGAACTCCCGCGGCGGATTTTTTGATTTTTTCTGGAACGGGCGGCCTTCGATTTTCGATCGGTAACCACGTAACCTCCTCACAGTCCTCTCTTGAGTCTTTCCCGACAAGGTAAGCCCGTAAACCCAGTGCAGAGCTTGCAGCAGTCTAACCATGGCAGCGATGATCGGCCAGAAATCATTCGGTGCCCACGGAGACATAATGGGTGCCTCACCTGAAGACGATCAAGGAAAGGCAAAGCTCTGCGAGGAAATCAAGAACAGGGCCAGGTACGATTCTCGGCCAGCACTACGGCCCTACAGCAGTACGAGTATTATTTGATTGTCGATGCAGCAGGGCTAGAGTGCGAGGGGACAGACTGGCGGACTGCCGAATCCTGGGCCACCCCGTATGTAGCTCCCGTACTGCTGGAAGAGACACGGGTTGGTGGCATAGTATTTTCAGTTGGCACCATACCTCCAGAACAAAGTGCAAGGTACCCAAGGAGCGTGTGATACAGCAGCAGAGACGAAGAGCACTCGTACGGGTGCTGAACGCCGCGCACTATGCAGTGATCCGGCGGTCCGGGGTGCAAGTAGATGTGTTTTGTATTTTTCCGCCCAAAAGCACGGCGCACACGCACACACCCACACGTATGTTGGTTTCGTTGCGTTCGACTATCCTCCGCAGGACAGCTTGCCACTCCGCACCCCGCAAGTGAAGCACTCGCTATTTACGGGGGACCATACGTAGTAAATAGGACTACATGTTGTTATTACGGGGGTCCATAGTTAACAGGACCTATGATATACATAAAAAACTATATATTCACGTATTTTTACTATTACGGGGGTCCATAGTTAACGGGACCAAATTTTGTCAGTAAAAATAGGCAAATATATAGGTTTTTGTCTACACCATAGGTCCTGTTAACTATGGACCCCCGTAATAACAAAATTTGGTCCCGTTAACTATGGACCCCCGTAATACGAAAACAGGTAAATATATAGTTTTTTGTGTCTACCGTAGGTCCTATTTACTATGGTCCCCTGTACCAAAATCACAGCAACACGAGTACCACACGTCCGCTGTATTTTTTTTTTTTTCCCCCCATCCCCTTGCATGTGATTGATTGCGTACGTATCGTCGCTCTTCTTTTCCTCTCTCCTTTTTATTTTTTATACGTATAATTATGGAATACGTCAGCTGTGAGTTCGACTGATTAAGTAGTTGATAGATGCTCAACTTTGACTTCGCAAGCTGCGTAATACGTCTCGTCTGTATTCCATTTTGACTGAATTTTACAAGTAAGTGGTTAATACACAATAAGCCGAACGCGCGTATTCTGTATGTAATTCCTTGTCAAAGATATAGGTCAGGGGTTCCCCTGAAAACTAGAAAAGCACGTCAGCTGTGAGTTCAACCGATCGGTCGATACTCAACTTTGCAAGGTGCGTGAACCGTTCGCGCGTTTTTCATTGTTTCCCTCGCGATTGACTACTGGCCAGTGACTCACTCCCCTGGATGCCACCAGGGTCGACGAGGCGATAATAGATAATACTTAAAGCTGGCTCGAATTCCAATTGATTTCGGCCAGTACCATTTCGCGCACAGAAACAGCAGATCGACACATGAGGGCCGGGATACACAAGACAATCGGAAGTTGGTCTACAGCAGTGCGTGCACAAGTGACATGCACCACCAAGACGCTGGAAATTTTAAATACTCGCTGTAAATGTTGCACCAGGTCTTGACGTACAAGTACATGTTGGTGAATTTCACTATCGTACATGTTCTTGGCCTCTTCTGCTCTTGATATATGAAAAACACAGCAAGCACAAATACACCTGTAAAAGTGCAGAAGGTGATCCAACAGCCCAGGGGGTGATGTTCGTGTTTTCTGCAGGCAGGCTAGCGAGTGGCGCATTTCGACCCTACTCCTTTGTAATCGTACCAGGTATGTATATAACTCAGATCCGGGGCCACAAAGCAGGCTCTTCTCCTTCCCTCCTCCCCACTACGGTTCTTGCCTTGGCAGGCGTTTTTATCGCGAGGATAGTTCAGCCCTTTCTTTCCTCGTCGACTATGAATAGCATCGAATTTTGCCTACGCACGCTTCTATTAATATGGTGTTTACGAATTTCAGATTATGGGTTGGTTTGGGCTATTTCTATTGTCCCGATCCCAAAAAATAATCAACTTCCCAAACTAAGGACCCAAAATCGGCTGATATGGCCCATATCTTCATAAAATTTTCGGATTGGGTTTGGCTTCTTGGGTTTCGATTAGGATCGTGAACCTATTGGCCAGGATAACCCCGAGTTGCCCCGGGCGAATGAAAACATCGTATTTAGCGAGAAACCACAATCGTCTACGTCACGTACTCATACACACAGCGTACCCCAGCAGCCAGAAGAAGGGAGGGATGATACATGGGTTGCCTCACACCACCAAGCTATCTAACCTAGCGCACGGCCCATTTGGCGAGGCCGTGTCAACGCGAGGCCCCCGCGAAGGCCGCAAAAGTCATGCGGCCTTATGCGGCGGAGGGCTGGCAGGGTACAGCTCCAACATCGTTGACGGCGCCGTGTTATTTGTGGACTGCTGCTGAAGTTGTTGCTCTGCTGTGCTGCTTGTTCTTGCTGCGGCGACAAAGTAGCGGTACTACTCAGGGCTCTGGGGCGTATTACCGCGCCACACACACCCACAGCACGCCTACACACGCACTGTACAACGGGCCCCGGTCGCATCGATTGGCACTCTTCGCATGACTGCCATTGAGCACAGAGCACACACACGCAGCGAGCCACGCAGCAGCAGCAGCGAGCAGCATCTCGCACGAAGCCGTTGGTGTTCCTTTTTTCGTACTTTTATTTCGTTATTTGTCATTTGTTGCTGTATTCCAAATTCCTAGATTTTTATTTCCAGTTCAAAACCCAAAATGATCGTTTTGGGTTCTCGCAAGCAGTTTCAAACCCGATTCTGTTTTGGTTTGGCGAGGCTGACTCTTATTGGACCAGAAACCAGAAAACAGAACAGGATTTCCCCTTTATGGTGTTGAAACCCGCACAGCCGATGAGAGATATTGTTTATTAATAGTATGCCGCAGCAGGAAAAAGCTGCGCTTTCAACACACAACACCTGCCACCGCCGATGATTCCTCGCCTCACAGGGCACGAAATGACGCCAAACCTTCGAGGCTATATGCTCCACTGCTCTGAGAGTGCTCGCTACCAAGTTTGAGGGTCGTTGATGCTGTGTGACCGGAGTTCTCGCTCGAGACGTGAGAGCCTGGCCCATTTCTGGCCCGTTTTCTTTTAGACGAAACTGGGTCCCTTTTCCGTCTGGAAAAAAAACCGACCAGAAATGGGTCAGGCACCGATGTCTTAAGCGAGAACTCTTGCCACACAGCTTTAACGACCCTTAAACTTGGTAGCGAGCACTCTCAGAGCAGTGGGGCATACGGCCTCGAAGGTTTGACGTCATCTCGTGCCCTGTGAGGCGAGAAATCGGCGGCGACGGGTGCTGTGTGTTGAAAACACAGGTTTTCATGTTTGGGCAGTGATCGGAAACGACTCCTGTCTACCGACGGCACTACCCTGGGGTTTCTACACGATGAAGGGAAAATCCTGTTTGGTTTTCTGGTTTTTGGTCCCATAAGAGTCAGCCTGAATAGCCTGTGGTTCTCGACCCAAACATAATCGGTTCTTTCGCAAACACCCTAATATCCATAGGGCCTCTCAGCAGTTGATTCCGTTTTTTATTTATTTTCGCCAAATGAACGCAAAAGTTCACCCCGCGTGGGATTCGAACTCCAGGGTCAACTCTTTGGATGAATCTTATGGGAGCCGAAACCGAAAAACAGAGCTGGCATGCACTTTTGTTTTTCGTATGGCCGAGGTTCGTATATCGAGTTTTGTCTTTTCCTATCTTAAGGTGTTTTGCGTAACTATGCCGGGGTTTCGTTTGAGTTGGGAGGACGTTGGAGGGAGGAGTCACCGCAGTGATATTTGAATTCGGCGGACACAGCAGTTCACGGCACCCACGCATCCTGTATGGTACTTGCCGGGTAACATGGGGCTTGCTTTCGCAGACTCGAGCTTCCTGGACTGGGTTGGCTTCGTTCGACGAAGGGTCCCCAAGCTTGGCAGTCTGCTGCAGCATCAAGGAGCAGTGCGTTGACATTACTGAAAAAGCTAAAAAACACACGACGACAACCGCCAAGAGCATGCGGTGTAATCGATTGTTCGCCATCACCGGAGCTTGGAGTCTCTAGCTACCGCTACATGCCGAGATACCGTGTCAAGAGATACCGAGAGAGTACAGCAGTAGTAGCGATGATATGTACAATTATTAGGCCCGGCCACGTTATGTGATAGGCTTCGCGGGTCGGAAGGTCGGCCTTAGTCTCCAAGCACAAAAACCTCCGTAAATATTCACTATCAAGGTGTGATCACCCCTCGCAGCAGCAGCAGTAGCCCTACCGCACGTGCAATAGTCCCTACCGTGCGAGCAGTGGAGGTGTATCGTACCAGGTACACACGATGCTATATGCACCAGGGGAACCGTATGAGATTCCGGACATAACTCGGAAAAAAGGGCGCGTTCTGCGATACAGGTATTAATAGAATGATTTCTGAATGGCGGGGTTCCTTTATGCAAAATGGTCGGAATAATGCCAATCTTGTTTCGAAAAATGACGTTTTTGTATATTTGGGCCATGGGATTATTCATCGGGACGCAATTTGATTTTCGCTGAAGTCAGTTTTCGGGTGAGGTGTGGAGCTCCTTAAGGTCAAGTGAGGAGCCTCAGAAAATTCAGGGTGAACCTCTATCGTAGAACGCCTCAAAGGCTCCCGACGGCTACGGATGTGGGGAGGGATGCGACGGGCGCCTTGACGGCACTCAGTGGCGGCGAAAAATCGGCCCAGACACTGAGTGGCTGGATGTCGACGGGTAGAAGTAATGGTTCAAAGTGAACAACACACGCACACAGCTGACAGCGCGGCGGCGGCATGCGTGTCTTCAGCCTGACTCTGGCCTCTAGAACATGTCTCAAAACCGTCTATTACGGGGGTCCATAGTTAATAGGACCTATGGTATACATAAAAAACTTACATATTTACCTATTTTTACTAACAATATTTGGTCATATTTACTATGGTCCCCCGTAATACAAGCTGACAGTCGGTACATGAGAGTATTGCTGTGCTCTCATTTACAATTTATTTATTTACACTTACAACGTCTCACCGAAATGTCTCCAACTGCTGTTGCGCAGTTAAATACTGATATAGAGCCATTGCTATCGCCGTACGTCGTGGAGGGCTCCTACGAGTGTTCACCTACCGTTTCCGACCAATAGGCTACCGCAATAGGCAACAGTTACCGCAGAGGCAATACAATACTTGGTACTGGCACACAGTACTGGACACTAAAAACGACTTATTTCGCGCGGTCCCGGTGTACTACGTTATGTACCGCGGTAGTGAGCCACCCGAAAAAAAAAACGCGATATTCCGTCTACGGGGGAGTCCCACTTCATCGCGGTATTCTGTCCCTGGCACACCACCGCTCGACTAGTACCGTACGAGTATACCATTAGCGCGCAAGATAATAACCCCCTTGAAACGAAATTCGGAGCCGATTTTCTCCAAGATGTGCCTTGCAGGGAGACACACAAAAACGAAAATGGTAGATTTTGGAAATACCTTGCCGAGTCTCGGGATCCTTCCAAAGACACGTCGCTCGGCGTTTACACTCTCCCCGCTGTCAAGAAAGTAGATCAGCGAACACTTTCGTTGGGGGGGGGGGGGGGGGGGGGGGGGGGTGCTATCTTATCACCCGTGTGATACCCGAATAGTACTGTTACCACTGCGGGCGGAAATATGAGAAGCTATTTGTCGTCTTATTGATTTGTACTCTCTACTTATGTTATGTTATAGCCCCTATAGTGGTGGTAGGTGTTGTACGAGATTCTCATAAAAAGAAAACACGGTTATACGTAAAACGTTTCGTCACAGCAGTCCCTCACATAAATAGAAACGCCTCCATGTGTAGGCTATGCTACGGTACGCGACAGCAGTCTATACATAGTCTCCTGTATTTCGGCTATGTAGGGCTCGCGGCTTTTTGTAACACAATTTTGTGCTCTTGCAGAGGATTTAGAGTGCCGTTGCTAGCTGAACGCCAATGCTTAACTGGAATTTCCCAAACTTCGAAAAGTATCTTAGCCTGAAATTCTCCACTGTGAATACCAAAGTCCCAACACATACGAGTATCGTGTACTTTATTTGCCGTATGTGGAAAACCTCCCCTTTTTATCGCATTTTCTCAAGGGGATGATAGGGATCCATCCCCTACCGCAAGTTTCGCGGCAGCGGTAGGTGTATGAGTGCGGTTCTCACAATTAGTTGCTCGTTTACGGTACTACCGGTGGGTTTGCGATAGGACTCGAATCTGTGGTACATGCACGCGTCCCTGCCCTCATAAGAGAGGGCCTTACGAGAAACTCGGCCTAAGATTGACGGGAGAAATAAGAAAACTCTTGAGTGGTTAATTCTAAAATTCATGTGTGGAGCACACCCTTTCTCAAAATAAGAAAATTACTCACAGGCAGATATTTCCGGGAAAATTGGGAAATTCGGATCGCTTATGCTAAATTTAGTGTGGAGCACACCCTTTTTCTACTGTGGACATTACCGAACCAAAGATTTCCGGGAAAACTTGAAATTCGGAATGGTTTTATATGGTTACGAGCCAGAGATTTCTGGGAAAAATTGAAATTCGGGATGGTTTTATGTGATATAAGTTGGTGTGGAACACACCCTTTCTCGAATAAGACATCCTCCTTGCCTGGGCCAGTATCCCGGTTCCTTATTGCGAGAGGGCAGGTACTGCTGTTGCAGGTCAGAGTGGGTTCCCCGAGTGCTCGCTGTTCGCACGCGTCACCTTTTGCGGAAGTCTCTTTGAATGCGTGTACTGCTGGTCCTGCTGCACTCTGTGCTCTGTTCTGCTAAAATCCACGCCGTTTGCTGCTGTCGTTCAACATCATTTATAAGATCATAATTCGATATCTTGCTTGCCTGGGCCAGTATCCCGGTTCCTTTTTGCGAGGGTTCGCTGTTTGTTCGCACGCAACACCTTTTGTGGAAGTCTCTCTGACTGCGTGTGCTGCTGGTGCTGGTGCACTCTGTACTCTGTACTGCTAATCACGCCGTTTTTACTCCTGTCGTTCAACATTTATAATATCATGATCACGCGGGTGGCATGCAATACTCGTACTATAGTGAGTAGTGAGTGCACACGGACGGGTACATGGTACCGAGATGTAGATGTCGTCATGCGTATGGTGCGATATTGAGTTACCGCCGTACCTGATGTCACATGTACTACCGCAGTAATATACCCTGTTGCAGTAGTCTTAGACTATTTACGGGGGTCCATAGTTAATACGACCTATGGTATACATAAAAACCTATATATTTACCCATTTTTACTGACAATATTTGGTCCTATTTACTATGGACCCCCGTAATACGAGTTTTTCTGGATTGATTCAATCATGGTGACGAGAACAAGAACAAGAGCTGATGTCGTGTCTTCTCTTTTTTCGATGTTCGGCACGGCGATGTGCGTGTGTCTGTCTAATCAGGGCGGAGTTCGGGAGGAAAAACCTTCCTCAAGCGGAGATGCTGTACTCCAAGGGGCTAAAGATCAAGCCCGAAGACGCCACGCTGCACAGGTTGGTTGGGATGCTGGGAGAGGGGACGGCGACATCCCATCCCCGAGAACGTTTCTTATTCCATGCCTCGTAATATTCCATGTTCCGTCCCCGAAATCGCTCCGTATACCACCCCCAGAAACATTCCGTATTTCATCCCCGGTGAGATACTCCAAAGGGGCTAGAGATCAAGCCCGCAGATGCCGCGCTGCACGGGTTGGGATGCTTGGAGGGGGGGGGGGGACATTTCATCCCCGATAGCTCATCCCCAATGACGTTCTATATTCCATCTCCGAAAATAATCCTTATTCCATCCTCAGTGCGGTGCTCCAGGGGGCTAAATAATTTTTAGCCCGAAGTTGCCAGGCTGTACAGATTGCGATGCTGGGAGGGGGGAGGGGAGGGAGGGAGGGAGGGAGACTTTCCATCCCCAAGATGTCAACCCCGATAAATACATTCCTTATTCCATCGCCAGTAGCATGCCATCTCCAACAGCCCATGGTTCAACCCCCCCCCAGAGCGTCTCGTTCTCAATAAACCCATTTTTTTTTCAATCCCCAGTAGCATTCCATATTCCATCAGTAACAACACATGCTTGCTTTCCACTACCGTTCCATATCAATTCCCCAATACCATTCCATCCCGAAAAAAAAAAGCCGTCACCTTAACCCGTTTTTAGGACTGTCTTGCAGTCCCGTTTTTAGGAACAAATCGGTCAAATTCTAAGTAGTTTGTACCAGAAACGGAACTGCACTACTATTTGGGCTAAACACGTTGTGCCCAATAGCACTTCATGTTATATCCCCATAAACATCATCCCCAATATTGTTTTTTGTAGAAGTATCGTAGAATCCCCAGCAATATCCCGTCCCCAATAACATCCTGTCCCCAACAACATGTTACCATACCCCATAGTGGGTGAGCTCGCGCAAGTCCCACACTACCCGGGAGAGATGACTCTCCCGGGTGGCTATCTCCACGGCACCTGCTCCTCTCGGGGGTCAGGTCGGTTCAACGTGCCCAAACTTCAGGGGTAACAGCAGCCTGTTCTGATGTTATAACGGGAGCTATGGGATATAAATTGACACACGACACGAAATTGGAACGTGGAAGTGTGGTGAGCTTAAGCTTTATTTTTACCAATCCGCCGGAGCATAAAAAAAAAAAAAACATGCCCCCAATGATACTCTATCCCCCGATGACCTTTATTCCTCAAGATACTCTAATCCCCCGATGACCTTTATTCCTCAAGGAAAGACAAAGAATATCCCCCCCCACCGCAAGGCCCGTCGTAATCAATGGTCAAATGATTAAGGCCATCAACAAATAAATACGCCCTCCCCCCCCCCCCCCCCCCCCGCCAATCACCGACTTCTGGATAACCTCCCCCACCCCCCCGTCTCGAAAAGGATGCGCGATCAATGGCCAAATGACTAAGGCAAACAACAAATGAGTACGCCTCCCACGCCCCCCGTCTCGAAAGGGATGCCTGGTCAATGGTCAAAAGCCTACGGCAAGCAACAAATGAGTACGCCCCCCCTCCCATCCCCGCCGCGCCGCCGCCCCTCCATCATGAATTTCATTCCGTTCGTTTCAAGCAACCTGGCCGCGGTACGCCTGGGCCTGAACAAAACCCAGGCGGCGCTGGAAAACGCGGAGGAGGCGGTACGTCTAGACCCAAGCTACGCCAAGGGCCACTACCGGAAAGGCCAAGCTCTGATGGCCCTCTCCCGGGCAGCGGATGCCGCCGAAGCTTTCCGGGCGGGAGCGGCCCTGGAGCCCGAGAGCAAGCTGTGGGCTCCGCTCGTGCTGAAGGCCGTCAAGGCGGCATCGGCCCCGTCGGAGAAGGTGGATGTGATTACTTCTTCGAGAACAAGCGCGGGGTTCGCGAAGAAGACGACGTCGACGACAGCTTCTTCTGTGAGGTCTTCCGGTTCGGCAGCAGCTGGTGCTGGTGGTGAAAAAGTGGCAGCGGTGGCGGGGGGAGGGGGGGGAGGAGTTGTAGGAGGTAATGGAGGCGCGGGGAGGAGGGGCGAGGGGGGGGGGATGAAGGGATACAAGAAGACGGCGGACGGGAGGGTGACGACGTATTTTAACAATGACCTTACGGAGGAGGCAAAGGCGCTGATCGGGGACATCGCCCCCAAGAGGCTGGATGCCGTGGGGGGCGGCGACGCGGGAGAGGGGGCAGCCGGTGGTGACGTGAGCGCGTGGAACAAGGCGGGCACGTGGGAATCGCGAGATATGACCAGGTTAGAAAGAATATCAGGTAGAAAAAAAAAAAGCTGTAAGCAGATATATCAGGCGGCGGTTTTGTTTCGTTTTGTCGGCATTGTTTGGTGTACTTGGTTTTGGTTTCGTTTCTTTATGCATCGTTATTTTTACCGGTAGATGTTTTTTGCTTCGTTTCCGCTTCTTGATGCATCGGTATTTTTGGGCGTTTTTTGGAGGCGTTTTTGTTTCTTGATGCATGGACGTTTTTGGGCGTTTTTGGGACGTAATAATCAGAACCAAATATGGTGCGTAAACACAGAGGGACACATGGCTTTTCAGTCCATTGTGGGTTTTGATGCACTCCCGGAACAGAAACTCGCGGTGGTGGATATTTGTACGTAATGCAAGTGTCTGTCGTTAACGGTGTGCCAGGGTAGAGTACACCTGGCGAAAGGCAGTAAAAACGAAGACAAAGAAAAGCGGTTGTGTCGGGGAAGCAAAAAACGTTTGTTCCAGAGCTGTTCACGTGCCAGATCAAAACTCGCGGGTCGGGTCGGGTAAGGTCGGTTCGGGTCCGGTTGACTCGATCCGGCCCGACCCGACCCGACCCGTAATATTTCGAAAACCTCCTGCCCCGACCCGACCCATGAGAGATTTTGAAGACCTCGTGACCAGACCTGCGGGTCGGGTCATGGCCCGTCAAGACCCCCGTCTTCTTTAGGAGTTTTTCGGTCGGAAGTTGCGACTTTCTCTCCGGCGTCGCATTTTCTGAAGGGATTTCCGGCTTCACCCAGCTGAGGAATAATAAGTGCCTTACAAGGCTTGCCTTATAAGGCATGCCCTATATAAGGCATGCTCTATCCCCTTTTTTTTGAGGCGGTCATGTAAAGTCAGTAGCAGTTTGCTTCGCTCGTAATTATCTGTACCGCACGCCGGACGGCTATCGTATGATAGAAATGTAAGGACTTTTTTGGTCTTCCTATTTGTACCCCGGCGATCCTTTCCTTTCCGTCTATAGAGAGTGGTATTATAGAGGCCAGGTGAGATGGTTTTGTTTTTGTTATCGTTCCGTGCCGTTCCTTAACCCCTGTACTGCTGCAAAAACAAAACTGTCACTACAGTAAATCCAAGTACTACGGGGGACCATAGTAAATAGGACCTGCGGCACACACACAATAACCTACATATTTACCTACTTTTACCAACAATATTTGCTCGTATTTACTATGGTCCCCCGTAATAGTTCTCCCTCTAAAAATTTGGGTGCCGGCCGTTGTGACGGGGTTCTTTCATGCATCGACACTTTTCTTTTGAGGTTGGCGTTTTTACTGCAGAATGTAGTCCCTCAAGGCATCGTCCTTGTTGGCTGTTGCTGGTTCCATTTCTCGATACATCTGGCAATTTTGGGTGCTTGGGCGTTGCGTTTCTTAAGTGCATGAGTAGGTTTTGGGTGTGTTGGGGAGGGCTTTGAGTTTGGTGGACTTCACGGCTTGTTATTTTGGCGAACTTGAGCCGACTGACTAACCAAATGACTGACTCTTCTTGTAGCACATAGTTTTTTAGTTGGCTAGGTATTCTAGTTATTGATTGTTGCACGCTAATTTTTGCGGACTCCTCTGCCTACTTGTGTCTGACTGGCGCGTCTCTTGGCTCGGATTGTGTATTTTTGTTTTCAACAACGGTATACCAGGTGCTTCGTATGGGAACATCGAGCGGACCTTGCCTTCTCGGTCGGAGCGGCGTCATACATCAACGCATGGATTATCATCAGTTTTATTTTGTTAGGTCATTGTTTTTTTCGATCGTGGTGCTACCAAAGCGCAGCAGCAGTCGTGTCGAAAAATAGGTCACCCCTGAGACATTTTCCTCGTGCATTGTCTAGTATTTGGGGGGAACATGGTAATCAGAAACCACAATTGACCCGAAAAACTTGATACAAGCATGATGCCCCTATGTTTGGAAACCCTGTTTGGTTTTGATCACTATCCCCCCCCCGTAAGTACGAGCAAAAGCCCCCAAAAAAAACATTTTGTACTCTTAGATTTGGAAACTTACTTGTTGTGTCGTGTCTCCTCCAGCTGGGCGAAGCAGCGCCTCAAGGAGCTTCTGCTAGGCGTGGAGTTCGATGCGCCGGAAGGCGTCGTGGAAGTGGTGACCGTGGAGAAGATTGAGGGTGACGCCGAGGTGAGATTAAGGCCCGTGCTACGTTAGGGGAATCAAATCACACCTCGGATAGATCATGATCTATCAATCTGCTGTGGATAATCGATTTCCATTCATTATCTAGATTTTTTATCTGTGTGACCTGTATGATCTAGCTCGTGTTACCGGGTGGGAGCCGCACGATCTGCATAATCTACTACTTGTAGCACATGTTTCCTGGGTTGGATCTATCTGCCCTATAAGGCAAGTCCTGCTCAACCTCTGACAATGGCAGGTGAGGAACTGTAGATGATACGTAAGGAACAACTCGTAAATCATTCATCAGTGACAATACGTGAATCAAGATTGATGCGCTGTCTTTCTGTTTACTCTTTCCTTTTCATGGGGATAATAACTCAAGTTGGTGGAGTGTGTGCTTTGCAAGCTTCAGGTCAAGAGTTCGAGTCCCTTCAATCTTTGGTGGTTTATCAGGTGTTCTTGGAACTGCACTGTTTTTGTTTTCGTTCCTAATCGGCCAGTCCCGGAAATGGTTTTTCAGGAGGCAGTTCTCAGATGATGTAGATCATGATTTGTCCGGGATGTGAACTACACTTACGCAGCTCCTCCATTGAGGAGATCTCCCAACATCGTTCGATCCAATTTTTTTGTCAATATTTATTGGTTGGGTACCTATCAATAGGCAATTGGATATATATACTGTGTACGTATCGGTCTTAGCTTCCTTTTTTTTGTTTCGAAACCGGTTTATGGGAGCTAGCTGCTATACTATATATGAAGTTGCGAGACTCAGAAAAATTCGGTGCTATATTCCCGTATTGAATTAAGTCCCCGTTGGCTTGGTAGGTGGTCCTCGTGACTACTAAAATCAAATACGCTGGTTCAATTCTCACCGAGTGCACCTACGTACTCATGGGGACTTTTTCTTTCGTTGAATTTCATTGGCGGAAAGCGCGAGAGCGTGCGTTAGCAACATTCGATGAAAATGGACGAGCAGTGGGACCGCTGAAGTGAACCCTATGCGCGATAAAAGTGAAGGCATGTTGATACCGGGGGGAGGGGAGAAGGGACGACACCTCCTACCACCGTTTGTCCCGAGAGGTGGAAAGCAAAATTTGTCATTAAAAAAAATATCAATAAAAATCGCAAATGGCAAGGGTCGTAACGTGGGGCCCACCCCATCGGGCATCGGACACCACAGGGGGGGGGTTCGAAACGACGACTATTACGGGTGGGCATATGTAGTAAGAATCAGAGCTCACGATGGACCCAAAAAACATGTATCCCCCTACGTTTACACACCTTATTTGGTTGTGATTGCTATCTACTGTGTGTTCCCCCGTGCTGTATTACGGGGGACCATAGTAAATAGGACCAAATACTGTTAGTAAAAATAGTTTAATATATAGGTTTTTATGTCGGCATAGGTCTTGTTAACTATGGACCCCCGTAGTAGTAGCCGCAACCAGTTGTGCGGCCTGCCAGTGGTGGGGTTTTGTTGGTGTTGTGCAGCGCCTATCGGAAGTGTGTTGTGTCGACCCCCGATCGCGATGGAGCTTGTTGGGTGTTGTTGGTGTTGTTGTTGTTGTTGTTTTGTTGGTTGTGGTGCGGTTGTTATATGCTGCTGTGGTGGTTGCTATTGTTTTTTTGGTGGTGGTGGTGGTGGTTGTGGTGCGGTTGTTATTTGCTGCTGTGGTGGTTGCTATTGTTTTCGTTGTTGTTGCTGCTGTTCGCGCATCAGGGCATTGGCCATATTCTACGTGCGTACCTGATGGGCGTGGAGAATTCGTCGTGTTGCTTGGGTTGATGCACGCACCCCAAAAGCCCTCAAGCGCCACAAGTAGTGCGACTGCGGTTGTTTTTGGTTTCCACACCCACACCAAAAACGCTTGGAGCTAGCTGTGTGTGCGCGACGCGAGCTTGAGAACGTTGCTCGAACACACATCGGGCAGATTATCTACAGATAGATCATCTAGATTATCTGCAGATAGATCCTATAATGGCTGTTATGATATGTTGTGCATGAGCTGTATCATACAGATCCTACGCGGCAACAGCATGATCCAGATCGTGCAGATCATACAGATCAGGGATCTATGTGCCCGGAAAGATCTAGATCACGAGATGGAGGTCTGCTGATCTGTCTGATCTGTGGCACGTTACCCTCCGCTCCGGCGATTCCTTTGGACGTATCAGATCTCCTCTGCCCCGAAATGAATGTCTAGATAATGAAATGGGGATCTGATCTGTTGTGCGTGATCTGTTCGATCTGTCTGCCCTGTTTGTTTTATCTGATCCTTCTGATCTGTGAAACGTTGCCCTCCGCTCTGGCACCTCCTTCGGGCATGTCAGACCTCCTCTGCCCCGAAAGAAATATCTAAATAACGAAATGGAGGTCTGATGATCTGTCTGATCTGTGGAGCGTTCCCCTCCTATCTGGCGCCTCCTTTGAACCTGTGATATGTCATCTGCCCCTAAATATCTAGACAATGAAACGGGGATCTGTTGTGTGTGATCTGTTCGATCTGTTTGAATTGTCTGATCTGTCTGAGCTGTTGAACGTTGCCTTCACTTTGGCACCTCCTTTGGACCTGCCAGACCTCCTTCTCCCGAGGCAAGAAGAGGTGCTTGTTCGACTTCCGCCTCGAGCTGAAGTGGGAAGCGTCGGATCTGGAGTGCGGGCCGGCCAAAGGCATGCTGGTCTATCCAGACGTCGGGCAAGACTGCGACGGGGTGTACGACGTGGAGTGCCGGGTGAGACGTTTGTTTTTATTGGGATACCCCCGCACAAAATTTGTCGTGGGGGTGGGCGGCTTATAAACCGACCTTATCCTTTTATTTTAATTCACGAGATATCTTTGGGGGAGCCCTGACCATTTTTTTTGGGGGGGGAAGTGGCTTGTGAAACGACCGGGTTTTATTCCCTTTGCGAGATCGCTGGCCGAAACTTGAGCAGGGGGGGCGGCTTGTATGGGCCTGGTTTTCTTTCTTAGGGGGATCCCCTGGCCGAACTTTTGGTCGGGGTGGGTTGTAAGATCATGGTTTCAAATTCCTTTGGGGGGATCCCTGACCAAAACTTTTTTGCGGGGGCGGCTTATAGAACGGCCTGCTCTTGCTAACCTCTTCGGGACCCAGGTATGGCGACAAGAAATAAATGGTCTTGTCAAATTGTTGTCGTTTTTTATTTTGGTGTGAGCGCTGTGTACGAGTAGTATCACAGCATCATGGAGCGCGCGTGTCGGGCAACTAGAATTCTTCATGTGTTGAAGTTCTGGGGCTCACATCTGTACAGTGTCGTACCCCAGCAGCCCGGGCCGCTTCGTGAGGCCGATGCTGTAGCCGTCAATTTGTTTTCGTCACTATGCTCGTACCGTCTTTTTTTTTTTTCGCCATTTCCCCCTCGCCCCCGAACTTCCACAACAGCTAGAAACCCTTCCCCCGGCCTACGACCAAACGACCCCCACCCCATCCCCACGATCCGCCCCTCGTGCTTCTATCGTTGCAGGTGGATAGCCCCGCACCTCTTGCGCCTTCATCGTCCGTAACCCTTACCCCCACCGACTCCAACAGACCTTCCGCCCCCCGCGCCCGCGATCCACCCAACGCGCTACTATTGCTGCAGGCGGATATATAGCTCTGCACCCCTCCCACCTTATCATCCCCCGAGACTCATGCCGCGTGCTGCTAGAATAGCCGCAGGCGGACAGCAGCACCACAACTCTTACATCCGCCCCTACCAAACCCTACCGCACTGTCAAGTGCAGGTGGCTAGCAGTACCATCACCCTTACCCTCCACCCGGCACAAGCGACCCCACTAAGCCCCCACGATCCATTCACCCCTCGCGCTGCTATCGTTGCAGGTGGATAGCAGCACCCCCGCCGCGGCGAAGGCATACGTAGACCGCCACGTTCGAGCAGAAGGCTCGGGCTTGAGGGAGGCCGTGCTGGCCCGTTTGATGACGTTTACCTCCGAGTTGAACGCCAAGTAAAGGCCTGTCTGGAAGGCGGCGGGCGACCCATTTTTGCGGATGATGGGAGATTTGTTTTTCGGCGGAAGATTCACGTAGCCCAAGCTCTCGTCACAATTGGTGGACAAAGCGTTTTTTTTTTTTTTTCGCGAAACTTTTTGTGACAAAAACAAGGTTCTACGTGGCTCAATAGAGTTGATGGACACCGGCTTTGTTTTTTAGGATTTGTTTTTTCATGTCACAAGAATGTATGTGAGTATTCGTAGCTTGACAGAGTTGATTGACGCCGACTTTTGACGAATTGTTTTTCGACACGCGCTTCTACAGTAGTCCCGCCAGAGTTAACGCCGGCGTTTCGACGATTTTTCGTTTTTTGACAGGTTTCGGTAAAGCTTGTCGGACGGACACCGGCTTAGATCCCTTTAGAACTTGGAAAAATAAAGTAAAAAAAGGGGGGGCGAACAACTTGGAAAAATAGTGTAGGATGATTTTTGCAGCTGTAACAGGGGGGCTAAGACGGAGATTTTGTTTCTTTTTTCAAGCAAGGTTCTGCCTCAAACCCGTCACGGCGTTTGACGGAGCCTTTTCCCCTCGGTTAGGTCCTGCCGTATAACCCTTGCTTACACTACTGCAAAAATGATCCCACATTAATTCCAAGTACTTCAAAAAGAAAACGTGCGTACACTTCTGAAGGGTTAAGAGCTCGTCAGAATTGACGCTGGATGTGTTGTGCGGCTTTTTCGACGCAAAGTTCTGCTAATAGCTTCCACGCTGGCCTGTAGTTGATGCTGATTCATTTTGAAGAGTGGTTTATTTAATAGCTCAAGCTTGTCAGAGTTGTTGACATCCGTCGGGGTTTTGTCAAGGCGAAGTTCATGCCTAAACTAAAGCCTATCGGGGTTGATTGACTCCGGCCTCAAACGGACGGTTGCATCTTTCCCCCCAAAGGTTCTGCCTCTAGCTCGCCAGAGTTGACACCGGGCTACAACGGGCGGATACTGTTTTGACACAAGATTCTGCCCCAAGCTCGTCATTGGCTCCGTTTGTTCCTTGTGATGTCCTTATCTATCTGTTTATGTTGTGGGGCAGGACCGGGGGGCGCGACGTGTTCTAAGTGACTTGCTCTGTATTCACTTGATTGTGGTCGAGAGGGCGGCGCAACTGCTGCTCTGTCGTATACTCCAAAGTTGAAAAAGAGTCAGCGCTGTTCACAGGTCGGGTCAAACCTGGCGGGTCAGGTCGGGCTGGGTCGGCTCGGGCAAGGGTGACCCGACCCGATCCGTGATGATTCGAAAATCTCCTGACCCGAGCCGTGAGAATTCGAAACGTTCCTGACCCGACCCGCGGGTCGAGTCATGACCCGTCCGTGGAGAGCCCTAAAAAAAGCCTCCTTGCCGTAACGGCCACGATCTTAGATGGTTGTTGATGACGGGCGTAGAGGAAGGATGTTTATGGAACAGGCAAGTGAATGTGGAATTTATTTTTTTCCTGGAGAAATCCTTGGAGAAACGATTTATTTTTCTGAGAATTTTCCTTGCACGCGTCGGTGGGTTATGTTTTGCGTCCTCAGTCCTCCTCAGAAAGTGGCTCAAAGTCGACAGGAGGTCGGTTTTCTGACTGCTGTGACGGAACACTGTTCGTTCTGTGTCTGACTACGTACGTTTGCGACAATTTTTCAAGTCGCCTCCTGCCCGACCAACCAAGCTTTGTTGACTCCCTTCCGCAATTTGTGTCCCTCAGAACGACCCCAAACGATGGGCGCCAACATGCTCTTTAGTTTTATTTTGTAAAAAAATACCTCAGCTGCGAGATCGAGGATTTCCTCGAAACTAATATTTTCAAGCTGCGTGTAATACTGCAAAAGTGCCCCCACGAGCTAGCAGTACGTACCGTATGCACTTTCTCTCTGGTAATATTCCGATCCTAGCTCTGCTTTCTCTCGCGGAATATCACTGTCCTGTGTAATGCATCACAAGCTTTTCCATTCCTCTCGTGTGACATTCCTGTCCTGAGTTGAGCACCCTTGCCGTCGCTGTCGAGAAAACTGCCAAATAGCGTTGAAGAGCGATCACTCCCCTGTGCGAATCTCTACGGTGGTAGTCCTCGCTCCTCGTCAGCCTTTGGTGGACTTTCGATGGATCATACACCTACCTGAAGTCTTATTGCACGCTGACTTGTTCAGTCACCAGTCCTAATAGAGATGTTTAGGTTGTTTTTGTTTCAAAGGTCGACGAAATACGTGTTCGCGATAGACTGCGCGATGTGGTATGACAGCGCACTGTTTTTAATAGTAACCTTTTGTCGATATGGTAAGCCGGCAGATCCTTCAAGCACACACAGCACCCTGGATACGTACCAGGTAGGGGTTACGTGATTACAGTTGTACTGGTACGAACAACTGCTGTTGAGCCTTGGTGAACAGACTTCTTGAAGAGCATGGTGTTATTGTAGAGCAGGGCAAGCGTTGACCTGCTGTTCCCAAAGTGTCACCATTTAATACGAGGTTGGACGGAGGTACGGAATTTTCAGGGATTGGTCGGGCCTAAAACAAAAGCGCCCAAAAAGCAGGAACGACACGTTCGTAAAGACGTCGGCCAGAAACAGTAACAACAAGTGCATTTGGGGTAGGAGCGAAAAAAAGCAGCAGCGATACCGTAACACTATACTGCAGAGGTCAGGTGCATGTTGGGTAGGAGTGAAAAATTGCAGCAGCGACACGAGAACTACATACTGCGAACAAAAAGGTCGGCAGAGTACCATTGCCCAGTCATCGGGACTCAGTCGTTGACTCGCAAATACCAGTCATTTGGAATTACCGAGTCCGAGAGTACGTCAACGTACTGAAACTACAGTCCTCGTAGAACAGACTTCTTGAAGGGCATGATGTTATTCTTCTGTCGACGCAATGGTCTTCACCCCTTTAGTACCGCAGTCCCGATTTGGGGACAAACCAGTCTAATTCCAAGTGATTTGTCCCCAAAACCGGACTGCGGTACTAAAAAGGTTCTAAAATTCCCGAGCGGCATCGTCATTTAACTATACTAAAACAACAAACTCCGAAAAAAAAAAAAACAGGTATGGGATAATCTATTCTTGAAACCAAAAAAAATATTTGACACGCGTGCATCAAGACTTGAGAGCAGCACGAACCCGAGCACCCGACCTGGGCTGGACCTGTGCTGACCCTAGTTCAACATCTCCAGGGAGTATATTTAACTTAGTATGTTACCGTAACTACACCAGTCGCCTTTCAAAGCATCCTTGGTAGGTAGCGATTCATTTGCTTTCAAACCTCTGATAATTTGTAGACAACTCTGAAAGCTATGTAAAACCTGCACACCCCGTAGAAGGCGCGATCGAATTTTCACCCCAAGCTTACAAAGACGAGTTTATACGAGTAAATTTTCGATCTTAAACTGCAGCTTCGTTTTTTTTTGTCAAATCATTTTCCTTCACACATATGATACGCGCATGCATGCACCCTCTACACCTCGGACAGATCAGATAGATCTACTGTAGCTCATCTAGTTTCTCACCTGCTGTTGCGAAAGGTTTGTGCAGGATCTGCAAAGTGAAAATCCAAACCATGTCCTAGATCGAGTACATTTCACGGCTCCCACCACCCGGCAACGTGAGCTATATCACACAAGATCAGGGATCTATCTATCTGCCCTGAAAGATCTAGATCAAGTAAGAAATCGAGTATCTGTCGGAGTTGTGAACCTTTTTGAGACTCGAGTATAGCTACACCAAAAAAAGCGACAAGCGCGGAATTGTTCACCTCTAGGTGGGGGCGAGCAACAATATACAAGCATCGCCATGCCACATGAGTAAGGTACGTACGCCTCCTCCCGATACAAAACCCCCTACCCCACCAGCACGGCTACGTCGTGTGGCCTACGTCGTGTGGCCGATGCTGTAATCGGCATTTTTTTCCGGCAAAGTTTCCACACCTCGGACTGATCATGCTCTCGTGTGGATCATCTAGACCCTGGCCTGTCGCTTCATATGACATGTTGCGCAGAATCTGTATAGGGCACATCCCACCCCGTAAGTGTGTCCTAGATCATGCAAAATATACGGCTCCCACCCAGGAACGTGAGCTAGATCATACAGATCAGGAATAGATGATCGATCTGCCTTGGAAGATCTAGATCATCAACTGGTAAGCGATGATCGCTCCGACGTGTGAATGTTCCCCTCGGATGTCTCAAGAGGGCTGACAAGCCTTTGGTGGAGTGCACATCGACGGCCCTTCTTGCAGACAAACAACAAAAAAAAATGACGAAAAACAGAGCGAACTCCCCAACCCCCACAGAAGAAAAAAACTACCAGCTTACTATATACCTGTTAGGTATAGACTATTCATAGTCCTGACACAAATTATAGGCCAAAAGAAAGCACGCTTGCTTACTACTGTATATATCTGTTAGGTGTAGACTATTCATAGTCCTGACACAAATTATAGGCCAAAAGAAAGCACGCTTTGTTTGTGTAGCTTACAATTCGCCGCCGCGCGTTTTGGCTGCAGGAGTATCCACCACATATGACGCGCAGCAACGAAGGGTGTAGAAAACGGACAACCTTACCGTATAACACGTGTGATGAAATAATATCCGTACCTGGTGTAACACTATCGCACGTGGGTCGTAACATAACACACCCCGCTGGGACGAATTTCCAAGCTGATTTGCTCCACAACGGGGAAAGTGCAAACGCCGAGCGTTGGTTGCGTCTACGGGAATATCCCGACCATCTCTTAAAAAACTCCACCATTTTCGTTTTCGTGTTTCCTACTTGTTTCGAAGAAAATCGCCCCGGAGAAAATTCGTCCCATGGCGTGTGTGATATTTTATCAACCGTGTGATAGGGTAAAATATTGAGTCTCGAGTTGGTATACCCCACCGACTATTATGACACAGAAGCTATCACAATCAACAAATTTCTACATCGTGGCGAAAGTGAAACGCTTGGTCGACAACTCCCACTGTTCGCTCGCCCCCCCCCCCCCCCCCCCCCCCACTAAACGCTGAAGGGCAAAAGCTAGGGACCCTCCCTAGGAAAAACAAAAAAACAGTCATCGCCCAAACACGGAAATACGCAAGTACCAAAGCACGGAACGACACGTACAACACGGCCAACCGTTCACCAAAGCCTCGAACCAAAACGGATATTAACAATTAAATAAGCCCTTCCACTCTCCCCCCCAACTCTTCACCAAAAAAATGACAGCGCCTGGCGGGTGGGTGGTGCCTGTCGTAAAAATAACATTGCCACGATCTCGTGGAACCATGGCGCAAATATATATTCCTTACAGTTTCCCGCTGAATTTGCACGGAAAAAATCGATGCCGTCAGTCACTGCATGTGTCAACGGTCCGGCGCAGATAAAAAAAACGCTAGGGAGAGTAGGTCAGCAGCGCCCTGACTGGTCGTTTCGAAAAAAAAACGCGCTGCATCCCATGAACCAATCAAAATGGCTTTCAGGAAATCGACACTGTCCCTCACAATATGCGTCAACGTGCCGCCGCATGCCATCAACCAATCAGCAGCAGCGCACGGACTGGTCCGTGTGAAAAACCCCGCCGCACTTCATCACCCAATCAATGGCTATTAGCCACCTTCGTGGCCATGGCGATCAACGCCGCCGCGACTCCCCCTACCGCTATCGCCGCCCCGACCATAACCCCCTTGTCCTCCATTACCCCTTCCCCGATCAGCTGTCTCACCCCGACATGCCTCATCTCAGTAAGCGGCGGCAGCTTCCGAACCCGATCCGCCCTATGCTCGACCCGCACGTGCTCCGCACCAACCTCCGCCAACCTGGTATCATACGCCTCCGCCAGCGTCACCGAAAACGCCATCGGAGCGTTAAAAGTAAACACGGACAGCTTCGACAGTGGGCCGTAGCGAATCGTAAGTTGTCTGTCCTCGGGGCGCCTCAAGGCGGGGTTGGGCAGGGCGGCATCATCTACCGCGTCTCCTAGAAGGAGGCGCGAGGCTGCCGCAGTGGCGACAGCCCCGCCCTTGCTGTGCCCGGTCAGCCACACCTTGCTGCCGGCGTTCAGCTGTTTCCAGATCATCGCGCGCAGAGTGTCCGTGCGTCCGTCTATTGCGTCGCCGAGACTATCCCAGATCTGTCGGGGGGGGGGGGGGTGGTAATGGAGGGGGGGCGGGGTCACGACGTTACATTAACCCCTTTCTGTGCTGAACTCCCGTTTTGGAGACAAATTACTTGGCATTAGAGTCAGACGAATGTTTCTGTGCAGCACTGCAGTGCTTGAAAGGGTTAAGGTATATAACACGGTTGGTTGTGACACTACCTGGTACTACTGCACAGTAGAACACGATGAGGCAGAGTGGGACGGACCCGACTTCCGTGTCAAGTAGGTTATCACTGGTCATGATTGATAAACCCACATATGGAGGTTGTTATCATGAGCTATATTGCCTCGACCGGATTTCTTCTGCGAGAAGGGGCGAGTAGTTCCTTTTCAAAGGAACAGCAGCGATGCCTCCAAAACAAATAAAAGGGATACAGGGACACCTGTTTCAATGGCCAAGTCGCCGAGTTACGCGATTTCTTCTCCAGTGTTAACACCATGTTGGGACGTGGCCAAGCCCCTGTGTTAGGCCTCATGGCATACATACCAAGCGTTATCTGAGTGTTTTCAAGGTGCGGATTACTGCATACCTGGTACCTGGTGCCAGGTACTAATTTAATACATAAAATCAAAAGGCAACGCGAAAGGTTATTGCAGTAGTTTCCTTGGTCGTTTTTCTCCGTACATGTTTACAGGTTCAAGCTCGAGGCCCGAAAACATCAAATACCAGGTATCAAGGTGTCGCGCGGTACGGTATTTCAAGGGCGGAAATTGTTTTGGGTCTTGCCAAGGGGACGGTATGAGAAAAGGTTCCAGTTTGTTCACCAGTGGGTGGAAATGGGACGGGAAGGAACTGTGGGAAACCATTTGGTTGACCGCATGGGATGGGCTGTAACTGCGTTGTCGCATCATACGGTACAGCAGTAGGTCTGGATGAAGTACAGCACAGAGCTGAGTACTGCCGTAGTACTCAAGTCCAAACCCTCTTTCCTTTGTTTTTTTTTCGTTTTTTTTTTTCGGAACAGAAACACGAGAACATCAGGAACGGTCCCTAAAAACTCAAAACCAGCTGCTTAAAAACGATGAAGCTTTTGGGTGTATGCTTCGGTTACTCTGCACCCTCTCTTATTCTCTCTCCACCTCTCGCCATGGAAAAACACTACGAGCTACACGTGGGTGATGGTGTTGTGTTGTGAGGGAGGTTTCTATCGGAGAAATACAACAGCAGCTACAATCCCGTATGTATCATCGTAAGTTGGCCGCCCAATCGTGATTGCTCGTCTTCTACGCTTCCACAAACCCAAAGCTTGGACAGCTTCATTCCGACAATTCCGTCGTCAGGTAGTCGGTTGGGATTACGGGTACGGTGAGGGTTGCGGTTTGGGTGACGGCTAGGAGCTGAGGGTTAGCGTTTAGCGTTCGGAGTCGAGTACCTGGTATATGCCAAACATGTTGTCGGAACTGGGCCAAGCCGACCCAAAGCTTACCGGCTTCGTATCGCGCGACTCAACAGGTAGACGCGAACACTCACGGCGGAAAATCATGTAAACGCACGGCAGTAGGTAGCAGCAGCAGCGGCAGCCTAGCCGAAACACAACCTGGACACAGCCGACGATACACACCATCAGCAGCAGCACCAGCAGCACCAGCAACAACAACGCCCAGGAAACGCGAACTTCACAGCAAGCCCTCACGTCTCACGTATCAGATTATACTCGTACCTCGTTGAGAGTCTCAGCCCAGACGCTGAAGACCTTCAAGTCCGTGCTCGCCGGCTCTCCATCACGAGGCAAAAACGTGCGCTTCCAGTACTTCTGGGGGTACTCCAACCACTCGTCGTTGCCGATGGTGCTCCGAAAGGCGACTACCAGGACGTCTTCCCCGTCTACCATGAGCCTCGCCGCCGCGGCCTTGAAACCCTGGCCCGAGGGAGCGCGCCATGCTTGCTCAACCTTGAGGCCGTGGTTCGCTGCCCCGGACTCTAGGTCCTCCAAGGTCGCTTCTCTCACCGCATGGCAGAGGCCCCTGGAGATGAACTGTTTCGACTCCGGGCTGGCCATCGTGCGCTGTGCTGGTGCTTTCGGGACGCTGGGAAGAGCTTATCGAAACAGAACAAATAAGGTGTAGCCCTCTCTCTACTGTTGTTGCTGCTGAACCAGGCGCCAGTAGTCTCGTACTGCTGCAGAGAGAGAGGAGTGTAGGTGTGGGCGGGGAAAAAGCGAGCCGAGAAAGCGAGAAACAGTCGATTCGGAGTTTCACGTGTGATGCGAAGGCGGTATGCACATGGGGTATACAATGAGGCTGTTTTCCTCCAGAACGTGCAGCGGTGCCTGCTTTGCCGGGTGCTGCTTGGGTTGGTTCAGCCTAATCGCTCTCCATGCGCAGGGCTTGCACGATGGCCATGTACTCCTGCGTGCTGCTTGCGCTGTCCACCGCACCCTCACTGGGCTCCGCGGTGGCTAGCTTCCGCGCTCTGCACAAGGTGCACGATAATGAGGGGAGGTTGCTCTCACGGGACGCCCGAGGCGACTCATGGTGGTGGGGGCGGAAAGGGGGACTGGCTCGAGAACTTGGATTGCTTCGTTGCAGAAGCAGCAGCAGCAGTGGCAACGGCGATCGTGGTGCTGGGTGTCCAGTGAAGCAGACGGCCAGTAGACAGGCGCCAAGCAACAATGGGGGAATGCCCGGAGACGGAAAGGAGAGAAGGGGCTTGGTGACTGCTCTGGGATTGATGAGGTGGGTGATGGGGAGACAGACTCAGATGGTGCAGCAGTAGCAGCAGCAGAGCAGACGTGAGTACGTGTGGTGGGCGTTTGTCTGAGGAATGCTGAGCGTTTGCTGAGAGTAGCCGCAGGCGTCCCGCCTTGTTCACTTTGCTCCTCGTATTGCACAGCCGGTAGTACGCGGATGAACGATGCAAACCTGTTGTACTTTCGATTCTGTCTTCGAGAATGTGGCACATGCAGGTTGACATTCCGCGTTACTTTCGGATGTTCCTGTCTGACGAGCGAGGCTTGTTTGAATTTGAAGATGGGATCATACGAATGAGCCGAGCTGATGCACGATCCGCCATCCACGATTCGTTTTGATTCCTGATCCTGACCCGGGATCAGTTGCAAAACAAACCTCCCCGGCCTCTGGGCACGCTTGAAGTATGAACACTTCCAAGCGTTGTCATTGCATGAGCTGAAAACGCATAATAGAAGGGACGAAATCGGAGCTCGCTGTACACGTGGAGGAATACGAGGAGGTTGTAATATCAAAATCACTATTGGTCCCATCGCCCATCGGACGATCTACCGTACAGGTCATCTACATCAGTATTAATAGTAGATCCTATATCTTCCGTTATGATTTTAATTTGGTTTTTGTGGAAGATCCGTGTCATACAGATCCCACTCGAAAATATGATGCATCGATAGATCTTACAGATCATATAGATATCAGGGATCCAGCTGCCCCGAAAGATCTAGATAATGGAAAGGGGATCTATCTGATGTCAAATGGGTGGAAATAAGTATGCCAGCCACCGACGTGAAACCAACCGAAGAAAAGTTTTTCGGCGGCTTGTCCGAAATACAATACGTAGTGCCACCCGATACCGAATATTGCAATCAGCTCCCCGGATATGGTAGTCAACAGGATATGATGACAAAACGATCCGTGATGTTTTGAAGACCTTCTGAACCCGACCCGCCGGTCGGGTCATGCTCCGTGCAGAGCCCTCGTAAGATAATACGGTTTACGGGAGCAGCGAACAAGCCTCGCGACGCCGCTTCGCAGCAGCGTAGACGGTCACTGGAAGAGACGACGGCAAAAAATATAGCGCACGTGGTCCTTGAGTCCGTGTCTTCACGCGCACGCCCTTCATAGGGGACGCTTCTCCAGAGCTTGCGGCTCTTCAGAGGGGTTTTGGCTGAACTAGTCCTACAGACATGGAGGCGGTGTTGCGATATTACCGTCGCTGCATCGAACCTCCTTGGCCTCGGCCCGCCCGTGTCATGCATCCATGTCGATCTGTGAGCAGGAAAAGCAGAAAACAACAACAACGGCATAGCAGCAATGGTAATTAAATAAGAAATGAAGGCAGAAAAGTTGGCCAGACACACGTCAACACAGCAAGATTTTCGTAAATAGCGAGTTTTGTCAAACATGCAGGCGTTGTGGTTCCCGACTGAAAGCCATCTCAATCTGCGAGCAGAAACACAACAGCAAAAAGAGCGATGGCGATCTCTCTAAAAAACGGAAGTAATTAGTACAGTAGAAGATTATTTGTTTTTTTAATTCGGGGAGACGAAATACAAATGGGTGCGATGGCCAATTCCCGAATGTCTTTTTTTAGTACCTATCTGTTTGAAAAAAACGTAAGCACGGTACACCTGGTTACTTGACGCGAGAAACACGGAAGCAGGTACGTACACAATACACACATAGACAAAGACACCCCGACTGGCCTAAAACACCCTTGCCTTCATGCCATTCACTCATCGAAACCTGCTTGTCCATATACTGTGGGCCGGCTCGAGGAGTTACTGGCCGACTTCCCTCCCCCCCTCCCGCCTCCCGCTCCCCTTCTCCAAACCTGCTTGTTTTAATTTCGCGTGTCACTCAAGGAGGTCATATACAAGCTGACTACCCCCCCCCCTCGCCCTCCCCTCCTCTCCCCTCCCCTCCCCCCCTACCTCTCCCTCCTCATGGAAACCCCCTCCCTCTTCCCCCCTCCTCTCCTCCCCCCCCCTCCCTCCTCATGGAAACCCATTTTGTCACCTCCCTCTCTCACCAGGGGTGGCGCAGGTGGAGGTTATAACTACGACGACGACTACTACGGTGGGCCAGGGGGTGGGGGGGGGGAAGAAGACCCTTACTATGAAGACGCCGCCGCTGGGGGGTGGGGGGACGAGGGAGGAGGCGGAGGTGGCGGGAGGGGTAGAGATAGGGGGCGGTACGATCGCTACGATGAGGACCGGGGCGCGCCGTCGAGGCGGGGGGGGGAAGGGGGCGAGCTTGGCGGGATTCGACCTGACCGGTACCATCACCAACGGTAACAAAAGTGAGCTTCACCAACGGTATCAAAAGTGAGCCAAACCAACGGTAACAAAAACCAACGGTAACGCAAGAGAGCTTTACCAACGGTCGTCACAAACCAACGGTACCGAAAATGAGCTTCACCGGCAAAACATCAACGGTAGCAAAAGTGAGCTTTACCAACGGTCGCAAACTAACGATACCAAAAGTGAGCTTCACCAACGGTACAAAAAGTGAGCTCAATGCTATGTATGTGCTGGAAAATATCTCAGGAAACATGTCATACCCGGGAAAACGTGCGTCGGTCAAAGGGTATAGGGCCGAGTGTTGCGTACTAAAATCTATGGTATTGATAGTAATTTGGCGTCCGTCAAGGCAAATTAAGGCAAATTTGCTACCACTCGGTCCGGAAATATAAGGATACTTTGTGTATTAATATTGAATTATAATGTTCCTTGTGTTCATGGCCAAGGGTTGCAGGTGCTGTGTCCGTCGGAGACATCTTTGTGTGTAGGCGACCGGGCGGCTTTTCGGCCCTCTGCGCGCACTGCTGCTGTCGCGTCTGTTCTGTAGGCATCGGGACGGCAACCGCTCTTGCAGCGAGCGCCGTCATTGGTGCTCGTTCGTGTCTGAGCTAGCGCACGAAACAAGGCAAATCTGGAGCGTTTTATTGTATGCATCTTTGTCCCTACGTATGAGGACCGTTTGCATTGAATACTATTAATACCAGGTATTATACAAGCGGTCCTCAATTTTAGTGAAATACTGGTAGCATCTACCACTATGTTCCTCAATATAATTACCGTTTCAATACTAATATTCAATCTAAACGGTCTCTATATTTAGGGATATACTAGTAGCATGTAGCATATAGCATGTAGTTAGCGGTGCAAGTAAATGCAAAAAGGACACCTGCTTCAGCTGTAAGGTAGAGAAAATCGTCGGAACTCATTTTCTGAAAGCTGCGTACGATGTTTGTCGTGTAGACGCGATTCGAGGTGCGTTCTTCTGGAGGTGCAGTAATCGCGGACCCGTTTTTGGTCGAGGAGGTATTGGTGGTGGTAGTGGCTGTTGCTGTCGTTGTTGCTGTTGTTGGTGGTGGTGGCGGCGGTTGTTGTTGTTGTTGTCGTTGTTGTCGTTGTTGTTGTTGGTGGTGGTGGTAGTAGTGGTAGTGGTGGTGGTGTTGACGGTGTTGGTGTTGGTGTTGGTGTTGGTGTTGGTGGTGATGGTGGGAGTAGTAGTGGTGGTGGTGGGGGTGGTGGTGACGGTGTTGGTGTTGACACCAGTGATGGTGCAAACCCCCGACAAGTGAGTCAGGCGGGAGAGGGAGAGCCCGCTCGCTAAGCTGTTCTCCCGCAGCTGTCCATAACTGTTTTTTAGATTGTCTCACAGCAAAGGAGACTTTGTCTTGCTTCGTCGAGAAGTACGAGTAGGGTGCTTTTCTGCTGCAATCAGGAGGGATTTATTTCCAAGTCGTACTTTGCTGTAAAAACCCTCACTTTTATGTTTTTTTTGTCCCCCCGTGTCGGCCACGAACGGACCGTTCAAGACCGCACTCTCATTTCTTGGAGACAAACTATTAATAATAATATTAGGAAACATACTCAGATGTAGGTTTCTAGACAGTGCAGCACTAAAGAGGCTACTATAGCGCTCGCGCTCGTGCTTCGCTCTACTTAATAGTGCGCGTATGCGTAGTTGGTAGAAGAAGAATACAGCGAGATCGACTTTTTTAGGAATGCAGTCCCGTTTTGGGGACAAACCAGTCAAATTATGAGTACTTTGTCCCGAAAATGGGACTGCAGTCCTTAAAAGGGTTAACTCTGTCCCTCTGCACCTTCGTTTTGGGGCCGAAAATTCTTCACACGTCGAACAGATCATCATCTACTCTTAGATCATTCAGATCCTGGCCAGCCGTTTGAGTTGTTGCGCAGGATCTGTGTAGTACGGATAGATCCAACCCAGGGAACCTGTCCCAGATCGTGCAGGATGTAGCTCCCACCCGGCAACATGAGCTACGCGTGGTAGATCACACAGAACAGGAATATATCTATCTGCCGTAAAATATCTAGGTCACGGAATTGAGGAACTGGTGATCTGTCAGAGCTGTGAAGTGCTTGGAATTTTGCTGGCTCGTGTTTCGCCTACTATTAATGTTACTGGTTAAAGGGCTACCCCATTCACTGCTGTAAAAATACCCACACTATGATTTCCAAGTAGTGATAGCTGGTCCCCCAACCCTTTTCTTTTTATTAAATGGTGGGAATACTACAAAAAAAACAAGCTTCGCCACCACAACAATGGTCCCAAGCGTAATGATTTCCAAGGTAAATCGCCTCCAAACCGTGGGTACGTATGTGGGTACCCAGATGGAATTGACGCGTGCTTGCCTTGTAGGGGCAGCGCCTAACTGTTTTGGGGCGCCTCCCTTGGGGAGCCCTATACTATTAGCATGTCACCCAAGAACTGTTTCTGAGATGAGATAAGATAAAAGTGCAACCCGATGAACTATCCCAAAACCTACCAGGTATTATTGCTATTAATGGTTGTATCACGACTACTGTTGTAAAAATACTGCTGGAATTCTGACGATATTGGGCTAAGGAGCCCGAACGGCCAGTTTTTCTTTGTGCGGAAGGTGCTCGTGTTCCCCTACCGCACACTGTCAGTCGTCCATCGACTGGTAAATAATACCACTCTGTCCCGAAATATAAGCATCCTACTGGATAAACCCTTTTAAGAGTGCAGTTCCGCTTTGGGGATAAACCGGTCAAATTCCAAGTAGTTTGTCCCCAAATTGGGAGTGCAGTTCTAAAGGGGTTAACAGTTAATATATACAAGTGGTCCTCATATTTCGGGACGTGGTGGTGTGCGGCGGGTAGGTCTCCTCTCTCGTCTGACTCTGTCCCTCTCGTCCGTCCGTCGTCATCCGTCGGCTACGTCTGTCGGTTCTTGCTCCCTGCCTGCAGAGTACGGGGTGTACGCGCTTGCGGGGTCCGTTCTTCTGACCATGATGGGAGTGTCCTTGATGTTCGAGAAGAACCTCATCCGCCTGGGCAACGTGAGACGCCTGCTATTATTGTAGGGGTACATACAGACAGTGCGTAGCACTTTTTGCCTTGCAAGGCAAATGTTTGTGACTGAAGGCGCTCCTTAAGGGCACAGAGGCACTACCCAAGAAGGCATGCCTTATCCCGTTTGTATGCGCACAATAGTTTTCGTTTTTGCACCTAGGCCCGTGGGGATCGGTCATCGGGTTAAGCCCACGTATTTTTTAAAAAAAAATGGTCGAAGGTTTTGACCCTGTTCGAAATGCAGTCCCGTTTTTGGGACAAATCACGCTAATTTCAAGTACTTTGTCCCCAAAACGAACGTGCAGTCCTAAAAGGGGTAGTAATGATAAGAGGGCGGTATGTACGCAGTGCGTACCCTGGCATGTATTTGTTGGCAGTTGCAGCCTTTTTGAGCCTTGCCTTTTGTTGTCGTGATTCGCTTCTGGTTTGTGTCCAAAGCGAAGCAGCTCCACGCCGCGGCCGCCTGTACAGAGTAACACCAGGTATGTACGAGTAGTTTATTGACATTTTCGTGCAGTAGTACTTTCTGCCTGTAGTATAATATCTCAAGGTTATCCGTCTTTTGGTATGTGTCGTGATCGATCTTTTGCACAAGCCCCCCCCCCTCCCTTGGCACCCATAAGCAACAAAAGTTCGCCTCACAGGCGGTTCTTTGTAGGATGCAGCTCACCCTTCATGCGACTCGCCCTACACCTCACGTTTTCGCTTCGTGCTTGGTGCAAGCAAATGTCTGCCTGGTCGGTGAAAACCCGACGTGCTCTGTCCCGGCATTGTAGGGATGATATGGTCTATGGACATACGACTACGGCCATGCATAGTATCGAGTACTTCCCCCTACCCCCATGCACTAATCAGTGACCAGGGATGCTGTTACGGCTAAAATAGGCGTAAACGGCGCCCACGAACGGGAACCGCAAACCTTGAAAGGCGTTAATACAGGGGATGGAACACTATCACCCCCTTCAGGCAAAAAGTACAGTAGGGGTTTCCAGTGTATATGAAGGTGTTTCTCGCCAGGGAGCTCTTGTCGATATTCCGCGAACCGGCAGTAGTTTTGCGAACGGCGCGTGGGTTTTGGGTTTACGATTGCGATTACGCGCGTGTACTTGCAGCGCGTTCACGTGCACCCCTGCTAATGACCGTGCTTTGGGCCGCCCGTTGCTGCCGTTTCGTTTTTCGTCTTGTCGTGTTGTCTTGTTTCGTTTTCCTGTTCTTTCTTTTCTTTGGATTCCCTGCCGCAAAAGCTTGGCTTCGTTGCGGGAATGGCGCTCTTCATCGGACCCAGCAACGTCGTCCGATACTTCTCTCAGGTACTACTTACTGTATTGCTGTGCTGTCCGTACGTAGCGGTCTGCTGCTGCTGTTGTCGTCGGTGGTGGTGGCGGTGCTGTCGTGGTTTCGATGGTGGTGTTGGCGTGTAGTTGTTGGTTTTTGTCGTTAGTGTTGGTGCAGTTTTTTTTCGCTGTGATTGTTGCGGTTGTTGGTAGCGTTGGTGTTGTTGGTCTGCTGTTGTTGTTGTTTCTGTTGCTGTTGCTGTCGTTGTTGACGTTGTTGTTGGTGTTGGGTGTTGTTGGTGTTGTTGTTGTTGGTGGTGGTGGTGTTGTTGTTGTTGTTGGTGGTGGTGGTGGTGGTGGGAAGTTTTTATCGGGCGGGGAGGGGTCGAGGGACGCAACACACTCCAGCCGAGAAGACAATATCCCCTCAAAAAAGCGGAAAGTCGTTCGCTCCAGCCAATCACGTTACAGTAGTCTTAACGGAAACAGCTCGATCGGTCCGTCGATCGCAAAGCTTACCTTTAGGTCAGCTAGTGTGGTCGGTCGATCGTGACCTAGCGTTACCTCGCTTAGAGCCGGTCGTGCGCGCGGCGGGCCTCGGAGGCAAGGGGGGTGGAGGAGATGGTGGAGGGGGTGGGGAGAGAGAGAGAGAGACAGGGGAGGGGGCGGGAGGGTGGGGCGGGGGCCGGGGGGGGGGGGGGCGAAGGGGGATGGGCGGGGGGGGGGGGGAGGATATAGGGCGGGGGGGCGGGGGAGGAGGTGGGGGGGGGGCTGGTGGTGACAAGCGCTTGGCCAACCTGTGTTTTCGGCCGGCTCAGCTCCGATCCCACACGCCTCCTGGCAACTGACTTTTGCTGTATTGATTTCTGTGTATTTGTTTATGCGTGCTTTTTACTTGTGATCTGCTCTTCGTTTTGGATGTTTTTGCTGCTGTGCGTACGTTCTACTTGTGTTAGCTGCCCTTTGGGTAGATGATTTATGTTTTTGGTTTTTGGTTTTTCTAATGCGTGCGTTTTTACCTGGTTTGAGGCATGTCGCCCCTATTAATTATGCTACGTACCGGTAGGCCGACACCTCGCGCCCTCTCTCCCGCTCTCTCACAGCCCCTTGTACCTTTTAAAGGCACGACGACTCTCTGATTGATTGATGGCTTGATTGATTGATTGATTGATTGGCCCTTTCTGCCCTCCCCCGGCGCGCCTTTGGTCTCTCCTCGGCAGAGCTCGAAGCTGAGGGGATCGATAATTTTTGCGATCGGATTCTTCTTTGTGTTCACAGGCCACCCTATCATCGGTCTCGCCATTGAGGTGTTCGGTTTCCTCAACCTCTTCGGGTGAGTGACGGTGAAGCAGTGCGCACGTCGGACATATCACCTAAGATCATCTAGATCATCTACAGATAGGTCATCTACAGATAGATCATCTAGATCTACATCATAGCCTGCCGTTATGATGTGTGTTGTGCTTGATCTGTATACTGAAGTACGGGTCCAAAGAAGGAAATATGTCCTAGACCATGCAGATTATACGGCTCCCACCCGGCAACATGAGCTGGATCATACAGATCATACAGACCAGGGATCTATCTATCTATCTATCTGCCCTGAATGATCTACTGTAGATCGTGGAGTGTGAATCGATTATCTGGCCGAGATGTGAAAGAGGTTGACTTCCGGGTGTATTATTTCCCAGGGATTTCTGTAACCCCACGGTACGGCTTCCCTTCGTGCCATCGTCGGGAGCACTTTTCTTTCACGGGTTGCGTAACATGTGTGGTCTCTCCCCTCTCGCTTGCCCACCCGGTACCCTGCCACACGGTGCCCAGGAACATGTTGCCGATGCTGTGGGCCATGGCGAGCAACATGCCTTTCGTCAAAGACATAATCGGAAGGTGAGAACTGCGCCTCGTGCGCCCGCCTCTCTCCGGCCGCTTGGCTGGAAGGAAGGAAGGAGGGGGAGGAAGGAAGGGGGAAGAAGGAAATGAGGAAATTAATAATCTCTAAAAATCATGCCCCGTTCTGTCTTGTCATATACGGCACTTCTGCCCACCCCCCCCCCCCGCCCCCCCTCCCCCCCCCCCCCCCCCCCCCCCCCCCCCCCCCTCCACCCCCCCCCCACTCTCACCCTCCCAACCTACCCCCAACCTCAGCCCCACCCATCACCCCCCCCCCCCCACCCGCACCCTCGGACCTCCACCGACCCTCCCCGTCCCCCTCCCCAACCCCCTCCCCCCCCCATCCCCCCACGCCCTGACCCCCCCCACCCACCCCCTGACCCCCCCCCTACCCCCTTGAGCATAGCGGAGGGTCCTCCAAGAAAAAGAAGTCAGCACGGAGCAAGCAGAAGCGAAGTTCTCGATCGCCCGCTCCCCGCGATTACGACTATGATCAGGGGTACGGTGGTTATGAGGATGAGGAGTGGGACAACGGGGGCGGGGGTGGGGGTGGAGGCGGCTGGGGGTATGATGACTACGACCAAGATCGGCGTTGATGTTTTGTTTTGTTTAGGAGCGGTAGCTATAGCGCAGATTGATGCACGCGGTTTGTTCAGGTTAGGTTGGGTTGGGTTTGGTCGGGCCGCGCATGGTTTGGGTTGGGTTGGGTCGGGCTGCGCTTGGCTTGGGTTGGACTGTTCTTAGCTTGGCTTGGCTTGGCTGGGGTAGGCTTGGCTTGGCTTGTCTTGGCTTGGTTTGCCTTGGCACTGCGTGGCTTGACTCGGCTGGGCCTGGCGTGGCTTGGGTTGGCTGGGCCTGGCTTGGCTTGACTTGCGCGTGTCTTGACATTGAATTGGCCTGGCATTGGCGGGTCTCGCCGTCTTGGGGTTGGGCTGGACTCGGCTGAACTGAGCTTGGCTAAACTTGACTTGATTTGACCTGCTTCGACTGGCTTGGCTGGCCTGGGCTTTGCGTAGCTGGGGTTGGGCGGGGCTAGGCTATGCTTCCGCAGGGCTGGGCTGCGCGTGCTTTCGGATGGGTGTAGCCGTCCTTCGACCTCACGGCCATGGCGCCTGATGGGGAAATATTCATCCGCATAGTTTCCGCGTACATAGCATCGCGTTTTCTCGATCGGAGTTTCCTTTCCCAGCGGAGCAGGCGTTTTTTTTTTTGTCGCTCATGCGGCTCTGGCGCTCGGTGGGGTCTGCAAACATACAGCGCTAGCAGTAATAATAGTAGTTACTAGTAGGCGTTTCTGCGCGGTTATTATTTCGTCACGTATAGTAGTGCCGTGGGGGAGATGGGAAGACATTTGTGACAACAGCTTGTCCAAAAAGGGTGCTGAGGGTAAGTTTACCTCCCCACGAGTTGAGCTGGAACGTAAAAAATGTGATAAATAGTAGGGATGGTGGAGCAGGTTTTTTATTTTCATTCTATTCTGCCAAGTCGGTGTCATCCGGTCGGTCGGTCTCTGTGTTTTTGTCTGCATCGGGACCACGCGGTACATGTTGAGTTAGAGCGTGGTCGGGAGTTTGTGCGTCTGTGTATGTGCATGTTTTGACATCACACCGCCCGTACCACCCACCCATATCCCGCTCACCCAGTATCCATGCTATTGTGTTTGTGCTTTGAGCTTTATACCGGCCATGCCACCCACCGATATCCCGCTCACCCAGTATCCATGCCAACTCTTGGTCAAACCCTCATGGGGGGAAACCTGAACGATAAACAGTGACCATGACTACAGCAGCGGCCACTGCGTGACCGGGGTATGATACAATGGTTGGTGCCCGCGCCACAATGGTTTGAGTCGCAAGGAGTGGCACGGCACCGGTACGCAGGGCAGGCAGCATGCTCTAACGGCATGTACCGGTACTGCTGCTGGGCGCTCGTGCTTCTCTGAAGAGGTCGATAACACCAACCAACTGTATCGTTGTTCTGGTGGATACCTCGGGGTCCCAAATGGGGTCATGGAGAGACACCGCCTCTGTAGTGACCGCGAGCTACGAGCCTGAGCAGGGAAAATACACCGCGTGCCAAAACGCACAGTAGAGTGGGTACGAAAGCAGGACATCACACGCAGCCAGATAAAGTTGCACTGGGAAGAGAAGAACGACAAAATAAAGAAATAAAAAAATAACTAATACGGGGGGGACCATAGTATATAGGACCCCTACGTTGGACTCTAAAACCTATCTATTTACCTATTTTTACCAACAATCTTTGGTCCTATATACTATGCCCCCCCCCCGTAATACAACCAAGCATGCATGTCCTTTTTCGCCCGGGTCGATGCTTGGCACGTATCACGTACACATGTCAGCATATACGTATGATTTCATCGTGAAATAATGTCTTCTTGTCTCAGGCAATGTGGTGACTGACGAGCTGAGACGGGGGTTTTTGCCACACCCGGGCGTGGGCACATACTTCTCTCAGCATGTACTTTGCTCACACTTGCTGTCTTTGTTATGGAAGTGATTGGACTAGACTACAGTAGACGGACGGACACATTCTGAATGTTCGCGAGAGAGGATCCCACCGAACTGAGAAGGGTTCATACATCGGACAGATCATGATCTATCTTATCTACTGTAGATCATCTAGATCCTATATAGCCTACCGTGATGAGGTGTTGTGCAGGATCTGCCTTATAGGGCAGATACAACCCGGGAAATACGTCCTACTGTATGTAGACCGTGCAGACTATACGGTTCATCACCCGGCAACATGAGCTAGATCATACACTGATCAGGAATATGAAGTTGCTGGCAAGATCTACAAAACGAAGCAGGAACCGAAGATCTGTCCGTCATGTGCAAGGGTTCTTACCCCGCGACGGTTTTTTGTGCAAGCAAGGTCGTTCGTTGTGCTGGTGCCGTACAGTAGCAGCAGACCTTACTGCCGAAGTAGTGGTGGTTCTGCACCACAAAGAAAACAACACGTGATTCTGACGAAACTGGGAGCGCTGTTCTTCTAGCGCGGGGAAGAAAAGGGACCAAGCGACGACGAGAGCCACGACGACACAAATATAGTCCCTTTCAAGTTCTTTAGGTGATCCCATCCATCCCTTGCTGAATGTTTGTTTCGCTGCAAAAACTCGCTGCAAAAACCGCCCCGGATCCTTTTTTAAAACATTTCCACAAATGTTGTGCGCACCCAACGCCATACGATACGACGGTGCGGGATGCGACACAACCCGAGATGGGGAGGGGTCAATCAGTGGGGGACGAGCGGTCCTAATGACTGCCCCCCGCGCGCACCTACCATCAAACGTGCAGTAGTCCCATCACAATCAGGCTTCGATCAAGCCGCGCGTCTCCTGCTGACCTCCCCCCCCCAGCCTGGTCGGTGAAAACCCGACGTGCTCCGTCCCAACATTTCAGGGGTGAGAGGGTCTATGGTCACACGACTCCGGCCACGCATGGCATGAGTACATCCTCTCCCCACCCCCTCGGGTTAAAAGGACTCTCTTGTCCGTCCTTCTCGCCCCCTCCCAACCGCCTTCCCCTGTCTCTCACCAAACTACCCGAAAAACAAAGAGGCGTTCGAATAAAAAAAAAGGAAACGAAAAGACAGAAAAAACAACGATGATGATCAAGTCCGAGCAAGTCCTGCCTGCGTGCGTACATCCTGCATGCCGACCCCCCCCCCTCCCTCCCCCCTCAGGTCCTGCCTGCGAACATCCCGCACGACGAAGACCCCCCCCCACCGCCCTCCACCGAAAAGCAACGATTTTTAAGCCATGGCGATCTCCTTCACGGTGGACGGCGCGGCGCACGAGATGTCAACAGCTGGCCTCAATTCCGCGCACACCTAACTCAGACAACCCAGACACAAGTGGGGGTCATATCAAACAGAGGGCGAGCGAGGAAGGAGGATGTCAGAGCCTAAAGGGCACGCCTTGTTACTCTCGCTATTACGGGGGACCATAGTAAATGGGACCAAATATTGTTAGGAAAAAAAGGAAAAAATATATAGGTTTTTGTGTGTACCGTAAGTCCTATTTACTATGGTCCCCCGTAACAGGAACTTGCGCAAGTTTTTTCTTTTTTTTTTTTTTTTTTTATCCTCCGGCGGATTGGTAAAAATAAAGCTTAAGCTCACCACTTTCACGTTCCACTCTCGTGTCGTGTGTCAATTTAGCCCATAGCTCCCGTTGCAACATCAGCAAGTGGATTTTCTTTTTCAATGTAACAAGGCATGCCTTACTGTCGTCAGTTGTGTGCACCGGTGGAAGGCATAAAAAAAAAAAACTAAAGTCAAGACTTTTACCGGCAGGATGCCACGGATTACCGGCTCCATATTTTCTATAGGATCTCCGGCCTCACCTATTAATAGCTAAAACAATTGGGGCAAAAAGGCATGCCCAATATATAGAGGGTGGCCGTGGAAATTAGCAACTCATGTTCGATGCCTCATGCGCACAAAAGTACATAAACAACGGTTCAGTCTATAACTATATTTAGAAAATTAAAAAACATGGAGCTGTGAGATCGAGCATTTCGTCCAAACTCATATTTGCAAGCTGTGTGTAAATATATACCAGGTACGGAATATTCATGTGACATACCGGCACCTGACACGACTGGCTCGCCCTGATGGCGTTGCCCACATCAATCCCTGAGTAGGTAGAACAAAACTAATCAGGAATATTGTCAAATTGTCATACCCGATATTTTCAAGTTACTACTCGTATGTAGCACGAAACAAATAGAACACGCGATGCCTCCTATTGTACGTATATGTTATGCTAAATAATAATGGAACTAAAAAAACATTACACTATTACGGGGGACCATAGTATATAGGACCAAACTTTGTTAGCGAAAAAAAGGAGATATACAGGTTTTTGTGTACACGTAGGTCCTATTTACTATCGTCCCCCGTAATACATAAAATACTGGTAACAAAACATATACGTTTACAGCACTACTGCTGTGTTGTGAAAACACATCATAGAACGCGCTGTTTCTGGTGCAAATACTGCTTCGTCTAAGCACGCGTGATTGACTCATGTAGCCTGGCTCACCCTGATGGCGTCGTGGACGGGGTTCTCTAGGAACTTCGACATCAGCCCCTCGTCCACGGGTACGGCCTCGTCGATCGCCGTGTACGCCAGCTGCTCCAGGATGTAGTCGAAGCGGGGTGCCCACTTGCGAGACCCCAGCCTCGCGGTGATCGAGCAGTTGTCTACCATGAAAGCCACGCCCTGCAAAAAAAGCAGCGTTGGAAATCGTTTCCGAGATCGGAAGGACCGACCATATCACATCAGATCAGATCAGATTCTCATTTCACGACTCATGACCACGATCTCACGGGGCAGATAGATAGATCACTACCATACCGCATGATCTGCGCGATGACTACTTGCAAGTATTTTGTCCACAAAAGCGCACGTGCGTGCAGCAATACTATGAGGGGTTAACCCCTCCCTACCTCCGAAAACAAACAAAACGTTTCCCTCTTCCCCCCCCCCTTTCCCTCCTCCTTACTTTGTAGTGCACGTAAGGCTTACGTTCTACGTAGTGTGTGAGCCCAAACAACGCTGTGTAACCCCCCCCTTAAAAAAAACCCCCGCAAGTACACCCCCCCCCCCAATAAAAAAGGTACACATCGCCGCCCTTCCCGCCTCTTGGCCTTGTAACGCATAACGCCCCCCCCCCCCCCCCCCCCCCCCCCTCTTCCTCCCTCCTCACCTTATACCTGTAGTGCATGTAAGGGCCAAAGCAATGCCGTGTAAATCAACATCCCCCTTACTCTACGAGGGTCTAATGCCATACGACTACGGCCATGCATGACATCACCCCCCCCCCCCCCCCCCCTGCTTTTCCCCTCCTTACCTTTTAGCGCGTACTGTACAAGGGCCAAAAGAAAGCAGGAAAAGTCTAACCCCCCCCCCCCCCCCCCCCCCCCCCCCCCCCCCCCCCCCCCCCCCCCCCCCCCCCCCCCCCCCCCCCCCCCCCCCCCCCCCCCCCCCCCCCCCCCCCCCCCCCCCCCCCCCCCCCCCCCCCCCCCCCCCCCCCCCCCCCCCCCCCCCCTCCTCACCTTGTAGTGCATGTAAGGGCACAAGGAGTCGACGGCCTCGATGACGGACTCGTTGACGATCTCGGTGTACGAGTGCCCGCCCTCCTGCAGAACGTCGATCTGTGCCATCATGGTGGCCACGTAGACGCCGGCGGTGAAGGGGTTGAGGGGGATCTCCTCCTCGACGCGTTCCGCGCGTACCTTCTCTCCCACCTGTTTTCGGAGCGTTACAAAAAGAAAAGTTCCAAAAAAAAGCCAACAAAAAAGAAAAAAAAAATCTTCTCAATATTTGTGGAGCTTTCCCAGGTATAAGGTACAGAAATATGTCAAGGCGTTATTTTTAATAGACAGAAAACAGCGTCAAAAATATTTCAAAATCGTGTGACAATGCGTACTACGAGTAAACGAAATGCTTTGTGAAAAAAAAAAGCAAAGCAAAACGATCAGAAAGAGCACGAGTGCTGTACCTAGTATCAATGAGGCAATCACTCAATAAGCCAAAGCTCGCAAGAAACAACGGAAGGAAAGAGGCAACAAATTGAAGGAAAGAAGGAAACAAGCTATAAGAAAGAAAGAAGGAAAGAAGGAAATAAGGGAGAAGGAAAATGAAAAAAGAAGGAAAAGGAGGACAGAAGAAAATAATTGCTGTAAACGAGAGAAGAAAAAACAAGGGACAAGGCAAAGACAAAACAGCCAGTCTCTCCCTCCTGACCTTCCACGTGAAGTTGCCATCGATCTTGCCGGTGTTGATTTCAAGCAAAAAAGAAAGAAAGGAACAAAAAAAGAAGGGACATAAACAAAGGAACGAAGCAGGAAATATCAAACGACCGAAGGAAAAAAAAAAAACTAAATGACCTCCTGACCTTCCACGTGAAGGTGCCGTCGATCTTGCCGGTGTTGATCTCGTTCAGCCGCGCTCCCTGCATCACCACGGAGCGGATCTCGTTGCCGCTGCGGACCTCGTTGTAGCACTCCTGCATGATCTCCTTAGCCGGGGCGTAGCACGCAGAGTACACCGCCTGTTCCATGCATTCACGAATAAATAAGTTCATGAATACAAGAAGACGGGGGGGGGGGGGGGGGGGGGGGGGGGGGGGGGTGGGGGTGTACTCATTATCATGCATGGCCGTAGTCGTTAGACCAGGGGGCGGGGGGGGGGGGGGGGGGGTTAGGGAAGACTAGTCGCCAGCCAAAGTCAGGTTTCGAATGGCATAGAAACGCCACAGATGCTAGAACGCGACCGCATCGCAAGCCACCAGAAAACGCAAGAATGTTTGCGTTCGGGTGAAAAGAGGCAAATAGCTCCGTAACTGACAAGCCCCGGAAAAGAAATGCGCCCGTGCTCGTACTCCTACCGTATGTCATAGCCGAGTCCCAATGGGAGGCGAAACAGTACTGTATGCTGCCCTTCGGTTGGGCGAGGAAGTGGGAGAGCCCAGAGGAGCGACTAGGATGGGGCAAAGGGGAGGCAAACGCGTTTCATACGTATAGTACGCGCTTGTTGGAAGTTTCGTTGGTACAAGCAATGCCTGCCTGGTCGGTGAAAACCCGACGTGCTCCGTCCCGGCATTGTAGGGATGCGAGGGTCTATGGTCATACGACTACTGCCATGCACGATAATGAGTACATCCCCCGCTCCCCCCCCCCTCCGCACAACGGTCGCACCCTCCGCCCCATCACGAATCGCTCTATACCCCGCTGTCCCAATATATAAGGAACGTTTCCATACTAATAGTTCATGAAAACGGCCATAATATTTCGGGACAATAGAGCGGTACATACCACTCGGCAGCAAATTTACGGACCTTTTGGACCAAATAGTCATAATGTACAAACGAAAAAAAATCCCCCTCGAATTTGGGACAGTGTTACGTGCAGCGGTTAGACGAACGCCGAAAAAAAGCGACAACAAGCCATCCCTCCTCCCTCCTCCCGCCCCCATCCCCGGGTCTCCGCCGACACCCGACTTCGCTCGCTCACTCGCCTTAAACTCGTCCTGTCCGGCCTTGTCGAGGCCCTCGTACAGCTTGAGGATGCCGCTCTTGCTGATGGACTTAGTGATGGGGCCGGTGATGGACTCGGACGACTGCTTGAAAGCTTCCTCCGGGCTCATGCCCTATAAAAAAAAAATAAAAAATCAGAAAACAGAAAACATGAGTACACAAAAGCAGGCGTGAAATAAACTTTGAGAAAAAAAAAAAAAACGCGCAAACATTTTCGGCATGCGGACAAATCACGATCTACAGTAGATCCAAGTATCAGACGGACAGGCAGATCACGATCTATCCATCTACAGCAGATCATCTAGATCCTCACCCGCCGTCACGAGATGCTGCGCAGGATTTGCCTTCTAGGGCAGGTCCAACCCAGGAAGTGTGTGCTACAGCATGCAGATTATACGGCTCCCACCCGGCAACATGAGCTAGATCATACCAGTACAGATCAGGGATCTATCTAGCTATCTGCCCTGAAAGATCTAGATCATGATCTGTGAGCATTGATGATCTGTAGATGATCTGTACATGATCTGTCTGTCCAAGGTGTGAAAAAGCAATCACAAAAGCACGCGATGGTGGACTCGGGGGGCAAGCCCTAATGAAACAAAGACACCGTTTCATTTCAGGACACAGGTTAATTGGATAAGCTCCTTGTATTCTCCTGTTGACCCCTGATCATGTCCCGGGGGATCTGCATACTTATACCAGGATCTGGTATAGGCATTTTTCTTTGCGGGCGATTTTTAAAAAAAGCGATGAAATGGGTTACTTTGCGTCGACGGCTGATGTCATTTATATGCTTGTTCTATAAAATAATGGGAGAGCACACAAAAAGCCGCACTCGAATCATGTTAAATCGTGCACACTCGAAGTAAAAAGTACGGATGGACATCAAAACGCACACAAATCAGCAACGAAATCAAGTCCGAATCACGCACGCATATACAAAAGACATTCGGGTGAAGAAACTAAACACAAGCAACAATAAAAAATCAAACCGAATCATACCGCACACGCACATTCGGTAATCGGGTGGAGGCATCGGGGGGAAAAACAAGACACGACACAAACCACTCGAATCATGGACACACGGCGTACCTGCTTGACGAAGCGGCGGAAGAGCGTCTCGACGATGCCGTGCACGGCGCCGAGGAGGATGCCGCGCTCTCCGTAGATGTCGGAGCGGTATTCGTCGGTCAAGGTGGTCGGGAAGGAGAAAGGGGAGCCAAGGGCGATCGACCATCCCAGCGCAACATCCGTGGCCTTTCCGGTCACGTCCTGCAAAAACCCGACGACAAATTGAAGATTTAGAAAACAACACGCAAATAAACAAACGTGGCACCGACACAGGGGGAAAAGCAGCAGTCGAAGCAGAAGCAGCACGTCCTCGATCAACACGTCAGCAGGAGCATCCGCATCCGCAAATTTTCAACATCGCACAGCAGTTCCACGAACTCGGCGAAGGCAACAGCAGCAGCAACATCAGCAAAAACAGTTCCACGACTGCGACACTCCACACGTACCCTTCCAACGGTCTCCAACTACACCAAATCCATTCCAACGGTCCCCTGCCCCTCCACACCACACCCATTTCAACGGTCTCCTCCCGCCCCTCCAGGCCACACCACACCCATTCCAACGGTCTCCTCTTCCCACCACATACATATGCAACGGTCTTCTCATCCTGCAGCCCTCACCTGGTGGACAGCGAAAGAGGCGTTGATGCCAGAGCCGTTAACGGTCTTGCCCTGCTCGTACAGCCGGCGCACCGAGGGCCCCATCCCCTTGGGGCACACCGCCACCACGTTGATGTCGTCGGGGAACTTCTTCCCGAGGGCATCAAGGTGGCCCAGCAAGAACCCGTGAGACAGGCCCAGGGTTGCGCCCTAAGTTTCGAGGATTTCCACAAAAGGGAGGGCGGGGGGGGGGGGGGGGGGGGTGGGGGGGGGGGGGGGGGGGGGGGGGGGGGGGGGGGAGAATGGTAAGGTGGTAGTTGGTGACGGTTCAGCAAGAACCTTCGGGAAAGACGATGGGTTGTGCCCCAAGTTTCGAGGTTCTTGACAAGACGGAGGAAGGCGATGGCGGCGGGGAAGGGGCGGTAAGGCGGTGATTGGAGATGACCCAGCCCAGCAAGAACCCGTAGGACAGGCCCAAGGTGGGGCCCTCAAGTTTCAAGTTTTTGACGAGGGAGGAAGGCGGTTGCGGTGACGGCCCAGGGTGGCTCCCCTTAGAACTGCATCCATGCCTATTGAAACACGATGTTAGGCTGGATTATGTTTGCCGTCTTACAGGATTTTTCCATGGGGACTTCGATGGAGGGAGGAAGGCGGCGGGGAACGCGGGGGAGAAGGGGGGGAGGGGCGTACTCATTTGTTGCTTGCCTTGGATTTGTGACCATTGACCACTCATCTCTTTCGATACGGGGAGGGGCAGCACAAGGGAACAAAGTCAAGAGTTTGGTTAAAGCTCGCGACGAGACGGTCACTGCTTGGATGGACTCATCCGTGGGGTTGCGTTGAGACGTGTGAAGACGGCGCGACAGAGACCTACTGCTGGACATTCGAACGAGGATTGTCTTTTGTGACAGAAGAGCTGATATTGCGGGAGGGCATAGTAATACATAGTAATACATACTGTAAAATACATAGTAATATACAGTAATACACAGTAACACATACCAGGTAGTAGTACACAGTAATACATAGTAATACATACTGTAGTAATACGCAGTAATACATAGTAGTACACAGTAATACATAGAAATACACAGTAGTAATACATAGAAATACACAGAACAGTAATACATACCATGTAGTATTACACAGTAATACATAGTAATACACAGTAGTACATAGTAACACATAGTAATACACAGTAACACATTGTAATCAGAACCCACCATGGACCCCAAAACCCACACATCCCCTAACCTTCACCCACCATTTTTGTTTCTGCTTCCTGTGTTCCCTCGTAATACTCCTCCAAAACCAGGTTACACATGCATGCCTGTGGTACGTAGATCAATCTATACACAGCAGTGTCAACACTACTACAGCAGTTGTAAAAATAGCAGTGCACATGGCCCTGACCTTCTTCAGCTTGGAGAAGACCTTCTCGTGGTTCGAGGCCATCGCCGAGTCCGAGATGAGGAGGATGACCAGGTCGCTCTCCTCGATCGTCGCGTACCTGCCCAGGACCAAAAGCCGTTGCACGGGAGACAAGCCAAATCCAATTTAGCATGGTGCGACAACACTAATAAACAACAGCAACGACGATGGCAATATCATCATCATCATCAACAACACGACAGCTTCCACAACACCAACGACAGGCGTGCCCTTCCGCCCTCCCATGTTTCGATTTCAACAGGCTGTGCGAGGCGAACTGTTGTTCAATTTCTCTCATTTCAATCAAGTCTCGACAAATATTATGAACAACCGGCAGACAGAGGCGAGAGACCCTACCCTATCACGGCCTTCCAACAGACCGAAAGGAGCGAATGTGGGGTCTCGCAAACAGGGAAGGGACGGTATAGCCGAAGGACTGCCATACCACCCACTCAAGGAACTGCGGTCGGCCCTGCCTGCCTGCTTGCAGACACATTACACTGTACATCGTACGTTGAATACCTACACAGCCCACTATGGCCTCCCTCCCGCACGTGTCCACACATGCAGCACCCGCTCTCTCCTCGCCACGTGCGACATCCGCTTGCGGGCGCAAAACAAAAGCAAAACACAACAACAACAACAAAAACAAAAACGCCTTTTTTCAAACTGGAAAAAAAAATAATCAAACTCGAAAAAAACGGCAAACGAAAAAAAAAAAAACGAAAAAAAAAAAAACGAGAACAAATCGTGGAACGGGGGGGGGGGGGGGGGGGGGGGGGGGGGGGGGGGGGGGGGGGGGGGGGGGGGGGGGGGGGATGAAACTCGAAAACGAGAAAAAAATTACATTTCTCCGAGGGTCCCGTTGTCCTCCGAGAAGCCGACGTTCTGCGCCAGCTTGTAGGACGCGGATCCCTCCCTCAGCCCGATCTTGACCTGTTGAGTTTAGAGGTTTGAACGGAGGAGGGGCAGATCACACACAGCGTGTAAGAAGATAATAGGCATGCCTTGCTCTAGCGAGCAAGTCGTGCTGGTCGACGTTTGATATTAGTAACTAGTGCACACCTCGTACGTACAAATCACGATCTATCTATCTACGGCAGATCATCTACTATTACTAGTTCATCAGCTGCCGTCGTGATAGGTTGGGTTGTGCCGGATCTGCACCTTAGTACAGATCCAAACCAGGAAACACGCGGTACTATAAATGATGCAGATGACACGGCTCCCACCACCCCGCAACATGAGCTAGATCATACCAGTACAGATCAGGGATCTATCATCTATCTGCCCTGAAAGATCTAGTTCATCAAGTGGGAATGATCTGAAGATGATTTGAAGATGATCTGTCCGAGTCGTGTACTGCTGCTGTCGTCAACTGCACTGCACCCGCGCACAGGTGGAAGGCACATATATATGAAAACAACAAAAAACAAAAAAAGTGATTTCGGTCCGACGGGCGGACGTATCTCGGGCTTCATACCTTCTACCGCTTTGGTCGATAAAATAAGGATCGTTTAGACATCAATAAGAAATACCAAGTGGTCATTACATTTACGCCCATAGTGTAGGATAACAGGGTTTACCCGTGTGATACTACTACCATACCAAACGCTGTACCAGCTACATCGAAGTATAGGAGACAGGTTCTTAGGGGCGCGCCAGGACCTCTCATGTTTTTTCTTGTGGCCATTTGATACACTGGTTTTACATTAGTCCAAGAAGGCGGGTCAGCCAAGGGGTCAAATCGCGGTTTCCTACGTACCAGCCTGATCGAAAATATAACGTACACTTCGTTGGCCATAATACTCATAAAAGCACCTTAAATTTCCGATCAGACCGATGGAGAATATTTGACCACGTGTGAGGTACAGCAGTAGAGAAACCGTCGTGTGTTGCGGGGTGCGGGGTGAGTGGAGAAAAAAAAGGAAACCGCCGCGTCGTGGAGTGCCGTGTGACGTGGCGTGAGGGGCTGTAAAACCGCCGTGAAATGCGGTGCAAGAAAAGTGAAACCGCCGTGTAGTGCCGTGAGAACTGAAACCGTCGTGAAACGCAACACTTAAGACGACGCACTCCCTCGGAAAAAGTTCTAGCCTGGTTTTCTAGACAACCGGGAGTGTGCAGAGGCCGACAGTTGTGTCTGTGTAAAGGTCTCTGCTAAACCTTTCGACTGTAAAGCCACCATTTTTGTTGGCCTTTAGACCTATGCCAATGGCAACCCGAAGTATCAATAAAAAGTTTGAATTCCAAAGATACATACCCGCCAAAAAAAATTAGAACACGCTTCCTATGGGCACGTTTGGAAAAAAAAAAGTTCCCAACTTTTGGAAAAGCCCGAAAAAAAAAGCAAATCTGGGGCCGATGTTGGGCCAAGATCGGCCTGAGAAAAACTCAGGCCGATCTTTGGTTCGAAGCGGCGAGATTCCGAGTCCTCGACAGACATCGATCGACAAAACCAACGATTGCGTCATGAGTTCTGAACGGAGTGCGCTCGTTAGGGGCTCCGATCCACCCTTGGGTCACCGTCTTCACACAATGACCAGTGACGTGCGGCGGGCGCTGGCCAGGCGTACGATAAAAAAACAAATAGCCGCTCGTGTGTACAAAACATAAGACAAAATTTATCGATCCGTCTCGAATGGCAAAAAACAGGCTTTTTTTCAGGTTTGGGAGGATACCGCAGGACGCCACCGGCAAGCTCTAGCCCCCTAGAGCATGTATTCACTTTCTATCTTCGATGCCGTCATCTATACTCGTTGGCCTTGCCCGACACCAAGCGGGTTGGCCTTGGGCTGAGTCTATATCGAGATCGAGCATCTATCGTCGCACGAGCTGATTTTTATCAGCGTGTTGATGATTTGCAACGAGAGAAAACAAGTTGCGCCGCCTGCAGCCGTTGAAAAAAAAAAAGAGGAAGTCAAACATGTTTTCCCTTTTTTCCCACAGCGGCGGTACGAGGTTATTTTCGGCTGTTTTTTTGAAGCAATATTTTTGAAAAAAAACTTTCGAACTTCGCGTTTCCATTGGCATAGGTCTTAGACCCACTTTATTTACGTCTTCGGAGAAAATCATCTAAAAAAATCATCCCAGGTAACGGCTTATCTTGCGTGTTATACCGCGGTTAGTACCGTGCGGGTAAAACGAAACCGTCGTGAAGTGCCTGCCGTGCGGGCAACGTGAAACTGTCGTGCATTGATTGATGCCAGTGGAGTGAAACGGTCGTGCCGGGTGAGCACAACATTAGGTGACAGGGATCCTTGTTGCCGCAGTTTTAAAAGCGGAAACCTAGCGGAAACACCGCAGTGTTCCGTAGCAATTTTGAGAACCACAATCAACGAACCGCCACTGCAAGAACTTGCGTTAGCGGGGTTAGCCGCTGCCATTCCCTTGTGGTATGAAGGCGTTTCTATTTAGGGGCTGTTACGAAACCTTCCACGAACCGCTGCTGCAAGAACTTGTGGTAGGGGGTTATCCGCTGCCATTCTCTTCTTCTGCGTACGGAGATTCTACTAAGGAGCTGCTACGCACCAAATCTTCAAATACCGTTCGCGAACACGGACCAGCAACAATTCATCCCTGTGAATATATATATATAATGCGATGCTCGGCATTCTTGCTTCTTCACGGGCAGCCGTCAAGGAATTGACTACACTAAAACTAGTATAAAGACCTTGACGGGCCGAGTATGCAGTAGACCGTCGAACGACATGTATGGCGATAACATGAATGCGGCCCTTGGCTCACCGGGATGTCGAGGCCCGCCGACTCCAACGAGTCCCGGATGTTTTGCGCCTGAGCGGGCGCCTGCGATCCCCACCCGATCACCTGCCACAGCACGCCGAGGCAAGCCAACCACGCGACAAAAATGTTTAGACTAGTAGAACAAGGTCGAGATTTTGCAGGTGACGGGACACGAGACAAAAACAAAACAAAGCATGAAGCAAACGACCATCATCACAACACCCGAATACTTTCGATGTGGACTATTAATAGTTCTTACTAGTAGAGTTCCACTGCAAAAGTATCCCACTGCTGTAATTCCAAGCAGTTTATACGTCCGAACCCCCTCCCCGATGGGTGGAGATAGTTCTCAAGGGGTGTTGAAAATCATTTCACAAACTCCACTCCATCCATCGGCCTATCGCAACCGCTGTCCTGTCATCATACCCTAATTTGGTACACCAGTCTACCGCTACACCACCACGTTGGGAAGAGCCGAGACTACTCTGTACTTCCGTTCCTTCGGTGGTGAAAACGCCAAGCCAAGTCAAGTCACGCCACGTCAAGCCAAGCCAAGTCAAGCCGAGCCAAGCCAAGCCCCGTCAAGGCAAGCCTACTTTAGTCAAGCCAAGTCAAATCCCGCCCCGCCACATTACGTCAAGCCAAACGCTGTCCCGTCCCGTTGCGTGAAGCCAAGCCAAGGCGAGGCGAGGCTACTGTGGTCAAGCCAAGTCGAATCTCGCCCGGACACGTCACGCCAAGTCAAATACCGTACCGTCCCGCCACAAAAGCCAAGCCAAGGCAAGGAGAGTCAAGGCGAGTCAAGCACTCACCCCGATCTTCTTGATGCCCTCGAAGGCATTCGGCAAGAGGGAGAAGAGGTCGCGGCCTCCCTTGACGATGTCCTCCTCGGTTCCGCCCAGGCTGATGCGCTGCTTCTCGAAGATCTTGGTGTCGAACCTAATAATAAATTAATATGCACCAGGTACCATGTCAACGATAAATGATCAAAAAGATGCTTCAGTAACGACACGTCCTCACTGCCAGGTACCGTATCAAATACCAACGATTCAAACCTCGTGCAGATGATGATCTATCTATCTATCTATCTGTTTATCTATCCATGTATCTGTAGGTAATATAATTAATCGCCTGCCATTGTGACAGGTTGTGCAGGATTTGCCTCATATGGCAGATAGATCCAACCCAGGAAACATGTGCTACAGCAGTAGACCATGCGGATTATACGGCTCCCACCCGGCAACATGAGCTAGATCATACAGGTCATACAGATCAGGAGTACTCACTGCCTTGAAAGATCTAGATCATATAGTGGGAATCATCTATCTGATTGTTCGAGGAGTGCAACGATGAATGACGATGGCGTCGGACAAGCATATCGGAAGAGACGCCCGCAACAGCAGCTTAGCCACGCGCCTCTTGGTGCCGCTCACAAAAGCACAAACCAATACCAGGTATATAGCAGCAGCAGTACATACGTGTGAATCTGGGCATTCCTGGTAATAAGTGGATACCAGCTTCAAATCCCTATTAATAGATGGCACCGCCTCAGTACCACTATAGTCGTGGTAGTGTCCTATTAATAGTAGAGTTCTTCCACCTCATGAGGGTCAGTCAGCCTGGGATTTTTTTCGTTGCTGATCCCGAGAGTGTGGTTACGCCGCAAAAGCCACCGTCCACAGTAGTTATCAATACCGGTAGTCGGTAGTTCTCCGCACCTAAAATCTGACGGAAGAGAGAGCTACCAGCTGCGGGACCATGGATGTACCAATGTACCGATAAAGCAAACCCAACCCTTCCTGTGCTTACACAAACATTTATACCACGACTACACAACCTGGTGAGATAATAATATCGTATGATATGATAGGACCTCAGTGTGCTGAAAGAAGTTTAGGGTTCAGGGAAAACCATCACGTACCGGATAATCACGTACTGCATTTATCACAATGGCATTCAAAATGCTACCACTGGTAGTACTCATCACGGAGTAGATTCCAGGACAAATCTTAGCTACTGCTTTTAAGAACATCGTATCATCATCACTGCCGTATACCGAAACTTAACCTTTTAGTACCGCAATCCCGTTTTGGGGACAAACCAGTCTAATTCTTAGTAATTTGTCCCCAAATCGGGACTGCAGTCCTAAGAGGGTTAAACGACTAGGGCCGGGGTGTCAGCGTAGGTTCAGTGCAGGCTGGCATAGGTCAATGGGGCTAGATAGGACTCGACGACAAAAGGCCGCCCAATCCAGGGTAAGACACGCATCCTCTCGCCACTATTACTGTCACACCAGGTACCAGTACATATTTCCAGTTACACGGTAAGGCGTTCTCGAAGCCCGGGGATACTATTTCGTGTCGCCCTCTTTTAGCGGCCAAGGTTGTGGAGTTGGCTGTTCGACTGTCGGTCAGGAAGGGGGATTGAAGTGCGGTCTCCCACATGTAAAGGATTTTTGTTCGACGGTATTCACCGCCGACGAAGTGTCTGGCGACGCGGTAAAAAAAGACCCGCACAGCACCACATCATAACACCTATAGCAACGAGCGGGAAGGGAAAAATTGAAACTGCCCAGGTAGGTATATATATGTCTTTACCGCTGCAAATATGGTTTCCTACGTCTAGTTCCAAGCTGCTTTTTGCTCGTCCCCAAACGCGGGTTTGTATTTTTTAAAGAGGCGTGTGTTGTGACGGTAAAGAGGTCCAGATTGCAACACTAGAGAGCCCGGCAAAAAACTCTACCTAGTATTAATAGCACTTATATACCAAAGTTTGACCGTTCGAGGCCGACCTTTCGGCCGGTCGGTTTGTTTCTTAAACACGCCACCGGAACACGCGGCCGACCTCAAGCTCTCCCGAGGGGTTAGGGTTTTATATTATTAGGGTGAGGGATCGGACAGGGTTGGGTCTGGGCCGAAGTGCAAGATATAAAAGCCCGAAACGTTTTGCACGAGTGTACATGCTTGGTGTTCCAGAGGCAACCGTGACGGTGGGGGGGGGGTGGGGGGGGGGGGGGGGGGGGGGGGGGGGGGGGGGGGGTGGGGGGGGGGGGGGGGGGGGGGGGGGGGGGGGGGTGGGGGTGGGGGGGGGCGGGGGAGGGGGGGGGGGGGGGGGGGGGGGGGGGGGGGGGGGGGGGGTGGGGGGGGGGGGGGGGGGGGGGGGGGGGGCGGGGGGGGGGGGGGGGGGGGGGGGGGGGGGGGGGGGGGGTGGGGGGGGGGGGGGGGGGGGGGGGGGGGGGGGGGGGGGGGGGGGGGGGGGGGGGGGGGGGGGGGGGGGGGGGGGGGGGGGGGGGGGGGGGGGGGGGGGGGGGGGGGGGGGGGGGGGGGGGGGGGGGGTGGGGGGGGGGGGGGGGGGGGGGGGGGGGGGGGGGGGGGGGGGGGGGGCGTACGTCCCATTTTGTTGCTTTGTGCCTTAGTCCATTTGACACCATTGACCACCAGGTTGGGGCAATGAGTTGACGCATCCCTACCCTTTCGAAACGAGGGGGGGGGGGGGGGGGGGGGGGGGGGGGGGGGGGGGGGGGGGGGGGGGGGGGGGGGGGGGGGGGGGGGGGGGGGGGGGGGGGGGGGGGGGGGGGGGTGGGGGGGGGGGGGGGGGGGGGGGGGGGGGGGGGGGGGGGGGGGGGGGGCGTACTCATTTGTTGCTTGCCTTAGTCATTTGACCATTGACCACGCATCCCTTTCGAAACGGAAGGGGGGGTGGGAGGGGGGGGGGGGGGGGGGGGGGGGGGGGGGGGGGGGGGGGGGGGGGGGGGGTACTCATTATCATGCATGGCCGTAGTCGTATGACCATAGACCTTCGCATCCCTACAATGCCGGGACGGAGCATGTCGGGTTTTCACCGACCAGGCAGACATTGCTTGCATCAAGCGCGAAGCGCCGTGAGGTGTTGGGCGAGCCGCATCAAGGATGAGCTGCATCATACAAAGAACCGCCGGGGACGGGGGACGGAGGGGGGGGGGGCATTGCCAAATAGGTACCAGCAACTTCTGAAAACCAAACCGGGAGCACGTTATACGGGTGCTGCAATTAATGCATATTCCCAACCCTGATACGAAAAGATGAATGCTCAACCCTAAAACAAAGAGCATGCAAGAGCTTCCAAAGCGTTGGGCGTTGGCGTTGTTAAATATCATACCAGGTGCACAGGTGTACGACTTGGATACAGCAGTGGGCACCCCGAGTTAAGAACACCCCGTCAAGCGGCAAAACGGGCGCATTGCTCCTATATGTAGCGGGAAATATATACCTCGTAGGTTTCAAGTGTAGGTGGGATATGTATGTCTGCACACACCTGCTAGATTTTACAAGAGCACTGGTGTACGTGCAGAAACAACCACGACCTACGTACGTATTATTTAATATTAATAGTATTAACAGTAGCATGTCCAACTTCAAGTAATAATTTGTCCCCGAAACGGGACTGCCCCTGTTAGTTAGCACTGCAGTCCCATGGTGGGGACAAACCAGTCAGATTCTAAGTAGTTTGTCCCCAAAACGGGACTGCGGTACTAAAAAGGGTTAAAAGTTAAAAGGGGTAACTCCATTCGTAATGCTCGTATCTTGGGTGCTTTTAACTCGGGGTACCCACCACCTATATCGGCCCCTATACCATACCGTAGAGGTCGGTGATGCTTATGCACCCAGTTTGCAACTACTGCCATTAATATTATTAGTAGCGACATACATACCAGGTATAAACATCACGCATCACACAAGGCGAAAGTGCAACCACAAAAACCCAAGTCGCCAACACAGGCATCGCTGATCGGTAGAAAGTTAAAACAGAGACAAACCACCCGGCGTACGTACGTAGCGCTTCTACGACCGTCTATTAATACAAGTAATGTACCAGGTATGTTTACTGCTGTACTTGCCGAAAAAAGTCCATACGAGCCCAATGAGCTAAAGTCGGAGTCGGAGTATTTAGGTACGCGAACGCCTAAAAATTGTGCTATGTGGTATGCAAGGTAAGGGCGTCGTTCCGTGACCTTGTATTTACGAACGAGAGCCACCGGAGACCGGAGATACGGAGTGCATAACACAACCCGACTCCGTGCTCTTGTGTTTAGCTGAACTCGTAATAGTCGGGGAAAGCCTTGCCCACTCGTACAGCTGTATTAATAGTATAAATAGGTGTATTTCAACCATGCGCAACGTGGCCATAGAACATCAACGAGGCTGGTAGGGCTGGCTGGGTTTGAGTTCTACTGCTGTACGAAGGCATTGAGGGTATCGCTCGTGATAAGTTGCCGCCCTATTTGTCTTCTGGGCTAACAGCAGTTTGTGTGGGGGGCGGGGGGGGGGGATACGGCTTTACTTCGTGGGAACGAAGTACGACTGGCTCTGCTGCTGCTGTTGCTGCTGCAAAGGCTAAGCTTCAGAGTCGAGCAAGTATACTGTACCAGGTACCAGAGGCTCTAAATCCATCTGTGCCGTACAAATTGAATCATGAAAAATGTCAAATATCGCTTGTTGTGTCGAAGGTCTGATGATGATGCAAGTTCTTTTTTGTTGAAGGCTTGCTGAGAGAAGCAATATAGAGTGCCGAGGAGGCATCCCGCTGAAGCTATCAGCATTCTCGATGGCCAACGGTGCCCCGACATGCCGACCTGCACCACCGTAGGCACTATCATGCTTGCAGTCCACAGCAGTGCAAAAGCCGCTGGTGTGTGGACTGCTTGCTACGGTCCCCTCATATACGATCATACACAGAGAAGCTTTCGACTCCCATTTCAGCATTTCAGTCTACGAGATTAAGTCAGCATGATGCAGCATATACCAGGCAAAGAGGAAAGCTCTCTCAACGACTCGCAGTTTGCCCTGGGCCTCTTGCCTCAAAACAAAGGACCTCGTCGGCTCGTGCTAGGCACTGCCCAAGGCTACTATCGCAAGCAGCAGGGAAACTCACTCCATGTGCACGCCCATAGAGAGCGCCGTTCGCCTGGCCGCGGCAGGAGCGGTGGCAGCAAACGGTGTCCTAGCGTTGCTGGTAGGGGTCATGGGCTTCACCCAGGAGGAGCCACTGGGCAGCGGCCCCGTGAAGGCGCTAGCACCAGCCACCAGCACGGAGCAGACAATGGCAGACTTCATCCTCTCGCTTCTGTGCTAGTCGGCAGACTTCTGCTACTACTGGATGGGCGCTTGTAGAGGGGAAGTGAACGCCGACCAAGAAAAAAAAAACGCAACGACACGCCACGACGAACAACGAGAACCACGATCGACGATCGTACATTTATCTGTCCCCTGTATCCCGGATTTTTTAAAGGCGTGTTTCTTGGCAAAATGAAACCGCCGCACGAAAACTAAACATTTCTTGTTACGCTTCGTCGTCGACCATCGACCGTCGACCGTCGACCCCGCCGTTTCGTATCAATACGTAGTACGGATACGACGTACCACGGGCATAATATGTCGTACGATCCTACTTCCTGTGTGGGTTGTCCGTTTCCCGCTTGGTAGCCGCTGCCCGCTTCACATTTACTTGACATCAATCACTAGCGGTGTCAGCTCGTAACCTTTGAGAATGAAAAGGAACGCGTGACTGAAGTATGTACCACTGACAACGGATCAGTGATCATGATCATACGCTAACGTACTCTCGTACCGGGAGTAGGGCCTGTACAGGTCGGCTGCGAATACGCAAACGTGCGTGCTTGGTGCACCAACCGGCACTACTGCTGTACCGTGCGCCGTTTCTTGATTTTTTTCCATATGTGTCACGCACGGGTTACCGGCATTGCGGCCGTTTTACTCTGTGTTCGTACGTATTGCAAGTTTGTTCGCACGTTCTGTGCACAAAAAGCTCCGTCATACTTGATACCAGGTCTACCTGGTAACTGGTAAATGATCAGTGGCCGTAAATATAATGCACAACAGTACCACCAGTGTGGCATACTTCTACTATTATCTGCTGAGGAGGACACTACGCGGTCGCGCATCCACGAAAGCCCGGCTCGGGGGTCCGTACGAGAGGCTCACACTTCACACAGACCCCTCTCCTAACCTATTGCAACACACGCACATCGACGATCATTGTCTTGTTGACAACTCTCTGAGCGTCCTTGCTATTCGTCTGGGCTGACTTTTCTGTAATAAGGGTGGTATTTTACTGAGCTACCGAGGGTAAGAGAATATCCGACTATTAAAGATACACCCTGACCACGTAGCCAACCAAGAGTAGGACATACAACATATGCTTCCTCCCGTAGGAAAGGCGGAATGTTCGGGACGAATCGGTTGACGGGATATTCTCATACGGAAGCAGTCGTGCGTGCCTGCCGAAACTGTTCCAATTTGAATTTTAAGGGAACATGTGATGTTTTACGCATCACAGATAGACGCGCGCGCCAGCTAGTTCTTCTTGTAGAAGAAACGTTCGATTAGAGCTTCAAACTCGCGTTCTTGTCGATGACGTTGCTCCTGTATGGCAGGCCGCGGCGTGCAGAGCTTGGTGTCACCACGGCTGCCTGGGACGTATGTATACCAGGGCTTTGATGCAGAAGCTCCTTTAAGGGATCGGACAAACGATAAGCGACGGCCCCATGCAACATGCTGTTGTCGGGGATACATGTAGCGTCTGCACGCACGCATCTCCCTCCTCATTGCCGTACCCCCCCCCACCCTCTCCTCTATGTTACCCCTGTTGGTTATATTGAGCTACTCCCCTCCCCATGTTACCCTTGTCGGTTATACTGCGCTCCCCCCCCCTCCCCTATGCTAACAGTGTCGGATATATTGCCCCACTACTAAAGTAGTTTAATGGGGTAGAGCAATATAACCAACGACCCCTGTCCCACGATAGCGTTAACCTGCCCGGGATTGGCCCGGTATGGGCGCTGGCGTTGCTGCTGAGCTGACACGCGCAGCGGAGGCGGTGGCGGCGATGGCAACGACTATTAAATTTTGTTGCCGTTGTTGGGGGTGTTGCCACGTCAGCATCGGTGGCAGCGGCTGATGCTTCTGTTGCTGTCACTGCTGTTTCGGTGGTGAAGGCAGCGGCGGCGGCATATACTGCTGCTCAGGCTGCTGCACAGCGGCGGTGACGGCTGAGGCGTCAGCGAATGATAGGGTGGTCGCGTTGCTACCTCTTCAGGGTCGATCTCTCCGGTCCCCACCCGCCCACCAATCGACGGCGCTCGAGTGAGGTGTTGGCCAGGAGGCTATTACAACTATTCCATTTTATTTCGTTTTCGTTTTTTTTTGTTTTTAAACGCGAGAGGTCGAAGAGCGGGAGAAAGCAACACGGACGCTATTAGTACTGCTCGTGGAATTGCATGTATGTGTGATCGTGTGGGTCGACAGCAAGAAGAGCGTTGAGGTCGATGGGTAGAAAGAAGAATACCCAAAAGCTCCTGCTGCTGCTGCAGTAGTAGTAGTAGTAGTAGTAGTAGTAGTAGTAGTAGTAGTAGTAGTAGTAGTAGTAGTAGTAGTAGTAGTAGTAGTAGTAGTAGTAGTAGTAGTAGTAGTGGTAGTAGTAGTAGTAGTAGTAGTAGTAGTAGTAGTAGTCTCGTAGCTGGTCAGGGGATCGCGATAATTGGGGTCAAGAAGTGGCGTCAGATAATCAAGTCAACGTGCGCTTCAGATGTATACACAGGTATATAGTCGCCTGAGATTCAGTCCAGGCGGAGAACCTAAAAGGTTCCACTCTGCTCGGAAATATAAGCACCTTTGAAATTATAATATGAACACCAAACGGTCTTCTTACATTTTCTTCCAGAGCGGTTACACTCTTAGGAATTTCGGTCGCGCATTTAACGTTAGACGCTTGAAAATTAGAATTGCACCGATCGACGACGTGCCTGCGTTCTCGTATTTAGTGCTTTAAATGATGCCTGGTCTGCTGTACACCGCCGACTGCAGTGGGGATTAGAGAGACGTGCTGTTTTACAGAGCTAGAACAACCCGTACGTTGAGCGTGTTCATAATATAGGCACGGCGTTCCACCCAAGCACTGGCCCTCACGTCTTGTGCTCCTCCGAGAGCTCATGCTGTCTGGCAATGTTTTCGTCAAGGGCGGAGCCTTCGCCGAAGTCTTTTCCACAGGGACAAACCCACGCGATCTCTTCGTCACTCTACAATGTTTTCAGACAGTGTGATCCAGTCTAGCCTGTCGATCTCGAAGCGCCTCTGTGCACCTTCCGGTTTACCTTGAGCAGAGCTCAAACCTAGTGCATACACCAGCTCTACTCTACAGAGTAGCTTATATACGCGTAACTTAAAAGCTTCGTACCACGAGAAAAGGGAGTTGAGGAAAACTTTAGTCTGTATAATTAGGGGAGACGCTATCACCAACCCTCGTCATAAACTGCGGGCGGTTGTGCCGTAAGTGCAACGCCGAAATCCTGCAATGGTGCAATCAAGGGTGCAGCTCAACAACGTCTAGGGCAGATACTAGAGTGACTTAGTCCCTCTGTTCTTAGGAATTGCGGCAGCAACGGGGTGGCGCAGGGGGTTGAAGGTTGCCGGAGGGATCTGCCCTTGTAGTTGCCTTTGAGCGGCAGTCACCCCAACGCTCTCTGGCGCGAGGCTGCGAAGCGAATGTTTTCTATCGTCTGGAGCTCGTATCGGTGGACACACTCCCATGAAGGTCTTCGAGTGCTAGTGTTAGAGGAGAGCATTCAAAGTTGGGTTTGCAGCAGATATGTTATACGCAGAGACGCCTTAAACGTGTAGTTGCGCGGTGGTGGGGGGGGGGGGGGGCGCCAAAGGATCAAACATTACCCCGTTGTAGAAGATAAACCGCTAAGCGCCGCCCGCGGGGGGGCGGAAGGTGCACCTGTACTCCACAACGAATAGCAACTCCCGCACACCCTATTTGCAGTGTTACTCGCATTACTGCATGGAAGGATTTTTGATCCGGGGATGGGACCGGTCGCTCGACTGGCCGCCTTGTACAGCCAATACACACCGACGTGAGGGTGCATCCGGCCCGTCGGGCCTGACGCATGGCCACTACGGTAGCTAATTACGATCGACGAATCCACGGTTGTTCACGCTCCGCAGGAACAAACCTTAACAGCATCGATCGGGCCCATGGCCACAACACATCATAGTGTTCGCTTTCTACACCACCATACTACGTAGAACCCCCCCGACGGACACTCTACAAACCTACCTGCAACGTATATACTCACTGTATTCAAGGCTTCAACGAATAGGGTGGAGGGGGGGGAACAGGGGGGGGTGGCAGTGGTTGTATTCGTGGCCTGGAAGGCTTGGTGGCTGTGTGCATAGTCTATGAGGTTCGAGTGCCCGATTTAAGTAGAACGATGCCAGGTATCAGGGAAGTGTCTCGGTTTGTGTGTGACTTGAGGTCGGAGTGAGACATTTGGGCTGCAGCTCTCGCCACGGACTGCCTGGTGGTAATTTTTTCCCGGATCATGGTCACAACTACTGCTGTACTCTGTCGATATACATGTAAATGAGCGAAAAAATCAAAAACAAACGCACCGTTGTACACTTTTTTTTATCGCCTTCATATATGCGCGGTGAGGTTCTATGAATTCGTTGAACGTTCATGAACACAAGGGGCTCGGAATGAAGGCAAGAAGCAGGAAATGTTTTTTGTTCGTGTATACAAGTAGACAAGGGGGGCATCCGTGAAGATTTCGAACTTTTAGTGACAAGCAGTGACAGGCAGCGAGTGAGTGGTCATGAACTGCCGTGTGAAGGATAACTACGATATATAGGGGGGCACCTTTAGTCTCTGAAGCTAACCTCACATGAGGAGCTCTATTATTACCTCACTTAAAGACCGACTTAGAGAAACGTTGCGTACACACGAAACCGGATGACCAATCCCATGGGGGACTCGTAGGTTCACCTCGAAACAAATTAGTGAACCAAAAGTGAGATTCCAGCTGCAGTAGTTCGGATAGATCCTCAGATGAGCAGTCCCAGACATGGCTCAGCCCAAAGGTACTTCCTCTACCATGATGATAATGTTTTCGCATTGCGAGTAGCTCATTTCCCTGGAATCTACAAGTAGCCGGTGATTAGAGTGACTCATCAACCCAAAAATAGAACGAGCGGGACCCCCCCAACTCGCTTAATCATTCTGATAGCAAAACCAGTGAGAGGGGGGGCAGGGGGGGGGGGGGGGGTATGCGACGCGCCCCCGGTACATACGACACGACCCCCGCCCCGCTCCCTCATCCACACATCTGATCATCACCACCAACACGCATCTGATCAGCAACCCGCACGTGATCATCATGGGTCCGGATCTGTTTCAAACATCCTGCATCTTCAATCAGCCCGCAAATCTGGTCACACTGAGCTCGCTCCTGTTCGCAATCATCCCCGCATCTGGCCACAATCGGCCCGTTTCTGATCACAATAAGCCCGCTTCTGGTCGTTATCAGGCCGCACCTGATCAGAACCAGCCCATACCTGGTATCTGATAATCATCAACTCGCATCTGAGCATCATCATTAGCCCGCATCTAATCATCATCAGCCCGTGTTCGATCACAATCAGCCCCCATCTGGTCACAATGAACCCGCTTCTGATCACAATCACTCCGCATCTGTTTCCAATCACCCCGCATTTGGTCCCAATCGCCCCGCTTCTGGTCGCAATCAGCCCGCTTCTGATCACAATCAGCCCGCTTCTGATCATCATCAGCCCGCATATCAGAATTAGCCCGCATATGATCATCAATCCGCATCTGATCATCACCGACCCTCATCACCCGAGGCACCGCGAAGCCACTTCGTACGTGTCCTTGGACGGTGAGGAGTCGCGAATGCGGGCCAACTGCTGCCGCATCAAGATCTGTCGCTTCTCATCGTAACGCCTCCACGAGCTGAACGTCGTCGCCAGGCGGGAAGCCACCTGCGTGAACGATATCGTCGACGTCAAGAATAACAAAAAGTAGATCATAGCCGTGGGGCCAGAAACAGTTTAAAACAAACGCACTGTTAAAAACAGCAAAGGGTTAGATTGCCGTGGGGGCGGGAAACAGTAAAACAAAATAATATATTTTGACACACTGTCAACACAAACCCATCATCGCAGGCCCGGGGGGAGTCGGGAGTCGGGAGAGGTTGAGTGCTACGAGCCCCCTAATTCGACACTGTCATCCAATGCAACAAAGTCCGCCTCACATGCGGTTTTTAGTACTAAGCAGCTCACCCTTCATGCGAGTCGCCCAACACATCACGGTGCTTCGCGTTTGGTGCAAGCAATGTCTGTCTGGTCGGTGAAAACCCCGTGCTCCGTCCCGGCATGGTAGGGATGCCCGGGTCTATGGTCATACGACTACGGCCGTGCATGTCGTGAGTACACCCCCCCCTCTCCTCCCCTCCTCTTCCTCTTCGGTCACCTGTGAATTGAGTTGGTCCACCTCTAACGCCGTGTCCATCAAGAGCTTGTAGCCCAAGCTGTGCTTGGCTTTCAATAATCACCCAAATAACTCTTGTGGAAACAAAAAACTCAACTTCCAGCGGGTTCTCTCCCCCCCCCTCCCTCTTCTCCCATCAACTCACAATGCCACCCAACATCGAAGCAAACCCCTGCAGTATAATCCCCGCCCCACCCCTCCCTCTCTACGACACTTTCATTACATACAACAGTGCCCAGCCAATACATGGTATATTAATTCCCGTAACGCCACCCAATATCAAAGCAAACCCTTGCAGAACACCCCTCCCCCTCCCCAACCAGCCCAACGTATTTATCATCCCCACGACGCCACCCAACATCAAAGCAAACCCCTGCAGAAAAAAAACAGAAAACAGCTACGTATATACCTCCCCTCCACACCTGCGGGTTGAGCTGGTCCACCTCCAACACCATGTCCCCCATGAACTTGTACCCCGACCCGTCCTTGGCGTGGAATTTGTTCTGGCAGCTCGCGAACGAGGAGACCACCGACCTCAGTCGGTTCGGGTTCTTGAGCGTGAACTTCTCGTGCTGCATGAGCTCTTGCACGCGAGAAAGCAGGTCCGGGAGGTCCGCCGTCGCCTGTTTGTTGGCGTTGGCGGTTTTGAAGGGTTTTCGTTGAGATTGAGGTTGTGATTGCCGTTGGGGTGGTCGTTGATGTCGGTTTTGGAGCTGTACATCATACGTACAATCCGAGCGCATGCTATGCTTTGGCTTGAAAAGTATTCAAATCTCAAGGCGGTTTAAAAGCGCGCATTCGATGATCTCCGAACATCTGCGATTTACCCGGAAAAAAGCGTAAAACATCTTCCGCCAGCGCTTCCACAAAAGGCGTGTTGATTGTGTCGTGATGGGAGTACCACAAGCCTTTACCCCCTCCCCCACCCCTGTCCCTATAACGCAACGGAATCCAATCCATAACCCAACCCAACCCAACCCAATCCTCTCAGCACGCCTTACCTGGATCCCAAACCCCTTGTTTATACAGGAGGTCTCATCCGCATCTTCGCACAACTTGTATTCCTACCTAACCCCACCCAACCCAACCCAACCCAACCCAACTCCAACGTCAACCCAACCCAACCCAACCTAACCATTGTAGCAAGCCTAACCTGGATCCCGAACCACTTGTTCAAAACCAGGAAATCTCCGTCGGCATCTTCGTAGAACTTGGAGATCGCCTCCGTCCTCTCCGGGAACTCCCCCGCGGAGTCGTCGAAGTCCGCCAGGCATGCAACAGCGGCCAGCTTGTCCGTCATGCAGTCGGCGGCCTTGAACTGCTCCAGGCACAGCTTAGCCGCGGCAGCGTCCCTTGGCTCGTGCAGGTAGCTTAGGATAGTATTGCGCAGGCGACGGCGCCCCACCTTCACCAGACAAGGGGAGGGGGCAAGGCACGGGAGGAGGGGGAGGAGGAGGAGGAGGAGGAGGAGCAGGAGGATAGGGGCCGGCGGCAGGGGGGCGGGCGGGAAGAGGAGGAGAGGTGATGGGCGAGGTGGGGTGGGGTGGGGGGGTGTACTCGATAGGCGAGATGTACTCATCTCATGCATGGCCGTAGTCGTATGACCATAGACCCTCGCATCCCTACAATGCCGGAACGGAGCATGTCGGGTTTTCACCGACCAGGCAGACATTGCTTGCACCAAGCGCGTGGGGGGGGGGGGGGGGGGGGGGGTTCATGACATGCATGGCCGTAGTCGTATGACCATGGACCCTCGCATCCCTACAATGCCGGGACGGAGCAACGTCGGGGTGAAGGTAGGGGGGTGTACTCATTATCATGCATGGCCGTAGCTGTATGACCATAGACCCTCGCACCTGTACACTGCCGGGACGGAGCACATCGGGTTTTACCGACCAGGCAGACAATGCTTGCACCAAGCGCGAAACGCCGTGAGGTGTTGGGCGAGTAGGGGTGGGGGTGTCATGTGTTCGGACTGCAACTGCTGTAGGGATAAGAAGCCGCAGGATACGAGCGCAACATGGCGATAGGTCCATCGCTTGACGCTCGTCCTAGACGCTCCTCGTGAATGCACTCGTCCTTTTTTATTGGCAGTACTATTGTCCAGTCAAAAGAGTTTAGTAGGTGACTCACTTCCTCTGAGTTTTTTCTTGTACGGGCCGCTAGGGGCGGTGCTGTCGTACACTGCGCGCAGCTCGGGCGCCAGGGCATTGGCCAGGGAACTTCGCACGTGCCTGGACACGTTACGGTAAGGATAAGAGGAGGCGACGGAGACGGAGAAGGGTTAAGGGTAACGGCAAGGACAAGGACAAGTATGGATAAGACAAGGTCGAGGAAAAGGATAAGAATAAGGCTAACGCTAAGGATAAGGATAGGAATAAGAAAATTATGATGACAAGGACAGGGACAAGGACAAGGACAAAGAAATAAAAAATAATAAGGAGAAGGTTAAGGGTAAGGGGCGGCCGTGCAGAAGGATGACGATACGGACAAGATAAGGCTAAAAACAGCATGATCATAAAGATACGAGTAAAGATAAATAAGGACAAGCATGAGTCACGATACCGACAATGAAGATGAGAAAAACTAAGGAAAACAACAAGGAGAAGGAGAGGGAGAAAGAGTAGGAGGAGGAGGACAAGGGCTATCGTTGGCTTGCTTGCCGACAACAAGCATGGTCACAAGACCCGGAGGCGCAACCGTTCATAAACATTACACACCCCGGACAGATCGTCGATTGCCACAGTTCATCATCTAGATCTTTCAGTGCAGATAGATAGATCCCTGATATGTACTGGTACGATCTAGCTCATGTTGCCGGGTGGGAACCGTATTATCTGCATGCTGTAGCACACATTTCCTGGGTTGAATCTGCACTATTACGGGGGACCATAGTAAATAGGACCAAATATTGTAAGTAAAAATAGGTAAATATATAGGTTTTTATGTATACCATGGGTCCCATTAACTATGGTCCCTCGTAATATGTATACAGAGCCTGCACAATGTGACTCAGTCGCTTGCTGCGCACTGTTGGCGATGATTTATTTGTTCCTTGGTAGGCATATCGCAAAGTAAGGCAAAAAATGTACTTGGTAGATGATTGCAAACAGCAGGGTTTGGACGTTGCGTTCAAATGCTTACAAAGACGAGGATAAAAAAAATGTACAAAGCTTTGCTAAGATTTTGCAATTTTTCAAAAGATTCAACTGTAGACCATATACGTACAAGACAGCCATTAGTACAAGGTAGCAACGAAACTCTTGCAAAATAAATCAAAGATCCAGTACCATTACGGAGGACCATATTAAATAGGACCTACGGTACACACAAACACCTATATATATTTCTTTATTTTTACTAACAATATTTGGTCCTATTTACTATGGTCCCCCGTAATAGTAGAATACGAAATAAATAGGGCAGCGCAACCCATGCAAAAAAAAAATCAAAGACTCAACACATTCAAAAAAAAATATATATATTGCCTTTTTTCAACTATCAGATTGCATTGATCGCCAAGATTAGATTGCATTGATCGCCAAGATTAGATTGCATTGATCGCCAAGATTAGATTGCATTGATCGCCAAGATTAGATTGCCCTGATCGCACAAAGATACCACGCACACAAAACAAACCTGAGCGCCTTGTAGAGGGCGTCTGGGTCGATAACATCCATCTCCTCCGAGAGGGTAGACGAGTCGGGCAGACGGAGCGCGTATGCCTGGAGGGACTTGTCTTTGATGTCCTGTGAAATACAGCGGAAAATAACACTCGATTTCGGTTAGCCGGTCACTACAGCGAAGCAGCAATAGCAGCAGCAGTAGAAGCAGTAACAGCACAAGCAGCAGCAATCGCAACAGCAATCGCAGCAGCAATAGCAGCAGCAGTGGCCGCAGCAGTAGCAGCAGCACCGACGACAAAGCAGCAGCAGTTGATAACGACATAGCCGCAATGCCATCACTACGTGACTCTTGTCACAAAAACAAAAAACAAAAAAAACAAAAACATCGCAATCACAAACGTACTACCCCGCGCATTTCTCAACGCTCGACACTGTCTATTCTCGCTGTTGTTATTGTTATCGTCGTTTCGGCCCAGAATTTTCCTCGAACCTTCTGCGTAAGGGTCGCCCGGAAAGAATCCACCAGGGCCTCCGGCAACGCGCTCGGCTCTCCGCCAGCCTTGACCTCCTCCACCATGCTCAAGATAACACGAGTGCTCAGCTGAAGACATGAGGGAAACGTGGCGGGGGATTGGCGGGGGGTGGAGTGGCATCGGGGGGGTGGGGTGGGGTCCGGTGGAATGGGTTAGGTTGGAGTGGGGTGGGATTTGGTGGAGTACGAGAAGGTGTGGGGGTGGGGTGGGATGCGGTGGGGTGCGAGAAGGTGTGGGGTGGGGTAGATGCTTGTGGCGATCCAATCACGACACAACCACCTAGTGCAGTTACACCAAATATAGATACAGAAACAGAGACATAGCCTGGTCTAGCGCCAGGCCAGATACACCGGGTGTTGTAATATAACTAAATAAAAAATGCCCTTAAGAAAACAGGCAACAAAAATAAAACTTAAGCTGGTACCTGGTATCAAACAAAACTATTAATAATAAAAAAAACAAATCAGACAAAAAATCACACACACCAACAGAGCAAGCATCAGCACATCAAAGACGAAAAAAAAAAAAATGAACAAAAGCAAGCAGTTAGGAAACTGTCGAGCAATAAATTAGAAACTCAAGAAACCAAAATAAACGAGAACCTGCTGGCCGGCCTCCCAGCGGTTGAAGGAATCCGTGTCGTATTTCATGAGGAACGCCAGGTCCTCGTCGGAGTACTCGTACCGCAGCTTCACCGGCGCCGACATGTCCCTCAGCAAGGACGGGATGGGCTCCGAAGAAACGCCTTCGAAGGTGAATGTCTGCTCGTCCTCCTTCAACTCCAGCACCCGAGAAGCAACCGCCTGGGGAAGCAAGCAACAGAGGGCGGAGAAGTGAACGACAGGTGGGGGGGGGGGGGGGGGGGGGGGGGGGGGGGGGGGGGGGGGTATTCATGTCATGCATGGCCGTACAACAGTAGCCATAAGGCAATAGACCCTTGCACCCCCCTGCAATGCCGGGACGGAACGCGTCGGGTTTTTATCGACGAGATGGACATTGCTTGCACCAAGCGCGAAGCGGCGTGAGATGTTGGGCGAGTGGCATGAAGGGTGAGCTGCATCCTATTAAGAACTGGGCGGGGGGGGGGGTCTACGTGGAACGGTACAAGATGTTGCCGGTGTTCGGGTAGGGATGAGGAGGTCCACAAGGTATGGAACGTATGTCGTGGACAGGGAGGGGGGGGTGTTCTTACGCCGGATGGCGTTTTCGTGGGTATTGGCGAGGAGGCCACCGCAAAGCGCGACCCGAGGAAAGATTTGCACCGCACGTTTCGCATTTCCTGATGAAAAAAAAAAAAAAGCGCGCCCTACCTCAAAACCCTTCAAAAAAATATTTTCACCTTTTCCATACTTTTACTAACTGCTCTATTTTGTTTTCTTTCATGTACGGCTACAGTACCTCAAAACTCTTACTAGGGGTAAATAGTTTCACATTTTCCACAAGGTTTACTACTGCTATCTGTTTTTCTTCTCATGTTATACCTGATATGCTTTAAAAGACACCTCAGCCGTGAGAGATCGAGAATCGTCGAAACCCATCTTCGCGAGCTGCGTGTGGAAATTCCATCTTCGTGGGTTGAAATCACGCCAGTCATAAAACTAAAGGCTACTTACTGGATGTGCCAAATAGTTTCGATACGTACGATACCGAAATACACGAACTATTTGATACGTACGATTTAGACCAACTAAAACTAATCGATACGATACCGATATCCGATGCGTCAAGCTTCCGTTCAGTGTCAGCATAAAAAAACACGGGAACGATGCCGCACGGGATGGAGGGCAAACCACGTTCGACACGATATTTCGAAAGTTCGATTTGTCAACATATCGAAACCTTCGATCGATACGATAGCGAACACTAGTGCCGCAACCGCACCTCGGAGCCGTCCTCCTTGAGGAGGAGGCCCACCACCACCGGGATGTGGAACGGAAGCGTCCCCTCCTTCTTGCTCGACTGCTTCAGGGTCAGCTTGTAGGTCTGCGCTTCCGCGTCGTATTCCCCCTTAGCTGCCACCTCCGGCGTACCGGACTGATATGATACGATGGCGACAAGGGAGGGAGGGAGGGGGGGGGGGGAGGGAAGGAATACCACGTGAGTACACACGTAAATACATAATGATGGCAAACGTACGGTACTCTTCATAGCAGCACTCACAGCGGTAATGCACTATCAATACGATTACATGCACAGCAAAGCAGCAGCAACAACAGTATTGACAGCAACAGAACATTGTAGGAACAGTAATCACAGAAGCAGTAACAAAGTAATACCACCATCGTACCACCAACAGTGGTGGCAGCAGTAACAGTAGGAGTAACAGTAGCAGTAACAGAAACAGTAGTGACCGTAGTAGTAGTATCAGTAGTAGTAACCATAGGAGTAACAGTAGCAGTAACAGAAGCAGTAATGACCGTAGTGGTAGTATCAGTAGTAGTAACCATGGGAGTAACAGTAGCAGTAACAGAAGCAGTAATGACCGTAGTGGTAGTATCAGTAGTAGTAACCATGGGAGTAACAGTAGCAGTAACAGAAACAGTAGTGACCGTAGTAGTATCAGTAGCAGTAATCGTAGGAGTAACAGTAGCAGTAACAGAAGCAGTAATGACCGTAGTGGTAGTATCAGTAGTAGTAACCATGGGAGTAACAGTAGCAGTAACAGAAACAGTAGTGACCGTAGTAGTATCAGTAGCAGTAATCGTAGGAGTAACAGTAGCAGTAACAGAAGCAGTAATGACCGTAGTGGTAGTATCAGTAGTAGTAACCATGGGAGTAACAGTAGCAGTAACAGAAACAGTAGTGACCGTAGTAGTATCAGTAGCAGTAATCGTAGGAGTAACAGTAGCAGTAACAGAAACAGTAGTGACCGTAGTAGTAGTATCACTAGCAGTAACCATAGGAGTAACAGTAGCAGTAACAGTAGTGACCGTAGTAGTATCAGCAGCAGTAACAGCAGCAATCACAGCAGTAGCAGCACCTGGAGGTACCATCGCTCGAACTGGTCCAGATCCACCCCGTTCGCGTCGGCCATGGCGGCCCGGAAATCATCGCAGCTGACCGCCTGCCCATCGTGCCTCTTGAAGTAAAGGTCCATGCCCTTGCGGAAGCCGGCCTCCCCCACGAGGGTCCGGTACATGCGAATCACCTGTTCTTTTGGTCATTTCAGATCACAGCGACGGTACGATGAGTGGGTTTTCGACGACAATGGCCTTTCTAAGGGTGGTGCCTTGTTCTAAGCCTCCAATAACACGAGGAGCTCAATATTTCACCCTAAACATGAACTTCGAAGAAGTTTGTTGGGCGCAACCCGACCAAAATTTCTATGCGCTATTAATAGTCCTAGAAAAAAAAATCAAGTACAAATACCATGCTATATAGATGTAACCGGTCGTAGGTGCTACCTAGAGGAGCTCAGCCGGTACGAAAATATTGCCTCAGAAGGTAAAGAAAGGCAACCTCTACCGTCGGGATAAGTCCATGGTTGGATGTGACACTGGTTGCATGCGATGGTGGGTTGGTTGCGGCGACGATCAGTAGTACGGTAGCAGTCTCTGCGGACTTGGCCCAGCTTTCGTACGACATTTTTTTTTGCTTGATGCAAGTGCACTCAACCCTCCTCGTTTTACAGCTTCGTTCTGAGATTTTTCCTGTGAATTTTCCTGAGATTTTTCCTGAGATTTTTCCTGAGATTTTTCCTGAGGCTTTTCCTGCAAATTTTCTTAGGCGATTAGGGTTAGCGTTAGGGCGGCGACGACGAGTTCTGTAAAAAAAGAAAAAGGAAAGTTCTCGACGGTGCCACAAAACATCGAAATCAAACGATGGATGCCATGATAAATATTCAATTCACGGACTGCAAGAGCCTTACGGGAGAGAAACCAAACGCCCACCCTATAACGCAACAGAGCTGCGCAAGAGACCAACCATGAGAAAAACAAGAGCTACAAAAAAACATAAACAACGCTAGTGTATATAAAAAACAACAGTTGCGCGACGAAAAATATTAAACAGAAGCAAACGCGTGATAGGAAACAAAAAAAATGATGAAAAAAATGAAGACAAACTGACATGAAGTAAAATAAAATAAACTGAAATAAAACAAAAGGTGAGTCGAAAAACGAAACGAATGCGCGACAAAGAAAAAGTCACAAAAATACAACCAACAAAAAAGTGCACACCACACCGCACCGCACCGCACCTCGGCCCCCTTGACATAGACAGTGGCGGTGTAAAAGTTGTCCATGGCGATGTACGACTCGGGCCGGATGGGGTGGGACAGCGCCCCGCATCTTCCGGGAACTGTCGCGATCGGAGCGTCCGTACGTCCTGCGTTCGCGTGTTTTTTTTTTTAGTGCCGAAAATCGTCGGTCAGATGCGAGGGTAATGATAGGCGAAACCGAGGAGGGAGAGAGAAAAGAGGAAGCATGGAGAGGAAAAAGAGGAAGTAAGAGTGAGGTGTCTGTATGTGTGTGTGGGGGGGGGGGGGGGGGGGTGTACTCATTATCATGCATGGCCGTAGTCGTATGACCATCGACCCTCGCATCCCTACAATGCCGGGACGGAGCACGTCGGGTTCTCACCGACCAGGCAGACATTACTTGCACCAAGCGCGAAGCGCCGTGTTGGCCGAGTCGCATGAAGGGTGAACTGCCACCCGCTAAGAACCGCCTGTGAGGAGGACTTTCTTGTATACCTGGTACCTGATATGGATGACAGCGTTGACTGCTTTTTTTTCCGGTGCGGCCACTTCCAGATACACCAATGGATATACCGGTACTAAGTAACTACCTCGTGGGCGCCTTACCGTGTAAACACCACGTGACACGATCATTCATTCCCCTTGTGCGGGGTAAAGGTTCTCCACCTCGCGTAAACTATCCAACTCTGCCGCCAGCCGTGGTGACCGCCAAAAACAAAACAAACAAAAAAGGTACCCAGGGTCGGCTATAATAGCTCACGCAGTCAGAGGCGTGTTCTACAGCGTCGTCACCAAGCGACGCCGACCCACCCTATACATGCATCACAGGGTATTCGCGAAGAAAGGGTTGAAAACAATTTGGTTGGGTTTCTTGTGGTGGCCTGTTTCCTGTAAAAAAAATGACCCCAACCCACGATTTGTTAGTATATATCTACCTTCAAGGTCGTGGCAAAAAAAGTGGCCAGAAATTCACTATCAACCTAATTAATCTTGGGTCGGGTTACCAACTCTTAGGAAGGTCCCATGGGCTGGGGTCATCCTTGTATAAGAACAGGCTACAAGAAACGCAACCGGAATATGGTTCTAACCGAATTATTCGCTATCACCCTAATATATATAGGGCGGGGACAGGGGGGGGGGGGCTCTGTCCTTCGTTTGACCCGCACCATGGTGGGATTATAAGACCTCACTCCTCTTGTACTGCACTGTTATACGCAGTCTCAAACGGAAAATGCTATACCTCGATACGCTTAGCGGCGTGGGAGCCCATGTCTCCCGAAAAGAGCTGGTCGCGGAAGACGGTAAGCCCTTCCTTCAATGTAAGCTGGAACCAGTCCCTGTGGAAAGGAGGGGTGGGGCGGCAAGACGGGGGGGGTGGGGGTGTACTCGTTATCATGCATGGCCGTAGTCGTACGTATGACCATAGACCCTCGCATCCCTACAATGCCGGGACGGAGCACGTCGGGTCTTCACCGACCAGGAGGACATTGCTCCCACCAAGCGCGAAGCGTCGTGAGGTGTTCGGCGAGTCGCATGAAGGGTAAGCTGCATCCTGACAAGAACCGCTTGTGAGACGGACTTGCACATGGATGGCAGCTTCCATGAGCTAATACATTTTCCGGAGTGGCCACTTCCAGAGACAGCAATGGCGGTACCATGCAACTGCCTCGAGGGTGCCTTGCCATAAACACTACGTGACACGATCATTCGCCTTGTGCGGAGCAAAGGTTCTCCGCCGCGCACAAACGATCTAACCCGACCACCAGCTGTGACCGACCGCTAAACGGTACGCTGGTTGTCCAGCTCCAGTATTGAGCGGGATGCTTTACAGTGTCGTTGCCAACCGACGCCAACCCAACCTATACATATACCAGCATAGGGGGGGGTAGGGAGGGTCCGGCATGGGTCGAGGAAAAAGGATAAGGAGGAAGGGGGGGAGTCAGGTGTGTGGGGTAGGCAGGCATGGATGGAATGGACGGAGGAAAGAGGAAAAGGAGGGTGGCTTACCTGCAGGTGACACGGTTGCCCGTCCAGTTGTGGAAGTACTCGTGCCCGATGACGCCCTCGATGCGCTCGTAGTCAGCGTCCGTAGCGGTCTCTGAGCGATCATCGGTACGCACAAGAACCATCGAATAAAATAAGAACTGGCGCACACAGACAAGCCATGAACATCTATTAATAGAAGGCGCACACAAAAAACGGATATTGAACACGTAACTACACGCGGCGGTTAATTTGCGATCATCTGCAGGCACAGGAACAAAAAAAAAAACAAGCAAGAAAAAATACAGTTGACTCACACAGAACACAGACAAGTATCATCAACACCTCATGGCACACAAAAAAAAAAACGAGTAATGGACGCCTACGTATACAACTCGTGGATCCACGGCGGAAACTATTTGAATCGTTGAAAAGCGGCATGCGCAGACCAATCATGCACACCCATGGCGCACACAAACACATCACGAACACCTATATAGACGTACCGTAGACAAATCGCGGACTCATGAACACACACAAACATCTTGAGAATACGTACGAATGCTGGACACGCACGTAAATCGATGGCGTATACACACAAATCACGGGTGTGCACTCAAATAGCGGGCACGCACACAACCTCATGGAAACACACCCAAATCGTTGACATATATCCAAAATCGTCGACACCCAACTCGTTGACACATACGCCCGAATCGTGGGTGTACAAACAAATTCATGCACACACAAAACACATACCACTCTGTGCCGACATAGAAGTATCGCTCTTTTTAGGGCTAGGAAATCGGCTGTGTTTACCGATACTTAAAACATCGGTTTTCGGCGCGGACGATATATCCGATATATATACCGATATTTAAAACATCGGTTTTCGGCGCGAACGATATATCCGATATATATATATATATATCGGCGAACGCGGCGTGTGAGTGTATCCAAGTTTTGAATCCTTGTTTTTACGACAAATGTTAGTGAATCCGAACTTGGTCAAATGGGAACGATACTTTACCGATGTTTCGCGCGTGAAAAGCATCGTCTCCCGATTGGCCGTTTTTTTTTTTTTTTTCCGATCCCGATTTAAATCGCTCCGGATAATTGGGTGAATCGGCTCCGATTCACACCCCTAGTTTTTATTTTAAATGTTTAATACACATGGTCCATATATTTCGGGACAGCGTGCTCAGTGGACATTCTATGGTGTCCAACGCGCCCATACATAGACCCCGTGCTCCGACTCGAAAGGGATGCGCAGTCAAGGGTCAAATGGCTGAGGCTAGCAACAAACGAGCACCCCTCCCCCCCTCCCCCCCGCCGCCCCCACTCCTCCCCACCCCTCCTTCTTACCCGGCTTGGCAAGCACAAAAGCCGTGTTGAACACGTTGAGTCCCTTGTTCTCCATGGCTCCCATGTTGAAGTCGTTCACGGCAACCACGTTGAAGATGTCCAGGTCGTACTCCAGACCGAACTTTTCCTCGTCCCACTTCATCGCCGCCTGTGCATCAATCATATTGGAAAGCTCTCGTGACCGGTGGCCAAAAGTACGTACAAACATAGCCCAACAGGTTGCATACCCTTACACGAATCTGACCCGTAATATAAGCTACGTTTGAATTCATCTCAGAGACCTAACGAATACTATATTTACGGCCAGAGAGGTAACACATGGTGCAAAAAGTGGAGCTGTGAGTCGGCAGGATTTCACGACTCACAACTACCAGGTAGTCCGTAGATGCCGTCAGAAAATTGACTGACTGTAGTCGGCAAGTCGGTAGATGCCGAAGCCAACTGATTGCCATCCGACTTGCCAACTCAAGTGAGGCGAGCGAAGCGAACAAAATCAGCTCTTCCCGCCCAAGGAGGTCCCGCTCGAAAAAAAAAAAATGTTTCCCGCGTTCACCAATGCTTCCTACTATTACGGGGGGCCGTAGTTAATAGGATCAAACATTATTAGTAAAAATAGGGAAATATATAGGGTTTTGTGTGTACCGTAGGTCCTATTTACTATGGTCCCCCGTAATAAGTACTGATACAGTAGTGGAAACCGAATACGTCGGATAGTCGGCACTTCCAGGAAACGAAAAAAAATAGTACAGCTGATAACTAGTTGGTGACTGAAGTCGTGCCGAGTCACAGCTCCAGCAAAAAGATGCCAGACTAATTTCTACTGTAGATAGAGGTGCCCCTTTTGGACCAAAACATTTCGGATTGACGGGGGGGCTACTCAACTGACGTGTGGATAAGTTCCAAGTGCCACGGAAGAAGACATTCGACAAAAAACGCACGCGCGCAGGCAGCATGGCAACATAATACTAGCCCCATCTATGGCACGCTCACCCGCACGTAGCACATACAGAGCAAGGTGTTTCTCGGGAAAAAAAAAAAAATCTGATGCGAGTGCCTTCCGAAAATACACAAAAAAAAAAAAAAAAGTTCGACTTTTTTTAGCACCAGTACCGCTGTTTTAACAGAAAACGAGCGCTGCTGAAAAGATGATCGCACCCCGTCCGAACTCAACACTCTTTGCAATGTAACGGTTTGATACAGCGCCTTGGGGACAATGTTGGATTTCGCCGCCTACTGTAGACTGTTGAGACGTAAAACCTTATCCTACTATGAGTATCACGGGAGAACGCTTAATACCAATCAGAACCGAACATGGTGCGTAAACCTCGGGGGTTACATGTTTTTTTGGTCCATCGTGGGTTCTTATTCTTACAACAATAGCCCCCCCAGAACAAAGTCCTGGGAGATAGATGGTGGCCACAGGCGGCGAAACAGGAAAGGGATAAGATCAGCGAAAAAAAAAAAAGTAATATATGGAAACAACGTAATGATCGCCCAAAGTGTTGGAGGTGTCTCTATTAGGAGTAGGAACGGTGCTCCGTCTCGAAAGGGATGCGTGGTCAATGGTCAAATGACTAAGGCAAGCAACAAGTGAGTACGCCCCCTCCCATAACAAACGCTTGAGAAGACCGCACTCGTCGCTTTCACGGGTCAGTCGACTATGCATCGGCCCAAAAACGAACAAAAAGAGGCGTGAACGCACCTAAGCGATGCCATGGCCCAGCGGAGCTTGTAGTGCGACTTAATACGGGGGTCCATAGTTAACAGGACTTATGGTATTAATAAAAACCTATATATTTACCTATTTTCACTAACAAAATCTGGTCTCATTAACTATGGACCCCCGTAATAGTAATGTGAAGATTCCTTGTAGTGTGATTTTTTCTGTGAAGGTGTGCGTACGCACTGTAATTTGAAGCTTCAGAGTGAAGGTTTATGAAGGGTAGTTTTCTTGAAAGTGAGGATTAGACGTCGCAAAAGCAGAGCAAGCGCACCTTAAGTGAGGTGGTGTATGTGGTGCGGAGGATGTAAGCAAAGCTCTACGGCACAGGTTTGGGGTGAGGTTTCGCCTCGACAAGAAGAGAAGCAAGCGCACCTTTAAGCGAGGTGTGTCGTACATGGTGTGAAGGTTCAAAGTGCAAGTTCTATTACGGGGGGCCATAGTAAACGGGACCAAATAATCTTAGTAAAAATAGGTGAGCATATAGGCTTTTGTGTGTACCGCAGGTCCTATTTGCTATGGTCCTCCGTAACACGACGAAATTCTAGAGTGAGGTTTTAGCCCCCCCCCCGCAAACGCAGGCGAGCGCACCTTAAGCGATTCCATAGCCCAGTCGAGCTGGTCCACGTTTTCCTTCTCCGAGAAAATCTCCAGCTTCACCTGCGGACGGTTGACGGACACCCGTTGTAGCATATACGGCGGTCAGTGCACGAGAAAAACGCCAACGTACAAAAAAAACAATCAATGGACACAAGTCAGTCCATAGACAAATGACGTCAACGGGAAAAACACCGTCAGCGGATGAGCAAGCTCTCTCTTTTCCTCCCCCTCCTTCCCACCCTCCTTCCATGCTTCCCTTCCTCCTTCCTCCCCTCCCTCTCCCCCGACCCGTAGGTCATCCATATACCCTCCCTCCCTGCCTCTTCCCTTCCATCCCTCCCTCCCTCGCCCCCTTCGGTCCTCGATACGCAAGAAAGTCCGCCTGACACGCGGTTTTTAGCAGGATGCAGCTCACCCTTCATGCGACTCGCCCAACACCTAATGGCGCTTCGCGCTTGGTGCAAGCAAGGTCTGCCTGGTCGGTGAAAGCCCGGCGTGCTCCGTCCCGGCATTGTAGGGATGCGAGGGGCTACGGTCATACGACTACGGCCATGCATGAAAATGAGTACGCCACCCCCCCCCCCCCCCTCACCTTTCGGCCCGACTTTGTGTAGAAGAACGACTTGATCGACCCCAGGTTACCGGCCACGAGGGCGAAGAGGTAGCACGGCTTGGGAATGGGGTCCTCCCACACCGTGTAAAGCCTTTCAAGGTGTGCAAGTGCCCGCACAACGAGCGAGGGGGACAATAACGCCGGGCTCGGATTTCACAAAAATCACCGCAAAAACGAACCGCACGCAATATGAGTGTAAACAAATACTGCTCGAAAGTGCTTAAAACTGCTCAAGACAAAACAAAGAGAGGCGGAGCGGAGCGCTTACGTAACGGAGCACTAAGTGGTTTAGTCCACACCTCGGACAAATCATCGATTTCCACTTTATTATCTAGGTCTTTCAAAACAGATAGATTCCTGATCCGTAGGCTCTAGCTCATGTTGCCCGGTGGGAGCCGAAATATCTGCATAATGTAGCACATGTTTCCTGGGTTGGATCTGCCATATGAGGCAGATCGCAGATCCTGCACAATATATCATAACCGCAGTTGAAGATCTAGATCATCTACAGCAGATAGATAGATCATGAGCTTTCGGGGGGGTAGGACCAGTCAATCAACCAACGAACCAATCGGCAGCATCAACATCAACAGAGTGACACAAGGAAAACGTAAAACAGGTCAGTCACGAGGATGATTGTAATCGTTCGTGCGGCTGGGCCCCCGTGGGGCTGCTCGTTATTTTTTTGGTTTCTTACCTGTCGATGTTCTCTCCCGGGCTCTTCATCAACGACGGTTTCACGGGATTGTTGCCGTTGCTGAGCATCACAGGAAAGTCCGCGGAGGGCGAAGCGTTCAGCCGCACCTGGCGCATCAGATCAGATAGTATCAGACAGTATCAGCCAATGCGCATCAGCAGATATCAGACAATATCAGACGATACCAGAAAATATCAGATAATATCATAGAAGAATCATGCCATGCCAGATCTTATCAGGAAATATCAGCTTGATGGGGTTGTTGCAGTTGCTGAACATCACCGGGAAGTCCGCGAAGAGCGTAGCGTTCAGCCGCACCTGTCATCAGATCATATCACACTAGATCTTACATCAGACCAAATCAGAGTAGACCAGATCAGGTAATATACTACGTCGTATAATCTAACATCATATCATATCATATCATATCATATCGCATCATAGCGTATCATATCGAATCAAATAATATCATATCATATCAACTCATATCATATTGTGTCATATCATATCATACCATATCACGTAATATCACATCGCATCGTATCATATCATATCATATCATATCATGATGATCGCACTGTTTCGGACCATATCGGTGCGTTCGATATCCACCACCGTAGCACACAGACGGCACGGCACTGACCGAAAAGGTAGACATAACGTCGGGCCGGTCCTGGGCGAAGGTGATGCGGCGGAACCCTTCCGCCTCGCACTGGGAGCAAAACATGCCTCCTGAGGTGTACAAACCGGACAGCCGCGTGTTCTCCTCGGGGCAGATCTGAACAGTCGTTCCCAGCGTGTACCTTATGTAGGGTCATTGCCGGGAGACAGACGTTTCGGGCGTTGTCGTTACACACTTAGGAGTGCCAACACTAAAGGTAGGATATTTAGGCACCCTGACACTACAACTAGTATATTTAGCAGCTTCCACATCAAAACTAGCATGTATATTTACGCCTAGCGGACAGAAAGGAACCACTGCTGTAGATTTTCTGGAATACCGAAAAATACCGGAGAAGTACGGTAATGGTTTTCGAGCGACGGTTACATGAAAAAAATACTGACCGTCCTGTTTTCGGAGCCGGTATCCAACACTGCTCGCGATACATTGAAAACATAAAATGCCCTCAACATCGCATGTTGCGAACCGTTTGGGCGGCGTTGTTTTAGCCGTTACATACCCCCCTACTACAACACGGGAACTCCCGAGGTGTTTCTCACCTCTGAGCCGAGGGAAGGGCCGCCGCCTTTACCAGCATCCCCTCCTCGCTCAATGTGTAGTCAGCCCCCTCCTGTTCTCGTGCACGCACCGAAACAGCGCCGGAAGCAAAAGCAGCAGCAGCAGGAGCAGAAGCAGCAACAGATAAAACAGCGTAGAAGCAAAAGAAGCAGCAGCAGCAGCAGCAGCAGCAGCAGCAACAGCAGCAGCAAAAGTAGCAGCACATGCAGCAAGAAAAAAAGCGGCAGAAGCAGAAGAAGCAGCAGCAACAGCAAAAGTAGCATCAACATGCAGCAACAGTAGCAGCAGCAAAAGTAGAACAGCAGCAGCAGCAGCAGCAGCAGCAGCAGCAGCAGCAGCAGCAAAGACAGAATCAGAAGCAGCCATAGCAGCAGCAAAACCAGCAGCAAAAGAAGCAGCAGAAGCAGAAGCGGCAGCAGAACCGACGGGGATGGGGGAGCGTAGGCGGCGGCGGTGGCGGCGCAGCGGTAATGACAGGGGGGAGGCGACAGGCGCGAAAAAAAGAGGATCAAAAACTAAACGATACACCAAAAAAGCTCCGAATTGAAAGCACCATCAAGTCAACATTTTTACGCAGGGCTTTCCTCGATACCGTTTTTTTTGGGGGCGACACACGATCCCGCGGGGTTGAGCCATCCCGGGATTGCACGGGACGGGATTGGAAGGGACACGGTGGGTACTTGTACCCACGTTTCGCGATTTTCGTTGAGAAAAATCGAACCCCGGCACTTGGCAGAAGCCATTTCAATTCGGAAGCAAGTCCTATTTATCGGTGCCTCGGCTAATAAGTTCAAACCTGGGCGTAGCAAAAAGGAGGCCACCAGACACCGCCTCCATATTTCATTGAATACCCCCGACACTATTTCTGGCATTGTAGCGGGAGGAGGGAAGGCGAAGGGGCGGTAGTTCACGGTTGGGTGATACATCGTTGCTAGGGTGGAAACGATTATTTGTTTTGCTACATACAACAGGGAGTTAGGTCCGAGCTGTTATGTTCTGGGCTGTTCACGGGTCGAGTCAAATATTGCGGGTCGGGTCGGGTCGGGTCGGGTAAGGGTGACCCGACCCGATCCGTGAGAGCTTCAACCTTCTGACCCGACCCGACCCGACCCGGCAGATTTTGAAACCTTCCTGATCCGGTGCCGGCGAGGTCATGCTTCGCGAAGAGCCTTTGATTTTTTCGTGCGAACGATAGCTGCTTCTTGCTTCTTAGAGAGATTGTACCACCGGCGAGGAAGGAGACATGCGCCGAAGCCGCCCCCTCAGAACCACTATTAAAACTTATCATCCTGTATGTACAAAAGTACCCCTTCCCGCCACCACGACCACCACGACTCCCCCCCCCCCCCCCCCCATCGCAGCTAGCCACCGCCACCACCACCACCACCACCACCACAACCATCACCATCATTATCACCGATACCACCATCACCACGACAGTCAGCCACCACCACTACCACCCTCATCACCATCACGATCATAGTCACCATCGTCACCATCGTCACCACCACCACACCCACCACCACCGCTTCCACCCCCCCCACCACCCCCACTACCGCCCCTCCGAAGGGGGCGTGACTGCTACATACTTGAAGATAATCTCCCAACTTATTAAACGACAAGAATTATAGCTGTCGACTGCCGCTACGAACTCGCGCAGCAGCATATACTTGTGATTGTCGTCACCTCGCGTGCGTTGGGAGGTTTTCTTCGAACCGAAAATACACCAGAGGCTTCATGGATACTGGTCATTTTTCGGAGAATACACACCGCGGGGACGATCTCGAAAGGGGTCCCTGTTATGGTCCCAACATAAGAAAACATTGGATTGAACACTACAGTAGTATACAACAAGGTAATAATATTTCGGGACGGGACTTTTTTTCTTTCGCGCCGCGTACATTAGAAAATCGCATTTCGACTCGAAAAAACAAAACAAACAAACAAACAAACAAACGTACCTTGAGCATGATGACCGAGTCGTCCTTCCCGCGGACGTAGACTCTGAACAGCTTCAGCTCCTCGCCGTCTAGGAACAAGTCCTCTCCCGGGCGATCCTCGTTACGCTCGAGGTCAAGCTCGGAGGTGATGACCGTCGCTCCCGCCCCAAGGTTGATGTCCATCGTTATGTGCCTACCCGACGGCCGGGACAGCAGGAAGTTGCTTTATTTCGCATGTGTGGGGCGGACGCCCCTGCGGGCAGGTTTCTCTCTTGTGTTGTACTTGTGGGTGTGGAATGCAAACACACAGAGGTGGGTCGGTACCTCGGGGGTCTACGTGCACGGAACGGAGTGACAGACCCTTGGGTGACCTTGAACTCGCGGATAAAGAGGCGGTATTATGTATCCAGGGGAAGGGGACCTAGTGTTCACACATATCCGAGTATCACACGTTGGAGATAGGCGCGAGGAGCGGCCCCGCAGGGTATGGGGGGAGGGGTGTTCTCATGCCATGCATGGTCGTAGTGGTATGACCATAGCCCCTCGCATCCCTACAATGCCAGGACGGAGCACGTCGGGCTTTCACCGACCAGGCAGACAGAGCTTAAGCGCAAAGCGCCGTGAGGTGTTGGGAAAGTCGCATCAAGGGCGAGCTGCGAGGGGTCGGAGGCAGGTCAAGCTCGGAGGAAAACAAGCCCATGTTCCTGCCCCAAGCTTGATGCCCAGCTTTACATGCCTATTCGAGGGCACCAGTTACTCGTACACGTTTAGTACCAGTATTGCTTACGCGAAAATACAGCCGACAGGTGCGTGGATAGGAATACGTTGGAGGCAGCCCGAGGGGCGGCGGCCACCGCGGGCATTGCGGGGCGAGGCATACAAAAGTGCGGGGGGTTGGGGAGAGAGGGGGGGAAGGGGGGCAGGATGATTGCAGAATGCCAGGCTATACAATCGTGCGATTATTTCGATATGTCCAAAATGCAGACACCGACAACCGTAGCCTGTTTTTTTTCCTTTCGAGCTTTTCCCTTCCCCCCCCCCCCCCCCCCCCCCCCCCCCCCCCCCCCCCCCCCCCCCACATGCTTCACTACATGCAGTACATTCAGTTCAATATAATTTTGCAAGCTCTATTTTAGAAGCGTGAGTCCTGTTAACCCAACACACAAGAACCGGACCTCCTCCCCTCCCGTGTATGGTCATACGACTACGGCCATGCATGGCATGAGTACTCCCCCCCCCCCCCCTCCGCTGGTCGTCGTTGGTCGCATTCGATGCACAGCTAAACCCCAACGATTCTTCCGGTTAGATTCTTGGGCGGGTGGTATTGAGGTACCCGACCGTTGCAGCTCACGAAGGATGCGCTCGACGATTGCCCACTTCGAACTCAGCTTCGTCGGCAGGTGGTGTTGGGTGCCGGCTCTATCTATTACGTGACTGACGCCTCGTGCCCTCGTGCAACTCCCCCCCCCGCCGGCTGTTCTCTACAGCGCCGTGGCCACTGGCCACTGACACTTACAGCAGTACTTCCCGTCCACGCTACTGGACAGATGCTGACACTTAGAGTCGCACAACAGCGTGCAGATTCAGAAGTCTGAGACAACAATGACTCAAAAGTCCAGGAGACAAAGGAACTACCTCTTACCGTTGATTTTTATTGGGTCTGATTGGCTAAGGGGGAGGCACAGACAGCGCTGTGATCTACTGGACAGACACTGACACTTCTTGCCGCACCTCACGTCCAGAGACTGCGGGTTACAGTTTACCAGTCTGCCCCTAAACGCAAGGGATCGTTTTCGTATTAATTTTGCAACACAAAATATTTTTATATCTAGGGACAGACCGGTACAGCGTATCGTGTCCACGCTGGCACAGATAACGACAAAGCCCTACCTATTCACGCTGTTGATGCGTGCGCATCCCGCAGCTCTCATTCCGCATATCACACTCCAGTACACAGCGCGGTATCGACCTAACAAACCCTTGAAGCACAAAAAAAATGATCAAAGTACAAACACATCCTGGAACGAATCATCGATCCTGGAACGAATCATCCATTTCCACTTCATGATCTAGACATTTCAGGGAGGGTCTATTCCCGAGCTCGTATACGTGATCTAGCTCATGTTGCCGGGTGAGAAACGCATCCTCTGGACGATCTAGCTCATGTTCCCTGGGTCGGATCTGTAGTGTGCAGATCCTGCACAGCCTCTCACAGCGGTAGGCAAGGAACTAAATGATTTACTGTAGATCACGATCTATCCGATCTGTCTGTCCAAGGGGTGTACAAGTGGTCAGTGTGGGTGCGGTTGCGACGGAGATAGTCAACCTCCAGACAGCAGCAAACAAACAACCCACTTCTGTTTTTTTGTTTTCATTCATCACCTGGTCCAGTGACCAGGAGCCTTGTAATCCTTGCGGAACTTCTCAGTAGGAGCCGCCACAGCCTCATCCAAAGTTGACGCCGACAAAGCAGACCCAGCCCCGGCAGTGCCCCCCCCGCCCCCCCTAACTCGAAGGCCTCCCCCGGAAGAAAGCGCCGGGGGCGAGAAGGCCATGCGGGAGACGGAAGCGCGAGGGCTGATCCAGTAGCCTACACCGCGGGTGTGGGGCGCAGCCGTGAAGGAAGACGCTAGCGCCGCCATGCCGTTGGTGTTCGCTAACCTGAGAGGCGGGGGGGGGGGGAAGGGAAAAGGGGAGGGGGGGCAAGGCGGGGGGGGGGGGGGGCGTACTCATTTGTTGCCTGCATAAGTCATTTGACCATTGACCACGCATCTCTTTCGAGACAGAGGGGGGGGGGGGGGGGGGGGGGGGGGGGGGGGGGGGGGGGGGGGAGGGGGGGGGGGGGGGGGGGGGGGGGGGGGGGGGGCGGGGCGGGGTGGTGGTTGGGGGGCTCCCTTAATTTTGGCTGGAGGCTGCCCTTCAAGCAAGGCTGAAAAATGCCAAAATCAGTCCGCCCGATTTTCGGGAGCTAATTTCGCTACTTTCATGCACGTGCAGTACTGCTGTATACCTGGTACCATTAGTACCAGGTACCGGTCCATTACAGCACAAACAGTAGACGTCTCAATTTGTGTTTCAATTGTTTTCTGTAGCAGCTGCACAGTACAGCAGTGCGGTACTCGAGCTGTAGGCAACCCCTTTGGCTGAAAATGCAACAACAACAGCAGCAGCTTCGTGCGAGGTTGCGCTCGCACGCGGAGAAATCGGGGCAACTGAACACACCGCCGTGTAACACACAACACGCAAGGTAATAAGACCCCTCGAAACAAATTAAAAAGCAAATTTTCTCGACAGCAGTGGGGAGGTTTGGAAACGCAGAGCGATGCTCGTACGGAAACGTCTTGACGACGTCTTTCCGGAGCCACCTCCACTTTCGTTGTGTGTACGCCCCCTCCTCCCCCCCCGTCACGGGGAACCATACTAAATAGGACCAAATGTTGTCGGTAAAAATGGGTAACTATATAGTTTTCTGTGTGTATCGTAAGTCCTATTTACTATGACCCCCCGTAATAGTTGTTGTAGATAAAAACGGCTGTGGGAAAATCATCCCAGGCGTGTATTATATTCGGTCTTACGCGGCTACTTGGCAGCACTCAGTCCATTGGTATCCCTAATATTGTAATCTGCAATCCTACATCGCATCGCACGATCACGACACCAAATACGTGCCTTGTCGTCAAAAACCCATGCAGCTTTCGGAGGGCGAGAGGAGCGGGCGGGAAAAAAAAAAACAAAAAAAAAAAAAACGGTTCGCTTGGCAGCCGTCACACGAGTCCAAAGTCAAAACGGGTACTCTCAAAAGGCAGAAGGCCTCGTATGTCCGGAGGGGGGGGGGGGGGGGGGGGACGGGGAGTGACAGAGACGATAACCTACGATCCGAGTAATGATTTGTGAATGGGAAACTCCTGTCATATCACCGTACCCAGCAGCATATGTAGGGCACCTGGAAGTTGTACATACCAGTGTCAAATAGCACCACAGGTACCAGGTAAGTAACAGGAAAGCTGGTCCAGGCTGGGGTGGGTTTCTTATTGGAGAATGGGCGCGTTCTACAGAAGCTTCACCTTGACGACTCCCGAATTTCTTATTTTCCGGTGAATCTCAGCCTGTTTATTTTAAAGACAAGAAATGGTCAAAGGGAGGGTATACCCAATGATTTTCCCGCCATTTGGGGGTAAGATATATCCAGGGAAAATACGTCCACGGCAGGCGCTCCCACGTGCCCAAACTTGCCTCAGATATATAATTTCGACGCGCTGGCGAGACCCCCGGGGCCCATGCCGAGCACGCACACCCCCCTTTTTGTTTCGGGCACGTTCTTGCGCAACGGAACCGCGGCAGAAGAGAGGGCAAACTGATCCCCACTTTTGACTACAAGCTGGGGGGGGGGGGGTGGGGGTATAATCCCGCAAAATCTACCTAAAGGTAAATTTATCTGCTTCCCCAATTCACCACCACACCATCTCCCGCCACTTGACCGAAAACATACCCTTTTTTGACGGCCTCTGACGGCCTCAAAAGCGACCACAAATAGACGCATCCACGTCATCGCCCAGCAGCTCGAATAGACCACGGGAGGGACATCCAGGACTTGCGAGAGCAGTCGAGATCACTCATCCCCGAAAAAACCAACGCACAACGAATGCCTGAATCAAAACATTCATAGACGAAATAAATACATCTCTGCTTCTTCTTAGAAAAGATGGCCAGATAATCGGAAGACACATCACATCATAGGCCGTGCGTTGGGTGCTCGGTGCTTGGTTGTCGGACGGGAGGACCTCGGCAATAGTCGGCAAGCAGCGTTGCTCTCCTACCGCCGTGGACAATACGAGCGCCACCTGGAGCGGAACGCTTGGGTTCTCGGTGCTTGGTTTATCGGATGGCAGGGATGATGGGGACAAGAGCATAAGGCACAACCCCAAGGAGGCAAACAGCCTCAGTACTCGTAAAAACCCGCAGCAAGCATCATACGTCATCTCAAAAAGAAGACTAACGACCGTTCGTTGCGCCTTACACTCGTGTCCCATCATCCCTTCCGCCGTCCGACAACGAAGCACCGAGCACCAAAGAGCCCAGCATCCTTTCCGTCGGACAACCAAGCACCCAACAACCAAGCACCGAGCACCCGACGCACGACCCATGACATGATGTGTCTTCTGATCTTCCCGTCACGTTTCGTGAAGCCCCTTCTAGGACTGCGGCCCCGTTTGGGGGACGAACTACTCAGAATTTGACTGGTTTCTTCCCAAAAAACGGGGACTGCGCTACTAAAAAGGTTAAAGAAGCTCATGTATATACTTGTTCGTCTACGAGTATAAATATCCGATTTGTGTATTCGTTGCGCCGTGATTTTTCCGGAGACATGTGATCGCGACTATTAATACTGGCAACATCTGCATTTCCCCCCCGCGGTCTATTGGAGCCCGTTGGGCGGTGACGTGGATACGATACTTGTAGTCGCTTTAGGAGCTGTCAGAAGTGGTCAAAAAGGGTTATACCTGGTTCATGTTTTCGGTCAAGTGGCGGGGGGAAAAGGAGGTCAATTCGGAGGTAGTAGCAAAAAATAGTAGATTTGCGGGGTTTGTACCCCCCCAACTGGCAGTCAAAAGGCGGGGATCCTTTTTTTTCCCCACCTGCGCCGCGATCCCGTCAGAACCAAGAACGTGTCAAAACAAAAAAAAGGTTGTGTGCGTGCTCGTCCTGGGCTCCGGGCGTCTCACCATCGCGTCGGAATCGCACTTGAAACAGGTGCGGTGACGTGGGAGCGTTTGCCGTGGGCGTGTTTGGGGTATACCTCCAAACGGCCCAAAAACCACGGCATATACCCCCCCTACGACCATTCCCCTTTATATTTAGTGATCGCTGCTTGTTTTTCGGTACACTCATCATGTGGGTGTCCTGTAGTGCAGAGTGATACCAATCTGGAAGGAAACGTAAGGGTCAGACTGCAACGGTCGACGATTGATATGAATCTTCGTGGTTCGACGACTTTACCGACCGGCACGAAAGAAGAGCACCCCTCTCTACAATGTGTTTCGCCGATCTCGCCAAGGCATACGATTCAGTCGATCGGACTCTCTTGCCGATCGAGCTCGCTCGGTTCGGCGTACCACCGAAGATACTCATGGTTATTCGCCACTTTCACGATGAAATGCGTGCGCGCATCGGGACGGACGATGGCGAATGTTCGGACTGGTTCGGCGCGGGGCAGGGCCTACGGCGAGGACGAGTGCTCGCACCATTGTTGCGCAATACCTGGTATGTTCTTTACCGCCATACTGCGTGTGGTGGTGGAGCGGCTTAGCGCCAGTGCAAATGTGGCGAAGGATACGGTGTGCACCAAGGTGAGGGATGAAAAGGGGGGGGGGGGAAAGCGAGGGAGGCCGGAGAAAGAGCGTTAGATAGACCCCAGGAGACTGACCCCCAGGAGACTGTAGCGGAGCCGCAACCGATCTGGGGAGTGCTGTATGCAGACGACGGGGGCATCGTTTTCAGATCGAGGAACACAGCCTTGCCAAGATGATGGCAGACATCGTTGCAGTGTGTGGTTCGTTTGGATTGACAGTGTCTGAACCCAAGACAGAGACCATGTGCCTGATGAAACGTATGGACAGGATCACTTTCGTTACTGAGGCAGCCGGCCAGGTGTACCAGTTACAAACAAACCACCAAGTTTGTGCACCTTGGGGAAACTGTGTGCGAGAACGCCGACCTTACTGCTGAAATCAACCGGCGCGTGCTGCTGGCTAACCTACGTTTCAGACAGTATAGTTTGTCACTATACGACCAGCCCACCGTACCGCTCCGGCTCAAAGTACGGAAGCTCAAAGCCGAGGTAATGGAGACCATGCTACACGGTGGTGTCACGTGGAGCCCCACCGTGGCCCATCTCGCCATACTGCGGAGAGCTCACTACCGATTGCTCCTCCGCTGTATCGGATGGAAGAGAAACCTCGCGACAGTTGCCGTATGCTTTCATACGCAGACGCACTGGCCGAGACTGGCTGTGAGAACGTCGGAACGACGGTGCGAAAACGGAGGATACTTTTCGCTGGGTTCGTGGCTCGTACGGGTAACGAGAGACTACCCAAACGGGTGATGCTTGGGGAACTGGACGGGGCAAAGGGCTACTTGGGAGCGCAAGAGTAGGACTGGATGGGTTGCCTCGAGCGCGACCCATCGTTGTTTACCTTGCCCACCGAAGAGAAACAATGGATGTTGGCAGCTAAGACATCGGGAATGGTTCAGACGCGTTCAAGAAGCGGCAGAGCAGTACATGAAGCGCTGGTTCGTCAAGGAGAAGGAGAACGTAGCAAAAACGACGAGCGCTTGAGGTACAAAATGCGCAGCAGCTTAATTTAGACGCCGTTGGGCCCAAGGCCAGGGGAGGGGGGGCGGGGGGGGGGGGGGGGGCGTACTCATTTGTTGCTTGCCTTAGTCATTTGACCATTGACCACGCATCCCTTTCGAGACGGAGGCCAGCGGAGGGGGGGGGGGGAGAAGAGCCGTGTTGAAGGAGGCGTAGCAACAGCAGCTAGGCCAGTAAAAAAAAGCGGACGCACCCGCCGAAACTTGGCACCGGCCGTCCTTCTAATTGAGACGCCCAGCGACTACTGCCTAATGTTGTGTTACAATCCGTTTTTTTAGTGTTTACGTTTTTTGTGATGTCCTCTTCCCTGCTAAGTCGATGGTTGCCCCCCCTCCCCGTACCCTGTCATTCTGCGTCGCCTTATTGTTATATTGGTGCGACCCTTGGCCATATATATATATATATATTTATTTTTTCCCCAGTTCTCCTGACGTTTTTCCTTGGTCCGTCTGTCTCTGTCCTCTTTGCGTCGGTTGTGTCGTCCTTGACCCACCAACTGGACATACTGCAGGTCTGCTCGCTTTTCGTTTGTTGTTGGCTCTTTGCCTCTACCCCTCTTCTTGTCTTCTTGCCTTTCGTCTGGCCTTCTTGTTACGTCCTTGAGTTAGTCTATCAGCTGGACATATCATAGGAGGACTGATCGTACCAGCTAGCAACAACCTTGTCCTCGGGACTCAGCCCGCGCCCTGAGCGCATGTTTTCTTCCTTTTTCTTTTATATATATATATATATTTCTTTCTTTCTTTTCTCTTTTCGTGTCTTTTTTTTTCTGAGTGTACATATAATTCGTACCATGAATGTGTTCCTGGTCTCATCTGTTTGCAACTGATACGGGATGGCTATACCACAGCTCGTTACCGGTAGTACCTTACGACTGGTATGATGCTGCCGTGCGCGCTAATTTGTGCCATATTTTTTTCATCATCACTTTTACTTTCCAGCCCACTCGTAGGAGGTTTTACCACTTCTGGACAAGCCGTGGTCACAGGTGTCGTCCCTTCTCCCCCCCGGTACGTGCCTTTAGTTTTTATCGCGCATAGGGTTCAGCATTCCCCCACTGCTCGTCGATTTTCATCGAATGTACAGCTAACTCACGCTCTCGCGCTTTCCGCTAATCAATTTTATGCAAGAAAAAGTCCCTATGAGCATGCACTCGGTGAGACTCGAACTCACGAAATTGATCTTGATAGGCTCGCGGACCACCTACCAAGCCACCGGGGACGCCGGTATGGATATGGTACCTGTTTGTTTTCTCCCATTGAGATACATTTTGTTTACAGCCTTTTTTTTGTGTCTTCAGGGAAGTGAGCTACCAGTATATATTAATAATGTGACAACATCATCAAATATTACAACCCATTTGGTCCTTACATTTCCGTCCTCGGAGTAGAGGTCGGTATCACTTCTGAAAACGCTCTGATATGATATATGATATATTTGTAAAAAAAAAGTGATATATGATATGATATGATATATCATATCATATCATATATCATATCATATGATATGATATGACAGAAAACCCTCCCAAGCGCCCGAGAATCTCCCGAGATCCATTTTTTTCTTCGAAGTTCCGAGTTCTTCGAAATACCCTGACATGGCTCTAGCTAATCTAGCTCGCACACAAGGAGCCATCATAGCTTGTCTGCCGTAGTCCACAGCAGCAGTCGTTCTCACGGCATGGTCTTCTTCGTGGTTCGCGTTGAAGTTGGAGTTGTCATTGTTTAATCTTTATAACGAAGATTTTCGTATTTCGGCTTTTGCTTTTGTGTTAATATTAGTAAAAAGAAAGGCGGAGTGCTGCTGTTGATTTCAGGGTGAAGATTCTAGTATGTGTCGTCAGTGTTATATTGCAGTCTTCATGATACTCTATTTTGAGGACAAGCGGTTGAAATTGTCTGGTGATTGCACACAGCTAGCTGCTGCTGTGCATGCCTTGGGCCCGAGGTATTCCTGATTGTTGCGTGCGTAATACCTTATAGCAATGTGCGCCTTGTTTATTCCGTGGAAGCGAAATATATGCTGTTGCACCACCATGTACGTACGTACGTGGTACGTATGTACCCCTAGTATAGCTGGTATTTTATACTGCTATAAAACTAAGAAAGCACGTTATAATAATATAGCCTACCAGGTACTATACTGCTGTATATAGTATAGGTGTTGTAGGCGAGTAGAGCCTGGTAGAGGAGTTAAATATATACTACTAAATACCAATTAAAAAAAATGTAAAGGTTTCCAACAACTATAATAACTCTCGGCATCATGCCACATGAATACATTATTATTACTACTGATGCTACTTTATGCTGCTCTTCTCGCTGGCTGTGTGTGTGTGCATCATCACCCACCTTTCGTCCCAGCTTGTGCTCGAAAACGTTGTACGAGTAATATATACGGTTCGCCCTACTATTACTGACTGACGCTGGACACATGTTTGACTATTGAAATATATGCTTACCAGCAGTGCAAGAAGAGCATTACACCCCACCCCAACCCAAGAACGTCCTTGGCTACTGCTGTGTGGCCTCAAAGAAAGCTGAAATCGTGACTTTTATTCCATATCATATCACATATCATATGATATGATACGATATGATATATCATATCACGGTTTTTTTTTTGTGATATTGATACGCTTATATCATATCACATATCATATAATATATCACATTTTGTGACATGATACCGACCTCTACCTCGGAGTCAACCAGACAGCAGAGGTTCTGCGTTTCGGCGGCACATAATTTCGGTCAGATTGTTATTGTTTGGCAAGCTGCTGAGTTGTGTACGTACCTTTTGTGTGTAAAGCAGTCGAACCGAGCGGCTACGGATACATAACTGCTTGCACATCGAGGCTGCAGGCATTTTGCAGCTTTGCAACGCCTCTGAAACGCAAGCACACAATTGGTGTTTGGCGCCTAACGCCTAACCTGCTGCTGCCGCTGCTGGTATGAGGGGCCCTTGGGCAACATAAAGAGCGCGATCAGAGATCATGGTACGAGTATGTACCTACCACAAATCTACAGTCAGTACGATTCCAACAGAGGCATTCACCAAACGCAAGTGCAATAGGAAGCTCTAACAGTACATCATGTCGGGTGCAATGGTCAATCATTCTCCCTGCTATATCTTGCATGGCTACAAGGAGTGGTCCTGGCGGGCAACCCCTAGAAATGTGGTCGTATACGTGGGGCCACCTCTGTCGCCTGATGCTGCTGCTGCGCGTTCTGTCCTACGTACTTGCCTCGGCTGTCTCCGAAGCGAGGAAGGTGCGCTCTTCACGAACGCTGGAAGCAGCGCAGGGGAGCCCATCCGGGCCGCAAAGGCATGCATATTGTCCAGCGAGAGAGCTCCAACCAGAGCAAACAGTGCGGTCTTCGATCGACGCTCGCCCACCCCCATATTTCAGGCCTGATTTGGAGTCTCTTGTCTCATGGTCTCTGGGTGCTCTCTCTGTTTACATGTTGGGCGGTATGTCCCATGGAGTAAAATGCCTCACGTCTCTATAACTCCAATCGATGTCGATTCAAGCAACACAGCAGCACAATAAGCATCACCTCCACGAAGCCATTCCTACCCTCACACGGCAGCTACGATGGTGAGCAAAAGCCTAGACCGGTAAATATCTCCACCGAGAGTAGGCGTCGATTTCAACTTGATGGCGCAGATGCTTGCAGGCAGTCGACACCCAAGTTACATCTGAACCAAGCCTGCCGCTTACAGGCTTCACATCTAGAGCAGCAGCATTCGTAGCAGAAGGCTCCGCATCTGATGGTGCTTGCTTTGTTGCCTGCTGTGTTTGCCGACCACACTGAGTTTGTCCGACGACCTAGCTGCACAGATAGCGTTACTTTGCGCGCGCAGCACCGTTTAACCGGCCTGTGTTGGCCGTGCGGCAGCTTACTGCTTTGGCACTCTGTGCTCGGCTTCGTACGGGACGAAGCTGGGCATTTTAGCAGCACCAGTACAAGCACCTGCAACCAATTCCTGAGAAGGGAATGTGCGTACGTACTGCTGCTGTTGCTGTGTCAAGTCCTTCGCCCGCGGATCACTTGTTTCACGACACATCTACAGCAGTTGTGCTGTCGTAGCTTGTGGGAAGGTTTTCTAGTCCTACCGCAGATCACGTTGGGTTTCCGTGCCAATGAGGCCATTTCTAATAAGAGTACGTCCACGTGGGACGTATATATACCTGCTGACCCCTGACGCCCCACGTGTGACCCTACACGCTCGTACCGTACTCGTAGCTCCTGTTCTCCGTGTGTCAAGGGCATAGAGCAGAATGCCCCGGCCTTGACTTCGACTGACCTTGTTTAGCGCTGTGCATTGGCTGACTGCAGGTCGACTATAAACACGGGTTGGCCTTACATCAGTTGGTTCGTTGCAGTATTTTGCGGACTTACGTTTTTTTGTCTTCTTGCTTGGCTGGTGCGTTTGTGGCTCGGAATGTGTTTTACTTTGGTACCTGGTACCGGACCGGTACAGCAGCAGTACCTACTGCACCCGGAAGCACAGTTGTTAAGAGTCGACTTACAGCCGTAGAACCTCGCCAGCCAACTATTAATATTGCGGGGGCCTTGCTGCAGTAATCAAAACCCACGATGGGACCCCAAAACCATACGGTGCTACTGTAGTTCTTCATTTTTGGTTCTGATTACTATTAATAGGTTTCGTCGTACTTAGAATCTAGCCAAGTCCAGCGACCTAACAGCCCTACGAAATTGTGCGATGTGCTTACTGTGAGCGTCCTCCACGTGTACCGGTATGGCAGGACTTCAAGGGGCAACTGCTGGCGGAGAACCTGTACTGCTACATCGTTATGTTATTGGGGGTGAGCTCCAGACAGAAGCAGCAAGAGACCTTGCTCGGTGTCTGCGAAGAGCAGCAGCGCACATCCTGGCAGTCGCTGAGCACCACTTGCCTCTTGCTATCCAGCTCGTAGCCGTTACCACCCATAATGTGTATTGGATTACGGTTAGGATTACTAATAGGAACATGGTATCAATAGGTGGTAAAGCGGCAAATGGTACCGGCAAATGATAGAGGCGGCTCTTATCCACCGTGGCCTCGTTGGAGCCTGTTGTTGGGTATCGCGTGCTGTCAGTAATAACATCAAACCAATGCGGCTGTCCTCTGAGGCACGAAAGTTTTCCCTCATTGAGGCTCGGTTTTCCCACCATCGCCTCCGTCTGGCGGAACCCAGGCATATATATATGGGAGGCATGGGTTGGCAGATTTTCACCCACTCATACGTCTTCTTGCAAAGCTCATGCGGTTGTCTTCTGGCGCACGATTTTTTTCCACCATTGAGGCTAGTTTTCCCACCATCGCCTCCGTCAGATTGAACCGAGGCATACATGTGGGGAGTTTAGATGGGTGGAAATTCAAGTAAGTCATGTCCTGAGTTAGTATAAATTGAAGACCTATTTATTTTTTAAAGACGATGATATTGTTCAAGTTTTCCGCTCCAGGAGTCTTATTATATGATTTTTACCCTTTCACAACTGCACCGACTTTTTTTGGAAGGACAAAGTACTTAAAAAAAGAGTTGGACAAGTCTTGGGAGTACAGCAAGGATGCAAAATGTCCTCGACGTTCGGGTTGCGGGGGCGCAATTAGCCTAGGTGATTGCAAAACGAATACCCGTTGTATAGGAAGCCATTAAACCGCCCATCGCTAAATATCCAGCGCCCATGCGACTTCCGCAACCTCCACCTTGCCTTTTCCATGACTTGGCAGGCTTTGGGATGGGTCATCGGCTTTGTCATGGGAGACTTCACTTACACGCTTATGGGCTGGGCTTCGGGTGTGGTGCTGTCTATTATTGTGAGTGCTTGCTGTGTGGATATTGCGCGGCTTTTTCCTTTCTCGAGGCCCGCTGTTGCGTTTGACTTTCTGCGTCTTTCATGTTTTGACATTTTGATCGCCGTATGTACGGTTCTTGGTAGGATGGAGCTCACCGCTCATGCGACTTGCCCAAGACCTCACGGCGCTTCGCTCTTGGTGCAAGCAATGTCTGCCTGGTCGGTGAAAACCCGACATACTCCGTCCCGGCATTGTGGGGACGCGAGGGGCTATCATATGACTACGGCCATGCATGACATGAGTACACTCCCCCCGCCTTGTGTAAGGTGCAGTACTGCAGGAATCATACAACTCTACTTCCATGCAGTTTGTATCCACAACGTGGGTGCGGTTCTAAAGGAGTTGTGAATAGTTCACACGTTAGACAGATCACGATATGTTTCTGTAGATCTAAATCCTATATGTAACCTGCCGGCATGAGATATTGTGCAGGATCTGTGTATTTTGTATCCAACCCAGGAAGCATGTCCTAGATAATGAAGATTATGCGGCTCCCACTCGGCAACATTCAGCTAGACCGTACAGATCAGGAATCTATCTGCCCTGAGAGATCTAGATAATCAAGTGGGAACCAATGATCTGTCCGAAGTGTGAGATTGGTGTAATCCTTTTGAGACATACGAGGCGAAAAGGGACAAAGAAATGACTATATCAGCATCGGGCACACGTACCAACCCGTCTCTGCTGGAACGGGATGCTACACCTGCTATTACTGGAACTGCACTGCAAGGAGTTGCTTAGCACGGTGGCGGCATGCTTATTGCCCGTGCTGCATATCGCTCACCGCACGCGATTGGTGAAATCCGTGCCACTCGAACCGAGAATGTAATCCCCTTTTAATATATATGTCATAGTCCAACCGGTGATTATATTCTCGGTCAGAGTTTTATATATAATATATACAGGGTTCCCCTCCGAGAGGCGCCTATATATTGCTCAAGGTCGATAGTTGTATCATACCTGGGGCGCAAAATTAATACTATTAATAGTTGGTGAAGTTTTCCCCGGCACGAGTACTAGGATGCTTGCAACCAGGGTAGTTGCAAAGGGCATCAACAGCAGCAGCGGCACGGTATCAACCCCAGGGCAATTCTGTCTGAACGTGTACATTCAACAATGCATGCAATGTTACGGATTCAGCTAATTGCACTCATGGGCGGTCTTGTTCGCCACATTGCTCCCGAATGATATGCACTCACGCAGTTCTCTAGCGTATTGACTTGACTCTTTAATATTAAAGAAAAGTGTACCTGGGTCCTCGAGTGATCAATACTACTGCTATAAGTAATCATACCCCATACCAGCCGTGTCACATCGCGCCGTTGGTTTATTTTATTTTTAACTCCTCCTTTTTTTCGCGTGTGTGCCGTGCCGTCCACCGCTCTCTTGCTTGTGGCACGACCAGCTTGTGGTGCCGGACTGGCCAATGTTCAACAGAAACCCCACCAAATGGTTGGACCAGCTGCCGCCTAGAGATGGGGTCATGCCAGTGGGGGCCGCGGCCGAAGCGGATGACTAAACTAGGCACACCAAAGAAATAGCCGAGGGTTTCTATTTCTTCGCATATTTTTGATTCTGCAGTTGTTTCTGCAGGACTTGTCTTGGCCTTGAACCGCGGGACACGGGGGGGGTGAAAAGGCTGGCTTGGTTTGGTTTTGTAGCGAATCATATCCATACCGAGGATGCTTTTTAATAGAGCGTAGAGGCAATTCGACTCGCAGAGGGGGGGGGCGGGGGGGGGGGGGGGTAAAACGGCTGGCTTGGCCTGATTTTTTTTTTTTTAGCGAATCAAACTCATGGCAAGGGTGTTGGACGTCTATTAAACTGTTGGGGGCAATTCGACAGGCGGGTTTATGGCACGGGGGCGGCTTCTTCGCTTTGCGCTGGATGCCAGCTTAGACGGCGTAAGGCACAGGTGCAGGCCGCAAGCAAGCCAAGCAAGGCCATGGTTGGCGTTGCAGTGCCACTCAGACGTGCAGCTCTACTGAAAATATTCCCTTATGTGGCTTTTTGGACTACATACGTATCATACTGTTCCAGAACGTACGTGACTACATGACCGGTAACAGTACCGGTACAACAAGTATTTTGGCAACTTGTTCATATTTTTCGAGGGGAACCGGAAAAAATGTCGAAACCAAATATTCCAAATTTTTTCCAAACATACATGGCTTCGCATATCATAGGAGGAAGCAGGAAGAGTTCGAGCTTCCTCGTAGCAGCACCAAGTCCTCTGTCACGAGGGATGTTTTACTCGGGGTCAATACAGGGCAAGCAAACTCTCCTTAGAGCGGGCTACCCCTCGTTTTTCCATCGTAACGGACAACTTTGTACCCGAGCCCGGCAGATCAACCAGCAAGCAGGGGGGCACATGCGTTATTACTTTAGGTGGTCCGAAGTTCAGGAGTTGGCCTCCTTGGAGTCTTTGGGACGTAATTTTCAGTTCTTTCAAGTTCGCCGAGGTTTTGTCAGTCACGTCCTGGTTATTCAGAGAGATGCTCGGCAACGTGATATGGCGTTTTTCACAGCCAGCAAAGAAGCACCAGCCCAGCGAATGTTCACTTCGTTTCGTGCGTCCGGCTGCTGCGCGGGGCTGCTGCCCACAGCCCACGGCTGCCGCTCACACCGAAATGTGAATCCCCCCCAAGAAAACGGAACAAAAAATACCCGCGTGATACCAAAACCATACACCACCCCTATACCCCACGGTGGTATGGACAAACTAATGGCTCGCGCAAAAAAAAAATGATTATCTGGCCCCTAGCCGGCGACCCTCGTTTTTGCCCGCCAGATGTTTCCCGCAACAATAACGCTAGCGCAGAACAAGCCGATTATATGCCCGCCACCGCTGTTGCCGCCCAATCTGAAATGGTTCTACGTTGTGCGAGGCATCGCAATCAAGCACAGCAGCATCAGCATCAGCAGCAGCAGCAGTAGGCAGCGTGTCAGCAACGTCTGGGGGGGTCCACTACAGTACTACTCCTACACAGAGCACAATCCCATGCGCTTCCCCCTTCCCCATCCCCGGCACGACGTTAACGCATGCCCTGCCGTTGTTGGCACATCTATAGCAAAGCGCGCGCTTTCTCTCCCCCCCTCCTTCCAGTCAGTATTCCGAGCTACTCCTTCCCTTGTCTTACTCGATATCCAACACGTTCGTGCCGAAGGCCATGTTGTTCAGCCCGGCGCCGAACTTGACCAATCCCGTCGTGACAATGAGACCTGCCACTACGTTAATCGCGTAGTCTGTGGTCCCCTTTTTCGTGTACGTCGGGTTCTCCGCGCCTGCATCATTCGGGTCGAGGGCAAAAAGCGCACAGCACGTCGAGAAAAACGGCGCGCAAAAAAAAAAAAGTCGGTATCGCCGTGGCCGGCTGTCGGTATGCGGGACATCTAGAAAAACCGCGCGTCAAAACAAAACTGTCGGTATCGCCGTGGCGGGCTGTCGGTATGCGGTACCTGGTAGGATATATGCCTTATGGTGCTATATTTCAGTGCGATACAGTAGGCCATGGTGTTGTGTTACATGCTTACAGTAGCGGGTGTCACGATTGTCAGGTGCTGTCGGCGTTCATACGTATCTCGTTTTTGTTCGCATTTCAAAATACCTTCAGCGCCACTAGCATGCTTACAGTAGCGGGTGTCACGATTGTCAGGTGCTGTCGGCGTTCATACGTATCTCGTTTTTGTTCGCATTTCAAAATACCTTCAGCGCCACTAGAGAAAGGGATTTCATGCCCGCAGTTTTCTGATTGGTCAGTTTTTACTTGCAAGCCCTTCAGCAATCAATGTTCAAAATATATTTACTTCTAAGCCAATCAACTATTAATACAAATCAGACCAGGTTTCGGTACGTTAGCCGGATGCTTCGCTTTCTCGAACGCTTGTCGTGCCCTTGGTTCTCTCTCCTTCCATGTGTCCAACTCCAGCCACGCCCTCTCTATCGTAGATATGCACCTCCTGTCAAATCATGCCTACTTCTATGACATTTACTGCCGGTTTACAAATTCCAGATCCCCTTCCTTCAATCTTCCGCTTCGGGGAGGTGCGAAGCACCTGCCGCCCTCTTACTGCTAAAATTACAAATTTCCCGACGGTTGCTAGTACCGTATACCAGGTATAAACACTACGTATCACACGTGTGATGAGATACATCCCCTAGGACGGACGAGATTCACAGCTGAATCTCTAGGCCATGGGGAGAGCGCAAACGCCGAGCGACGCGTCTATGGAAAATATCTCGGCGAGATCTTCTCAAAGCCGCCATTTTCGTTGTGTGCACCAACCTGGTTTCGGAGACAATCGACTCTGAAATCCATCCCAGGGTGTGTGCTATCTTGATTGTAGTATACGGTACACGACCACGTAATTGTACGTAACCACTCTTGATGCAGTTTGTGCCGCGCGTATGATACGACAAGTCTAAGGTTTTTCAAGACCGGCTTGAGGCAACCGACCCCCGTCGTCGGTCTTTACAATCCTCCGCACGTGATCCGTATGGGACTTGCTACCGGACAGTCCATACCTGGTTGAGGCAGGTGGGATACTGTAGTTGTAAGGCGACCCTATATATGGGTGTACCTTACGGTATTGCCCCAGCGAAAAAAGGCCTACGAGAAACGGTCGAGGGGATTAGGAATATGGGAAAAGGCGTAATCTTAGGAAGGCCTACTCGCGCAGGGAACAACGGTTCATGACGAGGCAACAGCCAATCCCCACCTGTTCAGACCTTTTGCCGGAGCCCTAATTGAATAATGCGACACTGGACCACTTCCGAAGAGGATACATGTGTCGATTCGACGCTCGACTGAACGGCCCTGGCGCGTCCGACTGGCAGACGGGGATGCTCCCAGAGCTGACCGAGACATGCCGAAAAGCCGCAAGTGCCAAGGGCTGTCTTTAAGTACCCCGCCCTCCCGCAGACAGGATACCAGTGTCGGGTTGCAAAGTCCCATGTAGGTTGCGAGTGGAAGGAGGTCGCACAAGCTCGACGTCCACAGAGATGGCGGATGGCGGTCTAGTTTTGGCATGTCAAGGCCTATTTAGACCAAACATACTAGTTTTAGGATGAGGAGTTCCATGACGACTGTCAAGTCAAGGGGCAACAGCAGTGCCGGTTGCCTTTCAAGGTATGTAATACAATACGTGTGTAGGTAACCGATCGTGGGGAAACGTGAAAGATGAGCAACCAAATATACTCCGCTGTACTGCTGTATTAATAGTACGCGTAGGCATAAATCATAAAGAGATGATTGACCAAAGGCGAAGATAAGCCCATCAGGTACATACACTTGTGGGGCTTTCGTAGGCTGCACTCTGCTCTCTGTTCTCTGTCGGAGCTGAGGCAGGCAACGCATTGTAGCGTTGGTCTACTTGAGCAGGTGTGACGCGCTCCACCTCATGATCTCATGCTGAAACACGAGACCCCCTCGAAATTCGTCGTAACGCCAAACAAAAACACTCCTGAATATTATTTGTGCATAGCTCTATTGTGGGTAGTGGGTAGCGGGTAGCGGTAGACAGGGAAACTGTTACAAGTACAACTGCAGAACGGCGCTAAGCCATCAACGCAAAGCTCAACGAGATGCAGATACCTGCCTCCTTCATTATAACTGCTATATTGTACATAGAAGTACCTGGTATACAGACAACCGAAGCTCAGCTATGTATACGTACCAGGAATGAATATCCAGAGCAACACATGCAACAGAAGTCTGGTCAGCTAATCAGGGACCGCTGCTGCTGTACATGCTTGCACTCGCGCTGAAGTGGTCAAGAGTTGATATGATGTACATACTCAGCAACTTCGTCAAGCCTCTGCTGACACCTGGTATACCGCGATACCAACAGCGCTGGCCTTCGCAACTTCTTGAAGCTTCGAAAGGTCTACTTTTACTGCTGTTACGTTGTTACACGCAGTCGGCGCAAGCTTGGTCGGCTGAAATTGCGCTGCTGCAGCCCTTGGTGTATCAGAAAGAAGGTCGGTATGTCAACTAATATCAGACCGCAACGCACGTGCAACAGGTAACAAGCAATACAGCACACTCCTTGGAGAATGGAGGAATTTCCGAGCTGGGTTTCTCGACAACGGAGAGGGTGCAAGCGCTGAGCAAAGCGTCCGTGGAAAGTCTCTTGGACTACTGGTACTGCAGATATTAAAGCCGCCCTTTTTTGTTGCAGCTGCTCTGATGTGTATGCCCGCTTGCAAAACCGTCTCTCGGAAATTAATCACAGGAGTCAGGAGTCTCAGGGGTTGTATATGACCGGTATTATCTATTAACACGTAGGGTGTGGTATGTACCTGGTCAGGTACGTACCAGTACCATTATGGACCCGTACAAAAGGTACGTACTTTTTGGACGGTTGCCTCGCGAAACTGGCGTTTTTCTGTACTTTGCAACGCAGAACGGGGGCAGGAAAGGGCAGGGCTTGCACTACGGACACTTTTCGAACGTGGTCCGTCTCCCGCGTAGAACGACATCCTAGGCGCAAGGCCTTGGAACCGCATCGCAAATATGCAACACAGCACGTCGCAGCACTTTCATCACACCGCCACTAATCAAAGTGCGTTCAGGGTGCAGTTCCGGTATAAATACACAAGTATGTAGTCTCTCACCATGGAGGTGCGGGTTTGCTTGGAAAATTTTCCGGTTTTCAGCAAGGCGCGACCCATCGCTCAGCGCCCTTCGGCTCTGCGCAGGCCTCGCTACGGACGTGGTCACGCGCTTCAAGCCCATTCTCATGGCGGTAGACATATTCCTGCTCGTAAACCTTGAAGTAAAGTCGTGTTGTTGTTGTGTTCCGTATGCGGAGATGCGCTTGCTCGCGCACTTGTTGTTGCGATTTTTGGCGTCGAAGAAGCATATCCGTCGGTATGTATCCGTCGGTATATGAATTCCGTCGGAACTTCATTCACGCCGACGCTCACAAACTAGCAAAGCAAAGACAAAAACCCTTCGCGACCCGGCTCTTCTCTCCTCTCAACCAAGCAACCCAAGACGCCTACCCCCCCGGCACCCAATCCACAAACTCCTCAGCACTACACCTTGATCGTGGATCTAGCGCGCAACCTCGCGGATCGCAAGAAAGAACACGCGCATATCCACACCAATTTCCAGGTCAGAGGTGGCAGCTGCCTTATCACTGCTGTGCAACAATAAGCACTTGGAACGCACAATTGCCGTGGTTTGCCCTGCCGGTTTTCTTCGATGTGAGGCCTTCGCGCGTGCCACAAAAATTACTGCAGGCATTGGAGACGTAATAGGGTGGCCACTGTTGCCACCTGGCCATGTTCTGATGCATTGCGCGTCGGGATTGCGAGCTTCAATATATTGTACGCCAGCGCACACGTCTTCCTTGCGGCATTGGATTGCTTGCCCTCACTTTTCTCAAGATAATAACCTTGGTTTTCTATCGCCTGCCAGGCACTGATTCTTCCTCGTTCGTTCCTTCCTCCCTTCGGTCCGCCGGCGCCGCCATTCCCCATCGCGGCCCACGACCCTCTCGGCAGCAGATACCAAGCCTTGAGCCCTCGCGTGATGGTGTAGGATCGCTGCAGCCAGAGACAAGCGAGTGAACGAACGAACGAGCGAGAGCGAACGAACAATCGAACGAACAAAACGAACGGACTGCTGTCCCCCTCCGCGATTTTCCGAGTCGCAAGGAAACAGACGAGCCAAATCCATCAATAAGGGAAGGAAGAGTAGGAGAATAGGAGAATTGGAGAAGACAATCGTCAGCCTCGCCCGCTGCGTCTTGCCCGATCGATCCACACTCACCCTCTGCTTGGTACCCCCCCCCCCTCCGCCAGCGCTCATTAGCCGAGGAGAACCGTAAAAATATCAAGTAAGCAATAGCAGCAGCGCGGCTGCCCTTTTTTTGATTTTTGCCCCTTTTGGTGCTTTATTGCCTGCTGGTGCTGGTGTTGTCTCGCCCCCTCTGCGTCCCGCTGCGGGGGTATATTACGGCTGGTATATTATTACGGGAAGTTGGTTGTGTCGAGAAAAAAGTTGTGATTTTTTGTGATTTTTTTAATTTAGATTTGATAGAGAGTTCAGAAAGCACCTCCTACTACAGGACAGAGAGGGGCACGTTTTCTTTTTTGTGACGACACGACAAAAGGGACAAGAGAGAAAGAAAGAGATTGGGATTGATTGAGAACAGGGAACAGAGAGAGATCATAGTAACTGCGTTCCGAGTTGTGTTAGTCTTCCGCGAAAACAAAGAGGAAGAGGGTGGCGGGGTCAATCAAGCGAAGTCTTGCCTTGACGCTCGCGAGTGTGTGAGAGAGGTACCTATAGCGCGTATAGCGTCTGAACAGCAAAGAGAGAGAAAAGAGATTTTGGTGGACAGAGCAGAGCAAAGCAAAGCCGTCCGTCCAGTCAAATCCGCCTATTATTTTCGGTGTTTGCTTTTTTTACTTTTCCGACGAACGTACTCATTTGGCGTCGACGGAAGGACAAAGTATCGCTAAATAATAGCAGCGCTCAGGGTAGTTGGGTTGGTATAGTGGGTGTCAGCCAGGAATCAGGAAGTACCAGGTAGGCCCTTTTTTCTCTTGTAAAAACGAAAAGGAGGGTTTGGTTTGCTTGATCTCAGCAAAAGGAGAGCCAAGGAAGAAAAACCTGGGCGACGAAAAACACGCTGAACTTTATACAAACCCGTACAAAAGCGAGCACAAGCAAGGGGTTGGCTTGTCTTGCCTTGATACCGGTGCCATAATAGGCTACTGCTAGGCTGCTATTTTCGTGCGCTCGATTTCTCTTGCTTTAAAAAGCGAGAAAAAGAGGTACGAACGAGTAACGAGTACTAACCATTACGGGTGGTTGAGAGAAAAGGAGACAGAAGAAGAGGGAGAAAGATACAGCAGCAGCCGCAAAGAACGAGGTTAGCTCGCTGAATCGAATCCAAAGGCCTGCTTCTCGAAGGATAAAAAGAGAGGACAAGAGCTGACAGGTACTACCTGCCCGAGTTTCTTGCAGCAGTCAGTGCCTACCTCCACGGAAACCCGCGGAAGAGAGCGGTATGAATTCTCAACAGCAAAACGCCGCCCCAGCCACCACCATACCGGGGAACGGGGCCGCGGCTTCCCCCCCGCCGCCGCCACCGACGGCGGCTGTATATACGGACGGAAAAGGCGCGGCCGGTGGAGGCGGCGGGGGGGGGGGGGGGGGGGGGGGGGGGGGGGGGGGGGGGGGGGCGGGAGGCGGGGGCGGGGGGCGGTGGGGAGGAGGACTGGAAGGATGGGCTGACAAAGCCGGCTGTGGATGGCCGCTTCCGCACGGAGGATGTGACCCAGACCAAGGGCAATGATTTCGAGGATTACTTCCTGAAGAGGTGAGGGTTCGAATTACGGAAATACTTTAATTAGTACCAGGTACATACAAGGGGGGCTTCGCCGCAGCGGGCTGACGCCCGCTTTGGCTCCGAGCATGCCCGTAATGACGAAGGATGTAGGCAAATTGAGGCCGGAAATGCGACAGCAGTGCTGCCGAGGGTACATGAAAATGAACCGTGTTTGAGTGAAGAGAAAGTGCTGTCTCCTGGCATCGGTGCTTTGGGATCCCTTTGATAGCTACCAAAACAACGGTAAATTTGGTGATATCGAGCGTGTAGGAGGAGCAACCGTACGGGTAGAATCATGTTGCACCCGTGCCGTACGACTCCATGCAACTTAGACACCAATTTGTATCACCCCCCAATAACGCAGTGGCCGTTGCTGTATTCGTCACTTTTTGTCGTCAATTTTGCTCCCTGAAGTATACCTAGTACATTATATATCATACATGGGTACTTAATACGTCATGATGAATGTGTGCGATGGATCTGGGCAGGGTGGGTGAGTGGTAGGGAAAATCTTCACCAATCTCCAGCCCTTCAGCCTTTGGTCCTCACAGCATCAGTCACTATGAATAGTTTCTGCCAGTTGCTTACCAACAGCTTTCTTGTAATATGCCGGATGCTTGGCTTTTCTGACACTCATGTTGCCTTTGTTCATCTCTTGAACATGAGTTCAACTTCAACCATACTCGCTCTTTCCCCAATGTACATCCCCTGCCGAAATACGCCTCACATATTTTGATTCAAAACCGCTTCACAAACCACAGGTTTCGTGAGGGATGGGGGTAGCTGGTGCTTAATCGAGAATATATAGGTTGATGCAGTCTGTACGAGATAAAACAGGACTGATCCTCAGCCAATCAGACCTAGTGAACCAATATTTAGGTCTATTTTAGTCCTCTTCGTCTCCTAAATGATTGTCAAGTTTTTACCGGAATATAAACCCAGTCCTTCGTTTCCACGAGACGGGTGGACTATGCCGCTCTCTCACGGTTGCCGCCACGTGCGATAAGGTAGCACCCCCCCCCCCCGGACGAGCTTCAAAGCTGGTTTTATCGACAACGGGGGAAATAGTCAAGGCCGAGCGACGCACCCACGGAATTATCGCGACGATATGTTTCCAAAGCCTCTATTTTTTTGCTTCGTGTGTCCGCCATGATTTTGGAAATAATTGACCCCGAAGTTCGTCGCAGGGGTTGTGTCATTTTGTTATTTTGTGTGTTGCAGCTGTATATACAGCAGCAGCAGTAGTATATATACGGCATGCGTCCGAGGTATGATGTTGGGGTTTTCTCGTCTCCTTGCAGCCTTGTGTTGCCACGTGTGTGTGGTATATCCTTTGTTGCGTGCGTGTTGTATGATATGACTACAGCAGTACCAGGTATATACTGCTGTTTGCTGTAGGTTGGTTGTGACCACGGCACTTATTTATTTCGACGTATCGTATCGTGTATGGTACATCTATACTTCACTGATGTGATTCTGCTGTATTAGGAATTGATTATTAGTGTATGATTGATGTGACCTGTAGGAGGAGGAATCTATCCGGACGGGCCGTGGTTGCTGCTTGTTGTCGTTGGTTGGGTAGGAATAATAATGCAACAATCGAAAATCGAAAGTGTTTCAAGTGTACGCATCTACTCGTACACATGTGATATGTAACAAACATAGCAAGCAGTACCGTTATAATTGTATGAACCCCTTTGCCTCTGGGGCTTCAAATTAAAAATGTAACGAAACTATTATTAATAATACGTTACGACTGAGGATCAGTCTGCGGCATCGGCCACTTGAAGTTGCACCCCGTGAGCTGCTTTCTGTGTTGGGGGTGACGGCATCATGACAAGGTCAACTTATAGTTCCTGCTGTAGAACCAATGCTGTACGACAGACACGGAGTCGTACGATTTTATTTTATTTTATTTGTGTCGGATGGTAGTCCCGCAGAAAGTCATCTCGTTATGTGATGTGGGTGTGTAGACACACCGAGGTTGCTTATGTGGCGTTACCACACTCTCGGGGTCAGCAACTATTAATCTATTACTACAAGTAAAGTGCCCCGAGGAGCCCGGATGGCCGTGAAGGATTTCAGTGATAACGAGGCGATATGATCTAGGGGATAGGACCTCGTATCCACATTTCCGTCACATCTATGGTCTTCTCGCCCTTGCTCCTTCTCCCTCAGTCATTACTCAGATGCGGATTCACGTATGTAGTAGGGTCTTCTCCTCCGCCCCCTACTCACTACGGTGCGTGCCTTGCATTTTCATCTCGAGAAGAGTGCGATACGGTATTGATAGTATCAATAGCATGATGCATGATACCAGGTACATACTTTTGTATACAGAGTATTGGCGTGCTATACATGCGTTCAAAGTAGGAGGTTGATGAGACCGCACTGTTCGTTTCCCTTATGTGAAATCTCCGAAGCACTTGGAAACCTAAAGCGCCAGACTAAAAGTCTGACCCTGTCGGGGCCCGTGTATGGAAACCGCAAAGCCACAAGGACGATACAATCAATCTCCTGTGAAGAGCGTGCAGCAATTTATGATGTATGACAAAAACTATCTGCCGGCCTTCTGAGCTGCCTCGGGTCGCAATCCTTTAGACATGATGCCGAACTCCTTCAGGTCTTGAGCGAACCCCCCCATCTAACCCTTCTGCTGTCAAAAGGAGTAGCTTTGACCCCGGACCATCTATCTCCCCAAATGTTACCCTCCTCGGCAGGCGCCTTACGTACATGTATCAACATGCTGCGCGCATGTCGTTCAGCTCCGTATGTCGCGCTTCGGGCACATCCTCTATCCCCTCCCCCAGCACTCCTCCTTATGTTGCTTCGTGTCGTGGCCGTTTTGCTTTAACCGTCTTCTAGCGTCGACGCTTTCCCCCTCTCAACTTTCAAGTCCCGTCGCCCAAAGGGTTTCCGCAGTAAGACGGCCACGTTGTGTGCAAGTTGAAGGTGCCACTTAATTTCGTGCTCGTATGTAATCTCACGTGTCTCGCATATGAACTGGTCCGTAACGTTTTTTTTTTTGTCTCAGGCAATGATGTCAGAAAGCATGTCAAAAGCAAGGGAAGATGTTCTCTGTCGAGGGTACAATATAGGACTGAGTGTCTCACACTAAAACCTAGTAGTTTCTTGTCAGTCGAGGCAAATTAAGGCAAATTTGCTACTACTGTCCGGAAATATAAGGATATGTAGGTCATGAATATTGAATCATGACGCTCCTCGTATTTAGGGACAGAGTGGTGTATGTCGACTGTGAAAAGGTCTGTCTCCTGACATATTTGATCTCAGGAGCGCCAACCTGCGAACAGCCTGATGCTGTAGATGTGAGCCGTCGTCTCCATTCCACGGTATATATAAATAATAGGTTTGTACAACGAATTATGCGAAGCGGACACAGAGGTCCATGATTGAATTTTAGTTTTTAAAAAAATTATTTATCGTATTACGGGGGTCCAGTTAATAGGACATATGGTATACATAAAAACCTATATATTTACCTATTTTTAATAACAATATATGGTCCTATTTACTATGGTCCCCCGTAATAGTTGCAAATGCAAAACTTGATAATGCCAAGAGTCCCGCCGCCATGCTTCAGGAGAACACAGCTCGGACGCCACATACGCTTCGCGTCGCGGGCGGTTCGCTGAAATTCCGTACGTACGTACATGCCTCAGGTACGTAGGGTACTTATTTTCTTATGTTGAGTAACTGCTGTATGTACGAAAGAGACAGCACAGAACGGCACAGCAGCAGCAGCACCGCAAAAACAATGAAAATGAGATCGAAATTTCGGAAAGAAAACAAAATCCCCGTCCCCTCTCATGCAATAATTTTCTGCCTGATTGGAACACCGTGCACCGGTCAAAAAAGAAAAAAAATCCAACAGCAGATATCTCTCAGTCTTGTACGCCGGCCGCCCCTCTCGCGATTACCTCGCCATCGATTCGGTCCGGCTTCCCTCAGTCTCTGCCACAGTGAGCCCCGTCGCCCGCCTCGCGTGAAGCCCGGTGCTCACCGTGGCCGTCGTTTGCCAGCTCGACAATGTTGGTGCTCAGACTGCGTACCTCTCTCTTTGAGCTTCAAGCCCGGTCGCAAAAATAAGCACCGCTTGAATATTATCGTGCAATCCCGAACGACCCTTATAAACTCGTAGTTACTTGACAAAGAACCACAAATGGAGGCCAGAAAGAGCCCATTCATGCTTCCCTCGTGTCTCGAGGCACACGCAACGCCTAGCCACGAAAACGGCGACCGCGCTCCTTGCAACCCCCCCTCTACTCGCCATCACCCGCTGACACCCGCGACGGCGCCGGGCTCGCCCGCTGTGCCGTGCTCGGAGTACACGCACGCACACGAAACGAAAGAAGAAAAAAGGAAAAAGGACTGAAAGTGCCAAGAGAAAAGGTAAAAACAAAGACCCGCTGGAAAGGTAAGGCAAGTAATAAAAGGAGGCGATTCCCAAGTGGGAACTCTGATAGGCCAGGGATGTACCAACCGAGCACGCTCAGAGAGTGAGATATCTGTAAGTAGTGCTATTACGATGGGATTCGGAGAATGTCATGTACCCCCCCCCCCCCCCCAGCCCGTCTATGATCATACCACTACGCCCATGCATGATAATTAGTACACCCCCCCCCCGCCCTGTGTGGATCCAGTATTATGAGACGACATATGTTTGAGCACGCCCAAAGTTTACCCTAAACCCTTTAGCTCTATATAATCCCAACCCCGCCCGCTGCCCTTAACCCAAAGAGCTTTGTCCCGCCGCGAAATTCCGGCAAACAAATGTATCGACAGAGTGCACGACAAAAATCAAAATGGCTTACCAAAATACGCCACCATATTCAAAATGACTTGCCTCAATGCGCGACCTCATTTTAATTGTATTACTTCGCCGTTTTCTGTACGTATCCCACACCAGTACGTTAGTAGATGATGTGGAGAAGGCTACTGGTACGTAGATGTTCCCCTGTTGCACTTTGTTTTTTTTCCGAGGGGTATGTAGTGGTGTGTGGGTTTGGTCTTTTTGCTGTCGTGCTGTTGCATTGACTCGTGGGTCTGGTGCGGGGCGGGGTAGGAGTGGGGGGATTACTCCTCTGTGCGCGGTTTCAATGGCATCTCGGATGGGTGCGTTACACGGATTTTAGGTTGATGCCTGTTGCAGTACCCAGCCCTACGATAAGGATGCCAGATTCTGCCTCAGGCTCGTGCGTAGATCCCTTCTTGAGAAAGGGTGTGTTCCGCTCTAAAACTGCTGTATAACTGCTCCAGACTTTTTCTCTTGCCCCCGGAATTGTAAGGCCGAGTTTCTTGTGGGACGCTTTGTTATGGCATGATTTATCCTAAGCCTTAGCGTGAGCTTATGACATGCCTTATCGTGAGCGCAGGGCATGCGTTTTCCCGAGGGGATTGGTAGTGTATGTTTGACACTTGACCGCGCTTGTGGATATCATAGAAGCAAAACTCATACCAGGTAGGTAGTACCGGTGAATGTCGTGGAAAAATATCATAGCAAAATAACCGCCCGCCTACCCACTCGTACCGCGACAGACAAAACCCATGGAGGATCACTACCTACGAGTACCGCTGTTGCTGTACCCGTTGCTATTTATCTATTAGTAAACGCACTCGTACTACTATTTAATAGTCGGTTCGCAAGCTCGGAAGGTGTCGCATAGTATGTAGTGCGCAGCCAGAGGCCGTGACATCGAATAGTTGTTTCGGAGAGCGATATGTGTAGCATTCATTAGGCAGCTCTAATATGCGTTAATTTTTCACTTCACCCCTTTTGGAAAATTGACGATAAAATGCTGGGTACCACACATCAACTTCCTGTGCGGGATATGTCTTGTTAATATGTAGTACACATCCAACGTAGGAAACACGCCCTTGATATGCAGATTATACGGCTCCATCCAGATGCTGCCTCGCCTTTTTTACAACGGTGTGGTAGTGCAGGTCGTAGAAGCCAACGACTGGATGGTTCCCCCAAGAGCTGTACCATACAGATCCCTCCCGGAAAACATGTGCGCAAGAGCTACCTCCTCACAGATCCCTCCGGACAAATACGATATATGTCGTGCAGATCATATTAATCAGGGATGCATGCTGCTCCGAAAAGTACAGACCAGGAATTGGAGATGATTTGACCTGTGCATTGTTGTCGAACCGTTTCATGAATCATGAATCGGTTGTCCGTGTCCGTCAAATCCTGGCGCGGGTCGATTACCCTTGCGGTTAGGTTGTTCAACCATGGGTTCCAAGCACCCCTTTTTACCGCTGTGAAAAACGTCCCACACTGTTTCTGAGTATTCTCATGTACCAGGTATTTGTTTGTCCCATGCCAGCCGACGTTTTTTTTCGTTCGTAAAATAGTGTGCTTTTGACCTTTTTGTGACTTAAGTTTCTGCACCAACAAATTGGAGCAGGGTGCCAAATGGGAAGGGCCCACTGCGGGGTCGAAGTACCAAGCGGGAGTGTACTACAGCAACCGAAGTGATGTCTGGGGCGGTTTTGATCAATCATTGAACCGTCAACTATTAATCCTAGCCGCAGCGCGCAGCGGCACGACTGGTGTCATCATGCGTGCGTCTTGAGGAGATTTCCTCGCGTTGTATATGGCTCGGGTACATGCCATCAACTCAGCAGCCCGGGCTGCTTGCTTCCTGTGACAAACATATTTTCTCGACGCTTTGTCAGTGTGAGGTCCCAAAAAGTAGTCACAACTTAACACAACCCTTTTACCGCTACCGAACGGCGACACTGTTTCCAAGTACGAAGTCTGTTTCCAAATGCATGGGTTTGGTTCTGAAGCGCTCACGTTGCTAGAAAACAAAACTGCCATCGGACCCATTTGTTTTTTGTCGCAGGGAGCTGCTGATGGGTATATACGAGAAGGGTTTCGAGCGCCCGTCGCCGATCCAGGAGGAGGCCATCCCCATCGTGCTCCAGGGGCGGAACCTACTCGCCCGCGCCAAAAACGGAACCGGCAAGACGGCGGCCTTTATCATCCCATGCATAGAGAAGACCGACCCTAAGCGGAACCACATTCAGGTGATGAGATGGGATGGTTCGGGATGGAATGGGATGGGGGCGAAAAGACCGACGCCAAGCGGGACCACATCATGATGATGGGTTGGGATGGGATGAGGTGGGGTAGACCACATTCAGGTGGTAGGGTAAGATGGGATGGGGGTGAGAAGACCGACACCAAGCGGAACCACATTCTGATGATAACATGGGGTGGGATGGTTTGGGGTGGGGTGAACTACATTCAGGTGATGAGTTGGTGTTATTCGGGATGGGAGGTGTGGGATGGGATGAAATTGAGAACGCCAAGTGGAACGCATTATGATAATGGGAAGGGGTGGCATAGGGTGGTGAGATGGGACGAGACGTGATGGGGTTGGATAGTGGGATGCGATAGGATTTGGTGTCATGCATGTGACAGAAGAGACGGACGATCTTCTTTCAGGCCAATAGTTGCGTGGCACATTTCTGCATATCTACGCTTGCGTGATTAGGCTAACATCCAATGTCCGCCGCCGCCGCTCGGGATGTACTCTCCTGTACCGGTATGTCGTTTGATCTGGTTTAGGTGCTGATCCTTGTGCCCACGCGCGAGCTGGCCCTGCAAACATCGTCGATCGTGAAGGAGATCGGCAAGCACACGGGTGTGCAGTGCATGGTGAGATTTGGCGGGGGAGGCTGATACTATTTTGTTCGCGGGAATATCTCTGAGCACACACGACTGACCAGGGGCGTTGCTTAAGGCCATACCAGTACACTGCCCAGGACTGATCGCAGAACGCGCAATGGGAGAAATGTTCGGCGGCCGTTGGCGCGTATTTAGACCGTCACATGCGGACAGAGACCCGGAGCGATGCTGGTTTGGTTTATTCGGGAAGGTCACTCAGCGGAAACTCATTATTGGCCTGGTCGAGAGACATTTTTGCATGCTTGGCCTTGTTCTTCTACAGCTGTATCTGGGCGCTATATGCGATAATATAAAACCCGTAGTACGCGCGATCGAGGTATCAAACATTATTTACAAATATGACTTGCGACGAAATTCTCGATCTCACGGCTCCATATGTGTGTGTGTGTGGGTTTTTAAGAAATGGGCGCTAGCCCAAACTAGGGTGAAATATCTCTTCTATGATACAACCGTTGCCGGCGCAACTGGGCTACCTACCTCTCTGCTGCACTTTTCTTAGTTTTTTTTTTATGAAGTGTTACAAAGACACCGGCCGTAATTTTGGTTATCTCGACAACAGAATTGGCCGATCGATCCTCAGCTTTGCACGCTGCGTGATACAATACATCGGTCACCTCGTGTTCTGCATTCCTCCCGAGTGATCTGTCTCAGCGCCTCCCCTGGGTCAAATACTTATCAGGGTCAACAATTCACAGGACGACTTTCTGTATAATACATACCTGGTGTATACGGTAGACGATTTCTACATGGAACGGTCGCCTTGTCTTGGTCGTTTATTCCCGCTTGTTGTGACCGTTGTCTTGTGACCGTTGGATAGGTCACGACCGGAGGCACGACGCTGAAGGACGACATCATGCGTCTTTACAACGTCGTGCACATCTTGGTCGGCACGCCCGGCCGTGTGTTGGACCTTGCCGACAAGGGCATCGCCAACCTCAAGGAGTGCAACACCCTCATCATGGACGAGGCAAGACTTGCAATAATGCGGCTCCCGAGTTTTCACGGCGGAGGGGGCGTGTATGTCGCGGACGAATCTCTCGCCTATTTCATGTCTTCGGCTGCTCATTGTCGGTTGTGGGGGGGGGGTGCGTGGGTGAGGGGGTAGCCCGCTCGCCGCTCAGGAGCAACACCACTCGGTGACCACGGGTTGTTGCCACGAAGGCCGTTCGTTCGTGCGTCCTGGAGAAACGCCGTAGCAATGAATTGTCAGCATCTGGTTCTATTATTAGCTAGAAAAAATGACCGTTTTCCGGAGCAAGTCGATCGAGCCCATTTGTTTCTTTTTTTTCCCCCGCCGCGGTGTTGTTGATGACGTTTTGCACGCTGTATACATAGCTCAATATTGGCTCGTGTAGTCGGAGTCTGGCGGAAAGACATTCGGTGATGTTGCTCCTTATAGTAGCAAGGTTGAACGGCTAAAAGTACGCTCGTAGTTTCGTCTCTGGGGATTCTACTCCGCGTAAGTGCAATTTGTCATTTTATACTCGTAAACTATCCTCAACATGCACCCCTTCTAATCTTTATTCCTGCCCATATATCTCTGGTCTGATCCTCACCTCTCTCGCCTCTTTTTTTGTCTTCTCCTTTCTTCGTTGTTCGTTTTTATGGCTTGTTTTGTTTCCTCTTTTTCTTTCCTTGTTTTTTGTTGTTTGTTTTATCCTTGTCCATCTGTTTTTTTCAGGCTGATAAGCTCCTCTCGCCCGAGTTCCAGCCCGTGCTGGAGCAGCTGGTGAACCACTGCAAGAGAAAGCGGCAAATCTGCCTCTTCAGCGCAACTTTCCCAGTGACCGTAAAGGACTTCAAGGACCGTCACATCACCAACCCTTACGAGATCAACCTCATGGACGAGCTCACGCTGAAGGTGCGCGAAGGTCAACAAGACGTAACGCTTGTTGACATGTACATAGCTCATGTTGCCGGGTGGGAGCTGCATGATTTACAGATCTTATCACATTGCTACAGTAGGGTTAGATGTGAAGGATGGTATTACTGTACAGCTCCTGCACAGCAATATCATAACGGCAGATGTAGGATCTACCTGGTGCTTAGGCAAGATGGTGTACTTGGAGATGGTGCTTTGTTCGAGGTGCGTATTTTTTTCGAAAGCCAGGAGTTGGAGCTGTTGACCAGCTCAACGCGCCTGTTTTTGGCTTGTGCAGGGTATTACGCAATTCTACGCCTTCGTGGCGGAGCGCCAGAAGGTCCACTGCCTCAATACGCTCTTCTCCAAGCTCGAGGTGAACCAGTCCATCATCTTCTGCAACTCTGTCAACAGTGAGTGGTGCATGTTGTTGTCTCTTTTTTTTTTCAACATTGAGTACTCGTATGTAGTGCTTTGTGTCTACTTTGTCAGCAGTGTGATGGTGCGTTTGTGTCTATTTTGTCTGGAGCGAATGTTGTTTTTGTGTCTCTTTTCGTCAGCAGTGACCTGTGCATTTGTGTCTATTTTCTGTCAGCAGTTGTTTTGATAACAAAAAAAGCATACCAGTATTGTATTTCTCGCTTCTTCGGGTTTATATTGGAAAGCATAATCAAATCAACCAAGCGTTGCTTATTTGCTTATTTTAGCTGTATGCAATTCACTATGGTATACTAAAAGTCGTACAAGTGTGTGGGATGCTCATTGTAACCTCTATACAAAAAAAATGTGGTTGTTTAGTGCACAAGTAAATCGTATGGGTTTTATTATTAACATATTTAAGGCCGTGTAATCTATGTATGGGTTTCAATGTGCTGTATATACTGACGGCGATCCAAACCAAATAACCAAATGTGCATGCTGAACTAAGCAACGACAACACCAAACAAGCAAAAATCAAAGCAACTCCTTTTTGTTGTTGATTATCGACACTACTGTAGTCAGCAATGTGAGCGGTGCTTTATTTTCCCAGCACCTTACGCCGTTGTTGATCATACGTCATTCATCTTGGCTATGCGTTGAGGGTGTTGATCATGCGCTGTTGATGTTGATACCGCGTCGTCAATGCCCCCCCCCCCCCCCCCCCCCCCGGCCCTCTCCACGCACAGGAGTGGAGCTGCTTGCCAAGAAAATCACGGAGCTGGGCTACTCGTGCTTTTACATCCACGCCAAGATGCAGCAGTCGCACCGCAACCGTGTGTTCCACGAGTTCCGCAACGGGGCCACCCGCCACCTGGTGTCCTCAGGTGAGATACGTTGTGTTATATACAAAAGGTACTGAAACTGCTGCATGTAGGTGTTGGCTGTTATGATTAGGTCTCTTCACGGATGGGGTCAAACCTCGTACGTCGGGTCGGGTAAGGGTGACCCGACTCGACCCTTGAAGGTTTGAAAACCTCCTGACCCAACCCGACCCGACCCGACCCGCCCCGTGAGATTCGAAAAACTTCCTGACCCGACTCGCGGGTCGGGTCATGGCCCGTTAAGAGCCTTGTAAAATGTTCCAGGCAGGGTCCCCTTTAGAGCTGGGTGAAGCGGTGTATAGTACGTCTATTAATGGTAGATATAGGTCTGAAGCCGGAGATCGGCGCCGTTCCGCCAAAAATCTCCGAAATCAGGTAAGTTTTATCATCCATGTATATATAGGTATGTACGAAGTGTTGTGCTTTGTTTTATTTTGTTGTGTATGCCTTCCACCAGGGTTACATAATCGACACGACGGCAATTGCAGATATTCACCAGCGCGACAGCTGCCCTATTTTTGTATTTGTTAGTACTGAAGTATTACTGTGTAATACCAAGGATGTGCTGTGGTCCGAATCTCTGTCAATATGCTCGGAAGCATGTATTTTTGTTGGCACTTCAGGAACACTCGGAGAATACACCATTTTTTTGGATAATGTATAAGGGCCATGTTATTCTCCAAAACATGCACAAGATCAGATAGATAATTGCCACTTCATCGTCTACATCTTTCAAGGCAGAGAGATTCCTGAACTGTTATGACCTACAACATCTCATGTTGCCGGCTGCGACCTGTGTAATCCGCACGATCTAGCACATGTTTCCTGGGTTGGATCTGTACTCTGCAGATCCTGCACAACCTCTGACAACGGCAGATCAGGAATTACAGTAGATGATGCAGATGATGATCATGATATGTGCTAGGTGTGGTCTACTGTTCCTCAAGCCAGCTGGAAAATAACGCTTTGAACGAGTATTGAGGTTTTTGTTACTTACATTGTTTCTGAGCAGTTGATTTATGGATGTCAGGCAACATGTTTTTGTAAATTAAAACCGATTTCCATACATGTTTCACCCCCCCCTCCCGATCCTTAGTACCCCCCCCCCCCCCCCCCCCCCCCCCCCCCCCCCCCCCCCCCCCCCCCCCCCCCCCCCTCTTCTTTTTTGTGCGAATCCATTTTTACCTTTTTTTTTTGCCTCCCTCTCCTCTGGCACGCCTGCGCACTCACTCACTCACACTCGCTTGCCCTCAGACCTGTTCACGCGCGGTATCGACATCCAGTCGGTGAACGTGGTCATCAACTTCGACTTCCCCAAGAACGCTGAGACCTATCTTCACCGTATCGGTCGCTCCGGTCGCTTCGGGCACCTGGGTCTCGCCATCAACCTGATTACCTACGACGACCGCCACAACCTCTTCCGCATCGAGCAGGCAAGCCGTTTTGTGCTGGTTTCATCTCAAGAGTAACATTTTGTCCGTGTTTCACCATGACGTGTGCTATTGTGCTATGCGGTAAAAGCGGGGTGCAGTATCTCGATTTTCTGAGCCTCCTACTCCTCGTTCGAGGGAGCTCTTTTTGTGTCTTTCTCTCACCCGATCACGTCTCCCCCATAATGCGACTTTTGAGAAACAATTCGACTAGAACCAGGGCTGGGCGCGGGCTATCTCAGTCAGTAGCGACTGTACTGTCGTCAAAATCAATCGGTATACTGCATTGGACTGCAGCAGTATACTGTCTCTCCTCTCTACTCTTTGCTCCCGAAACGCTTTTAATGGTGGGTCCCCGTACTTGAATATGGCGTGTTTCTTGGACGTACATAAGATAAAAACTACTGACGAATATACTGGCTGGTTCATGGGCATCTGTGTTCCTCTTGTTGATGCGATCAGCATGTCAACACGTGCAATCGATCGACCGACCTCGACCGACCGACGAAGGTGACCCTCCAAGGCCGCCAACAAGACACCGAGCGTACGGACGAGCGACCGGAGTATGGTTGCTAAAGTGATCCTTACCTTAACGGACAGAGTGGTACACGTTTCCGCGATAAGTATTCATATTCAAACCTGAAGGTTTACACTACGCATGTGAGTCGCCTCGTAAACTTTAGATGCCACGTATTATTCTCCGATCGTGGGACTCGTCGGCAGCCGCCTGGATACTTGGATGGCTCGAACATCCACATACTCAGGCGCGCCCGTGCCGCGGCCCGCAACTGAGAAGTTGGAAATGCGAGGACCGTTTGGTCTTCATGTCAATGTTGAAACGCTCCCTCTATTTCGATCCATGATGACGATGATGACGACGTTCTCACATTAGTTCACTTGCCTGAAATCCTGCCTGTGGTCACAAAACAGGCTGTAACAAAATATGCATATCGATGGGACGGTCACCCAACATGTTGGTGTCGGAGGCCGCGAAGAGGAGCGGAGGGTACGAAATAGTGTGCACGGCAGAATCATACTACTGTACTACTGTAGTCCGCAAGGGAAACGGTACCAACGAGCTGTGGTATACCATCCCGTGTCACTTGCAACCAAATAACACAGGAACATGTCCATGGTATTATATGTTGACTCGAAAAAAAAGAGAAGGAAAAAGAAAAACACGAAGAGAGTTGAAATAACAAAACAGAAAGAACGGAAAAAAACGAGGCCAACATGCGCTCAGGGCGCAGACCGAGTCCCGAGGACAAGGTTACTGTTTGCTAGTACAATCAGTCCTATAATATGTTCGGCTGATGGTCCAACATAAGGACGTCACAAAAAACCTGACCGAAGGCAAGAAGACAAGAGGGTAGAGAGACAAAGAGCCCAACAACAAACAAAAAAACGAGCAACCCTATGTGTCCAGTTGGTGGGTCAAGGACAACACAAAGAGAACAGAGGCAGACGGACCAAGGGGGGCTGAAAAATAAACGTCAGCAGAATCGGAAAAAAGGAAAAAAAGGAAATGGTCACACAAATATAACAACTAAACGCAGCCGACGCAAAATGGCAGGGGGGGGGGGGGGGGGGGGGGGGGGGGGGGGGGGGGGGGGGGGGGGGGGGGGGGGGGGGGGGGGGGGGGGGGGGGGTACCACGACTCGGCAGGGAATAGGGCAACACGACGAAATCAAAAGTATAACAAATACAACAGGGTTTGTAACACAGCATTGGGCAGTAGTCACGGAGCGTCTCAACTAGGAAGACGGCCAGTGCCAAGTTTCGGCGGGTGCCTACACTTTCTCAACCGGCCTAGCTACTATTGCCACATCTGCTTCAACCGGCTCCTTTGCCCCCCCCCCCCCCCCCCTCCCGGGTCTTGGCCCCAACGACGTTTCAAGTTGCTGCGCATTTTGTACCTGAAACGCCCGTCTTTTTGCTACATTATCCTTTTCCTTAACGAACCAGCGCTTGATGTATTGCCGTGCTGCTTCCTCAACACATCTGCACCACTTGCCCGATTTCTTCGCTGCCAGCGTGCGTTGTTTTCCTTCGGTGGGCTTCAGTGGACAAGTTAAACAACGATAGGTCGCGTTCGAGGCATCCCATCTAGTCCTGCTCTTGCCCTCCCAAGTAACCTTTTCCCCCCTCCAGTTCCCCAAACATCACTCGCCTGGGTAGTCTCTCGTTACCCGTACGAGCCACGAACCCAGCGAAAAGTATCCTCCGCTTTCGCACCGTCGTTCCAACGTTCTCACAGCCAGCCTTGGCCAGTGCGTCTGCGTATGAAAGCGTTTGGTAACCGTCCTCTTCCATCCGATGCAGCGGACCTGAGTAGCACCTGGCAGGTTATACAAGGCGCTTCGCTCAGGAAGGAAAAATACATCAAATTAGGAAGCGGACAGAGGTCCATGATTGAATATAGTTTTTTTCCATGATCGTAGTCGCAAACTGGCGACTTGATACGCAAACTGGCGACTTGATACGCAAACTGGCGACTTGATAATGCCAAAAGTCCCGCCACCATGCCTCATTCATTGAGGAGAAAAGCTCGGACGCCACATACGCTTCGCGTGTCGGGCGGTTTTCCGTTACGCTCGCTCACATGTCGTACGCACGTACATACGCCAGGTAGGGTACTTATTTTCTTTTTTTGATATGCTCTACCAGGTATGTCTGTACTCGTATGTACGAAAGAGAAAACACAGCACGGTACAGCAGCACCGCAAAAACAATGAAAATGAAACCGAAAATTGGAAAGAAAAATCCCCGTCCCCTCGTGTAGTAATTTCCTGCCTCATTGGAGCACCTTACACCGGCCAAAAATCAAAAAAGAAAAAAAGAAAAAAAGAAAAAAATCGAATAGCAGAGCTTCTCTCAGGCTCGTACGCCGCCCGCCCCCCTCGCGACCATCTCGCCACCGATTCGGTCCGGGTAAGCTTTTCTCCCTCTCTTCCACAGTGAGCCCCGTCGCCCACCTCGTGTGAAACCCGGTGCTCACGGTGGACCTCGTCCGCCAGCTCGACAATGTTGGTGCTCAGACTGCGTAGCTCTCAGTGAATTTTAGATTGGTCGCTAAAATAAACACCGCTTGAATGTCATTTTGCATATCTTAACGACCCTTATATACTCGTACATATTATAACCGGAACCACACCAGGAGGCCAGACAGAGCCCATTCATGCTTCCCTCGTGTCTCGAGGCACACGCAACACCTAGCCACGAAAACGGCGACCGCGCTCCTTGCAACCCCCCATCTACCCGCCAGCACCCGCTTACACCCGCAACGGTGCCGCGCTCGCCCGCGGTGCCGTGCTCGGAGTACACGCACGCACACGAAACGAAAGAAGAAAAAAGGAAAAAAGACGGAAAGTGCCAAGAGAAATGGAGAAAACAAAGAACCGCTGGAAAGGTCCGGCAAGTAATAAACGGAGGCGATTCCCAAGTGGGAGCTCTGAGAGGCCAGGGATGTACCAACCGAGCGCGCTCAGAGAGCGGGATATCTGTAAGTAGTTCTATATAGTCTATGGTTGTCGTGTACTGCTGCGGTAGCCATCTTTTCGTCTGTTGACACCACTGCCTGCGTCCCCCCCCCCCCCCCCCCCCCCCCCCCCCCCCCCCCCCCCCCCCCCCCCACCCCCACCCCCCCCCCCCCCCCCCCCCCCCCCCCCCCCCCCCCCCCCCCCCCCCCATGAATGTTTTCACGCTACTATCCGCAGGAACTGGGCACGGAAATCAAACCCATCCCCGCTGAAATTGACCGCGACCTGTACTGCCGCTAAAAAAAAAACACACTCACACACCTGCCACTTCTCGTTTGTTGGGTTCGGCACCTGCGAACCAAGCGGTTGGGAAGGCAGAAAGCGGACCCAACTCTCATGCGAGGGTCTATGGTCATACGACTACGGCCGTGCATGATATCGAGTACCCCCCCCCCCCCCCCCCGATTACCCCCCCCCCCCCCCCCCCCCCCCCCCCCCCCCCCCCCCCCCCCCCCCCCCCCCCCCCAAGGTCTGAAAAGTCGGTGAAAACCGAACGTGCTCTGTCCAGGCGTTGTAGAGATGCGAGGGTCTATATAGTCATACTATTTTACGACTACGGCCATGCATGGCATGAGTCCACCCTTCCCCCTCCCCTCGTCTTGAAGCGCCATGTGTTTGGAGATTGGTTGTCATTGGTTTTGTTCTCTGGTTCTGTTTGTTTGTGTTTCGTGACTCCCCCTGTTGTTGTTCTTGGCTCGCTCGCTTCTGGGGTTGTGGCGTTGCCATCCAGTAAGAGTCTTGACAGGAATGGATGTTGGTTTGTGGCGACGGCGGGCTGGCTGGCTGGCTGGCTGGCTGGCCAGCTGCAGTAGACAAAGTACTTCGATAATGCGTGTTAGGTGTCTCCTGGCGCTAGCTAGGCAGAGATACTCGAGGCGCGCATCGCAAAGGGCGTGGGGTGTGTCTGTTGTTTGTTCCTCTGGGCTAGAGCAGTTAGTTCCGATTGTGTTTTGTGTCGACTTTCCCAACAAGCTTGGCCGTGGGCGGGCTTGCCCTTGTGTTTCCCACTGGTCTAGAGCAGTGAGTTCCGAAGGTGTTTTGTGTCTGCTTTCCGGGCAAGCTTTTGCCCGCGAGCTGGCTCTGCTTGCCCCTTGCGCGTGGGCTGGAGTGCCCGCAGGCTGACGTGCCCAATTCGTCGCCTTTAGACTAAAGGCTTGGGAAGGGTGGGAGGAGGTGGGGGGGGGGGAGGGGAGTCGTTTGACGTGACATGACCATATGTGGTATGTGCATCGCGCATCCGCGTTGCGTACATGGCGGTCTCCCGCCGTTACCAGTGCTCCATGCGACCCTGCTGAGCGATAGAAAACGTGGTTTCGTGGCTGCACTTTTCTGACTGGCGAACTTTTTGCGAGGAGTGTGCTGGTTGGTGGATAGTCCCCGGATGATACGTGTGGTATGAGGGGCGGCTAGGCTGCCGAGGACTTGACCAGAGGCTGGAAGTGCCCACGCGTTGTATTAGTGAGCGATTTGGGCTCTGTTCTTTACCGTTGCTGGGTTGGCGGGTGTCTCAGGTGCTTACGAGAAACACGCATTGCCGTATATGAGATGTCTCTGGGTGGCTTTAGCAAGTACTGCTTGTTCTGTCTTTGGTTGCCTTAGCAAGTACCACTAGTTGCTGATGTCTCTGCTGTCTTTGGTAAGTACCCACTACTCCGTGATGATGGTTTTGCGCGCCCTGAAAATACTGCTGGTCTCTGCTGGGTGCCGTAGCAAGTGCTGCCAACGTGTACCTTGATGCAATTGGTGCTGCGATCGGTTTTTCTGGGTGCAAGTACTGCTTGGTGCCTTTGCAAGCACTGCGAACATGTATTGCCGCGGCCGCAGCAGCTGCTGCTGCTGCTGCTGCTGCTGCTGAAAACAAGGCTGTTAAATGTAGCGCGACTCCTCCTCCTGCAGTCCGCTATGATTGCTTGCGCTTGCAGCCGCGATGACCACAGTTTTTTCTGAAGAGTCGGCGACGGCGCAGGCTGGGGAGATTTGGTGGTGGTGGGCGAAGATCGAGTTGTGCTCAGCTCAACGCACATGGGCACGGTCGCGATCTTGAAACGCAAGGCGTGTTGGTGGTTTGGGCTGAGCTATCTACTACGGAGACCGGAAGCCGTAGCTATTAATCGGTTCGATACAACAAACAGGCAGCGAGACACGGAATGATCTCCCCGGCGAGAGTGCCCTTATCTGTTCTGTTTTTTTGGCATCGTCTCCACAAGTGCCTCTCGTCGCTTTTTTGATGAAATGGCTTTTTTGGGAGGAATGGAAATTGTTCACACTTGCTTCCCGCTACTAACATTGATTTTGACAACCTGCGCGCCGGTGAAGTTGCACAGTTGACTTCTTGCTGACGTGTCGTCCATCAGCTGTAGTAATCTAGCTCTCGCGTGGGCGGCTGAGATTATTCTGCTTGATTCGCAACAATACCCTGCCTTGTAGTTTTTGCATCGTGTTGGGCGCACGGGACCGCTGGGTATATATGTTGTGTTTTTCGTCGGTACCCAAGAGCTCTGTCAAAAGTACAATCCATTGCGAGAATAGTTCATTGGTTGGGCATGTTCCTGGCTGGTGCTATCGTCTTGTGATAATATAATATGTAAAGGTATGTACTACTACTGCTGTTTTTTTTTTTCGTTTCTGACGCATGCGTGTCTTGTAATTTTTTTTACAAATTTTGAAATACGTCAGCTGGGTGTGTTCTTCACATTAAACCGTTCTTCTACTCGTCGACATCCAGCAAGCCCAGTGTCCGTGCTGATTCTTCACCCTAGAAAGATACGAGCTCTGTGGTCACACAGACTACGACACACACAGAGATAACACACCGTAATGCATTAATAGCCTACGCAATACCATGCCTTCGCACTAATATTATAGGTGCGGCCGACACAACATACATACTTCAGCAACCAAAATACACCATAAAGAAAGAGAAGCAACGGAGAAACCAAACCGAAAAAAAAAAGAAGGATCCCAAATAAATAAATAAAATGGGAAACAAAAGCTCAGACACATACTACATACCCCGAGCATGAGCCAAAATGGACGTGCAAGGGGGAAGGAAGGAAAAAGGGGAATATATGCATGCCGGGGAACATTTTTAACTATTACGGGGGTCCATAGTTAATAGGACCTATGGTACACATAAAAACCTATATATTTAACTATTTTACTAACAAAATTTGGTCCCGTTAACTATGGACCCCCGTAATAATAAGTGAAAAGAGAAAGAATGAGTGGGCCAAAAAAATATAAAAACAAAAATAAACACGCTCATCACCCACCCACTATGTAGTACTTCTTTCATAAGGATAAGAAGGGGAAAAGATAGGAAAAAGTTAAGTCATGGAAAAAAAAAAAAATCAAAGCACCAAGCCGATACATACCGAACGGCCGCAGCAGTTGGCGGTATGAGTAGCAAAGAAAAGTCCAACCTATTATTAGTCAGCCTGGTACCTTGCTACTTGCTACCCTGTCTGCGGTCTCTTTGCTACTCTCTTCTACCGCGGTTTCCCTTCTACTCCTCCCGTTCCCCCCCCCCTGCCCCCATACACTTCATTCACTTGTACGGTGTTCCTTCTACCCCTCCTCTGAGTTCGACTGATCAGTGATTAAATTCGTAGTTGATACTCAACTTTGCAAGCTGCGTACCAGTATGTAACGGACGTGAAACGGATATTGTGATCTATCGACAGAACGGGAACAAAAAAAAAAAAGACGAAACTGAAAAACAATGATCAAGGTGAGATTCGAACTCACGCTAATGAAAACTAGTGCCTTAAACTAGCGCCTTAGACCGCTCGGCCACTTGACCACGGTGGCGACCATTATTTTTGCTTTATATATTTATAGATTACAAGGCTTTCCTTCGGAGTGGGTATTCCGTCGTTTCGTGTACATATAACTGCAATTAATTGGCGACATAGCCCAAAGCCAACCAAACTAAATGTATTTGTGTAAAAAAACGATGAAGGATGTAATGATAGCGTTTATTTATGAATGTAATGTGAAACGTAAGATCGGGTGACGCAAGAGTAAGAATGACACTCGTCTAATAATAAGAAGAATAACATATTTCATCAGTGTGGGGAGAGAGTGGAGAAGTGCTTGGCATGTGGATGATATACAACATACAGGCTGTTGTTTAAAAGAAGGTTTGGGACAGGAGAGAAAGCAGCAGTGCCGGCAACGACAACGGTTATGGAAATGTTGTATAGTTGCTGGGCGGCCGCGATTTCGATGTAGCCAGCATAGGAGTTTGGATGAGACATGATATATACATGTAAATAGTCTTCCAGGATGCTGTAGTAACGAGGAGGGAGGCCCAGAATGTGGATCTGTTCGCTGTTGAACCCGTTGGATATGTGTAGGAAGAAATAATCGTGATTTTGGGAAATGTGGGAAACAATTTGTTTCCTTTCGTTCGTCCTAGATGGCGACAATCTGCTTGGTGTACTGCTTCGGAATTCCGCGAAGCCCTGGAGCAGGCGAAATGGAAGGGAGTCTTTTTGCGCTTGATGATGATGTCTCCGTCTTTGATGGTGGAGTCCGTCAGGCGGCAGTTGTAGCACTTGCCACGGACCTGGTCGAAGTAAACATATAGGGTGCGCGGGGCGGGAGTGGCGTGCAGGGAATGGCGGGGGGGGGGGGAAGGGGGGGGGGGGGGGGGGGGGGCAGTGTTCATTATTTGTACTACTCTACAGCGGCACAACAGCAGCACGTAATCGCTTGCTATACGACGGCAGCAGCAGCAGCAGAAGCAGCAAGTACGTAATTTCATTGACGATACAGAAATATGTAGACACACAAGTGTAGTATAGTAGTACACACACAAATCACGTCCAGCATGATGTACGGCAACAACGCAGCAGTACCACAAAAAAAATCATTGACGACACAGAAATATGTACACACGCACAAGTTTAAGTGTAATAGACACACAAATCATGTCCAGCATGATGTACGGCAACAACGCAGCAGCGCCACAAAACGACCAGGAAACACAATTATCCGAGTACATACAAACATTCAGTGAATATTGCGGCAGCACTAAAAGCAGAGCAGCAGCAGCAGCAGCAGCAGCAGCAGCAGCAGCAGCAGAAGCAGCATAGCAACGATATGAAAAGAAGGGAGAAAAAAAGTATGTACCCCGAGGCCGTCTGAAAGGTATTTTTGGTACCTCACTATAGACCCACCTCCGCATGCTGTACGGCAACAACGCAGCAGCAGCATAGCAAAATACGAGAAAAAGTAGTATGTACGCAAAATGCAGGAGCAAAACGACCCAAATATTTTTTTTTGTATCAAAAAAACCATTTGGGTAGAAAAATGGCCAATAAAAACAATAATCCGCGTTGGCAGCAGCAGCATAGCAACGATATGAAAATAAAGAAGAAAAAATGTATGTACCTGCTCAGGTCGTTACTCTACAGTCAGTGGTTCATCCGTTATCGTGGATATTGACTCTTGTACTAAAAGTGGCCGCAGATCTCCGTAGATCTGATGATAGTTGAGGCGGGGAATTACCAGCCTCCATCACCAAGTAATTGCTGATGACTGTCATGTGAGATGACTTGCGTCATGCTTCATGATCACTTCTGCTCGGCTGACCGTGCCGAGCCTCACCTATACCTGGCGTGTCCTCCACGCTACACCTTACCGAAAGAGAAGCTTGCTGCAGACCCAGGTCGAACCTGAGATACACCCATCTAGCATATGCCGCAATCGCAAAACCTACGGAATTTCATTGACAATACCGAAATATGTACACACACAAGTGCAGCATGATGTACGGCAACAACGCAGCAGCACCACAGCAGCAGCATAGCAACGATATATATGAAAATAACCAAGCCAAAAACGAGAAATTGCAGTACGTACGCAAAATGCAGGAGCAAAACGACAAAAAAAAAATTCACGTATCAAAAGGAACCATTTGAGTACAAAAACGACCAAGAAAGACAGTAATCCGAGTACATACGTACGAACATTCAGTGGATATTGCGGCAGCATCAGCAGCAGCAGCAGCAAAAGCAGCCACAGCATTAGCAGCAGCAGAAGCTGCAACGAATCGCCGCAGCGTTGGCAGCAGCAGCAGCAGCGTTGGCAGCAGCAGCGTTGGCAGCAACGATATGAAAGTAAGGAAGGAAAAAAGCATGTACCCTGGTATGCCGCCATCGCAAAACCTACGGAATTGACGATCCGAAAATATGTACGCTTCCAGCATGATGCACGCGGAACAACGCAGCAGCAGCACTACATACAGCAGCAGCAATTGCACAGGAGCAGCAAGTGCACAGCACGGCAACAACGCATCAGCACTACAGCAGCAGCGAGTGCACAGGAGAAGCAGGTGCACAGCAGCAGCAGCACTCACGTCGTGGCGCCGACAGCAGCAGCAGCAGCAGCGGCAGCCGAAAACGAGCAAAAAATGAGTACGTGGGGTCACCAAAAAAACATGTACACACAGAAATCGTGTGTATGCACCGAAAATGCACCACAGTAGCAGCAGCACTCACGTCGTTCGGTGCAGCGGTGACGGCGACAGCTGAATCCTCCGTTCCTTCGTTCACGTCCCGCAAACAGTTGTGCATGTGCGCGTTCGCGTGCACTGTGTGTAAGAGGAGCCGACGAAATAAATAAACGCTTTGACGTAGGATTGTATGCAAAAAGGCAATTGAAAACCCCCAAAAAACGTACCGGCAACATACAGCATGCACAATAGACGTAAGACACTCACCACTGTCAGCAGTCTCGAGGGAGTACGAGACAGTCCCTTCCTTGATCGGGCGAGCACAGAACTCGCAGTCGGATGCCCTGTCAGGATGATCCCGCCACCACGCACATGAGATCCTTGCTGGTGGCGAAGGCCACGTTTTTGCCACCAGGCGCGGAGTTCTTGACCAAGTAAGTGCTGGTCCGTGCACTGGTCGCAAACAACAGCCGGCACCAGGTCGGTCTTTGTCGTTGCCGCTCTCTTGCCAGAGGGCGAGGACCACGCGCCTCTCGACGAGGGGGAGGTGTGCTTAGGGGGCGTGGAGAAGGGAGAGGCGGGGGTTGCAGCACCAGCAGGTTCGCCACCGACAGCAGCAGCTTGGCCGCCGACAGCTGCACCTATCTATGCCGTTCGTCGAAGGCGAGACGCCTCTTTTTTTAGGCGCCGTGCGAAGAGCTATTGGTTGGCAGTTTGCGGAGGAAGAAAGAAGAAAAGGTTGTTTGGCTGTTTGGCGAAGAAGAAAGAAGAAAGGTTGTTTGGCTGTTCGGCTGTTTCAAAGAAGGAAGAAAGGTTGCTGTTCGGCTGCAAAGAAGAAGGGCTGTTTGCGAAGAGCCAGCAAGTCACAACGACCTCAAAAATCGTAATTATAGTTGTATCTATATCCTCTCGTTTCCCTAATCGCAATCGACATCTAATCTGTACGATACCTCAGAGAGACCAACGAACACGAAGTAAGTACACAGCAGTAGTACTGGCTGCACTATAATATTAATACGAAGCTACGTTCTGTTGCTGTTGCTGTGCTGAAGCATGCCTTTGAACAATTAGTTGGACAAACAATCAGTTGAGATATTCAGTGATCGATCGAGCGGATAGAAAACAATAGCAGAAATCAAGATTTTTTCATGTGTGTGTTTGTTGTCTCGTTTTATTTGATTTATTTATTTTTTTGATGATGAAAAGCAGCAAACGACAGCCGCCGACATAGTAGTGTAAAGTCAACTAAACTGAAACAGTTTCGGTTTTCCCGTCGATCGCCCGAGACAATAAAAGCGCCACCAGACACCAGACACCAGACACCACACCACCACCATCAGATTTCCGATGGGGGTTTTTGGTTTACGGTTGGTGACGCTTCTTCAGTTTTGGTATCATGCGTTTCATTTTTTTTTCGCAATTTTCGTCTTTTTTTTCTTTTGTGTGCTTGCCACACTCAATCAAGTAAGTAGTGCTGCTGCAGCGACACAAGCTTGCTTGTTGTGTCGCTTCGCCGCTGCGTCGCAGTGTTTGACTATAATAATACTATATCTTGAACAATTTCGGTTACCCAGAAGCCCATACTACATCCGTGTTTGGCGATCGTGTCTACTAGTCTGCTGTATGGCAAATTCAGCCGTCGAAATCGGCCTCGGTTTGGATCCAAGTTCAGCCAGCACGAACGAACAATGTTGGCGGCATACATATTTTCGTTAGTAGGGTTCAATCTCTTCACGACACCGACTGGTGTCGTAATTCCTTATTTACCACACCGCGTCATGTTTGAGGCACACATCTCGGATGGGCCAGTAACCACAATAGGTATGTGATCATGGTGTAGGGCTACCACGGAAGCTTTCGTGTAGCCTATAAGGCCCAGTACTCGAAGAGGTCGTGTGTGTAGTATTAGCCGCGTGCACTCACTCACTCGCAGAATAATCCAGACTGTTTTTTTTTTCTGTGGACTGTCGACCTTTGTGGCTACATACTATGGTTACAGTGCTTGCTGTGGTCGTTTAGCCTACACTATAAAATACCCCTCTCTGTACCTGGTACAGTATACGCACAACCATGCCCACACATGTGCTGGTAGTATTGTTATGATATCTGGCCTAGATCCGGGGTGTGTGCCGCGAACATGGCACGGTGTCGGATAAGGAATCACGACGACACCGGTGTCGCAAAAGTACGCGCGACATTTCTTACTACTATTTTATTCGTACATACGAGTACAGACATAGATAGAGCATATCGAAAGAAGAAAATAAATAATGCCCTACCTGGGGTGGGGTATGTGCGTACCGACATGTGAGCGAGCGAGCATAGCGGAAAACCGCCCGCGACCCGAATAGCGTGTGTGGCGTCGGAGCTGTTTTCTCCTGAAGCATGCATGGCGGCGGGACTCTTTTGGCAAGTCGCCAGTTTGCAACTACAATCAATCATGAAAAAAACTATATTTCAATCATGGACCTCTGTCCGATTCGCATAATTTGATGTATTTTTCCTTCCTCGGCGAGCGTAGCGGGCGGCGTATAGGCCGCCCGCGGAGCGAACGAAAGCCTTGTAATATAATACCAAGTAAGTGCCGGGTACCAGGTATGTACGTGTGGGTATGTATGCGCGGCGCGGTGCGTTCAACACGAAAAAAAGGCAAGCTCAAGTAAGTAGTAGTAGTTGAACATTCATTCTCTAGAAGGACAGGACGACAGTCAGGTGGTGTGCGCGGTGCGTCCAACACGAAAAAAAAGGCAAGCTCAAGTAAGTAGTAGTAGTTGAACATTCATTCTCTAGAAGGACAGGACGACAGTCAGGTGGTGCTGCTGCTGTAAACTTCACTCGCGATACAGAAACAAGCAGAACGGGTACGCACGCACGCGAGTCATTCACGTTTGGTGTAAGGTAGGCGCAATACCAGGGGATAGAGATAGCGAGAACATCATAGGAAATACGTGTAGTTTGTACAAGAAACGAAAGAAATCTGTATTCGCAAAAGAAAACAGAACAAAGCAGAGGGGGCGTTTGTTCGGGCGAGTGAGCGTAGTTTATACGTATCAGCGCACAAGGAACCCGAGAAGTTGAGAGCTGGTACAGGCCGCTGGTGGTGCGTATGTGAGTTGTCGATGTCCGTCGCGGTAACTTACAACACGCAAAATAACACAGCCCTTGGGAACCGCCTGGAATGACCTTCCGAGCCAATAGTCTCCAAAACGAGGGGGGCACATGTTATACTATTATAATACCTGGTGGGAATGCATACAGACAGTAGTTATACTAGTTGGTATTGGTACATACTGCAGGTAGGTGGCTTTGATAATGATAACATACCTGGTACATACATGGCGTCAAGATACTTCTAAAGACGCTTCTCTCTGCGGTTGCACTCCCCCCGTTATCAGCAATCAGCTTGGAAAATTGTCCGAGGAGGGGGGTGCGTTATCTTGACAATCTTGTGTGTTTCCAGGCACCAGATATGTATAGTATGGGCGATGTCAGTCATTTGATAGGAATTTGCGTAGTATAGGCCATGCCTGTGGAGTGAGATTCGAGAGGATACTATATAGGCAGACACAGACATACGGACAGACAGACAGATCGACCGACGGGGAGACAGACACCAAAAAGATAATCCGTTTCAGATATCCCAGTTGACACCGGATAATATTACCTTGCCAGTACCAGGTATCATGCCATCATCACCATCATCGACCATGAGGGACACCGGAGACATATGGGCTACTGGTCCCAGCTACGTAGTACGAATAATACAGAAAAACACCGCGTGTTGGTAATACGGGGATCCATAGTTAACGAGACCAAATTTTGTTGGGAAAATAGTTGAATATATAGGTTTTTATGTATACCATAGGTCCTATTAACTATGGACCCCCGTAATAATACTCTCCTGAGTTACACGGTGGCTGCGATCCTACCAACAACATAAGGGAGGATTGATGGCGAGAGATAGGGGGAGGGGGGGTGAGGTACAGTAGTAGCAGGTGCAAGTACGCGAACAAATCAATTTAATGGAGTTGGAGTTTGGTGAAACATTTCGTTTAAAGCGTGTGCAAGAGGACGTGGAGTAAGCAGCGGACGTGGACGCTAAATACACGCATCACGCGTCAGAGATGGTGGGGATGCTCACCATGCGAAACGAAGCAACCAGTATATTACATTAATGCTTTGGAAAGCTGCCAGATTTGGTGGTGCCGGTTGGGCATCGGCAACATGCGACATACCTGGTACGCATGTACTGTACGTACATCCGCCAACTTCCGACACTGTGGTCGGAAACAAAGCTCGCAAAACAAGTACCAGGTACCTGGTAATACTATTCCATCCCTGCCATTCACGTAAAAAAACGCAACGCAACACTCGAGTCAACCCTTTGACAGCTGCAAAACATATCCTACACTATTTCCAAGTTATTCATCGCCAAACACGAGGGTGCACTTCAAAAGGGTCAACAAGCACAGATTCCTCGCACAAGAGTCGAGTCGTAGACTACAAAATTCTACATACTACGCGACGGCGCAGACACAAAAAAAAACGCAGGGCGACAACGCCCGCTGCCGTGTCTCGAGCCTCGACAACAAGCAGCGCATGAACCGCAATACCACGGATAGCAAAAATACAAGCCACCTTTGTCAAGAGTCCGCCCACCTGACTAACCCACCGACACGCTGCTTCCGGCAACCACAGCGTCTATATACCTGACATAACGCCGATCACGTGCAGTCTCTCATGGGCGAGTCCGGGGGGTGGGATGTACTCATTGTCATGCATGGACGTAGTCGTATGATCACAGACCCGCGCATCCCTACAATGTCGGGGTGGAGCACGTCGGGTTTTCACCGACCAGCCCGGGGGGGGGGGGGGGGCGGGGGAGGTGCGAATACCGCGCGCCGTACCGGAACGCGCCATCACTCGCGTCCGATTCTGGCGACGCGGGCTGGTAGCCGCGGCCGAAAACGTCAACCCGCGGGAACAATAGCTCGCGAACCGAGCGACGCAGACCGCGCGACGCAGTGCACGTACCAGTAAGTGTACCGCCGTAGCCATCGCAAATAATTTCTTGCCGGTCTTGCCTCCTCCTGCGCCTCCTCTTCCCTCCCTCCCCAACTGCGGCAAAAACATAACAACTGCAGCAGGAGCACGCCACACAGGCAACCCACGCCGCCGCACCCCACACGAGCCATACACTCTACAGTAGACGGACCCCCTTTTTTCTTGACCACGCGCTCGGTGACCTCGGGGCTATTGGTTTTAGCACGGCCCAGGACGCGTTTCTCTCTCGAGTCATTGAACGGCCCAAACTGTCCCGAAACGAGAACACGCTCCAAGCGTTTCCAATTTCTACCACTGCTGTCACTGCCGCCGCCACCGCCGCCGTCTACTACTGTTGCTGTTTCCGTGAGTGGCCGTCTTTCCCACCCCTCCGAAAACAAAATGACTATGCTGCGTCCACTGCTACATAGCAGAGCCAGAGGAGACCACCACCCTCCAAGCGTGCCAAATTGTTTCCACCATTGCAGCGTCCCCCCCCCCCCCCTCAAGTCGCAAATCGGCGTCCAATCAAAAACTCCGACCTCAAAAATGGACCAATCACAAAACTGCGGGCTCGAAATGTCTTCCTCTCTGGGTTAGACAGAGCGAGCTAGGCCTTCAGCAACAGTCAGAGTCCAGCTAGCCGTTCAGCAACAGTCAGAGGCTAGGTAGACGTTGAGCAGCAGTCAGAGGTTACAGTATCACACGTGTGATAATACAACACACCCCCTCGAAAGATTTTCCAAGCTGACTTCCTCGGCAACGGGGAGGGCGCAAACGCCGAGCGATGCGCCTATGGACCGATGTCGGCGAGATCGTTCCAACGCCGCCACTTCGGTTGTGTGTGCTCCTTCCCTAATTTCGGAGAAACTTGTCTCTGAAATCGGTCCCATGGGGGGTGCTAGCATATCACCCGTGTGATATACTTCATCACCCGTGTGATATACTGTAGCTAGCCCGTCACCATCAACTGAAGACAGCTATGAATAGCTCTTCAGTCACAAGTCAAAGGGAAGCTAGCCATTCACTAAAAGCAGAGGCTAGCCATCGCCCTTCAGCAGCAGGCAGGGGCTACCTAGCCGTTCGGTAACAACGTTGTCAAGCTCGCCCAGACATAGCAACATCAACAGCCAGAAGCTAGCTCAACGGCTTCAGCAAAAAGTCAAAGACCAGGTAGCCTTTCAATGGAAGCTAGTCCCCCAGCACACAGAAGAGGCTACCACCGGAGCTACATAGCCCTGTAGCAACGGCCGAAGAACACTACAGTATAGCCCTTCAGCCTCAGGCAAAGGCTAGCCATAACAACAGCAGTAGCAACAGTCGTAGAGGCGAGTAACAGATTTAGTCCTGCAGCAGTCGAACAGTGATCGTCACTTTAGCCTCGGACGGTCTGAATACCACCCTGGCGGTAGTGTGGTCCACTCCGTCGTTAAAGAGTTCCTGTTCGGCGTCCGGAGCCCGGCCGCGGTAATGACGACGGCAATACCCACATATGCCGATACACAGGCAGAAGCAGCAACAACAGCAGCAGCAGCAGCAAAAACGAAGGCAGCATTAAAAGCAAAAACAGCAGCAAAGGCAAACGCACCAGCAAAAGCCGCCGCCGCAGCAGCAGCAGCAAAAGTAGCAACACAGGCAACAGCAGCAAAAGCAAGAAAGAGCAAACGTAGAAAGCACAAGCAAAAGTAGCAGCAGCAGCAGCAGCGGGCATTAGGGTAATGAGAAAAGCAAGAATACACCACACGTTCTTTGGAAACGCCTTCGGAAAAGCGTCTTCGAGTACAGTAGTCGTGTTTCTATACATGTTGTATCGTTCGCTGCACCTCTCGAGCCATGCTACGGTATGGAAATTACCAGGTACCTTAAGAGAGCTTTGACGTCGCACAGCAGGGGTGCGATCGTTTTCCAGCGCTCGTTTTCTCTTGACAACGGTGAGGGTGCTAAAGTCGAGCAAAATCTATAATCGGAAAGATCTGGTCGACATCCTTCCGGAAATATAGTGTTCGACTTTATATATTACGGAGGGCCATAGTAAATAGGACCTACGGTACACACAAAAACCTACATATTTACCCGTGTTTACTAACAACATTTGGTCCTATTTACTACAACTACAGTATGGCCCCCGTAATAGCACCCTTGCCGTTGTCAAGAGAAGACGAGCGCCGAACGACGAGCGCACCCGCACCCACTGCTGTGCGGACTCAACGCTCTCTACGGTATACCTCATGCCCTTCATGCTCTTGGCCTCGATTTTTTCCGACTGGCGATGGGCTCCTTAAGGGGATGGAGGAACCCAGCATCTTCCCCAAAATTCAATTTTGCGTTGAACAATGCTACGATTCGTTTTTTGTATCTGCAGGAGCTGATGGAACTGTCCCACAGGTTGGACAGATCATGATCAATCGATCTATCTACGGTAGATCACCTACATCCTATATATAACCTGCCGTTATGAGCTGTTGTACAGGACCTGTACAGTACAGATCCAACCCATCTTAAACATATATTAGCCCATGAAGATTATGCACACGGCTCCTGCCTGGCAAAATGAGCTAGATCATACTGGTACAGTTTAGCAAGTATTATCTTCCTTGGAACATCTAGATCATCAAGTGGGGATCGGTGATTTCATCTGTCTGATCTGTGCGTTGTTCACCGAGTTGCGCTCTCAGTTTCCATCAAACTATGTATTTTTGGGCGAGGCAAACTCGCTCAGCTCCCCATGTTGCAAACATGAGAAACGGAAGAAGGCGTGAGTTTGATAATAGTTGAGGTTAATTTTTGTACTAAAAATAGAGAGGGTGATCCGTTATTAATATGTTTTTTGCAGGAGAAGCAAACACAACTAGAGTACGAGAGTCACAGAAGGAGAGGAACGTCAGCGGGACTTTCCTCGACACGGCCGATAGCACCGTTAATAGTTCACACCTCGGGCAACGTAATAATTAACGTTCTACATCAAAACCGGATTTCGTTTTTTTCAACAGAACGTTCTACCAGGTACCATGTTACCTATTTTCTAGATATTGTGGTAATATACCTAGTGTTAGTACGTTAAGATATTGGCGGGCGATTGCGTAACACCATCAATGTCATCGTGTTAGCCGGGTTCTGTATTGGCAACAGTATAGTGTTACTTTGTTATACAGTGTCTGTGGCTCATTGCGAGTAACGCCAAGTTAGGACGTCAGCCGAGTTGCAAATTGCGTCGTAGCACAAGTTTAGGTAAATAACGTACATGATCGACAAAACACTAGCATTATGTTAATGTGCTATCTCGTACGTATGCAAACTACTTAGCAACACAAGTTATCAGACTACGTACATCTCCAATCGAACATCAATATTTTACTGCTGTGTTAGCTCGTACGTGCGAGTATGCAGATCAAGTTGTAATACGTTATAGATGGATCACGCACTGGCGCTGTAGATGGATAACGTAGTGGCGGGGTTTCCTTAAAAAAAAAAGTTTTTTTTCGCGGGGGATCTCCTGCGTATCCCCTGTTGAAGGGTTTCAAAAACATGAAGGCGTTTTTTGTACCGGAGATGCTATGTTATCCTCCCCCCGGGGGTATTTTGTAGGTGTCCCCGCATGCGAGAGGGTCCATTGAAATCCAGTAAATAGCGGGCACTACGCTACTGCGTGCCCCCGTTTGAGAGTAACACTATGAATAGGAACACAAGTTGTGTACCCAAGAGACAAAAACGGTAACATAGCAACATCATGTTGCGGCAATGACAGACCCAATCGTCGCGTATTACGGGGACCATAGTAAATAGGACCTACGGTACACACATCAACCTATATATTTACCTATTTTTACTAACAAAACGAGGTCCTATTTACTACGGTCCCCCGTAATAGTGTTGCGTCCAGTTGTCAGTTACGGCACCGTGATACCATAACGTTAGTCAGATTTTTTAAAGCGAGTAGCATCCTGACACAATGCTACACACCCCTCGGCATTCAAGCAACATTGTATTACGGGGGGCCATAGTAAATAGGACCTACGGCACACACACACAAAAACCTATATTTTTACCTATTTTTACCAACGATATTAGGTCCTATTTGCTACGGTCCCCCGTAATATCAAAAACATGTTGCATGGCGACCACCTCCAAAGGCAGCTTACGACCTAAATTGCGTCATTTGATACGTTATCCGCGACCCTGAGGAAGAATACGGGGGCTCAAATAACGTTCGAGTAACATACTACCAGGTATTAATACTTTGTTTTACTGTAGTGTTATGGAAAGCACGATCATCGCTATTAAGGGTACGTTAGGGTGTTATGCCTAGCATCACCCTGAGCCCTTACACAAATGCTACGGTGTTACGCCTAGAGCCACCAACATGGTACATTACAACATTACGTTAGCAAGTTAGCGAATCGGCGGATTGTGATCTGTTCAATTTAGCCTGATAACGTACGAGGCCGGACAAAATCCTCACATTGTATTACGATGTTAGCACACGTACCGGTCACGGCGAAGTATCACCATGTTATCGTGCCAGAGTCGGCCAGATAGAGGAGCAACATAACGTTAACGCGTCGCAACGCTCGCTGATACGCGTTCGACACCATGTTACCGCGTTACGCCATTGCTCCTCCAGTGCTAACAATATCCTAGGACGTGGGTAGGCCGCTGTGTTAGGCCCCCATAACCTAGATATGTGTTATCCGAGTGTCACGTTATCCGAGTTGCGCAGGTATTTAACGAACAGCAATAATAAGAACCTACACTACTCATCTAGCCACGTCTATGGACACCGGGTTTTCGTTCGATGCTGTTTTTTTAACGCAATTTTTCTTTTTTCTTGGGGGGCGGGGGGGCGGTACCTCTCGATTCGACAACATAATGATTACTGTTTGTTAGCGCAAAACGATGCGATTCATGTTTTCGTTTCGTGTGTTTTACTCTGTGTTTACGTCTGCTCGAACTACTACTACTACTACTACGCCCTTCCACAATGCCAACTGGCGGCGGCCACTGTTGAGATCTCGGGCTCTCACGTCAACGAGCGGGCGGCGCCAGCCGACAAAACCTTGTATGCGTATACTTTCGTAACAGTTGCACAGTTTGGCGACGTGAGAACAAAACACACATGATACAAGTTTATTCATATTCACACCTCGAACCCGACCCGCCGGAAAAGTAGACAGTCGGTGTAGAAGAGGGCGAAACTGTTGGTTCTCACGCCAACACGGGCCATCCTCGGGTCGGCCAAAAAGACGTCCTGCAACGGGCACATACACGTAATATGATACATACCATAGCAGTTGTCAAAAGTGGGTTTTGGTAGGGTGCGTGCATGCGATGTACTAACGGGTGCCCGCGGAACCTACCCGGGTGACCTACCCGGGTAAAACCTACGTACCAACGGGTATATATTACCTATACTGTATACTGTCGCTCCCCGATATCATACCCATAGAAAAGTTCAGATGTTTGCGAAGAACTTGGTCGGGTTAGAGTTTCTTATTTTTCCTAAAAAAACAATAGCAATCCGAACCCACGAAAAACCCACTGTGGGAAAAAGTGACCAAAATGACTTTTTTTACCGCTTGGGGTGGGTAACTGCACGGGTTGGTTACGCGACGCAGCAACTTCTGATTGGCTAGCGCCTTCGGATTCACGTGTTTAACCAATCAGCTCCTCATGTTTGTCGGTTTCAAGCAAAAAATTCAACCCAATCGAATTCTTCGCAATCACCCTACCAGGTGACACGTAATACGTTAACTGCGATTGTGGATAAATAGTACCAGGTACCACAGGTAGTCGAGCAGCGTTCACTATGGAGCAGTGGTCTCTCTATAGTGCTGGTCCCTGTATGTATGCGGCAGCCAACAATACCGGCACTATTATAGCAGCAACCGGCACTAACTACTCCCTCCGCACACCGCCACACTGGCTACTGTAAACCCATCTGCGCCAAGCGATTCCACAGGCATTACTATAGCGGACACCCGGCACTACTCAACCGGCACCTGCAGCGCCAAATATCCACCTGGTACATACTTACCAGGGTTTCCATCCGGGTTGTTCATACTTCGAAGTATTTCTACCCCCAACCCCTAAAACACCCGAAAAAAACGCCTCGTCGCTGATCATGTCGACTGCACTCCAACCAGATCCTATTCCAAAGCCCAGCACGACACCACGTATGCAACATCAATAGCAACAGCAACATCAACAGCAACAGCAACAGCATGTTACGCATCCGCGAAATCAATGTCTGTCTGGTCGGTGAAAACCCGACGTGCTCCGTCCCGGCATTGTAGAGGTGCGAGAGTTTAAGGTCATACGACTGCGGCCATGCATGACAATGAGTACACCCCCCCCCCCCCCTCTGATACGAGTAGGAACGGTTCCGTCTCGAGAGGGATGCGTGTTCAATGGTCAAATGACTAAGGCAAGCAACAAATGGGTACGCCCCCCCTCCCGCCCAGCCTCTTCTCGAAATCTCGAACTCCAGCACAAATCCACATCACCTGCACGGTCATCACAAGCTCGCGCGGGCCCTCGGTCGGGACACTTATTTTTATTACGCACGGGAGATCGATCCAATGGAAACGCTTGTTCCGCCCCAAGCTTTTCCCCGGGCAACATCTCCCCCTCCCCCTCCCCCGTCCCCTCTGCCCCCCCCTCCTCCTCTTCCTCTTCCATGCCTCCCCATTGGTCTCGAGGTGAGCACGGCTCGAAGTCGTCATCAATAATCGCCAACTGTTTTCGGCTTAAGTAGGCCAAATGCTCGGCCTCCGCAGCGGCTTCAGGCGGGTAGTTGCCGTATCTCTTGAGCGGTGCTGAATGTCGTGCGCGGATCGGATCATAAGTTGGATATACATGCGCAGGGGAACGGGGGGGGGGGGGGGGGGGGGGGGGGGGGGGGGGGGGGGGGGGGGGGGGGGGGGGGGGGGGGGGGGGGGGGGGGGGGGGGGGGGGGGGGGGGGCGTACTCATTTGTTGCTTGCCTTAGTCATTTGACCATTGACTACGCATCCCTTTCGAGACGGAGCACCGCTAGTACTCCTAATAGAGACGCCTCCAACAATTGGGCGCTCATTACGTTGTTTCCATATACTACATAGAAACTTTCTGCTGATCTTATCCCCTTCCTGTTTGGTCGCCTGTGGCCACCATCTATCTCCTAGGACAGCGATCGTTTTCTCGCTGCTATCTATTAATAGTGTATCAAAGTCCTCCTCCTCCATGTCACATTCGTCTATTTCCCTCATCTCTTCCGACACATCCCGTTCCTCCTATGCACATTTGAGGGGGGGGGGGGTGAGGGGGGGAGTGGGGGGGGGGGGGGGGGCGTACTCCTTTGTTGCTTGCCTTAGTCATTTGACCATTGACCACGCATCCCTTTCGAGACGGAGTAGTGGGGGCGGGGGGGGGGAGGAAAGGGGGGGGGGGGGGGGGGGGGGGGGGGGGGGGGGGAGTGGAGGGGGAGGAGGGGAGGAGAGGGGGGGACTCGTGGGGGGTAAGGGGGGGGGGGGAGGGGGGGGAGGGAACGGGAGTGATGAAGCTGGGCCAAGTCGAAGGAAACAATAACCCCTACTTTTTGTACTCTTTGTATACCATACTGAGTTTACACCAGGTACCATGTAAAATGAAACGAAAAACAGTGATGCATACACACGAGTACGTGTACACGGCAAACATATGAAGTGGCACTAGCTTACTCGACTCTATACTTTACCCAGCGGCTCCTTCCTGTTACGAGTGATGACGGAAAAAACTCTACTATTAACGGCCCCCGTAGGCCTTGACGACTGCACTCCCGTTTTGAGGACAAATTACTTGAAATTAGAGGTAAATATTTGTTTCTGTACAGTGCAGTTCTAAAGGAGTTAGGACGTGTCGCGTAACTGCTGTACCATAGTACTCTAGTCATACTACAGTAGTTTTAGTGGGCGGGGTGGTCAGTCAAGCGGTCAAAACAGGGCTGCTTTGGCCTTAATATACTAGTCTTAATGTACAGGACGGTCAGGAGCGATCAGTCAAGGGGTCAAACCAGGCCTAGTTCGGCCTCAATCTACTAGGTTTAATGCAGGGGACGGTCATGGCCGGTCAGTCAAGGGGTCAAACCAGGGCTAGTTTGGCCTCCACATACTAATTTCAGTGTAGGGGTGGTCAGGGGTAATCAGTCAAGGGGTCGAATCATGCCTATTTGACCTTAATATACTAGTCTTGAGAGTAGAGGATGGTCACGGACGGTCAGTCAAGGTGTCAAAATAAGGCTACTTTGGCCTTGCCATACGGCAGTAGTCTCAGTGTAGAGGACGGTGAGGGGGGGCGGTCAGTCAAGAGGTCAAACCAAGCATCTTATCGCCTGAATGTAGTATTATTTTAGTGCAGGGGGTGGTCAGGGCCCGCCAATCAAAAGGTCAAAGCAGGCCTGTTTTGGCCTAAAAATATACCAGGTACTAGTTTTAGTGCAGGGGGAGGGCAGGGACGGTCAGTCAAGGGGCCAAACGAGGCCTGTTTGGGCCACATGATATACTAGCTTTAGTGTAGAGGACCAACAGGAGCGGTCAGTCAAGAGGTCAAACCAGGCCGATTTTGGTCTTGATACAAGTATACTACAGTAATTTTAGTTTAGAGGGTGGTCAGGGGCGATCAGGTCAATCAATGGATCAAATCGCGAGTCTTTAGTCCTAGCATGTTTCCCAGTGAAAATACCATCCAACTATTGTCCGTTTATACAAGGATAAGTTTACACGTAGATAATTAATCTCAAGTGTCCCTATATGTCGGGACGGAGTGGTACACATTTATGCTTCACACAGCGCCGAAAGCTAGAGACCCCTTTCGAGATGGCTAAATTGACCGGCAGACGGACCGACCGAACTTACCGACCGACCGGAGTCCACCAGAAGCACGTAGGTTGACGACAGATACAACTATCCTGCCGGGCGAATTCCTGGCGAGAGCCTCGTACGAGCAGCCTACCAGCAGTGTAGTATTAATACGTAGTACCCTGAAACACTATCACACGTGGTTTGATATACCTGGTAATAGGTTAGCACACCCCCCCTCCGGCGAACTTGAAGGTTATTGGTTCTCTTGACAACTGCGAGAGTAATGACTTTTCCGCCCAGCGACGTGTCTTCGGGAACATTTTCGACCACGAGAAATTTCCAAGTCCACCACTTTCGTTCGTTGTGTGTGCCCCTCCCCCCCCGTTAACCCCCTTTGGCATTAACCCCGAAAATAGTTGCCCAAAACAATGGTTGGTAACATTTCATTTGGTGATATCAACCATCTAGGAGCAGCGTCAGCGCCCGGCAACACAAATAGTACGGGTGTATGGGATCATGTTCCGTCCGTGCCGTACGACTCCTTGCATCAACCATTGTAGCTCGGGACACAAGTTTGTACCGCCATCGCCCGTTCACACAGCAGTGGCCGTTGCTGTTGCTGTAACCGTTTTGTTCTCTCCTCTCGAGCCTCAGGAGGGTTAAGGTACACCATGGTACAAACTATTTCGGATAAAATCGGCCCTGATATTTGTCCCAGGGGTGTGTCTTATCTCTTCCATCCCTGATATACTTTATATGTGTCGTCCCCAAATTCCAAAAACCAGCCCCCCCCCCCACACCCCCACACCTTTTCCTCCCTGTAACACAACAAGTCATGACATATGAAATCATTATTGCCCTAATTTTTACCTGGATGAGCGAACGCTATTCATACCAACGCACACAACTTGACGACAGTTACAAACATCCAGCTACGCGACATATATGTACTACCTGTGTGTCGTCTGCGGCCCAAGAGAAAATTAGACTACGAACCAGCCCACCCCCCCCTCCCCATCCGCTTGGTGCAAGCAATGTCTGCCTGGTCGGTGAAACCCCGAGGTGCTCCGCCCCGGCATTGTAGGGATGCGAGGGTCTACGGTCATACGACTACAGCCATGCATGATAATGAGTACACCCCCCCCGTCCCCCTGTCTAGCGAAAAAAAAATTCCGCGACGGTTCAGATTTTTTTTTTTTTCCGGGCGCCCTTGCGAACAATGAGTATTTTTCTCGGAAGAATCTCTGGTCGAGAGAACCTTCCGAGAATATGACCTTCAACTTCATGATGGCACCCTTTTACCGCTGTTAACAGAAAACGAGCGCTGAACAACGATCGCATCCCTGGGCGAACTCAGCGACATTGCTCCTTACTGTACGCCCCCCCCCCCCCCCCCCCCCCTCCCCATCCCCTTGTGCTTCCCGAACCCAACAGTGAATTAACAGTTTCGGGGGACCATGGTAATCAGGACCCATCATATGCACAAAAACCTACATATTCCAGGAAATTTACTAGACATGTTTGGTCTTGATTACTATGTCCCCCCGTAATAATAGGTGTTTTGTTGAAAAACTAGGACCGTTTAGACTGAAAAAAAAAAATCGATACCAGGTATATAGGATGATGACCCATGATTTGGAAGCTCAAGAGCTTTGAAAGTCGATTTTGTGTGCTACTACTACTGCTGCAGGTTTCGAGCCGAAACCGACCTACCGTAGTCCGATGAGAGCCACCTCTCGACGCGCTGTTTGCTGGAGGTGCCTCACCTTGGCTCGCCCCTCCCGACTCTGCCGGTGGCGGCCTCGTCCGGCTCGCACGGAGTCCCGGGGGCGAGTGCTAAAATCTTATTTTTTTTACTGTTTCAATGTCAAGTGTCTACTCATGCATATATAATAGAAAGGCATCAGTTTTATATATATATATATGTATATTACTTTGTACCAAATGGACTTTTTTTTCCGGAATACTTTACTTTTCTCGTTTGGCCGCGGGTCTTCGCTCGCACTCTAGGCTGCGTGGCACACAGGGAGGGAGCCCGCGTGTACACCACGAGAATTCTGGCAAATAACTACGGGGAGTCATTCCGACCTGCTAGAGCCAAGCAGGACAATGGAGACCCCACAAATAGTAAGGTTTTTGTCTGCTGCTGGCTGCTGCTGTATCATGTCTGATCACACCGTCCCTTGAGCTCTCTACAGAGGCACCCACGGCACAGCAACAGTCGTTCATCAAGCTCTCCCTTTTGTGGCGGCCACGGATAGCGCATTTTTTGTGTGTGTGGGCCGGGATTCCTGTCGACCCAGGAAGTAGGAACGGACACATACATAATCTCGAGAAAGGTGCAACTAGTTGGATGCTGCGCAGGGGCAGGACGACGATTCGTACGAACTTCTTCCGTATTTCCAAAGCAACGCCCAGCCACGGTGCGCCCTACAACAGCAGCAGCAGTGTTCGTGTAGTATGTGTGTGCAGTGTTCACCAGGTATAGGTCGAACAACCGAGTGATCGTGGTCTCGTGTTCTTTTTTTTTCGGCGCAATAGGATGGGGAAACCTACCCGGTAGTGGCGAGCAGTCAACAATAATGCAATCCCGCACGAGCACGAGAATTTCCTCTGCTGAATTTTCTCTGCGTTGAACATCTCAATAGTTTTGAAATTGCCCGTTTTTATTATCAACCTCACTCAGCAGATACAGCAGCAGCAGATACAGCAGCAGCAGATACAGCAGCAGATACAGCAGCAGCAGATACAGCGGCAGCAGATACAGCAGCAGCAATACACGTCTGTCGAGCTGTCGAGCGTCATACATGTTTCACCTGTGAGCCCTTTGACGTACACCACACACCTCACACCGAGCACGTACGTGAACACGAAACTGGCTCACTCGGTCCGTCTACCTCTGCATACTGCTTCTACCTGGCCAATAGGAGCAGTAGTAGTAGGTAGATGCCCTCAACCGTATATAATACGTACCCTATTTTACAAAAGCATCAGTATAGTCGTAGAAGCATAGTATCAGGTAGTTTGTGGCGTGCATGTGTGCTTCTACCTCTACTACAGCAGTGCATCTATCTGCGTGGTAGTTGTAGGGGGTGTACATCAACAGTAACAGTATATTACGGGGGTCCATAGTTAATAGGACCTATGGTATACATAAAAACCTACATATTTACCTGTTTTAAATAACAATATTTGGTCCTATTTACTATGGTCCCCCGTAATAGTAGTCATTTCCCCAACTCATGGTACCGCTTGCATGCTACGTCGCCGTTGTATCGAAGTTTTAGTATTATAGGAACAACAGTAGTAGGTATCGTAGTGTAATATTTACGCATGCTGCTTCTACCTGTACTGCATCTACGTATTACTGGTGGTGTACTGGTGGTGTATATATAATAGTAACAGTATTACATACAGCAGTCATGCCCCAATCCATGGTACTGTGTGGTTATTTGACCTCTCTGGGGTTGTCTGTATATTGTATGAGCGTTTGGTCAGTAGTGGTGTCTTAGTAGTAGTAGTAGTAGTAGTAGTGTACCAGGCAGTATTTTGTAGAGCGTATGCTGCTTCTACCTGTACTACATCTGCGTAGTTGTAGTGATAGTGCTGTATAGTGACGGTATATATAGTAGTCAACCCATGCTACCGCGTGCATGTACTAGTGTAGTATCCACCACAGAAAGAGTAGTACTTACAGTAGTTCCTGCCGACTACTACTGTATTAACATTACTATTTCCTTCGAGCAACACGCTAACCCGTGGCTCCCGTTTCCGCCAAGAACAGCTATTATACGGGTGTTACCTGTGACTCCCTTTTCGCCTTGCGACGCCCCCGGGATTTCACGCTACCCACAGCCCGAAGGGGAATCTTGTACCTGGTACAAAATATCCTTGTATTGTGGATAAGAGTGGAATTAATGTCTATACCAGGTATATCATTATCGATACTATTACATTGTAAGTCTCACCCAGCATCTCCTTCCTGATAGGGCTGCAGCTAGCCGGTACGGTGTGGTGAGCGGGAGTTTTCGTCAAAGTCCCCCCAGCAGTCCTCACCGCCCTTCTCAACGCGTCCGGGCGTGAGTCTGTCGTGGTGATCGATTAAGTTATACACCACCGTACCGCAGTATCAAGGCGACATTAGGCGGCGGGAAGAGGGGGGGAGAGCGGGCGGGAGGGAGGGAGGTCTACTCATGTCATGTATGGCCGTAGTCGTATGATCATAGCGAGGGGCGGGAGCGGCGGACTCATTTGTTGCTTGCCTTACAGTAGTCATTTGACCGTTGACCACGCGTCCCTTTCGAGACGGAGAACCGTTCCTACTCCTAACAGAGGTACCTCCAACACTTGAGCACTCAGTACGCTGTTTCCATGTATTACATACTGTAGAAACGTTATGCCAACCTTACCCCCTCCCTGTTTCGCCGCCTGTGGCCACCATCTATCTCCCAGGATATCGATTGTTTTCCCTCTTCTATGTAGTGTACCAAACTCCACCATGTCGCATTCTTCTATTTTCTCCCATCTTCTCTAGCACATCCCGTTCCTCCCTTTGCACATTTCACATTATCCCACTTATGTGATTTCTAATCTCTCATGCTCTGCCACACGGACACATCTGTACATATGCCTCCTCCTCCTCTGCGCTACTGGTATACCTCTTTCTTATTCCTGGCAGGTCCGGGCCCCCTGCACAAAATCGCAGTTTCAGCGTTTTCGCCAAGTCCTCTGGGCCGTGCAAAAATACGTTTTCACTCCTATCTCTTCTCTTGACCCTCCGTATACCTCTCAGGTGTTTTTTTTTCTAAAAATCATATTTCACCCTATTTCTTGGCGCTACTCTTTCCCTTCTTCCTGTCCTTCGTTTTATTTCTGTCTTGTATAAACGCCCCCTTCTCAGGGATAGGGTGGTATAACCACCACCTGCTGGTTCCAACAACAGCTTAAGATCAGCCCTTAACCGTTAACATACTTGGTGTACCTGGAATAACCGGACTCGAGGAAAAGGGGGTCATGCCAGGCTGCTGCCCCTGCACTATCGTCATGAACGTGTTTGCCCTGACAGCCTTCTCCAGTGTTGTCATCGGCAGCACAGCACAGGACGGGCGAGGCGTGTATCGCCCAAGGGAAGAACGGGGAAGGGGGGGGGGTGTACTCGATAAGAGAGATGTACTCGATCTCATGCATGGCCGTAGTCGTATGACCATAGACCCTCGCATCCCTACAATGCCGGGACGGAGCATGTCGGGTTTTCACCGACCAGGCAGACATTGCTTGCACCAAGCGCGAAGCGCCGTGAGGTGTCCGGCGAGTCGCATGAAGGGTGAGCTGCATCCTACTAAGAACCGCTTGTGAGGCGGACTTTCTTGCATATGGATGACAGCTTCTATGAGTTAGTTTAATTTCCGGTGTAGCCACTTCCAGAGACAGCAATGGGAGTACTATGTAACTGCCTCTTGGGTGCCTTACCTTGAACACTACGTGATACGATCAATTCCCTTGTGCAGAGTAAAGGTTCTTTACTTCGCACAAATGATCTGACTAGACGACCAGCTGCGGGCGGCCGCCAAAAAAGAAGAAAAAAAAAAAAAAAAAAACGGTACCCTGGATGTCTAGCTCACGTAGTGAGCGGCATGTTTTACAGTGTCGTTGCCAACCGACGCCAACCCAGCCCATATATAATATATAGGGGGGGGGGGGGTAACACGTGAGGCACCTCAGGCCGCGGGGGGGGGGGGGGGGGTAGTCATGTCATGCATGGCCGTAGCCCTATGACCATAAACCCTCGCATCCCTACCAAGCCGGGACGAAGCACGTCGGGTTTTTACCGACCAGGCAGACATTGTTTGCGGGGGGGGGTGGGGGGGAGGACGGGGTGTATTCATTCGTTGATTACCGTAGTAATTTGACCATTGACCGCGTTTATTCCGAGCCGGAGCACCGTTTCCATTCCTAAAAGAGACGCCTCCAATTTCTGGACAACACGAACGGGCCATCTACGTACTACATTATCTTATTTACGCTTGGCTTATCCCCCTCCTGTTTAGCCGCCAGGGACGGGCGGGGGGGGGAGGGGGGGAGGCGTACTCATTGGTTGCTTGCCATAGTCATTTGACCATTGCCCACCCATCCCTTTCGAGATGGAGCACAGTTTCTACTCCTAGTAGAGGCCTCCAACAGTTGGGCGCTCAATACGTTGTTTCCATCTACTACATAATAAACTTTTTGCTACAGAATATTATCCCCTTCCCGTCTCGCCGCCTGTGGCCACCATCTATCTCTTAGGATAGCGATCGTTTTCTCGCTACTATCAATACATCTATTAATAGTAGGGGGGGGGGATGCTACGCCAGGCGTTCCAGGAGGGGAGGGGGCGTACTCATTTGGGGTGGGGGGAGTGTGGCGGGGAGTTACTCATGTCATCAATGGCCGTAGCGTCATGGACATGCACCCTCGCGCACACGCCATGCCGGGACGGGACGGGGGGCAAAAATGGGAGGCACGGTAGAAACAGGGGAGAGTACTCTGTGAAGCGCACTAGGAGGAGGAGGGGAGGGGGGGGTGTTTGTGTGGCAGATGAGGCACGCGAGGAGGGGCGGTGGTGTACGAGGCGCCCCAAGGGGGGGAAGGGGTACAGATCTGCCGCTTGCCTGAGTCATTTGGCCATTGACCATAAATCTCGTTCGAAACGGGGGGGGGGGGTGGGGCCTAATCGTTCATTGCTCGCCTTATTCATTCTGACCATTCACCATGCATCCCTTTCGAGACGGAGCATCGTTCCTACTCCGAATAGAGACGGGGTAATATTTGAGGCGCCCAAGGACAAGCGGGGGGGGGGGTAGAATATAATGTGAGGCACAGCAAACCACAACGCCGAACAGCACAGCACCGCGCTGCGTCGCACAACACAACACCGCAGAGAACAGCACATCACAGAATAGCAAGCCGCCGCATACTACAGCGCAGCACCGCACCGCACCGCAACGTACAGCGCAGAACAACACCGCACCGCCCAGCCCAGCCCAGCCCCCACCACAACGCAGCACCCTGCGCAGCATAACACAACACAACCCAGCACAGTACCGTACATCACGGCATAACACAACACAGCACAACACAACGAACACAATACAAACACAAAACCAACCAACCCAACCCAACGCAACAAAACGAAACGCAACAAAACGCAAACGCAAGCCAAGCCAGAAGCCAGGACAGCACAGTACCTGTTGCCCTTCGCCAACATAAACGCAGCTGTCGAAGTGCAGCTCCGACTCCGCCGCGACCCCCAACGTGTAAGTCCCGACGACGCACTGCAGCACCAAGGACATGTGCTCAAAACCTGCACACGTCGAACGGATCAGATGGATCATCTACAGATAGATCATCTACAGATACATCATCTACAGATACATCATCTACAGATACATCATCTACAGATAGATCATGTAGATCCTAACCTGCCGGTATGACATGCTGTGCAGGCTCTGTATGGTATACGTATCCAACCCAAGAAAACATGTCCTAGATCATGCAGATTGCACAGCTCCCACCCGGCAACATGAGCTACATCGTACAGATCGTACAGATCATACAGATCATACAGATCAGGAATAGATGATCCATCTATCTTCCCTGAAAGATCTAGAAATTCATCAAGTATGAATCGATGACATGTTCGAGGTGTGAACAGCTATAAGACACACCACCACCACGCGCCGCGCACATCTAATATCGCAAATGAACGAAGCGCGCCTACAACGCTAGACAAAAAAAAATGCAACGCGCCGAAGTATCGATGTAAATACCGGAAACGAACGCAGAGGGTCCATGCACTGGGCGAGGGAGGAAAAACAGCGTGCACACGTCGATATACTGGAACTGAACGCGGCGCGTCGACGCAATGGAAACGAACACGGCGAGCCGATGAACCTGGAAACAAACACAGCGAGTCGATGAACTGGAAACGAACGCAGCGCGCTGATGTACTGGAAACGAACGCCGCGCGCCGATTTACAAACACCGCGTGCAGATGTACTGGGGAAAAAAAAAACGCAGCGGGCCGGTGTACTGATTAGCTTGGGGTTCGAAATTCATGTAAATTTCAACCATCGTTTTGAAGCTGGGCCAAGGCTTATACTACTGTAAGTATACTATACGCATCCCTCGAAGAAAAAGGAAGACACCAAGAAAAGTTCACCTTCCCGTGAGGATGCCGTGAACATCATAGGCAGGTCGAGGGCCGCCATCAAGTAGAGAGAAGGGAGCCAGCTCCAAATAACTGCCGGAAAGAGACAAAAAAAAACAGCAGAAAACGAAAAAAAAAAACGAAAATCGAAATCGAAAGCAAAAACGCGAACAAAAACAAAAACGAAATCGGAAACGAAAACGCGAACACAAAACGAAAAACGAAATCGGAAACAAAAATGAGAACAAAAAACGAGAACAAAATCGGAAACGAAAACGCAAGCACAACCGAAAAAAACGATAAAACACAAAACGAAAAAAACACGAAACGAAAAACGAACACGAATATAAAAACAGCACAAACGCAAAACAAAAAACGGAACAAAGAAACAAAAAAGGGGGGGAGCTTCCTTCAGAACTGCACCCTCGTTTTGGGGACAAAGTACCCGACAATAGTTTCGGGATAAGTTTAGATTCAGAACAGAGCTCAAGAGAGGGGGAAATTCTAAAACCTCACTTGCGCGGCAGGCCCTTCCTTGGGACCCATCTACAACCACCAAAACATTGAGGTGCACCAGGTACTCGAGAGGGTGCGTTCGAAACCAAAACCGAGCATATTTGCTCGTTCTAAAATGCATTACCGAAGTCTTCGGCAAGGTTTCGGTACGGCCTCGACATCCCTGCCCAACACTCCGGTAAGGTGTCGGTACGAACTCGATACCATAATTTACCGGTACCCGCCACTTCGGTGAGTTCGGCACGTACGCCCACCCAGAACACCCCGGGCACCGGTGTATACCCTCCCGAATAAAGCCTCCTATGGCTCTTGCTTCGATTTTTTTAATCCTTTCGCGCGTGGCCCAACCCTTTCAGGCTAGCAGTCCCGTTTGGGACTGACTCGTTTTGGACTGACTGCAGTCCCGGTAATTGCACAAAACCACTCCTACTTCCAACTTTACGCGCTTTGTCCCACAGAACGGGACTGCAGCACAAAAAAAGCTCAACCCCATTTAGGAAACCCCATTAAGGACTGCACTCCGGTTTCGGAGACACGTTACCTTGAATCACGCCCAGATATATGTGTATGGGTTGGTGATACATGTGCAAAAATCTTGAGCTCACCCACACTTCCACATAGAGAGGTGGGAAGGCGGGCGGGGGGGGGGGGGGGATGGAGGGGGGGGGGGGGGGGGGGGGGGGGGGTTACTCATTTGTTGCTTGCCTTAGTCATTTGACCATTGACCACGCATCCCTTTCGAGACGGAGCACCGTTCCTACTCCACATGGAGAGGTGGGAAGGCGGGCGGGGGGGGGGGGGGGGGGGGGAGGGGAAGAAAAAATATGGGAAGGGAGGAAGGGGTTAGTAGAGGGTGGGAGCGGATGGTAGAGGGAGGGGAGGGGGGAGCTCACCGTCTGCCGCCGGTAAATCCTTGTTCGGGTTTCTCCCGACCTGAGCTGACGCCGCACCGAACCCGGGGTTCAAGCCCACGATGTACGTCTCCTCCGTCCGGAACGTTTCCAGTCGGTCGCTGGAAAGGAAGAGATCGTCCGCAGGCACCGACAGGGCAGTTAACAAAACAAGAAAGGCATAGAAAAAAAAAAACAACACCTCGGACAAGCCATCGATTTTCCTTTCAAGATGATCTAAAATCATTCAAAGGCAGATAGATAATATATTCCCGATCTTTTGTGTGAATGATCTGTACGATCAGTATGATCTAGCTCATGTTACCGTGTGGGACCCGTGCGCATCCGCATGATCTATCTAGCACATGCTTCCTGGGTTGGATCTGCCCTAGGATCTGCCCTAAAAGGCAGATCCTGCACAACCTCTCACAGCAGCAGATGAGGAACTGCAGTAGATGATGTATCTGATCTGCAGATAGATAGATCATGATCTGCCTGTCCGAGCTGTGGAACCTGTGGCATTAGACTCCACCTGTGCCCTATAGGGGGAGGGAACTCAACGATCAGATATCACCTCTGAGGCCATTGCTTACGCGGTTTTCTTCTTGAGGCCATTGCTCACGCGGTTTTCTTCTTGAGGTTGCAAAAACCGTACCGTAGCTTTTTCGCACTTTCGAAGTTTGTTTTTTTTTTTGTGCCCCAGAAAGTGAAGAAACTGAGGCGGCCAGACAGAAAAAACATTTAGTAACGTGAGTAAGGGCCCATCTTAACGGGGAACACTAAATTTCGTTTAATCAGATGCAAATTAAATTAGGGAAAAAAAACCAAGTCAAACTGAAAGAGCCGAAAGTCCTCGATAAGATGGGCCCTTAAATTAAACTAGAAAAAAAAAAATCAAGTCAAATTGAAAGAGCCGAAAGTCCCCGTTAAGATGGGCCCTAACGTAATTTTTGTGTTTGGACCATCTTTTTTCGATGGTTATTTCGCGTACCGCCAAACCACACAAAAAAAAAACAAGCGAAGGGCAGATAGATGTGATCTCGACACTGGGCAAAGGGCAAGCGCGTGATGGTGATCTAATTGTCCTCTCTGAGTGTCACGGCATCGCGTACCTCCGGAGGAGGAAGTCGGCGGCATTACCCTTCCAACACTCCACAGGCATGGCTAGATCCTGCGCGACAACACAGAGCGAACGCGCACGTACATGCACACGCGGCGGTCGTTTGGGGTGTTAATTGTGTGCTTGCCAGACCACGAGGCAATGCAAGCTACGCTTAAGACAAGACAAGACGGGACAAGACAAGACAGCGCAGGGCACGATGAGTCAGGACAAGGCAAGGCAAGACAAGTCAGGACAAGGCAAGGCAAGACAAGACAGGACAAGGAAAGGCAAGACAAGACAAGAAAAGACAAGTCGAGACAGCGCAGGGCACGATAAGACAGGACAAGGCAAGGCAAGACAAGAAAAGAAAAGACCTAAGCCAACCACGAACTCTAACCCCCCAACCATGACCCCAACCCTCAGCCAAAACGGGCCAAACTTGGCCAGGAACGCGGCTGGCTTTGCCCCTTTCGCATCGAGCAAAAACGAAAAACTAAATTGCGGACAACGCTTCGAGGCGCGGACCATTGTAAGATAATTATCAGTACAGCAAACAAAACTTCGGGAATTTTCCGCGCGAGCAGATTGTAAGACCTACGATACTGTTCACGAGGACTGCAACAACGTTCTAGGGAATAAATTACTTGGATTTTAGTGTATGGTAAATTTTGTGCAGTCAATTTTCAAGGGTTAACACTCACTTGTTGATCGTCGGTCTTGCACACGCTGTAGTTCCCGCTCATCTCCAAGCCCGTGAGGTACAAGTGGACTCTGCGGCCCCCGAGAAGGATTCCTAACTCCTCCCAGTAGTTGGTCTCCTTCAGAATTTTCTGAGAAAATTATTTAGATTTTTCGATTATCGGTTTCGATTTTGATTTCGTGCGCGCGACGGGTCCGCGGAAAAAATGAGGGGAAAAGTTTTTGAGCGATGCGGGGGGGGGGGGGGGGGTGATCGCACGCCACGGTTGTTGTTTTCTTTCCGATCGCTACAGCGCTATTTAACCTCAACCCACCGCCACGGGTAACTGGTCCTGACCTCTTGGACGGAGTTCCACATTTTTTTGACAAAATGCAACACAAAAAAAAAAAACTTTCCAAGCTTGATTTCCGATAACTTCTGCAAAGCTCCCTTCTCCACAGCCACTGTACCTTCAACAGATCCTCGATTCCTACCAGATCATCTAGATCATTATGGAGAGATAGATAACCTATTCCTGATCTGTACCAGGTATGGTCTGGCTCATGGTGCCGGGGTGAGTGTGTGAGCCGTATAACCTGCGTGATCTAGCACAAGGTTCCTGGGTTGGGTCTGTACTGTATATATGCTGCACAGTATATATCATAACGGCAGGTTACGATCTAAATGATCTGCAGATGGTCTATCTGTAGCTCGTGATATGTTCGAGTTGTGAAGTATTCACATGAAATTGTCCCACGCGATTACATCAGCAACCTGGCAACTATCGTACCACCTATAGGCGCATATAGGTGCATATAGGTGAAAAAAAAAAAAAAAGGGACACCGACTATTGCAAAACCAACGAACAGAGTATCCCACTCCCTTTGGTCTGATCTTGAAAAAAAAAAACTAATGCATGACCCCGACTACCGCAAAACTCGCAAATATCATCTCCACGCCATTTTATTTGGCATCATACCCCGCAGATTAAAAGTGGTCTAAACCTACATGACATCAAATATCGAACAAACACTAATCACCACTTCCTCGCCATTTGTTTTTACATACCATACTATTAATATTAACAATCCCAAATAACACCGTGTCTTGCGAAAACAACACGTACGAATCCTACGAATCCCCAGCCCCCCCCCGCGTTCCCTCGTCCCCTCCTCTCCTTCCCCCCTCCCATCTCCTCCCCTCCTCTCCTTTCTCCTCCTACCCCCCCCCCCCCCCCCCCCCCCCCCCCCGATCCCGTTCCCCACCTCCCTTCCCTTCCACTTCTGCCCCCTCCCGTCCCCTTTTTACCCCTCCTTCCTCTTCTCCTCTTCTCCCTAAAATCACCTCCTCATTGACGGCGCTGGCTCCGACCACCACGATGTGGAGGGGGTCGTGCGAGTTCAACTTGTCGAGCACTCTGCGATTGTCCTCGTTCGACAAGCACGTAGCGTGGCGGTAGATGAGGTGTACGATCGACAGAGGCCCCGACAGTCCGTCCTTCAGCGCCGAGCTCTCTAGCCCCACCTCCAGTAGCGCCCGCTGCTCTCCGAGCCTGCCTCGTCAAGAAAAGCGCACACACGCACCACTTTTTTTCAACACCTCGGACAGGCAGATCATGATCAATCTATCTATCTACAGATAGATCATCTAGATCCTATACACAACCTGCCGTTACAAGATGCTGTGCACTATCTGCATAGTACAGATTCCACCCAGGAAAAAACATACCTGGTATCCTAGATCATGAAGACTATTCGGTTCCCATCCGGCAACATGAGCTAGATCATACAGATCATACAAATCCTACAGATCAGGATCTATCTATCTATCTGCCCTGAGAACAAGATCATTAACTGTCTGTGGCAATCGACGATCTGTCCTAGGTGTGAAAGTTTCGAAGTGTATACCGAATACCGAAATCGTACACACGATTTGATTTTTCGTGTGTCGGTTTCTTATCGAAGTGGATATATACATACGTCGTATACCGTACACACATATACTGCTGTACTGTAGTTTCGATCTATTTGCACCAAGTATCGTGTACATACGTACCTCTTTTGCGAAATCAAATAATTGCAACCCCCTCAGACCTATGCCAATGGAAACGCAAAGTTCCCAAAAAAAGTTTGAATTCCAAAGATACCAGTCAGAAGTTTTCAGGTACAGCTTGCCATGGGCACGTTTCTTTGAACGGAAAGTTCCAAACTTTTTGAAAAGCCCGAAAAAAACAATTCTGGGGCTGATGTTGGGCCTAGATCGGCTTCATAAAAACTCACGCGGATGTTTGGTTCGAAGCGGCGAGATTCCGAGTCCTCGACAGACATCGATCGACAAAACCAACGACTGCGTCATGAATTCTGAAGGTAGAGCGCTCGTTAGGGGCTCCGACCCACCCTAGGGTCACCGTGTTCACACAATGGCCAGGCGTACGATAAAAAAACAATTAACCGCTGGTGTGTACAAAACATAAGACAAAAGTTCTCGATCCGTCTCGAATGGCAAAAAACAGTTTTTTTTTTTTCAGGTTTGGCAGGATACCGTAGGACGCCGCCGGCAAGCTCTCGCCCCCTATAGAGCATGGAGGCCGTCATCTATACTCGTTGGCCTTGCCCGACACCAAGCGGATTGGCCGTGGCCTGAGTCCATATCGAGATCGAGCGTCTATCGTCGCCCGAGCTGATTTTTATCAGCGCGTTGACAATTTTGCAACGAGAAAAAAAAAAAAAAATGCGCCGCCTGCAGCCGTTGGAAAAAAAAGAAGAAAAAATCAAAAATTTGTTCCCTTTTTTCCCACAGCGTTGGTACGAGGATTTTTTCGGGCGTTTTTTTTTTTTAAAGCAATATTTTTGAAAGAAAAAATTTGGACTTCGCGTTTCCATTGGCATAGATAGGTCTTGATATACACCGCTCTGGCCGGATATTTGAGGACATAAACATGAAGACCAAGCGGTCCCTCTGTTTACGTCCGGAGTGATACCTGGCATCATTCTATTAACAGGCTATATTTTTGCTAATCAACACAAGTACTTGTTCTCGTATTGACCCGCCGCCAAAAATATAGTCAGTGGTCACAAGGACAGCCTCCAAAGAACTCTGGAGCGAAATAAATACCTCAGGAAAAAATAGAAAGCAGAGAAAAAAAAAAAACACGCACACACACAAAAAACGCAAATACAAAGCAGTACGACGATACACATATCATGACTCGTGCACATGGTACACCTCAAGCAAGAAAAAGAAAAAGAAAAAAAAACGGTAGTGAAATCAATAAAAAAAAGGTGAGAATGCTCGATTTGCACCGAGCTGAACTACTATTAGTACTACTACAGTGTGTACCATTTTTTGTTTTTTTTTTGCCGGAATACTTTTACTTTTCATTCCGGCCGCGAGTCTCTCCTCCCGTTCTCGGCTGTGGGGCACGCAGAGAGGGGGCTCGCGTGTACACCACGGTGCAAGTGTACGGGTCCCGGCCGGGCTCAGTGGCGCGTGCTCAGGGCGTTCATATATAGTCGCGAAATACGGCAAGTAATCGCGGGGAGGCCTTCCGCTCAGCTAGAGCCAAGCAGGTCGATGGAAACCCCGAGTTTTCGATTTTCCGTATTTTTTTCACCACTGCTGCTGTCTGTCAAGTACTCCAGCGGTCCTCAAAGGCTAGGTAGGCATCCACGGTTTTCGGTGACGGAAACGAACGGTGCTGCTGCTGCGTGTGTGAGCGTGTGTGGTGAGCGTGCATGTGCACGTGCATGTGTGTGTGCTCTATACCCCACACCAGTAGGAACCGAGAGCTCAGGTGCAATTTCAGCTGTATTTTTTTGTCACCCTGCTATCTGCTGTTGCTGTGTGCCTGTACACAGGTATCACACCGCTGTAGGTTACATAGATTTTGACGCTGTCGCGTCCACGTTACAGGCAGCTATTGTTACGGGGGCCGTAGTAAATAGGACCTACGGTACACACAAAACCCTAAATATTTACCTATTTTTACCAGCAATATTTGGTCCTATTTACTATGGTCCCCCGAATAGCTCGCTGTACGAGTAGCAGTGCTTCAAAGTCTTCTTTTTGTGAATTAGCCACGACCGAGTGCTTCTTCTGTGCGTGCGTGTGTGCTTCTGTGGGGGTGCCATCCTGAACACGCAACGAGCTTGACAATTCCAACCCGAACTTCCTCTGAATTTTGAAAGTACTCGCGCGGTACAACAGCAGCAGCAGTACAACAACAGCAGTAGTGTCGGTACAACACCAGCGGACCTCTCATTGGCTAACATACATATGATAGGAACGCCTGCCGTGTTGTCACTCCCTTTTCGACTTACGACACCCCCGGGCTTTTCAAGCCAACCACATCCCGAAGGGGAACCTTGTATGTAGTACGTACGACACACTATGTCAGAGCGAAAAATGAAAAAGAAACAGCCGTCAGTAGTTTCTAAAACATTTCAAGTATATCAAAGCAAATAGAGCGAGCTGGGGAGGGACGGGGTGGAAGCCGAAAAAAAACCATCATATCAACAAAAAGGCATTTTCGCACAGCCGCACCTCGCTCTTGTACCAACCGAGCGTAAACTAGGGTATAGGTGCTGTCGCCAGGAACGCTCGCAACAGGATGTCTGTACATAACAACTGTCGTCAACTTTTGTGCGTTAGGTTGACGGCATAAGGCGGACGCTTCAACAAAGTCGAAAGGGGTCCCTCCATTACTGTGTGTACTATCAACAGTGTTGGATATCGGATATCGATATCGGAATCGAGTTCGATACGATACCGACAATTAAAAAAAGGAAATCGATACCGCACCGATAAACGAACAAAAAACGCAATCGATATGATATCGACGAGAAAAAAACTGAACTAATCAATACGATACCGGCAAACGAAAAAAAATAAGAAAAAAGATACATGTACGAAGACTTTCGTTCAATGTCAGCCTGGCATCCACACCCGCGTTCTTTCAGGCTGACATTGAACGAAAGTCTTCGTACATGCCTCTTTTTTCCTATTTTTTTTCGTTTGCCGGTATCGTATTGATTAGTTCAGTCCGCGTTCTTTCAGGCTGACATTGAACGAAAGTCTTCGTACATGCCTCTTTTTTCCTATTTTTTTTCGTTTGCCGGTATCGTATTGATTAGTTCGTTCTTCTTCTCATCGGTATCGTATCGATTACGTTCCTTGTTCGTTTATCGGTATCGTATCGATTTATTTTCCTTAATTGTCGGTATCGCATCGAACTCGATGCCAAGGGATGGAGGGCAAATCCCGTTCGATACGATATCCCCAACACTGCTGTACATACCAGGTACCTGGTAGTCCCGAATTCGCTCGTATAAACCCATCTCGGACTGCACATCCGTTTTGGGGACAAATCACTATGATCGGGTAAACGGACATTACCCGTTTGAGGACTGCAGTCTCGTTTTGCGGACGACCCACTCGAATTCTAAGCGCTTTATCCCCCAAAATAGGCTGCAGTTTTGCCCGACAAGGGGTTTCTCTCTCTTGCTATCAATACGAACTCACGCTGCGGGTAGCTTACTACTTATTCCACAAAAATGGTTGACACACTCTTGTGTACACTGCGAGACGAATAACAACTGACCCTAACCGTGAGCCGGTCAGACTCAGTCAACCGGCGGTTAGTGCTGCAGGCCCCTCGTCTGGGCAGTAGAACTTCACCACGAATCCGAGGAAAATGGTCGAGGCACACTGGTGTACGATACGAATGCCCACCAACTGGTTGATTGTGTGTGAGTGCCTCAGGGTTTGGGTTAGTTCTATCCGTCTCGTACACAGTGACCCCCACCCATTTTCTCCAAAATACAGGGTTGTTTGCGATGATTCAATTTGGTTGGAACATACAAATATTCGGAAAAAAACAAACAGGAGGAGCTGATTGGTTAAACGGGTTATTATAATCCGAATGCCCACAGAGTTAACCCAACCCACAGATAACCAAACCCAAGCACAGCCAGGTTAAAGGGTTCATTTTTTGGTCACTTTTTCTCACAGCCGTTAGGAAGATACTATATGTTCGTGGGTTAAGATTGCTATTATGTACGAGACGGACTACAAGAAACCCCAACCAAATTGGTCCCAACCATTTTTTTTTTTTCGCAAACACGCCAATGGTAGCCCTGAGCCATGAATACCCTCCGTTTCGCACACAGTCCGCGCCAACCATATTTTCGCGAATAAGTGATATGACAAGGTCTGCTGCTCGCGCTCCTGGTGGACTGTAACTGCTGTGGTCAACGACAGACAGTACCGTTAGGGTCCAGGTACAGCAGCAGTGCCGGTCTGTCTCTCTATAGTGCCGGTCCCTCTATGTGTGCGGCAGGCAGCAACAACACCGGCACTATTAGAGCGGCAACCGGCACTATTAATAACTACTCCGCACACTATTAATACGACACTGGTGAATCCCACCTGTGCCAAGCGATTAAACCGGCATTATATATAGGGCAGCCGGCACTATTGTACTCAACCGGCATTATTGAAGAACCACTACTGCTGTACTACACGTGGCTGTGTGCGCTGGCAGAAGCTAGGCATGAAGCAAAAAAAAAAGGAAGGATATTTTCGGTCGGGCGGCGCGGATATCCGGATTCACTCAGGTCTAAAGATAAAAAAATAAGACACTAAGGCATGCCCTATTAGAGCCCATCTTAACGGGGAACGCTAAATTTCGTTATTTGGAAATAAAATTTGAATTTCAATGAATTTTAATTTGATTTCGAAAATGAAACGTGTTTGTATCCTATCGGGAAACAGCGCATTCATTGTCAAACAAAAAGGAATTCGAAACAACCTGGAATAATGCAGCGCGTCACACACAGCCGACAAACAACGACGAGCGTAGACGAGAGCGAAGGCTTGCGTTATCGCGTGCGCGCCGCCGCCAGCATTTTTTTCCTTTTAGTGGCGCAAGATAGGAAGCTATCACTCTCAGGGTGTCTTGCGTGGGCGGAGAGAGTCCTCAAGCGCCACGTGCGGAACAGCAACGGTGATGCATCCATCGAGGTCTCGAGCGTATCCTCTGTTTCTTTGCTCGTTTGCTCGGTTTTCGTGATGGTTGGCCGATCGAGCAGGCCGAAAAATTGGGCTTGCGGCCGCCATGATTTCTTTCGAGGCGCCACCGCCGGGGTACGATGTGCTATGGTCTGTGGGCGTGGGCGCGGCTATTGCTCCGGTCGCCTGTCGCTGAGGTTCGGGTTTTATCGTCTCGACCGTGGTCACCGAAGCGGCCAAGAATCACCCCGGACTCCACCGGGGGTGTTGACCCACCTTGAACATGCTACATCAAGGCTGGTCAACTCCCAAATTCGAAATAGAAATTAAAAAAATCACACTAAAAAAAAAAGTCCCAAAAGACTTTTCACTCAAGCTGATTTTTTCTAGTTTGCCCCTTCGAATCCTGCCTGGTGATTCACTCTTCGGCCAACAAGATGCAAATTAAATTAGAAAAAAAAAATATCAATCCAAATTGAAAGATCCAAAAGTCCTCGATAAGATGGGCCCTTAATGCGTGTCATTTTAAGGCATGCCCTACTGAGGCATTAAGGCATTGATGCATGCCCCATCTTTTAGGCGGGCGTGGAAACTACTGCACTTCGTATTTACCGTACGCCGGAGCTACCGAGGGAGCGTGAGCAGTAGAGCTCACAACCTATTCGAGAAAATGGTTGGAACACACTGAGCACGAGACAAAGGGAGTATATACTGCAGCAGCAGTGGTCCGTCTGAAGTCGGTCGCCCACTATAATAGTGCTCGCGGGATCGCTCGATACAGATGGGATTCACCAGTGTGGTAGCTGGTGCGCGGACTAGTCCCGGTTGCCGCCGTAGTGCCGATGTTGTTGGCTGGCGCATAGCGGCACCAAAGCGGGACCACTGTTTTGGAATGCTAACCAATGGTTGTTTGGGTCTGACTGGCTTAAGGTTCGGATCAGGGTTAGTTCTGTTCGTATCGTACAAAGTGACCCTCAACCGTTTTCTCGGATAACTGGGTAAGCTACCCTCGATGAGCAAGCACGTCTTCAAAATGACGCTTAGAAGTGACGACAGCAGCCGAAACAACAGCAGCACTCGACAAACTTGAGGACACGCAAAAAAAAGACATGTACTTATAACATTCGGAAAACAAACAACACAAAACAAAAAAGCAATCGAATCACGAACAATCCTTCCCTCCGTAAACAAAGTACAGCAACATGAGACACACGCTGAGAAAGGGAACGACAAAGAAAAAAAAAAAAATGAAAAAACGTAACACACAAAAGATGATACCTCTGCTTCAGGAACTCAGACCATCCGTTGTTCAAGTGATGACCCCAACAGACGTTCGTGATTCTTCTGTTCGGGGCCGGTGAGCGAAGCCTTGAAAACCGAGTGAGTACAGGGTCCAGCATGGGCAGCGGCGGCAGCCTGAGAGGGCTCTAGGAAACGCACAACCACATAGCACAGCAAAGCACGGCACGGCAGAATACAGCAGCACAGCACAGCACAGTACAGCACGGCAGCACAGCACAGCACAGCACAGCACAGCACAGCACAGCACAGCACAGCACAGCACAGCACAGCACAGCACAGCACATCACATCAGTTAAGTCACAGAACGTCAGCACAGCACAAAACAGCACAGCACAGAATAACACAAGACAGCACATCGACACAGCACGGCCTGGCACAGCAAGGCACATCACGCGCAGAAGACAGAAAAAGCGTCCTCAAGCCTTGCCTGGTACCAGTACACTGCTGCACACAACAACAAAAAATACTGCAAAAAATATCTGATGCTACAGTCAGTATACCAAAACCAACGAAGTTCTCCCGAAAAAAAAAAAAAAAAATGCAGTCCTGAGGAGGTTTCCCGTACGAAATAATTTTTTGTGGGACTTGATCACAGAACGGTTTTCAGACTTACTTCTACCTGGTACAGTGTAATTATACTTCAAGCAAGGGGGAACAGGTAAAAAAAAAAAAAAAAACAAGCAACGCCGGCCGCCGGGTTGGGAGGTGAGCGTCCATCATTCTATTACAGGGGACCACAGTTTCGTTAGTAAAAATAGGGAAATATATAAGTTTTTGTGTGTACCGTAGGTGCTATTTACTATGGTCCCCCGTAGTAGTGTCCGATTGCAACGTGTACAAAAGAGGTACCACGTATTTGGGAACTCCTATTTTTAGGAAACTGCAGTACTGATTGCCAGGTTGCCAGGCTCAGACTCTTACGAGGCAGGGAGGGGTCCTGGGAGTCACAATAAACTTCAGTACATGAAAAAAAAAAATCTTGTACACATGCTTCGCGCAATGACCGAGCCAAATTTTGGTAACTCTTAGCTTCGCACCATTGAGGAGGCGTGCTGCGATAGGGACAGCAATTTTTGGCCAAAATGTCACTGGGACTGGCCGTGCTCCTTAACCCAAAATCGTTGGAACATATCATACCTGGTAACTGTTTTACAATCATTTTCGTGATATACCTACTATTAATCAGCTTTGAGATAGTTAATCGGGTTGCACTTCTATTACGGGGGGCCATAGTAAACGGGACCAAATATTGTTAATAAATTTATGGAAATGTATGGGTGCTTGTGTGTACCGTAGGTCCTATTAACTATAGCTCCCCGTAATAGCTCTTCTCAAAATGAGCTTTTGGGCGAGGTGCAGAGCTCCTCGAAGGAGTAGTGTCATAACCTCACAAAAATTAGGCGATACCTCTACAGGGCAAAAGTACGCCTCCAAGAAACGGGGATCCGATCTGCCCGATGTGTGTTAAACGTACACTTGAAAGTTTCTCGGAAGATGACTCGCCTCTTTCGCCTCCCATCGAAAGCTTTCCACGCATCCCGTCTTGACGTTCACGCTGCGCTCCGATTTTTTGCTTCGCGGAAACGGCAAGCGGACGGGGGGAAAAGCAACACAAAACAAAAAATACAAGGCGAGTATTATTTATATATACCGCGTTCCGTTTGTTCGGGCAAAAACAAAAATCCTGTTCAGCGCCGACAACAGTCAGGTGAACCAACCAACCAACTAGCCAGCATTGAGCAGTAACGGTTAGCGCTAGGCCCTGACCTTCATAGCTAGACTTAAACCTAACCTCAAAAATGTAGCCATAAGTCTACAATACCTGGTAGCACTTGGTCATTTCCTGCCGCAAAAAAATATACAACACATTCCAAAATTCCAACCATCTTGTCCCAAATACTTGGGGTGCACTTCTGAACCCGTTTTCGCCAGTGATTTCGCTCACGACACCACTGTACTCCACGCCTGTTTTCGCCCACGTAAAGCGTACGACAACCTAAAACTACGACGAAACGCTACACGCGGCACGTTTTGTGCACCAACAAAACGCCGTTAGTGAGGAACACCGAAGGCAGGGGACAGGGGACCCCGCTCATCACTACTCGCCTCCCAAGCGCGTCGGGCCCGCTACTAGTGTGGTACGTTCCACCCGAGGACCACCACCAGTATCACAAATCAAACATAGACACAGCTCGCGCTACAACGATACCTATCGTAAGTGATGCCACCACCGCACCACCTAAGTACAAGCATCACAACAACCAGAGCTGTGAGTTGCATGACTAAAACTCGGCGGTCACAGTAGGTACTACAGAAAATGGCTAGGTGTTATATAAGAGAGTTGCAGCGGTGAAAACCATCTGACTGATACGGGTTTACTTGTTTACGGAAGGCTTCTTCGCCACACGGGGTGCGCCTTTTTCCGGTGACATCGCTCACTCGGGAGAGGGAACGAGAGCTGAGAGGTCTACCCTCAAAAACTCGTGACGCGCCGAAACCCCATCATCGCCACCGACGGTGCCGGTGCCGATGGCGAAGGTAGTGCCCAAGGCCACTTACTGGCTTTTCGCTTTTTATGCAAACATTTGTGTGTAAAATTATTAAGCTAAACAGCGCCAGCCGACTTCTACACTGCTGTGCAGCCAACTCAAGCCAGTTAGTTGGCTGACTTTCGCCAGTCAACCAACAACTACCCGGGAAGCCCAGCCAACTCACAACCCTAACAACCTACGACTAATCCCTTCTAGAGCAAGCTACAGTCCTGCGTGGGGACAAACCGCTCACGTTATGACTACTTCGTCCCGTCCCCAAAACGGGACCGCATTCCTATAAAGGTTAAGGTGTACGTATGTAGCCTGAGGGACACAACGCTAAAGGGCTGCGATGCGGAAGGGGGGCGGGGGGCGGGAAGGAGGTATCGGGGGTGCGGCGGGGGGGTAGACGGAGGGCTCCGGTCGGTGCCCTTGCTCACCCACTGACAGGGCGACTAGATGTTGAGGCAACCTTGTCCAAACTGATAGCCTCAACTGCCGCCGAAGTTCGGGGACAAAAAAAAAAAAAACGGAAGGAGGGTGAAACGAGCGGCGGCGGTGGCAGCAGCGGCGGCGACGGCGGCGGGCGGTTTTCGGCAGGTGGTTCAGTCAGAGGAATGGGGGGATACCGTGCATCACGGCAAGGGCTGGGAACCGGAGATAGGAACCGGGGTAAGAAATACGTACCAGTAACGTGATTTGCCTTGGGTTGACTTGGCTTGGCCTTCGAGGCGAGGTCGAGCAAAACACCGCGACCACCAACGCTCCAACGGGTAGGGTGGACCGTAACTGGACCAAGTCCGGCGGGAAGGCCTCATAGCCTCGGTTTTTGTTAGTGGGTGAGCTCGCGCAAGTCCCACGCTACTGTGATGGAGTAATACATATTTCTGGATACCCCATTTCACACTACCCGGAAGAGATGACTCTCTCGGGTGGCTATCTCCACCGCACCTGCCCCTCTCGGGGGTCAGTCAGGTCGGGTCAACGTGCCCAAACGCCAGTGGTAACAGCAGCCTGTTCTGATGTTGCAACGGGAGCTATGGGTTAAATTGACACACCACACGAAATTGGAACGTGGAAGTTGTGGTGAGCTTAAGCTTTATTTTTACCAATCCGCCGGAGGATAAAAAATAAAAACAAAAAAAAAAGTCAATACGCTATTAACCGTGCCACTTATAGCACAATAACCTACAACTCCGTTCCTGAATATAAAGACCTTTGTAACAATAATACTCAATCAAAGCGGTGCTTACATTTACGGACAGAGTGGTGTCTTATACCACTGTGGACGGAAAAGTAATCACCTTTTGATTTTGACATCAGAGTCCCAACGTTCCTCACATTTCCGGCCACAGGCGACTGCAAGTAGCGTTACGAAGTAGTGCTGTAATAATGAGCTTCGAGTTCGCACAAGGGTGCGATCGTTTTTCAGCGCTCGATTTTTTCTCGACAGCAGCGGTAAAAGGGTGCTATTGATAGAGTCGAACCTTCTCTGTTCGGAAGGCTCTCCACCCAGGTCTTTCCGAAAACGCCTCCTTTGTTCGGTATAGGTAACCTTCCCGTTCCGGAAAAATCAAGCGCCGAAAAACGATCCCACCCCTGTGCGAATCAATTCAAGGCTTTTTACGGTAATGGCCATGTCTTGTCCGGGTCACGCACGGCATATATACTGTCTGTCGCCCGCGCCGTCTCTGCCCGGGCGACTAAAACAACAAACAACATACTGAGACGCTTGGAAATGACCCTGAACTTGATTCTTCCCGAAAGTGCCCCCCGCTTGACCTTGCAGACGAACGCCTCCTTTTTCGGATCGAGGTCAAACGAACGACCTAGTGGAACACCACCGACACAAACGCAAACACATCAATACACGCAAAAAAAAAAAATCAAGATCGACGACGACACTATTACGGTGGACCCTAGTAAATAGGAGCAAATATTGTAGGTAAAAATAGCGAAACATTGAGGTTTTTTGTGTGTACCGCAGGTCCTATTTAATACGGTCCCCCGTAATACCAGCCCTCTCATGATAAGGCATGCCATAAGCTCATGATAAGGCATGTCATAGAAAAAAAAACCCACAACAAACTCAGCCTGACATTCGCGGGGGAATAAAAAAAACAGGAGCGGTTACTCAAGTTAGTGTGGAACACACCCTTTCTCTCGAATAAGAAATCTAGCCTGGGCCAGTATCACGGTTTCTTATTCTTATGAGAGGGCAGGTTATCATACTTCTGCATGAGCACAAGGCCTTCGTTTGTTCCGCTCCTCCGACGTGAGTAATCACGTGAACGCACGTAGGCGGGGGGTGGGGGGGTGTCCTTATGTCATGCATTGCGTCTCGTCGTATTACCCTAGAGCCCCGCATCCCTGCAATGCCGGGACCGAGCACGTCGGATTTTCACCGACTAGGCAGACATTGCTTGCACCAAGCACGAAGCGCCGTGAGGTGATGGGCGAGTCGCACGAAGGGTGAGCTGCATCCTACCAAGAACCGCTTTTGAGGCGGATTTTCTAGCATATGGATGACAGCATCAATGAATTGATCTATTTTCTGGTGTGGCCACTTCCACAGACAGTAACGAGTCTACTAATACGTAATTGCCTCGTGAGTACCCCAACATATACACATCGCGTGAGACTATCACCCCCATTGTGCGGAGCTCTCCCCGCACAAAAAATATCTAACTCGACATCCAGCCGTGGTGACCACCAAAAAAAAAACAACGGTAATCTGCATGGTTGTCTTCCTCACGCGGTGAGAGGCGTGTCATACAGCGTCATCACCAACCGACGCCAACCCAACTTACCAGGTATATAACATGGCGGGGGGGGGGGGTATGATAAGAACGAGAGACGATAAATGCATTCAAGAGTGTTGTTCGCCGATTCTCTTTCATAACACCACACGTGGACTCTATTTACGTACCACTGCATGCGTATCCCGCACAAATTCTAAGCAGTTTTTTCGCAACAAACTGTGGGTGCGTGATGCTTCTGTCTGTCTTTCTTTCTTTCTGTCTGCCTGCCTGCCTGCCCTTAATGACAAGGGATGGTATATCACAGCTCGCTAGCACCGTTCCCTTGCGTACTTGTACTGCGGTGCACCTATTATTTCGTACTGTACTTGTTTTCTTCCATCGAGACGCTTTTTCGTTTCGCCTATTTTGTGACCTCGGGCTAGATAGCAGGGAAATGAGCTAACGTGATAACATCATCATTGTCATCAATAACCTAACCTGGCTGTGTCTCTCGTGCATATGTGTGCGCGTGTTTGTCTCTCTATCTGCCTCTCTGCCTGTGGGTCTCTCACGTGCTTTCCTGACGGCGGCGTTGCCAGTCGGGACGGACTCTTTCTTGAGCTTCTCCTCCTTCTCCTTCTTCGCCCCCTTCTCCCTGGTCTTCTTCCCCATCTTGCTTTCTCCCCGCTCGTCGCCGTCAAAGCGTCAACTTATACAGCACCTTCTCAGCACACTATTTCACTATTCAAGTACGACAGTGGTACTGGTAGATGGTCGTAGCTCGTCCGTGCGACAGAAGCAGCAGCACAGCAGTACAGCAGTACCGCAGCGTCACCAAGCGCTACAGTAGTAGCACAGCGTTACAGCAGCACAGCAGCGCTACAGCAGCAGCAGCGGCAGCAGCACGGCAATATATACTCGTACAGCGCACAGCGCACAGCAGCACAGCAGACGAGAAGTACGAAGCACACCGTCTTTCTCCGCAAAAAACTCTCAAGCGCACGAAAAAAAAAGGCGCAGCACCGTCTGGGTCCTCTCTCCTCCCTCCTTCTGACACCTGCATGGGCAACCAGAGGCGGTCGGTGTTGAGGGCCACGGTCGGCAGTCCTTGGCGACGAGAAGAGACTAGCTATTCATGATACGGCAGTTTGTCGCCGGAAATCAAACAGACGGATCACGGAACCTGGTATGATTCATACTACTGCCGCTGCACTGGCATGCACCACAGAAAAGTACTATCGCTGTTGTACTGGTGTAGGACTATAGTTAGGAGGGAGAAACGACGGCAAATACCACCATTGTCCGTTGTCACGTAGAACAGATCGATCCTACAGCAGTAGTACTGCTGTAGCACTACTGGAGAATAGAGCGGCAGTACTACAAGTATACCAGGTATACCCTGGTACGAAGGACGCTCGACAGTCACCGTAAACTCCCGCAATCCGCCCTCTGTTCTCGAGATATAAGTGTCATGCTGGAGGTGGTTGGTGAAAAGGTGGATGCCGGTCACCGGTCGAGAATTAGTTGCCACTTATTCGGCTCAGGTCCAAGCAGGATCAGGTCCGGGGGTGGGACCAGCGTGCCAAGCAGGAGCTGGGTGCTAGTGTGTGCATGTGTTGCTGGTGTGTGTTGACCAATGAAAAAATCCCGAATCATCAGTGCTTATCAATGAATAAGCGGGTATCTCCGAATACCAGTACAGACAGTAATGGTTACGAGTAATCTCTGTATACTGCATTTCTCACGCTTACCACACCAAATGTTTGGGACCGTCTCGATTCTACGACGAGCACTTGCTTGCTGTGCGACAATGCTGGTCACTGCTAGTGTGGAGGCAAGAAAGAAGGCCGCCAGATTCGACCGCGGGAGAGACAGCGGGACACAACTGCTTGCTGTGTCTACTGTAGCGCTACGACGGGCAACAAGGGTGCTGCACATCGTAGGAGACCACTGTTCGAACCCTTGATTGTCGCCCCCCTACACTAAAACCAGTACAACGGAAAGTCAATGACAATAGAGTAGGGCTGCGCACTGGCAGTCTCGATCAGTGGAGACTTTGGACTGATTGCGCCGCCAGCAGTCAGCATACTTTGAGCGCATCAGTATACTGGGCTCGAGGGGAGCGGCTAACCCCGACGTGACGCGAAGGGGCCGAGCGCAGCGAGGCCAATCGCCCCCCGCCCGGCTGGTGAGGGGGGGGCGCTGGAAGCGCCGCTAGAGTAAAACAAATAAAACAGGTTTTCGTTTCATTTCTCATCACGATCGGTGCTCTATTGTATTGGTCGGAGGTACTGTCTGTAGCATAGTAGTTGCGGGCATCGACACAAAAAACAAAACAAAAAAAAGAGCGGAGAAAAACAAGAAAACAGTACAAAAGTGTATAATAGTATCATAGGTATGATAAGGGGGTACTGCTGTCGTGCTGTAGTGTATGGAACTTGTGGCGAGGACGAGACGATCTCCTCACCCAGCACATGTACGAGTACAGACAGGTACGTATTGTGTTCGCTCTTTTCCTCTCATCTCTCTCGTCCAGGACCTCGTTTTAATTCGTCATATATATGATACTGCTGTACTTGTATGATATGGCGTGCTTCTAAGATGGTACCTGGCATGTACGCGATATCAAATTATCGAATATACAAATATACTGGCAGGTTCGATCAGTCTACTGCTGTACAGCGAGGGTAGTAATCTACAGGCATTAGGGCCGCTAGCGGCTAGGGCTGGGAGTTGCTGGGCTTCGCGGCTCGCGGCTAACTGACTTCACTTTAGTTGGTCAGCCGGCTGGCGCTGAGTAGCTTCATTTTACATACAAATAATATAATATTATAAAACAAACGTCAACGGCCTTCGGCACTGCCATCGGCACCGGCACCGTCGATGGCCATGGGTTTTCATGCTCCATGAGTTGCAGTAGACCTCTTAGCTTTCTCCCTCTCTGAGCGAGCGGTCTCACGGGGAATTGCGCACCCCGTACCAAAGAAACCTTTCACAAGGTACTATTTAATATTAATAGTACGCAATTTTGAGCTCATGGTTCGGCTACTCGAGCGAGAATCTCTATTGTGGAGCAAACACATCTGGGGCATTACTATATTCCAGGTTTAACATTTCAACTCATTCGCGAATCACGCTGCTGTAGGCTGTGGGCATCTCATGTACTGCTTGTTGCACGAGTAGACTTTGAGCAGGCACCAGTGGTAATCCAATATCCTACAAACAAACGACACCGACATGTGCAAGGCCATCCTCTACTCGGATGCGACCCAGTATTTTTTATTTATTTTTTTTTAAATGAAATATTTCAAACCGGTGCGGTACATTCTTCAGTCAAGGAACACGAGTTCTGGCGCACTGCTTGCAACAACTTTTTCGAGGAATAAAATTGAGGACGTTCCCGCAGCGTTAGTGCTGCAGCTCTGTACTGCTGTGTGCTTTGGTCGCCTCCCAACCAGTATTCGTTGGATCTCGATATAATCGTATCGGTTGGGCTTTGGGCGGGGTCTATTCTCCTCGTTTCTTGCTTCTTGGATGAGTAAGCTGTACCAGGTAGTGCACAGTGCGCACAGCCGATCCGCAATCCTGATCCAAGGAATGAGGGTACACCGGATATTAGCCAATTAATATCCCGATGTGGAAGCGAACGGAAGACTCTTGTCCTTGGTTAGTTAGTCTCACCTTCGGTGGTAGAGCAAACCCAGTCTGCGGATGGGCGACAGTATACTGGACAGAGTGACATGCAAAAAAACACGCTTCGTAGCTTTTATGAAACCCAATATTCCAAATTGCGCCGCACCCAGTCCACCCCCAGCGTCGACCAAGCAGTCATAGACCCCAAGCGAGCCAACACCTGTCAAAGCGTTTCTCGCTGCAAACAAATGTCACGTAATGGTGACCCCAGTCGAGATGGAGCTGGTGGATCCGGAAGAGGTTCGAGTAGTACCGAGTATTTCGTGGACACGAAGCTCCTATTTCGCCTGAAGCACTTCGTGGGCGAGCAGAACGAGCGAGGGAGCCTTGTGACGGAAGACGCTGCGTTGGACTATTTGTTGGACAAGTTCAAGGAGTATGTCCGCAAGCCCCAGGTGAGAGACGCAGTATGGATGGATGGGTGAAGCATCAGGGGAGCCACCAACTTACACCTTTATGCACATCGTGTCGATGGAGAGCCGAACGCGGAGATCTTTCTGTGGTCATATGGGCCGCTGCTCTGCTGTAGCAGTGACCGCGACCATGGTAAGAGATGCAGTTCATAAGTTACGTACCAGGTACTCGTACTGCTCATCTTCTCGTGTATACCTAGTACTGCAAGTAAGAATGCGTATGTTACAGCGGTATATGCATTGTCCGCTCCTCGGATCACTGAGAGCCACCTGGTACGTTTCATGTATCATATCGCGGTACCATGCTCAATGCAGTCAGTACCGCCGTGGACCGTTGCCGGTACATTACAAGTATTCAATACTGCTGTGGTACCAGGTACCTGGTATGTACGTATTCACATACCAGGCTCCTGGTACGACTGATAAACGTTGTTATACAGCAGTACATCTACGGTCGTGTGATATCTCGGCGTCGCGGCGATCTCCCTCACTCCCTCGCAGCTCACAGAGCTCGGCTACGCATTGCTACTGCTGTGCACACAGCATACGGACACGACTACACCCTCAAAGTGCTTGCGTAGCCATGATTTGGTGCCGTTCCAGCTACACACCTGCTGGATGTGGGTGTGGTCGTTTGCCGTCGCGATGAGCGTGTCTGACCTACTGCTGTACCCTGTACCACGCAGCTTCCAAAGTGGAGTCTCTACCATTCAATCGGTCGTACTCACAGCTATTCATAACGTATTTGTACCTTTTTTCTTTTTTTTTCAACGGCGCGTAAATGTTGCGTCGCCAAAAAAGCTGCTCACTGCTTATAGATTGCCTCTCGCTGCAAGCCGCAAGCACTTGGCAGACCCTCCTCCGGCTGGTGCGGGTACTCGTACGCAGATCGTTCTCGACCCCACTGAGACGCCGAGATAGCGACCGAGACTACGATAACTTTGGTGTCATCAACTACTGTCTTATAAGCAGCAGGAGGACCCTGCAGTAGCGCGTAGGGTCACGTTGTGCCCGCGCCGTACGACTCCTTGCATCGTGACTCGGACACCAATTTTGTACTTATCACTCCCCAATCGCGCAGTTCCCGTTGCTGAAATTGCCACTTTTTTTCGTGAATGTTCCCATCTGAAGTCCCAAGAGGGTTACCGGGTGAATATGATGTGTTAAAACACTGTACCACTGTGTATCGCTTCTGACAATTTCATGTTTCCGTTGGCGCAGGGCCCTCTTCGTAAGTCCGTTGGAAAAGCTCTGCGCAAGTGCGTCGAAGGCGGCCCGACTCCGCCTCGCGACCGTAAGAAGCGATCTCGGGCATTGGAAGTCGGAGGAGAGCCACAGCAGCAGCAGCAACAGCAGCAGCACTCGTCTCGCGAAGAGTCTGCGAGACAAAGGAAAAGAGGGAAGACTCGTGAGGGGGGAGGGGATGATAAGAGCGACTACGAGGTAAATGGGCGGGGGGGGGGAGGGGGCATCTGCGCTGATGTCCGAGTGCGCGCGGCCGTTGCCGTGCTTGCGGTCGCCGGAAACTGGAATAATCCCCCTCTCCATGTATTACCAGAACCCAGCACCCCTTTTCCAATCCCGGGGACACACTTCTTGCGTCCTCGCCTTTTGGTTCCAGGATATTGCTGTAGCTTTTCGTCGTCAACGACTATTTTATTTTCCCATGCCGCGCACGTGTAGTACAATACAACCCCGTGCACTGCTCTTTGGACTATCACGGGGGAACATACTGATCACGACCAATTATGAGTAGTAAAAATACTGGAATATATAGGTTTTGTGTGCATCATGGGTCCTGATTACGATGATCCCCCATAATACAATGTTGCACATCTCGGGCAGATGATGATCTAGATGATCTATCTGTTCATAATTCCTCACCTCACGCTATGAGAGCTTATACAATATCTGCGTACTTGACGTAGTACAGATCCAACCCAGGAAGTATGTGCTTTAAGTACCGATAGATCATGCATATTACACGGGTCCCACCCGGCAACATGAGCTAGATCATACAGATCATACTACTGCTGTACTGAAGATCGGGAATAGATCTAGCCTCCTTGAAATATGTTGGATCATGAACTGTGGGAATCGATGATCTATAGATGATCTGTCTAAGGTGCGAAATGTTGTCATTCCCCCGACCGAACAGCAGCCTATGCTGCTTCGTGCAGCCGATGGTGTAAATCGTCATTTGATTTTTATTTCGTTGTGGCGTCACCTTTTTTGTTTCTGTGGATTTCCCGAAAGACAGACAAGGTTTTACTACGTAACTCCACCACTTCACAGAGCTCGGGGCACTCGTCTGAGCAGCTGGTCAAGACAATGTTAGACAGGACTTCATCTACGCGATGATAGGTGCCACGACCATCACCACCACACAACAACACCCAAACAGGATTTTTTCTCAAACTGCGACCGGTCTCTCTTGCGCTACTTTTGCTATTGCGCGCTTAGCAGCAGCCCGAGCTGAGCGAGGACGAACTGGCGGCGCGGGAGGCAGAGGCCAGCATGCAGGGGCACACGCACAACCTGCTTAACCAATCTGTTGCGGCCGGCTACCGCAGCGGTGGTAAACAAGGCGCCGCTGGGAGCGAACATGTCGATGGAGAAAAGGTGTGTGTTCGCCTTGGTAGATACTGCTGTTCTTCGAATAGCATTAGTATATTAGCAGTGGGAATTCTGAACTCTATGCGCGATAAAAATGAAAGCAAAGTGCCGGGGGGGGGGAGGGGGGCAAGAGAAGACGCCCATGACACCACGGCTTATCCAGAAGGCCGCTGGGGGTAAACATATCCTGCGAGTCGAGCTGGAAAGTGAACATGGTTATTGAAAAGAAAAAATCGTCAGTTTTTTTTGTGTTTGCAGTTTGTTTCGGTCGATTGCATTGGTAGCTTTCAGTGGCGGTCGAGACTGTCTTGGAAGTTAGTCTTGATAGGACAAAGCACCAATTCATTGAAACTCGATCGCAGGGTGAAAAAAAACAAATCAGGATCCCAAAGCAAAAAAAAAGTTGAGAAAATACGCGCCATCTTGAGGAGGTTGTCGTAGGCGCCATGGTTGTTTGTTGTTTGTCATAAGACTATCTGAGGGGTGCAAGCAAGGCCTTGTAGTCAAGTGTGGCCCGAAAAATGGCAAAATGTAAGACATGTCTATTACCTCTATATTGGAAGGTCATTGTAGGGTTTTTCTTTTGTCACATGTACAGGGATGAAATAGTATTGATAGTAATAGCACCTGTCGCTACATTTGCTCTGTGTATTGACGTTGTGTGCTTTGGCTGTGTTGCGGGCGTGCCTCCTGGCGGCAAGCCTACCAGCACAAGTGGTGACATTGACACCGCGGCAGCAGTGCCTCGCCCTTCGCTGCGCTACGGCGAGCCTGCGAGTGCACTGGTAATATTAACACCGCACCAGCAGCAACAGCAGCAGCGCCTCGTCCTCTTACCCTGTGTGACCATAGAATGTACAGATAGATACCAGGTAACATATATATTGAGCCCTCCAACCCCCCCCTCTCCAACGAACAAAACTAACGTTCTGCGTTTTTCTCTCCACCCCGGCTGACAACAATCGGCGCTCGCATGATTGGCCAGGGCTCAAAAAGCGACAGGAAACGATCCAAGAGGTCCCGCCCAGGCATGCCACCCGCTTCCCCCAGGGCACCTCCAGCGGGGGGCGCGGGGGGGGGCACTACTGGTGGCCATTCGGGGTCAGGGGGGTTGGTTGTGGAGCGTCCTTCCGCGAGGTGATGGAAAAAAATGCCTCCTGATATCGCGTAACACGAAAGATAACACATCCGCACCCCCTCGGACGACTTTTCAGGCCCGTAGTGGACGATTCAATGGTTGGTAAATACCAAAGTTACCAACCATTGTTTTGGTCGATGCCTCGGAGTCCCAAAGGGGATAGAGCAAAAATTGGACAACACAGCACCAACAACAACAATGACAAAAACACTAACATGGTGTGCTGCGCGCGCCTGGCTTCCGTTTTTGTGGTTTACCGGTCTATTATATAGGTACAGCGACCTTGGAGGCGTATCGGGCATTCTGCAGGAGGTTCGCGAGCTGATCGAGTACCCTCTTGTCCACCCGGAAGTGTACGCGCATCTTGGGATTGAGCCGGTGAGATAGTGGTACACCTCGGACAGATAGATAATGATCTATCTGATCTATCTACAGTGCATAGATCATCTAGTTCATCAGCTGCCGTTGTGAGAGGCTGTGCAGGATCTATCTGCATGGTACAGATCCAACCCAGGAAACATGTGCTAGATCATGCAGAATATTGCGGGACCCACGCGGCAGTATGAACTAGCGCATACAAGATCGGGAATAGATAGATCTGCCTTGAAGGATCTAGATCATGACGAAGTGAGAATCGAGTATCTCTCCAAGTTGTGGACTGTCCAGTAGTAAAACTGGGTAGCTCTAGCTTGGAACTCACGCTGATGGGTATTTGTAACTGCTTGTCAACTGTGCGCGCCGGTGGAAAAGGCGGCGACTAAAAGAAAGAGAGAGTTTTGTTTTTTTTCGGGGATGAGGTTGTCGCGGAGATTTTCGGTCGGATGCCGCGGATCTCCGGCTTCACATTGTCTGTGAGATTTCCGGCTTCACGTCGCCGAGAAGTACGGCATTAAAGCATGCTCTATCTTTCAGGGCGGCTGTGTAGAATAGGGATGCCGTGTTACGGCTAAAAGCGTAACAAACGGCGCCCGTTCGCACGAAATTGGCCTAAAGTGCGAACGCCAAGCGCAAATCTTGGAAGGCGTTAGCGCATGGAATGGACACTAGCATCCCCTTGCAGGGAAAAATAGGGGTTTCCATTGTATAAGGAGTATATAATGTATATATATATATATCCATCAGGGGCTATTTTTTTTAGTTTCCGCGAACGGCAAAAAAAATTACGAACGACGCTTGGATTTGCGAACGCGAGCGTATATATGTGTAACGCGTAATGTGCATAGCAAACTCTATTTGTACAACCACTCTGGACGGAGATGTAAGGACCGTAGGAATATTAATAGGAAGATCAACGGTCCTTACGTAGGACCGTTGGAGCAGAATACGAAGATCAACGGTTCTCACTTTTCCGTCCAGAGTGATAGTTGATGGTTACAACCAGCCGCGGTCCGGTTTGTAGTCGCCTGTGGACCACCACCTTCAGCCCAAAGACCCTGCTATTCCTATTGCACCCGCATGGTTTCGCTACGTACCCCCAAGAAAGCGTACTCAAAACATCTCGACAGCAAAGGCAACACGCCCGGGTGGACCTGCCGAGCTGTCTTGTCTCTTCCCCCCCCCGCTCGTTCTGTACAGTATGTCAAACGAGTTCACAACGGGTGGACGGAAACGGTGCTAGTGGTGTCACAAACGCATACCGTACGTACCACCTCGCTTTTATCGTGAGAACCACACCGCAAGAGGCAAGAGGTGCGGTGTGGACCCACTACACACCGCCCTCTCGCTGGTGGCTCTCTGGCACGGCGCCTTCGCGCACGTCCGCCCTGACTGCTCAACTAGAAACTTCCAACAGAACTAGGAGACTAGAAATCCAGACGACTAGAAGTATACTTAGAAGACTTGGCTTGTGTCTATTACGGGGGTCCATAGTTAACAGGACCTATGGTGTACATAAAAACATACATATTTTCAAAAATTTTTATTAACAAAATTTGGTCCCGTTAATTATGGACCCCCGTAATAGTACAACCATATAGAAGACTAGAATTATAACTAGAAGACTTGACTTGCGTCTATTAATAGTATAGCTATAAAGAAGACTAAAATTGTAACTAGGAGATTCCTTAGAATTATACTAGAAGAATAGAGATATAACTAGAATTACTAGACTAGAACTATACTCAACCTAGAACTCGACTTGGAGTTTCAACTCCGGCATGTCTTGCTGACGACGCTCGCTTTCACCAGCATTTTGGATCGGGGGGGGGGCTAACGATTCCTCCCCTCCCCCGCCCCGCCGCTACCGCTGGTGGGTGCCACCCTCGCCCCCATCCCCACCCCCCTATTGTGATGGGTGCGTCTTGTTCTTAGCCCCGAGGCATCCTCTTGCACGGTCCGCCCGGTTGCGGGAAGACGCTCTTGGCCAACGCCATAGCCGGCGAGCTCGGCGTGTCTTTCCTCCGGATTTCGGCGCCGGAGATCGTCAGCGGTATGTCGGGGGAGTCTGAGCAGAAGGTGAGGGCGAAGACTCTTGCTTGTTTGTTTTCTTGTTTCCTTGTTTTCATTTTTTCTTGTTTTGTTTGCTTGTTTTCTGGCTTTGCCTGCTTTGCTTGCTTGCTGGTTTGTTTGCTTGCTCTGATACATTTGCTTGCTCCGCTAGCTCTGCTTGTTTTTTTATCTGCTTTCTGCGTTCGCTTTGCTTGCTTTGTTTGCATTGCTTGGTTTGCTGCGTTGCTTGCTCTGCTTGTTTTCTTTTGCTTGCTGTGTTCGCTGTGACGCTTGCAATGCCTGTCCAGGTGAGGAAGCACTACCGGTCTCGAGGGATTGTTGGACGCACTTGAAGCTATTAGTTTCGAGCGAAGCGAGATGCTAGTTACACGGCCGCCAAAATTATAGGGCGTACCCTACTTTTTTTGTCTGGGTGAAGCTGGACATGCGCGCCGTCAGACCAACAGTCTGAAAAAAACACTGTCTTATGAAAAAAAAAAAAATTTTACGGACTTCCTCCAACGCATGCAGTTGACGACAGTTACAAATAGGCACCAGCGCCAGTTCCGAGAATGGCGAGAGCTGCCGTATACATCGTTAGCCCCCTGATTATTGCGCTTTGTTTTTTGTTACGTCGTTGTGGGGGGGGGGGGCGGTCGTTGCGAGCGCCGGACAGCACCCCACGTGAGGCCGTGTCCGTGCTGGTGTTACGCTGACTCGTGAAAGGTACCAGGTATCTATTCTAGCTGTAGCCTCACAGATGTTTTGTTACGTAACCCTTTCACACTTGTGACAGATCATCTACAGATCATTCCCACTTGATGATCTACATCTTTCAGGGCAGATAGATAGATCCCTGATCTGTATGATCTAGCTCATGCTGCCGGGTGGGAGCCGTATAATCTTCACGATCTAGCACATGTTTCCTGGTTAAGATCTGCACTATACAGATCCTGCACAACATCCCGTAAAGGCAGGCCATGTATAGGATCTAGATTATCTGCTGTAGGTAGATAGATAGATCATGATCTGATCTGTCCGATATGTAAACCCTTTAGAATTGATTGAACCCACGTTTTGGGGACTACTTGGGAACTAGCGTGAGATTTGTTTGTTGCTCAAGCCTCGATCGGTGCTGACAGGTTCGGGAACTGTTTCGAGCGGCGATCGAAAACGCCCCGTGCATCATTTTCATGGACGAGGTCGACGCCATCACGCCAAAGAGGGAGACGTCCTCCAGGGGGATGGAGAAGCGCATCGTGGCACAGGTGGGGGCCTTTTCGCCTCATCCCCGTATATGTGTACTCAGATTTTTTTTCATGTCGCCACGCCACTTTGGAGGGCTGGTTGTTGGTGGCGATGGTGATGATGGTGGTGTCGGTGTTGGTGTTGATGGTGATGGTACCCGGGCAGATGGCCTCTCGATAACTTTCGGTCGTGGCGACGTCACAGTTGCCTAGCCTTTGCGCCCCCGCTGGCTAGGTGGCGTTGTTAACCAGCAGTAGACGGGACATTAATTCTGACCCACCTCTTGAGGCATCATCGTTGGTTGGAACGGATAACCTACTACCTTACAGCAGACTCATTTATGTTGACAGAGAGTACCCCCGCCCCCCCCTATTGTATACCTGGTATATATAGTTTGGGTTGGCGTCGGTTGGCGACGACGCTGTAAAACACGCCTCTCACTGCGTGAGCTAGACAGCCAGGGTACCGTTTTTTTTTTTTTTTTTGGCGGTTGCCACGGCTGGCGGTCGAGTTGGATCATTTTTGTGCTGGGAGAACCTTCTCTCCGCACAAGGGGGATGATCGTATCACGTAGTGTGTATATGGTGAGACACCCACGAGGCAGTTACGTAGTAAACCCATTGCTGTCTCTGGAAGTGGCCACAGCCGAAATTAAATCAATTCATTGATGCTGTCATCCATAGGCAAGAAAATCCGCCTCTAAAGCGGTTCTTAGTAGGATGCAGCTCACCCTTCATGCGACTCGCCCAACACCTCACGGCGCTTCGCGCTTGGTGCAAGCAATGTCTGCCTGGTTGGTGAAAACCCGACGCGCTCCGTCCCGGCATTGTAGGGATGCGAGGGCCTATCGTCATACGACTACGGCCATGCATGACAATGATAATGAGTACACCCCCCCCCCCCCTCAGGAGTAGGAACGGTGCTCCGCCTCGAAATGGATGCGTGGTCAATAGACAATGACTGAGCCAAGCAACAACTGAGTACCCCCACCGCGCGCTCCGCCTCTCGATCGACCACCAGCTCCTGACGTGTATGGACTCGCTGACGATGGAGAACACTGGAGGCAAGCCTGTGGTGGTCATCGGAGCTACCAACCGGCCCAACGACCTCGACTCGGCGCTCAGGAGGGCGGGTCGCTTTGACCGTGAGATTTGCCTTGGGGTGCCGGACCTCGCTGCGCGGGGACGCATTTTGCAGGTAAGCGATGGGGCGTAGCGGTGGGGCAACGGAGAGGCGATGGGGAGACGGATGGGTTTAGTCCCGGTATGATGGGTTGTTTTGTTTCGCAGCAATTCGATCGAATATAGTCATGCTCTTGGCAGTGCCTGTAGCTATCAACTGGCACCAGTAGCTATCTACTGGCAGGACGACACAGATACCGTATAACACGTGTGATGAGGCAACAAACACTCTGGTAAATATTTCCGAGCCAATGTTCTCCTAACCATGCCTTAAGGCCTTAAGACACGCTGAACCAAATGGTACGTAGCGTTGGGAATATCTCGTGGAGGTCTTTACCATAGCTGCATCTCTTCTCGGCGTTTGCACCCTCCCCATTGTCGAGAAAATCAGCTTGGAAATCGTCCGGGGATGTGGTGTGTGTTACCTATCGCATGTGTCATTAGTAGCGTGATACGGTAAACAGATACCTGGAAATTGTGTCACGTGTCTGCACCGGAGTTTCGTCCCCTTGCGGAGTTGTCGAGGTTGAAAGGGGTGGTGCGGACCGAATTGATCTATAAGCCCTCTGTTAGGGCTGCAGTCCCGTTTTCGAGAAACACTACTTAGAATTTGAGGGGTTTGTCTTCCAAACGGGACTGCAGTACTAACAGTCCTACAAGGGTTGATATGAATAGTCATCTGCTTCCGCCAACGGGATGGCATCCTCGCGACGCTCCTTTGCGCTCGCTTGCTCCTGCGCACCCTTCCGTTTCCGCCGGTCTATCACAAGTGTGTTTCATACATGCATCGATACCTCGTCCCGGTTTGCACCAGGTATACATTCAGTGTTTTGACACGTGCTTTGCTTGGACACCAAATCGTGAGCAATGCTGCTGAACCGCCAGAAATTCGTCGCCGTCCGGACACTTCGTCCGCTGCGCCACGTGCTAACTGTCCTTCTTGAGTACGTATGCTTTCCTTCTACAGTAGCAGCCTTTCTGAGCTCTTCGTGTCCCTTGTGTTATGTTTGATTTCAGCTTTTTTTTTCAATTGTCTTTTGTTCTTTTACTGGTGTTGCTTGTGTCGTTGTGTGTTCTCGTACCCGGTACGCGAGCATTTCGCTTGCTTTACCAATGAATTTTGCGAATATTTTCGCTTGTTCCTTCTCTTTTCTCTTGTCTCACAGTCTGTTACCTCATAAATTATTAGTATCTCTCTAGGATAAGGAATCAGGACGGACACTGACTGGGTGTACTGATGAAGCTGGGTAGAAAGGACGACTCAATGTGAAGACAACACACATACACTCATGGTATATACGTAAATACTTACGCAGTATATATACTACAGTGCTGTTTGACAAGTGCTTTGCCTGGACACTAAAATCGTTAAATATGTTTCTAAACCTCCCGAAATTGCCACTCTCCCGACGCTTCGTCCGCCATGTATGTACTCCACCCACATGTCATGTAGGTCATGTCATCCAAGATGACCCTCGGCGGGGACGTAGACTTCAGCCTCATCGCCAAGAAGACTCCGGGCTTCGTCGGCGCGGACCTGTCTTCCCTCACCAAGGAAGCCGCCGTGGTGGCCATCAACCGCATATTCACCCGCCTCCGCGCAAGCCCGGCAGCGGCTAACAGCCCATCCCCGCCGGCCAGCACCGACGGCGGCAACGCCGGCAGAAGCAGCAACGGCGAAACGTCCGCCGCAAACGTGATTGGTAAGCTCTTGTCAGTGAGCCTATCAGAAAGCCTGAGACCCGGGCTACAATGACGGCGGTAGTAACCTGTTTTATTTTTTTAGGGCCCTCAGACGCGTGCTTGCCTTCCAGGGTTCTAGGGGTAGCACCTACCAGTACCAGGTATTAGTTATGAGGCTCCCCGCCTGATTATAGTATGAGAGCTCTATGCCTTGCCCAACCCAAAACTGATTTTGAGAAGAGCTAGAAGTGCAACCCGTCGAATTAACGCGGGGCCCTTTGCGAAAATTTGGTTAAAAACATTTTTTGGTTGGGTTTCTTGTGACCTGATTCCTGTGCAAAAAAGTGACCCTACCCCACCGAACCTCCGTAAGAGTCAACCCAACCCAAGAACAATTAGGTGCGCGTAGGCTTTGGGGGATATGGTAGAGTAATACTGCGAAGAATTTGGTTTAGACCACGTTGGTTGGGTTTCTTGTCGTAGTTCGTTTCCCGTGTAAAAATATGACCCCACCACCCTAGCTTCAGGATGTACGTAGGTTGTGGGAACAAGTCGCCAAAATGCCACTGTTAACCCAATTGTTCTAGGGTTGAGTTGGGTTACCTCTTATCACGGGGGACCATGTTAAATAGAACCTACGGTACATACAAAATATATATATATATATATATATTTCGCCATTTTTACTATCAATATTTGGTCCTATTAACTATGGTCCCCCGTAATAGGAAGGTTCGGTGGGTTGGGGTCGTTTTTATACGGGGAACAGACCACGAGAAACCCAACCAAAAACTGCTTTCAGACCAAATTCTTCGCAAAAGGCCGTATTAGTACTATATCCCAAAGCCTAGCTGTATCACGAAACTTACTATTAAACACTAAAGGCATTCCACGACTCGGGTTAAGGAGCCCGGTCAGTCCCAGTGACACGTTTTGATGAAAAAATGCTACTCCTGTCGTAGTACGCCTCCTCGCTTCACTGAAACCTCGGACAACCGATTTTGACAAAGAGGGAGCCCGGTCAGTCCCAGTGGCACGTTTTGCTTCCTCACTTCGTTGAAACCTCGGACAACCGATTATGAGAAAGAGGGAAGAGTAAGTAGGTACAAGCTACGAAAGCATATGTCACCCTTTGGTTATACACCCCGAAAATAGCGACCGAAACAATACAATGATAACTTCGGTGTTATCAATGATCTAGTATTAGTAGGAGCAGCGTCAGCGCCCAGCAATACAGTACGGGTAGGATCATGTTGCGTCCGTGCCGTACGACTCCTTGCATGGTAGCTCGGACACCAATTTTTACCATACCACTCCCCAATCACGCAGTGGCCGCGGCTGAAATAGTCTATTTTTGTCGTCAATTTTCCTCTCTCTTAAGTCCCAAAAGAGGGTCAAAAGCCCGACACGCGATCGATCTCTCCTGCGTTAGGTACTCTACTGTATCTAGCGAATACTGGTGGAAAAAAAAATACGAGGTAAGCATCGGATGATCCAACGGTATATGGTGAGAGCTTCAGCTCCTCAGCTGCAATGGTTGATGCAATGGTTGAGGAGCGCTGCCGTCAGCGAGAAATGCTTGGGCTATTCTTTACCACTCTGTCCCGAAATGTAGGGACCATTTGTATACTAAAATTCAATGTAAAATGTCCTTCTATTTTGGGACAGAGCGATAATCAACTAAGGCCCGTTTTCACCGTAGCACTCACCGGTCGAAAAAGGCCCTTCAACAATGCCACCGCCGCCGCCTCCACCCACAGTGCAACGGTGCCGCCCTCGAGCCTGTCAAGGGAAAAGGGACACGGGCCACCACCGCCTCCCGCGACGACGACGACGATATACGTATTGTTTTTCATGTTGTGCCTCGGTGGAATGGTAAAAGAAAATTTAAGCGCACCGCACTTCCACACACATATACGAGTATATATATATGTATCGGTATATGTTAAATTGAACTTGTCGTGTTTTTTTTATTGCCGCCTTTCGCGACGTCGTTTTTTTTTTTTTCCTTTTCTTTCATTCTCCGGCAAAATGGTAAAAATAAAGTTTATCTTTACCCTCTTGGTACTGCGGTCCCTGTCTGGGGACTACTTATTACGGGAGACCATAGTAAATAGGGCCTACGGTACACACAAAAACCTCTATATTCCCCTATTTTTACCAACAATATTTGGTCCTGTTTACTATGATCCCCCGTAATAGGTAAGACATTTGTGTGGTTTGGCTCCAAGACGGGACTGCAGTATACACTGAAAGGAGTAAGCTCACCACATTTCCACGTGCAAAATACGTGTCGTGTGTGTGTTTTTTTTTATCATCTTCCAGCGGAATGAGAAGAGCAAAAAAGTTAGTTAAGCTAGCTCACCACACTTGCAACGCGTGTGACATATACCAGGTATGTCGCTGTTTTTTTTCCCGTTAATATCCTCCGGCGAAATGGTTGAAAATGAAGCGTGGTAAACTCACCACACCTCCACATGTGAAATATGTGCCGTGCTGTCAATGCAACCCCATTCGCCCCCCGTTGCACCAGCGGAGCAGACCAAGGACTCGGCGGGAACCCTGGACGTAACTTCGGCAACCACTGCTGCTGCTGCTGCTGCTGCCCCTGCTCACGGCGGCGACGACGACACTGCACATGACGCTCCGAAGGGTGGTGGCGAACACGCCTCCAACGGTGCGAGCAACGCCCTCTCCCTCGCTCAGGGGAAGGCAGGAGTGGCGGAGCGAGCGAGGGGGGGCGGGGGCGAGGGGGGTGCGGAAGCTGTGGGGGGGTTCCTTGCGGGACCGCTCTCCCCGGCGCAGCTTGCCCCGCTGAGCGTGACCATGGAGGATTTCATGACCGCGGTTAAGAAGGTAAGGTTGGTCGAGCGATGAATACGCGTACTGCTGTAGTACTCGGCTTTTTGAGTCGTACGTAGCTGTAGCTGTAGCTGTAGCTGTAGCTGTAGGTGTAGCGATGTGGCGTTATGATGGTGCTGGCGTTTTGGTAGCGGTACGAAGGGCGTTTTGGTAGCAGTGTGTCGTGTTGGATGGCAGCGCGGCGCGTCGATAGCAGTGCGGCGTTTCGATGACGATGTGGTGTGTTGACAGCAGCGGGGCGTTTTGACGGCAGTGGGGCGGAGGGAAGCCGGGAGCCTAGTCGTGCGCAGGACGGGGCGTTGTTTTAGGTTTTTCCGTGTTTCTGTGGCGTGCTGCTTATTGTTGATGAAGTGCTGCAGGGGGACCCTGCTTGGATCTTGCTGGAAGCGAGGTAAGGTCGACCATTGACCTGTCCGATGGCGATGGCCTATCGGGGATGCGATGCCGTTATCGTTGATAGGATGAATAATTCTCCATGTTTGCACGACCGGCGGGACACCGCAGCAACCCTGTGGGTGGGTGTTCTTCATGCCCGTTGTTTACTGGAGTTTGTTAAACCCTCTCGCACCCGGAAATACGTACAACAATATACCCGGAAGGGGAGGATAAAATATCATCCCCGGGAGGGGAGGGTTGAACAGCATCCCCGGGAGGGGGGATATAATATCATTCCCGGGAGGGGAGAATATAAGATCATCCCCGGGAGGGGAGAATATAAGATCATCCCCGGGAGGGGAGAATACAATATCATCCCCGGGAGGGGAAGATAGAATAACATCCCGGGGTGGGGAGGATATAGTAGCATCTCCGAGAGGGGAGGATAGAATAGTACCCCCGAAAAAACATAAATCGTTCTTTCCACCGATCGACATCCAACACACCCAGCGTCCGTGCTATGTCTCCGTCCTAGAGGGACACCAGCTCTGCGGTCACAAACTGCGAAACGGAGATGATGCATGTCCCTGAAACGATGGAACATTCAGTGGCACACCACTGATATTCGAAAGAAAGCAGAGTCCCACCACAGCTGCTACTGACTGTTTCCGTTCCGACGAACGCCTAAAAGCAACCAATGAACACACGAAAACACACCTTTCACACTCCGAAGATAACAGGGTCCCACCACAACCATCACTGGCTGTTTACGCTGCAACGAATACCTAAACCAATTAAAACACTGGAATAAACACATCGATATTTCGGAAAATAACAAAGCCTCACCATAACTGCTGCTGTGTGTAATACTTTGCAACGAAAAAAAAAAAAAACGGTCTGTACTGCAGGTCCAGCCGTCAGCAAAGAGAGAGGGTTTCGCAACCGTTCCAGGCGTTTCATGGAGCGACGTTGGCGCCCTAGCTTCCGTCAGAGAGGAGCTGGGCTTGTCAATTCTGGAGCCGATTGCCTACCCAGAGGTGAGTCTGTCGATGCCGCGCCTGGCGGTTTTCTATGTTGTGTCTGGCGTTACGTTTTGTTCGCGCTACAAGGCACTTGGCCGTGCGTTATTGGCGCGATACATTGACGGAGGAATGGGTTAAGGTTTTATGTCGGCCCTCGTTGGATACACGCACACATCCAGTGGACCACTTATTATTTTCGCAGGAATCCCTGACAGTCGATTGGGCCACTTCAAATGGAGGAGGCGAACACCTCCACATGTTGGACAGATCATGATCTATCTATCTACAGATAGATCATCCACAGTATTTCCTAACCTGCCGTCATGATATTTTCCGCAGGCAGGATTTGCATAGTATAGATCCAACCCAGGAAACAGGCGCTAGATCATGCAGAATATACGGGTCCCACCCGACGAAATGCGCTAGATCCTACGAACAAGATCGGGAATATAGGTGATCTACCTGCCTTGAAATATCTAGATCGTGAAGTGGGAATGATCTGTACATGACCTGTACATGATCTGTACATGATCTGTACATGATCCGTCCGAAGTGTGAATATTTCCGTCTCCCCTCCAATATTCGACGAGTGCTTGCTTCTCCGTGATGTGACATCTCTGACAGTGTTACGAAGCATTGAAAAGGAGGCCTGTGTTACGCCTGAAGGGTAAGATGGCGGTGCATTCTGCGGTGCCGACTGTGTCCCAAAAATTATAAAAACTTTCACTATTCCTGGTATATTATAGGTCGGAAAATACTCCGGTTGCCGTGTTGACAGCGATTAGCCGCTAGTCTACGTACGTCGTAGCTGGCCCGGATAACTAACGCCCCCGCAGAGAAAAGGGTCTCCACCAACACAAGAGCTGACCCGAGCGCATCTCGCCTCTCGTCTCCCAATCGCGCTGAGCACTCACGTCTCGCACCGATGTAGTAGACTGAACGAAGTCCGCCCTGCCGATTCGCTGCTGGGTCACTTTTTCCGGAAAAGCGAGTTGCTAGAATTTACACGGCCGCCTAGGATATATTACCACCATGTCCGTAATTATAAGAAACATTTTGATCCAACATCAAAAATGCTATGGGTTCCTATATTTCGGGACATAGTGGTAAAGGGCGTGCCGAAAAAAAAAACACGCCGTCATACGGAGAATCGCCGGAGGGGGGTTTTCTTGTGCTGTATACCAGGTATGCCTTTTTTCCCCAGCGCACACATTTGACAAACATTTTCAAATAACTACTGTAGGGGTGTTCACGGGTCGGGTCAAACTTCGCGGGTCAGGCGGGCGACCCGATCCGTGAGAGCTTGAAAAGCTCCTGACCCGACCCGGTCCGACCCGTGAGATTTCGAAAATTTCCTCCTGACGCGGCCCGCGGGTCGGGTCGTGGCCCGTGAGGAGCCCTGTAAATAAATATCCACCTGCGCGCGAGTTCATAACGAGAGTATGAAGGCATGCCCTATCTTTTGGCTCAAGGCGGCCATTGGCTGGAGACTCTTTTTTTTTTTTTTGTGTGTTCACCATCCTTCTGCGCTTTGTTTCACCGACGCCCCAACCCCCCCCCCCCGCCGCCGACGTTGCTCGCTCGCAGAGGTTCGAACGGCTAGGTCTGACGATACCGGCTGGCGTGCTCCTGTACGGCCCGCCCGGGTGCGGGAAGACGTTGCTGGCGAAGGCCATCGCCAACGAGAGCGGGGCTAACTTCATCTCCGTCAAAGGTAGGTAGACGTTGTGCTACGGGTTATATATATATAGATATGGGTACGAACACTTTTTTGCCCAAAATATGTCACTGGGACTGACCGTGCTCCTTAGGCCAATATCGTTGGAATACCATTTTTACGGGGAAACACTGTAATCAGGTCTAGATAGGCTTGGTGAAAATGCGGGAATATAGAGGGTTTTGTCTCGATGACGGGTCCTGATTATTGTTGTCCCCCGCAGCAGGGTTTTGATTGTATTTACGGTATACCTACGTAGGCCTTGGGACTGTTCACATCGTGTTGCACTTTTAGCATTTCTCAAAAAACGCTTTTCGAGTGATCGAGCTTCAGAGCTCCTCGAGCGATGAGGATTCTCCTCGGAAAAATTAGGCGCTACCCCTCGAGGGCAAAAAGGGCACACGCTTCAGACGTGCGCTACGATAGGGGCATTTTGTGGGCGCCCGCAGTCAAGAACCATTATTATGTTGAGAAAAATAGGCTCAGATCGGCACGAACAACAAGAAAATTGGGTTAAGAAACACAGCTCAACAGTGAGACCAACTCTAAATCCTATACATTAGAGTTAGATTAAGGTCGGGAAAAAAAATAAAACATTGAGCCTGGACACCAAATTGACGTTTCTCAACACCGAGCGCCCACTGTAAGCACATGTTCGGGCTCAAACGTCTTGTTACTGACGGGGTGGGCTCCTTAAGGGCATTGACAGCACTACCCAATGTGTTGATTCGTTGCGTACCAAAGCCACGGGATTAGTCATAGTCATCGGGTTATGCTTGATTTTTTTTCTTCTCGAACTCGTTTTTTTTCGTGTGAAGATGTTTTGGGTGAGGTAAAGAGGTCGTCAAACGAGGACCCTCAGAAAGTTGAAGGTGATATTATACTACGCCCCTGCCGCAGCACGCGTCTCAAAAAAAAGAAAACAAAGCACAAGCTCAATTAACTCCTCCATTTATAGCACTAACCCCGAGGCAGCGACCAAAACAATGGTTGGTAACTTAGTTGGTGTTATCAACCATTGAACCGTCTACTACGGGCGGCGTGAGCGCCCAGCAGCAGTGGTACGGGGTGTATGAGATCATGTTGCTCCCACGCCGTACGACCCCTTGCAATTCAACCATTGTAACTCGGGCACCTTGTTTGTTTGGTCTCTTTAAATGACAGTTACGTACCGGTTGGTACCATTGCCTATTGTGGATTATGTGACTCTTGTCATCTGAGGTTGTAAGTGGTGACGCACGAGGCTCACTTCTTCTCTGCCCCTACCCTGTGGGAGGCCAATAATACATGACCTGAAGCATCCATCCATAGACTGCCATGCAGTCTGGGCTACCACTGCCTGAGGCTACGAACAGCACCAACCATTGTATCATCCCCCCAACCACGCAGTGGCCGCCGCTGTAAACGTCACTTTTTTATCGTCAATTTTCTCCTCTCCAAGTCCTCAATCTTCCCCTGTCAAGTCCCAAGGTTAATATCGTTAATTTTCCTCTTTCTCAAGTCCCGAGAGCGTTAATAACGCCTTTTCGGGATTTCAGCGGGGAAAATTGACAAACAACAAAAAAAAATGACGATTGCAGCAATGAGGACACCAGCGTCATTGGGGGGGGGGGGGGTGATACTAATTGGTGTCCCGAGTTGTATCTACAATGCAGTGCAAAAGGGGTCGGACGGCACAGGCGTTACTTGATCCTACCCATGCTGCTGCTCGTAGACTGTTCAATGGTTGATAACGCCAACGATAGCATTTTTATGGTCTCGCTATCTCGGGGGGGGGGGGGTACTCATTATCATGCATGGCCGCAGTCGTATGACCTTAAACTCTCGCATCTCTGCAATGCCGGGACGGAGCACGTCGGGTTCTCACCAACCAGGCAGACATTGATTTCGCGGATGCGTAACATGCTGTTGCTGTTGCTGTTGCTATTGATGTTGCATACGTGGTGTCGTGCTGGGCTTTGGAATAGGATCTGGTTGGAGTGCAGTCGACATGATCAGCGACGAGGCGTTTTTTCTGTGGGTGTTTTAGGGGTTGGGGGTAGAAAAAATTCGAAGTCATGAGCAACCCGGATAGAAACCCTGGTAAGTATGTACCAGGTGGGTATTTGGCGCTACAGGTGCCGGTTGAGTAGTGCCGGGTGTCCGCTATAGTAATGCCTGTGGAATCGCTTGGCTATACAGATGGGGTTACAGTAGCCAGTGTGGTAGTGTGTGGAGTAGTGCCGATTGTCGCTATAGAGAGACCATTGCTGTACGCGCAGTGCTGTTGCACGGTCTCCGCATCGTATAACACGTCTGATGAGATAGCACAGCGTATTCGTAGCACGTGTGATGAGATAATTCACCGTATAACACACTGGGTGATAAGAATACACCCCTTATCACACGGGTGATAAGATAACACGCCGTATAACACACACCGCCCTCGGACAATTTTCCAAGCTGATTTTATCTCAACAAACTGATCTAGGGTACATCTGCCGAGCGTTGGTGCGTTTAGGGAACGACCTTGACGAGGCACATGCCACCGTTTCACACCTCGGACAGATCAGCTCACGGTAGCTCGAGCTAACTATTCAAGGAGCTAGCTCACCGGTGAGCTACGTGAGCTACCTGAGCTACACATGTTTTCCCGGCTTGAGCTATAGGAGGGTAGCTCATCTGCACATGTTTTCCAAGCTTGAGCTATAGAGGGTAGCTCATCTGCACATATATGTCCAGAGTGAGCTGTAGGAGGTACATGAGCTAGGTCATCTACCCCCGAAATGAGCTATGGAAGCTACATGAGTTACACATGCTTTCCCCGGCTTGAGCTATAGGCGGTAGCTCATCTGCACGTGTTTTCGAAGCTTGAGCTATAGGCGGTAGCTCATCTGCACATGTATTCAAAGCTTGAGCTATAGGCGATAGCTCATCTGCACATATTTTCAAAGCTTGAGCTATAGGCAATAGCTCATCTGCGCATGCTTTCAAGTCAAGGCTATAGGGGATACATGAGCTAGCTCATGAGCTGTATAAGTGGCCAATACAAGTACGCAGAAAAGAATGATACCAACAAGAACAACTACGTACATATTTTTTGTACCTACCAGATACAGTATGTGATATTATATGAGATCGGATCTGCTTCTGTTCTGCAGATACCTGACACCTGACGATAGGTCGACACCCAACAGGTATTGAATTCTCGTTTTTTGACAACAGCTGTATACAGCAGCAGCTGTCAGCTGTCACCATGCACACCACAAGAGGCGCTCGCACAGAACACAACACCGACACCACACAGCAACACCCCTAGCATGCCCACGACCCGGGGTAGCAACTCTAGCGGCGCTTCGGCCGTAGATCAGGCTGGCGGCGGGCAGCAACCGGATCCATCGATGGATGTGGACCCCACGAACAACATCATCGATGTGGATGAGGACAACGATCAAACCCAGGCCGAACCCATATTATTCCTATATATACGCACTTGTCCCGGAGGGTGGGCTTTTTCATCTACTTATCTTACACGCATGTGTTGCCGAGAAGGAGCTACAATTAGCTGCGTGCATGAGCTATGATTACGTTCTCCGGGGGTGATCTATAGGCGATAGCTTATCTGCATATGTTTTCCCTGCTTGAGCTATAGGCGGTAGCTCATCTGCACGTGTTTTGAAGGCTTGAGCTAGAAGATAGCTCATCTACACGCATTTTCCCAGGCTGAGCTATAGGAGCTACATGAGCTAGCTCATCTGCCCCCGAGATGAGCTATAGGAGCAACATGAGCTACACATGTTTACCCGGCTTGAGCTATAGGCGGTAGCTCGTCTGCACATGTTTCCGAAACTTGAGCTATACACGATAACTCATCTACACACGTTTACCCAGGCTGAGCTATAGGAGCTACATGAGCTAGCTCATCTGCCCCCGAGATGAGCTAAAGGAGCTACATGAGCTGCACATGTTTCCCCCGGCTTGAGCTATAGGCGGTAGCTCATCTGCATGTTTTCGAAGCTTGAGCCATACATGATAGATGAGCTACCTCATGAGCTGCCCGGGGTGTGCACCGTTTTCGTTTCGTGTGCCCTTCCTTGTTTCGGAGAGAATCACCTCTGACGTTCGTCCCACGAGGGGTGTGTTATTTAATCTCCCGTGTGATACGCTATGTTACCTTATCACCCGTGTGATACTGTTGTATTATGTCTCTATACCGTGGATCATTTAATGTAAGTATTATATAGGAGGTCTCGTCTGGTACTTCCCCTCGCGCTGAGTAGACTAGCGTGTCACGTACTCTGCGCGGGGTTAGTACCCATAATTGATCTGGGTATACAAGCATAAGAATACTGCTGTATTCTGTCTCCCTATCGTGGATCATTTAATGTAAGTATTGGATTGGACGAGGCCTCCTGCGCCGGCCTGTGGTCCCGCCCATACTTCGTTGGGCCTCTTTAGATTGAACTTGTAGTCGACCACTCATCAGGGGCAGACTTGTCTCACCGAAACTTCTTGAACATTGACTCAGTCCTTTCCTGCACACCCCGTAAAATTCTGATACGCTATGTTACCTTATCACCCGTGTGATACGGTGTGGTATATTATCACCCGTGTGACTCGGCATGTTCTGGTATCACCCGTATGATATGGCGGTATGTTATCCTATCACCCGTGTGATACGGTATGTAATATTATCACCCTAATGACACGATATGTTACTACCTTATCACCCGTGTGATACGGTGTGCCAGTAGGAATCAACTGCAGAGAGCGCTTAGCGTGGTTACTTTCATATATATATATATATTATGTTTCGTACTGTAGACCATGATTCGCGAACTGCGGAGCACGATTATTCCTGCTGACACTATTTAGTTAGTTGAAAATTCCCGGAAAAATCCCGCAAAAATCTGGGAAAAATCCCGGAAAATTATTCTCTATCCCTGGAAGTTCTATATCCTACTGCAGGTCGTTGTCAGGTGTACTGCAACCGGGTGTTGCCTCCCTGTCAGCCATTCTCTGATTCCCCTGCTTTTCTGAACGGCAGGACCCGAGCTCCTGGACAAGTACGTGGGAGAGTCGGAGAAGTCGGTTCGTCAGGTCTTCCAGAGGGCGCGGGCTTCGTCCCCGTGCATCATTTTCTTCGACGAGCTCGACGCTCTGTGCCCGAGGCGCGGGGGAGGCGGCGAAGGAGGCGGGGTCAGCGAGCGCGTGGTGAGAGTCTAGTCTGTCTAAGAGAGCATTGCCCTTGTAGGGACGGTGTCTTCTTTTTATGGTCTCCTCGCATGAGGGCCTCGATATCCTTGAAACCCTTTTAGTGCTTGCAGTGCACGGACACGCCTATTCAACTCTTATTCCAAGTATCTTGTGCCCTAGGTGGGAGTGCAGTCCAAAAGGGGGTCACTTATCACCCGAAACATGACTTCGAAAAAGTTTGTTCGCCCAACCTGACCAAGATTTCCACGAGCGCTATGTACGATGTCTTAAAACAAATGTACTACTGTAGTGAAAATCGTCAAACTATCCGGTGTACTGATAGTTGCTCACTTGAGGAGCTCCATCGGTCAGAAAATATTGCCTCAGACGGCAAAAATTACGGCAGCCTTCGCCGTGGGACATAGTTAGGTCCCAACAAGTTTTGAGACTTGAACCCGTTTGGGCCTTACTCGTTTCGAGCGAATGCAAGATTTTAATCTTCACTGCGCCAGAACAAATTGGGACCCCACCCGTTCAAGTCGCCTGAAGCGTCCGCCGTCCGCCGTCACTCACGGTCTCCAAACGCTCCACCAATGCATGCAAGTCTACGGCAGTTACAAATCTGCAGCCGTGCGAGCTGCCTAGCGACAGCTATAAACTCGCATCTGACTTTGACTATGGTGTACAAGGGGAAAGGGTTGAAAAGAAATGGCGATTGCAGCATCGGTTCCTAGCGAAGCGGCTTGCGCTGCTGGAATCGGTGCGGTGCGTATATACTTATTCTGGTACACGTAGTGTTCATTGTTGCTGGAATAGCTAGTTAGGCTGGGTTTTTTTTTAGAAGACCATAAAGTTAGCATGGTTGGACTTCTTTGGCTTTGAAGTATTAATAGCAGAATTGGACTTTTTTCAGGAGCGTAACAGGTACCACTGGCCGAACATTACGAAAGCTTGAGCATAGTACACGAAAAAACATCAGTTTCGGAAGGAAAACAAAAAGGCACATATTTGACGTTAGGTTTACGTGCGGATCAACGCGTCCTCTGCTCTTTGCGCAAGAGGATTCCCGTAGGGTTTAATCTTGTCTGTTTTGTTTTGTTTTTTGTCCCATCGCAGGAACTACCGTTTTTCGCTGCTTGCATGCGAACCCCCCTTTTTATCCTTCATCGCGCTGCGTGTAAATACTCACCAGGTGAACCAGCTGCTCACCGAGATGGACGGCCTGGAGGCGAGGAGGAACGTTTTTGTTGTTGCCGCAACCAACCGCCCCGAGCTCATCGACCCAGCCATGCTCCGCCCTGGCCGGCTGGACCGCCTTCTCTACGTCCCTCTACCAAGGTCAGCCGAAGGAGGAAGCCGTCCTTTGCGCTTGCCGCTACTGCTCTGTGTGTCTCGCATTCTTCTTTGTATTTAGCTGGGTTGGGGTTGGGGTTGGGTTGGGTTGGGCTGGGTTGGATTGGGTAGTGCTGTGTTGTGGTTGGGATTTGCTGGGTTGCGTTGTGGTGGGGATGGATTGGTTTGGGTGTTGCGGTGTGATGTGTTGCAGAGTGTTGTTTTTTTTTTGGCGTTGCCTCGTGCTGCATTGCGCTTTGTTGGGTTGGGTTGTGGTGTTTCTGTCTCGTGGTGTGTCATCTCGTAGGACTGCTGGTGCTCCTGCGGATTTTCGTCGGCCGGACGCGTACGTTCGCAAAGCCGCGGGCAGACCACTCGTCCGTGCAAATAAGACCGACTCTCATCAAGGTCGAGCAGAAGCAGTCCGTGCGATCGAACATCGGCACGTCAAGGCCTCCGCTTGCCACAATCGTACCCGTTTTCTCTGATCGGCCTGGGGCACAATCTTGCGATATCCGCAGTGTGTGCTGCGTTGCATTTTGGTACTAGCGGAGGTCGACGCTTTCATAGCCATGCTGCTGACATGTTGTGTTGTGCCGCCCTCGCTCACCGCCTCCTTGTGGTTCTATGCTCATTACAGTGCGGCCGACCGGGTGTCCATCCTGAAGGCCTTGGCTGCGAAGGTTTCGCTTGGGTCCGACGTCGATCTGGACGCGATCGGCAAAAGCTCCAAGGTGAAAGAAAACAAGCAGCACCGGAGAGTTCGTTGAAAGTTTGCTCAATTTGTTGCTGTGCTGAATGGAAGCATCCGGGAGGTAACGAGGAGTAACCGAGAGGTAACTGAGAGGTAACAAGGGTAACCGAGAGGTAATAAACGTTAATGAAAGAGAGGTAACCGAGTAGCAACCGGGAGGTAGCCGAAAGGTTTTGAGAGGAAACCGAGAGGTAACAGGGGTAACCGAGAGGCAACAAGGGTAACCGAGAGGCTACCAAGAGGCGACTGAGAGGTAACCGAGTAGTTATTCTAGAAGTAGCGAAGACGTAACTGAGAGGTAACCGAGAGGGTATGCATCGTCGCGGAGATTTTCTCCTGTCCTTTGAGCTACGTATGCATGTATGCTGATTTATTTCGGGATGTATAGACTATCGTACCAGGTATACTCAACAAGAATAACCGGTCGTGCCTTTTAGTCCCCTCCCGCACATGCACATGCCAGAGGTATGATATTTATAGCAGCCTTCGTTTCGCCACCCGTCCCCCCCACCCACTCACCCACCCGCCGCTCTCTCGTGTTATCTGTAACCTTGCTGTCGACGGTATCCGCTCACAGGCGGAAGGATTCAGCGGGGCTGATTTGGCGGCGCTGTTGCGTGAAGCCGGGCTGGACGTACTGCGGCAGCTCAAGAGCCGCGAGGCGCTGGCCGGCAAGGGCGTCTACTCGGAAGGAGGTGCGGAGAGGGCTCTCTCGCAGTTGGAAAGGGCGAGGTTTTATAACTGGCCGGAGCGAGTAGCTGAATTATACATGGGAGCCAAAAATGGGATCTCCCTCCCTTTTTGAGCTTGTTGGTGAAGCCTGAAAATCCTAGTGAAAGTCTGAAGCCTTAAATCCTACTACGATCGAAAATTCTGAAGCCAGAAATCCTAAAGAAAATCTGAAGCTGGAGATCCGCGCCGTCCGACGGAAAAAATCCGTTTTTGTTTTTTTAACCCTTTTGGGGCGACCCAGGCAGATTATCAGTATTGAATATCGAACAAGAATCGGATTCGATACGATACCGATGAACTAAAAGACTAAAGCGATACGATTTCGATATTTGAGACATGGAAGCCTTCGTTCGGTGGCTGCCAGCATGAAAACCACAGGGATTATGCCACACGGGATGTGGAGGGAAAAACACGTGCGATACGTACGATAGAATCGAAAGTTCGATGTTTCGATACGATATCCAACACTGGCCACCGTGATGCGCGCGAGTAAGTCTTGCAGCTAGCTCCTGCTGCAGTTCTTGATAGGAAATACACCCTACCCCGGCAGCCCTGGGTTCTTCGTGTGGTCGATGCTGTAGTATAATCAAGGCAGTGTTGGATATCGGATATCGATATAGGAATCGAGGTCGAAACGATACCGGTAAACAAAAAAAACTAAATCGATATGTATATATGTATATGACTTCGGTATTTGATACTGTACATCGAAGCTTTCGTTCAGTGTCAGCATGAAAAAGACGGGGATGCCAGGGGATGGGAGGGAAAAACACATTATGCATACGATATATTGAAAGATCGAATGATCGATGCTTCGATATATCGAAACTTTCGGGAAGATATCCATGACTGATCATCATCATGCGCGTATGTGTGTTACAACTCCTTCTACTGCAGTTCGGACACATCCCCTATCCCCGCCTCGGGCTGCTTGGTGTGGCCGATGCTGTACTACAATAGAGTCATTGGTTTTCGGCAGATTTTCTGGAGCCTCACTATAACGGGGGGGGCTAATGTAGTAATCAGAACCCACCATGGACCCCAAAAGTAGGTATCTCCCTATGTTTTAGCCACTATAATTGGTTCTGATTAGCATATTCCCCCGTAACAGCGCACACAGCTGACGGTACTCTAAAGTATGCACCAGCTCGAATTCCTGGTGAGACCTACCCTACCGTCTCTGCATGTGGCGCTCGCTTGCTTCCACCCTCTCCCACCTGTTTTTTATGTTGGTTGTTTTTGCCGCCCCTCTGGTCGTGGTACTGTAGTGGTACTGTAGTAGTACCAGTTTCGTGTGCCGCGATGACATTTTCAAACGGACATGGTGTCTGCGTACCTACCGCTATCTCGCGCTCGTGTGTTGTCTCCAGCGGTTCGTCTTCTTCATGTTTTACGCAGAGCAGAGGCGCTGTCATTCGAAATGGCAACGAGAAGACTTGGAGCGTAGCGCAGAGCGTAGCGCCGAGCGTAGCACCGAGCGTAGCGCTACGGGCACACACGAGGGGCCGAAGAAGACACGCCTCAAGTCTGTTCAACTGCTAAAACATTCCGACTTAAGTTATCAAGTTGTTCGTTCCCCCAAATCGTGGGGTATAATTCTAAAGCGATTAACTAACCCCTTTGAGACGTCACAGAGGAAAACTGAAGAAAACAAAACTAACCTGGCACGACGAATATGACATCGACCACACACCGCAGCCCGGGCTGCTGGGTTAGGAGGTGCCTCATTTTGGAGTCCGAAGTATACCTTAAGGGCACTGAGTTCGCACAGCAGGGGTAACGCGATCGTTTTTCAGCGCTCGATGTTTCCAGTAGGGGAAGGTTAAGGTTTCCAAAACCGAACATTAAGCTGTTTTGGGTAAGATCTGGTGGGAGGGCCTTCCGAAAATAGAACATTCGAGTTTATTGGCACCTTGCCGTTGTTGTTGAGAAAAAAACTGTCAATAGCGCGGAAAAAAACGATTGCGCACCCGCGTGCGGACTCCGCGGTCTTTATTTACGGTGTAGCGCAAGGGAGTTGTAAGACACGGGGTCAGGCAGCGTAATACTACAGTATACAGCAGTAGAGGTCCAGTCCCTCTATAGTGCCGGGTGAGTAGTGCCGGCTGCCCTCTATAGTGGTGCCTGGGGAATCGCTTGGCACAGATAGGAGTCACCTGTGCGGTAGTGTGTTATTAATAGTGCCGGTTGCCGCTATAATAGTGCCGGTAGTGTTGGCTGGCGCATACATAGAGGGACCGGCACTATAGAAGGGGCATTACTGAATACCCGTACTTGCTGCGCGCGCACAGTCGACGTCTGCTAAGGCAGCACTTCATTTTTTTCTGGTCGCTGTATCTGGGTCCGAAGAGGCAATCTGTAAGGGTCCTGAAACATTCAAACCACAACCCTCTCGTCGAGTAAATCCCCCTCCCCGGCCAAACAGGAAGGGGATAAGATGCACAATGTCCTCAATCGTTTTACCCAACCCTCCCGTCATGTGAGCCCCCCCCCAGCCCCCCCCCCCCCCCACCCCCCCCCCCCCCCCCCCCCCCCCCCCCGCCGGGCGTATGACCCCGTCGTCGTCGTCGTCGCCGTCGTCGTGTGACCCCCTCCCCCCTCCCTGTTCGCGCAATATGCATCGCTCACGACGAACGCAGGCGCTGGCACGGTGGTGGTGACTGAGAACTTCGAAAACGCCTTCCTACGCACGAAACCTTCTGTTTCTGCGCCCGACCGCGCGTTCTACGTCAGCATGAAGGACCGCCTCTGCAAAGCCAGGGCGCACTCGACGGCTGCCCCCGATGAACCAATTACGTCGGACAAATCCTCCCGCCGTGGGCAAATAGACGGTGGTGGTGGTGGTGGTGGTGGTGGTGGTCGCGGTGGCAGCATGGAAACGAACGGGTCGTGAAAAAACAATATCGATCTTCGTTTCTCGGGCTGGTGTGGTGCGTGGGTGTGCGTGCGCGCCACGGCGTTCAAATTTCGTGCTGCGGTCGATAGCCCTTTTTGTCTAGTAGTTCAGTCTTCTTTCAAACTTTTGTATGATGAGGACCGGGCCTATATGACATGCGTCGTCGTAAATTACACGCCTACAGAATAAAGCCCCCGAGTGAACGCTTGAGTGAATGTACTCTCTCCAAGAAGGTAGGTACCTGGTATGATTTTTTTTTGCTTTGATGTACGAGTGCCTTCTTTACTAACGTTTTTTGCATGAGCTGTTCTGTAGTCCTGTTAGTTACAGGATGTTGTCTTTGTAGTCGCACCACCGGCATATATTTTGGTATACCTTGCCATGGTCTCTACGAAAGTGACGAGGATGCCCCGTTTCTTGGGGCAAACGTAAATGATGAACTCTGTTTTTTAAGAATATTTCTACGGCGGTTGCATCCTGTTTTTTTTTTTTTTTGCGGGCGCTTTTCGATGCTTTCTCGAAGTGTAGTGCGCTGCGCGTCCGAACAAGCTGGTTTTTGATCGGCCGTGGTACAAGCACCCTTCATGCTCCCCAACTACAGGGGAGGGGGTTAATATATATCCGAGCGACGTGTAGTATGATACGACGAGTTAGATACCAATCATCCCGGGCAACATCAACACTTTTTTTTCGCGTCCGACGCGTATGTTGGACGGTATCGACCATTGAGCACCGAGTCTATGATACAGTACGCGACAGCAGTTGCGAAACTCCTATTAATAGTTTGGTCATGACTCGCGGCTTAATGTGAGGTCAGCGTTGAGCTTAGGTTCTCGAAAGCTATTTTATAGGAGTAGGAGTGGTTTTCCTAGCTGAGCCCAAATGGCTCCAGTACGTACGTAGCTGTAATTTTTTCAACAACAAAAAATAATCAGTCTAGAATTTTTGACTCCCAAATTCTTGGCACAATGCACCAGCATCTACTGCAATGTTCTGTATCGACAATTGAGCGCAGAGGCTATAGTCTATGGTGTATTGTGGGTTACTCCAGTCGATACCTTGCCGTTGCTCTGACGGGTAGAATGTGTTTGGCACCGACCAATGTCATGGTAGGGGTGGAGTGCCTTCGAGGGGCGATGCCTTTTTGTATAGTGTCCTCACGGGAGGAGCTCAACATGTCACCCGAACCATGACTTCGACGCAGTCCGTTCGCGCAACCCGACCAAACTTTTTATGCGCTATATCGTCCTAAAACAAGTACTTCGTATTCTGCTGTAGTTACGACCGCAGTCCTGTTCGGGGGACAAACTACTTATAGTTTGACTGGTTTGTGTTAAGATCCCGAGTTGCGGGACACTTTGTATCCCTGGACAGGTCTGCCTTTTAAGTCGGTAAACATTGTACTCACATGTGTTGATTGCTTAGCTATAGAAGAAGAGCAGTTTTATTCCTTTCGTGCACGCGGAGACTGAGACCAAGCTCGTGCTCCTCTGGAAAACCCCTGGTTTTCCATCTAAGATACGCCTTCCAAGTACTACAAATACGTTCCCCGTGACTAAACCCAGGTAGTTACCGGGCTTTCAATCTCTCATACAAGACCATATCTTAACACTAGCCCACTCTGATGAGCCGTATATGCAGAATTATGGGAAATTCGTGGAAACCCCGATTCCACGAACTAGAACATGAGTCGAAGATGCGGCTCCTCAAAACCCACTCCCACACCTCTGAACGGCGAGGCAACGAAGCCGGCAAAGTACGTAAAAATAAATAAATAAAGGGAAGACCTAGCCTTAAGGGGCAGGAAGAAATCGTCGATGAAAGCCATCGCCATACCGCCCGCACGGGGGGGGGGCGAGGAAGATGCACGGAAAAGCGAAAAGTGCGTACGGGAACAAAAAGAAAAATAACACAAACGACAAGAACCACCTATACCCAGACCACCACTCTGGAAGCGCGTCCCAACACCGAGCGGGGGGGGGGCAGGACAGAAGACGCAAAAACACATCCCCGCTGCAGTAACCACCCACGCCGATTCCACTGGAAATTCCACTACTGATGCGAGTTTTAATACTGCTGTTAGTGAGGACGATGCTTTTGATAGGCCCCCCAGTACCGGAGTGCCCGCTACTGTGACTACCCGAGACGTTTCTGCTGAGCATTCTCGCCCTGATGCGAGTTTTAATACTGCTGTTAGTGAGGACGATGCTTTTGATAGGCCCCCGAGTACCGGAGTGCCCGCTACTGTGGCTCCCCGTGACGTTTCTGCTGAGAATTCTCACCCTGATGCGAGTTTTAATACTGCTGCTCGAGTGGATGGTGTTTTAGATAGGCCCACCAGTACCGACGTGCCCACTGCTGTAGCTACCCGCGGCGATCCGGTTGAGCATTCTCATTCCGATGCGAGTTCTATAGTGCTGCTAGAGGGGACGAGGCTTTTGATAGGCCCTCCAGTACCGGGCTTTCAATCTCTCATACAAGACCATATCTTAACATTTGTCCCCAAAACGGGACTGCTGTTCTACAAGGGTGAAAGCAGTAAACTAACCAGCATGACTAAAAGTTGCTCACGTGAGGAGCTCAACCGCGCAGAAAAAATTACCTCAGAAGGAAAAAAACTGCAACCCCCACCGTGGGATGAGTCACACCACGCCCTACGGGCGCCGATCGCACTGACCGCTCTAGCACAACTATGTCTGTCGCGGATTTCGCAAGAGAACGTCGAACCAAAACCTTCACACATCGGAAAGACCATCTACAGATGAATCATACAGATCATATGCAGTAGATCCCATATCTTCCGTGATGATATGTTTGTGCAAGAGCTGTACCATGGTATCATACAGATCCCGTCAGGCAATCATGTGCGCAAGAGCTGTGCCGTGCAGATCCCACCTCCGGCAAACATGATCTAGATCGTGCAAAGCGTTCACACCTCGGACAGATCATCTACAGATCATCCCCACTTACTTGATGATCTAGATCATTCTAAGGCAGATATATTCCCGATCTTGTGTGATCTACTGTATGTAGCTCATGTTGCCGGGTGGGACCCGTTTAGTCTGCATTATCTTTTTATAGCACATGCTTTTACTGTGGGTTGGATCTGTACTATATGCAGATTCTGCACAACCTCTCACAACGGCACGCAAGGAACTGAATGATCTATCTGTAGATAGATAGGTATGATCGTGATATGTCCGACCGAGGTGTGAAATATGTCCAGGTACATTACAACGGATGTCAGCAGTAGTATGTATTAATAGTGTACGCGACTTGGCCTAGATTTAACAAAATGGTTGATATTGCACACAAACACCTCATCACAGATCAATTTCGATAAATTTTCCATTCTGTCAGGGTTTAGGGTTTGGAGCCAAGTATATAGAAGATGGGCCTATTCGTAAGCACGAACTTTGATGACAATGTCATTAGAAAAGCGTACTGGGTCCACAAGATTATCGGCATGGCTGCCTGTGATTCAGCATATGTTCCGTACCTTTCGTCTACTGTATATAACCGACAAGGCAGAGATAAGGCCGTATTGTATGACACGAGGAGCACCTCGGCTTCGGCCCCCTTCGATATCGCGAATGTCCAATATGGCGAAAGTCCAAAATTTCATCAAATTGACTCCGCGCTCATCGAAGTGTGGATGCGCTCTGCTTTCACCAGCGTAGATGGAGTACCGAAAGGAGCGTTGGATTCGCAAAGGGGTGTGTGCGATCGTTTTTCAGCGCTCGGTTTTTCCAGAACTAAGGGAAGGTTAACGTTGCCAGTATCGAACAACATTAAGGCGTTTTACGAAAAATCTAGTCCAGAGCTTTCCGAAAATATACATGTTCGACTTTACTAGCACCCTTAATACCTTTGTCGAGAAAATCGAGCGCGGAAAGCAAGCACCATTAATCACCTTTCTCGAGAAAATCGAGCGCGGAAAAACAATTGCACCCCTGTGCGAGATCAACGCGTTTCACGGTACTTGCAACATTTCCAACGTTATGGGTGAACGCGTGCTTCGACAGGGCTACCGCTGAAGCATTCCCAAACATTTCGGACTGCGGTGGCTCCTTGACTCAGGAACTACCGAATATCGTCGCAACACCGTTTGTCTTACAGATTATTCGTTGTATACGTAGACCATCGGGTAACGCGAGCTTCGACAGGGCTACTGCTGTAGCATTCCAGCATTCCGAAACATTTCGGACTGCGGTGGCTCCTTGACTCAGGAACTACCGAATATCGTCGCAACACCGTTTGTGTCTCTCAAGACCAGTTTCTGGGTGAACTTGAAAGCTCGTCAAGTAAAGAGCCGTCAGAAGAAACTAGGTGCACCCTTATCGTAGAGACACTTTACCCTGACCCCCACAACCTCGCCGACACCAAGGCCAAATCTTATTGCACGACAGAAGCCGGTCACAGCTACGCCACCAGTTCTAGCGATTTCGCAAGGTGTTGCAAGTTTTAGCCTTCAACACGCCGACGACACGCACCGCGGCACGTAATCCCCCAACCTTCGCAAGTTTGCTGCCTACAAAATGACGACGAAAACGCCTCTCGTCCCCCGTAAAAGGACTGCACTGCACGAAATAAAAACGGCTCCACTGCTGCTCCACCTTCCGTTCGCCATCTTTCCGGAACCGACCACTATACTTCGGCAAGATGTGACACGTTACGTAGCCAATTAAACCACAAAAATAGCTCAGTCAACAGTAAACGCAGCATGAGACTTCGCCAATCATCCCTTCCCAACGTCAAGCAACGAGCGACTTGTCACATAATAGCCTGCCCTCGATACGGCGTACTCGGGCAGACACAAATTTATCGGAAAGATGTTGCTCGAATCTCAAATCAGAAAACTGCGGGCGCTGGCGTGATCCCGTCCCTTCGTAGAATCATCCCCCGCGCAATACATTCTTTCCTCCTAGGTAGAACCACCCCTAAGTTGGAATGGCTTGTGTTTCGCTTCGCAGATCATGGAGGAGCATTTTGAATGATGTTCTTCTGGCGACGACGTCGTCTCCGCCCGACGTGTGAGCACGGCCGCTTCCCGTGATTCGCCTACGCGGAATGTGGACGGCAGGGAAATAGGTGTTTCGTTGATGGGCTTGCTATTAACCCTCTTGTGGGCAGGCACCATGCATTGCAACAAAAACAAAAACAAAAACAACGAGAGAATGCGATCTAATAGAATGGGCGTGCAGCCGGACAGGTATCACCATGCTGCGCGCGTGTAGTTCAGCTCCTTGCATTGCACTTCGAACACCCCTCTTACCCTCGCAGCTCGATACACACGCGAGATTTCTATTAAACCCCGGCCTTATTTTTTCAGGGACCTGTTACGAAATCGCTGTAACACGCCACGCCTTTCCAATTGGACTTCCATCCGTCGTCCGTAGTCCGTACGACCGCCATTTCAACTAAAAATAAAGATTTTTTTTTTTCCGGGCTTCGTATGATGCTTTAATTGGAGCCTGGCCTTCACCTCTGTCCACCATCCACAAACGTACACAAGTTTACGACAGCTATCAATATCCTGCTGCGCGAGTTCCTTTTGAAAGCGACAGCTACGTATCTTACCCTTTTGATGTCATTCAATATATTGTATTCGCCCTTCTTTTTTCTCCCTCCATATCAATAGTCGTGACTGAGATCCGGGGTCATACAGCAGGCGTTTCTCTCCCCCCCTCCCCACTACGGTTTGTGCCTTGCTTCAGCCCTTTCTTCCCTCGTCGATTCGCGTCGAATTGCGCCTACAGTACATCCACTACCCACGTTAATACGGGGGACCATAGTAAATAGGACCTACAGTACACACAAAAACCTGTATATTTCCCTATTTTAGCTATAACAATATTTGGTCCTATTTACTATGGTCCCCCGTAATAGGCGCTCTCAGCTTGGGTTGCGCCATGTGGCTAATGCTGTAATCCATCGTCACATCGAGAACGAGTACCAATACTTTTTCCGTCTGACGCCCCAAGGAGGTGAACAAGCAGTGAGTAGCGCTTACCCGACATGGTACAAAAAAGTAAATCAGGTACGAAGTACCTGGCATCGTACATATCATAATTCAGAATGTGATTCGTACTACAGCAGTATGTACGTAGAATATACACGCAGCAATCAATGTGGCCGAGCTTGGTGTGCTGGGCTGCACGATGACAAGCTACTGGTCGATTGATACAAAAGCATTGCTGTGCTATGCGATCGTCTACATGCCTTGTTCAAGCATATGGGTACTCTCGCTACCAAGCACACCTACCTGGTACCCCTACAACGTGCCGGTTGTATATCACTATGAAACCAGCATAACGAACGACTATTATACCTTGTCGGGAAGCTATGAATCAGGTATATGTCAGCATTCCAAATTCGATTATACCAAGCATACTGCTGCTTTTGCTGGACTCGTACTAACTGTACTATTAATAAGAAGCACTTGCAATGTGGACCATAGTAAATATGACCAAGTGTTAGTAAAGAGAGGGAAATATATAGGTTTTTGTGTGTACCGTAGGCCCTATTTACTATAGTCCCCCGTAATAGTACTACTTCTTCTACCCGTCGACACCCAGTGTCCGGTACACCCAGTGTCCGTGCCGATTCTTCATCCCCCTAGAGAGATACAAGCTCTGTGGTCACTAAACTACGCCACAGGCAGAGATACGCCACATTGTAATGTAGCAACAGGAGAGTAGACAACGCGGTGCCATTGTCATCGTGCTGGGATACGAAAGCCACACGTACACACGACGCAATCCAGAGAGAGAAAAAAGAAAGTTGAACATGCATAAAGAAAGGATCAGAGAAAATACAAGGAAACAAATGAATGTCGGTGGACGACAATAGCGCGGCCGGTCTACAGAGATCAACTAGGCGAGACCATTTCAACGAGTGTTATCACTCGACATACCAGGTAAGCAACAAGGAGTACCTGGTATACAAGAACACACGCACTTGAAGGGGGACTGCTGCACGAAAGCAAACCCATCGAGAGGGAACGAAGCACTGGCGCTCTCGCACTATACACACCAACTGTAGGTACCAGATGTATTGAACACGTATTGTGGGAAGGATGGGGAAGACACCTCGCACAGATCATCGATTCCCACTTGATGATCTAGATATTTCAGGGCAGGTAGATAGATCCCTGATCTGTATGATCTAGCTCATGTTGCCGGGGTGGGAGCCATATAATCTGCATGATCTACAGTAGGACACGTTTTCTGGGTTGGATCTGTACTGTACAGATTCTGCACACCACCTCATACCGGCAGGTTAGGATTTACTGCTGTAGATGATCTATCTGTACAAAGTAATCTGTCAGACGTTTAGAAGTTTAGAAAGAACGCAAGAACTACCGGTAGGAAGGTCTCAGGGCAAAATAGTAATACTCAGGGCAGCAACAGCATAGGGCTCTGTCTCTGCTATTAATAGTCGAGCTGGGGACCTCTCCACACGACCTGCCATATCCTTCCTGCTCTCGTCGACACCAGTGCTGTTTCGTACAGGGTACACAACACAGGAGCCTCACACATATCCAGCTACATATGTTGCACAGATTCCGGCCTCACCTTCTTGGGTCGCCTGGCATTGCGGTTGACAGCTACCATCTCCGGCAGTCCAGCCATCAGATTCCCGTCGCCGCCCACGTAAGCTCTATCCATAAAACTAGATGTGGGCGACATATTGGCTTGACGCATCAATAACCCCCCGTTCAGTCCATTGCCATCCACGCGTCGCACCAAGCTTGCCAAATCAGGAGATGCCGCAACTGCTGCAACAGGTCTCAGCGACAGTTGTAGGGACCCGCCAATCTCTCTGCGCCCAAGCGTCGTTGCCACCGTTACAGAGAGCGGGTTGCGCCGGGAGAGAGCCAACATCGATCTAGCCGTGGGCGTCGCCCGTAGGCAACGTGCTGCTGCAGTCGACATGCGGCCGTAGTAGTCCAAGGAACACACAACAGCAGTGCCCTTTGCTGTGTGCTCTGTGGGTACATAACACCCAAAAAAGGCGCTCCTAAATATTCGAAGGCCGTATGCATTCGGAGTGAATTTGGACCCATGACTTTCCAGTTTTGCAGCAACCTGCTGACCTCTGCCAGCGACGGCGCACCGGGCTGCTGCAGGGTTCCCTCGTGCACCTTTTGGTCGAATCCAATGGGAGCATCAGGTGTTTGTTATCTGCGAGTGAAGAGACAACTCCGAGAGTCCACGTCGCCTATGAGGTCAGCTCTCATGAAGTTCCAGGAAAAATACAAAATACAAAAAATACTCGAAAAAAATACACCAGACATCTCTAAAAACAGAAATCCAGCAGTATAAAATGGCTACGTATCGTGTAGGAGTGGCAGAGGTACCGGGCATCGGATCGGCAGGTTGCCCGTCGAGGGAGATACGGGTATAGTATCGGTGCTTGACAAGATAAGACTCGTGTGTTTTGTGGCGTTGAGTGATCGCCTTGTGCCAATGAAACTTGAACGTCAATGCTCCACGTGTAAGGTTGAACATGTTGTTTCGTGTGTTGCTTGGAACGCACGCAACCGTTGATGTTGCTACACTACACAGCGTACGCAGCAAGTACGAGTAGCGGCTTGTGCCTGCTGGTATCAAATATGGGCATCGCCTGTCCCTCGGTCCTCCGCGTCCTCTCGTGGTGTGATTGGGTATCTTCCATATGTAAGGCTTGATTGCCGGCAGCACCCCCGACTTGACTGCGATAACCATGTACTATAGACCTACAGTAGTTGGCAGAGCCACCGCGAGGAATCCCCCACCAGCACGAGCACCCCCTGCCCTAGACACATGTAGAGCTTCAATCGCGCTTGTAGAAAGTGGACTTCTATTTCGCCCAAATGGCGCTTCCATTTGGGTACAGAGTGTGCCAAGAAATTGAGCCTCGATGCAAAGTTGACATTTCTCACTACTACTGCGCTATACGGCGGATGCCTTTCGTACGTCTCGCTCGCAGCTCGATGGTGTGCGTGGCTACATTGGTGCTCCTTTATCTGGTGGCTCCATCGACGTCAGCTCGATATGGTGCATATCGTGCATATGGCGCAAGCCTACCCAGCGCCAACCTCGCGGGACGACGAGGCTCTAGCCAACCTCGATATTTGGCGCTCGCTCAGGCGACGCCCGGTCGGCATGGCAGCCAGGCTCGCCGTTGGACGTGCAGCTCTGGCCGCTCACTGCAGGTGAGTCGCTTTCCGCGTGGGGGTGGGTGTTGGAATCTAGCTGAGTGTGTTATGTATCATAGGACTTGAAGGCGGACTTGAAAGGTGTGTGGGAGAACAGGAAGGTGCTTCCCTTGCTGCGCGAGTGTCGAGGTCGCGTCCCGTGTGCTTGTTGTGATGCAGTGTGTACTCTCGGCAGTAGTAGTAGTGTATCGCCGACGAGTGTATACCAAGATGAACAGAGCAAACATTTGTCAAATCTCATGAACAAAGTACACAGCGACCAAGCGAGGGCAGGAGCGGATTGGAAAAAGCACAGCGGAAGCTGTCGATGTATGACAGGTACGTAGTGAAAGCGAACAAGCGGCAACGGTAGAATGACACCACACACAGGTGTGCGGCGTAGCGTCAGCGCGTTGGGGGGCATTGTGTTCTCAAAGAAGCCTAAATCAAGTTCAAGAAGAAAAGGAAATATGAACTGGTGGTCTGACAAGACCTGTCATTTGGTGCACTGAGGAGGGAAAGACGAATGGAAAAATCTTGAAGCAACCATGGAACCTTAGTTCAACTTATGCTGACATATGCATCTCCAAAGATCCTGCAGATCTGTTACGAGACGTACGTATTACTTCAACTGGTCCGTATCGCGTACCAGGTATACAACAAGCAAGCAATGCTCAGCACGCGGCGGCCACGACTCGCGTGGCATGAGACTCAGTACTACGCTGGTTGTGTCATCCAGCCTCTCTAGGGCAAGGCGGGGTTGAAACGCTCTGGATCGCGAGACCGTATTGACAGACAGACAAATAGACTACCAATTTTAGTAGTGAGGACAAAGGCCGATAGCTGAGTACACTAAAGCTGAAGATCACTCTCTGGACCTCCAGGTTTATCAGATTTCTTGTATCTCTAGGTTGCGCATGCTTAGATATGATCCACCAGCTTTCTGTGAACTGTTTTATCGTTGTCTGGGTGGAGGTATGCGCGGGCTATATATAATTGGATACGTGATGAACGTTCATTCGTACATTCTCGATTAGCTCTTTGCAGAACCGCTTGCGCAGTTGCACAAGCTTGATCCGTGCTAGTATCAGGTCGTGGAAACGACGAAGGGTGCCCCTGCCGAATCGTTTCCGATCCCGATATTTCTTAATCTGTTGAACTTGAGCTCGCGTAGTAGATCTTGAACTTGGCAAGCTTCCTTTTACGCGTCGTGTTGTTGGCGCTGTCAACAGTTCTATTTCCGCATGGATTGAAGCCGTGTGTGACTGAAGCAATGAGGCTCATGAGATGGGTGCTCCAGAAAGAAGACGCATGTATACACTTGTAGAACTGCATTCGTCTCGATCGTTGGTGCAACTTGCGTCTGCGAAAGCCTGAATAAGTGGCCGCTTCTATCTATAGATGATGTCGAGTTCCTGATGCCCTTTTGAGGTAGATACCGCTAAACACGGCTTCGCGTTTTTGGGGTGACGCGATGAGGGTGTGCTTGCTGCCCTTGTCAGCCGTAGAACTGAACATGAGATGTCCCACCCTCTCAATAGTTCTGGAAAGGTTGAGAGCACTTCCTACCATTGATTCGTGTGGCTTGGTTCCGTCTTCATCGAGCAAGGTGTCCGTTGTCTGATCCAGCGATACTCGGCTCCCGTACTACAGTATATTGCAGTCATTCATGTCACCGCCATAAGGGTTTGACCCTCTTTTCCTCAGCGCAAAATTCCATCGCCATCCGTGAACGTAACATCTGTAGCCGGGGGGGGGGGGGGGGGGGTAACCAATAGTCGCATATCGACACGCCACCGTTATTGCCTTACGCACCGTCCCCGCCTGCAGAACGCCAACCGGAAGTGCATACCAGGGAACATGGGGTGCTTGGACGCGTTGACCTTGGTGCGGGGGGGTGGCACGGACAACGAGCCTTCGGTTTTGACGCTTTTTGTGCGAGTTTTCATGCCAAAATTTGGGCGAAAAAGTGATGCCGAGGAGGGGGAGTTAGACTTGGAAGGCGGCGGACTGATGCGAAGATTGGGGCGCTTCGTGTCCAGAGTTTTGGGCGGATCGACGGGGTCGCCGAAGAGCGCAGACTCCAAAGGTACGCGCCGAGGGTAAACTATTCCTGACGTTACGTAAACCCCCCTCTCTCTACCCAGCGGACTACAATTTACTGTGTCACCTCATCACCTTACGCTTGTCACTGCAAAAATTGCCCAACTTTAATTCCAGGTGTAAGAGTCTGTTTATGAAGGAGTTTGACGGAGGTCGCGTGGTCTTTTTTTTTCCCGCCTGATAAACTCCAACCGTTTCACCGACTGAAAATAATCCTCTCGTGTTAAGGCCTCGTATAGGTGCTAGTTGAAACGTCGGAAGTGGAACCGCATTTTCGGTGTCCGACGGAGATACCGGTGTACTTGTTTTTCTGTCAGACGCATGCTTCGTGGGGTAGTAGTGCACCAATATCTTCCGAGGCGGCTCCTCCTCTCATTTGAGGAGCTCTATTTCTCTCCCCTAAAAAACGACCTTTTCTGAAAAATGTTTAAGTACAACCCGATAAGCAATCATCCAATGGCCTGCCTACGTATCTACAGCAGTCGGTGTACAACGAATACTGTTGTAAAACACACGTGGCGTTCCAATGATAATAAAGGCATGCCTTATTCGATGATAGGGCATGCATGCCTTGTTCAGTAGTTCCCTTGTTGAGGAGCCTCGGAAGTCAGAATTTTGTTTTGGCTGCAAAGTACTACAGGACAGTTTCCCTGTCGTTGCTTGAACAGTTGTCCTACCCATGTATCATACCGTACAACACACGGCTGAGAAGATGACAAGATAGCACACCCCCTGGGGCGAATTTCAGAGCCAATTTTCTCCAAAGCATGCATCAAGGGCCTAAGGCGCGCACAATGAAAATTTTACTGGCTTCGGAAATATCTCGGGAAGATCTCACCATCGACGCATCGCTCCGCGTTTTCACTTTTCCCCATTGTCGATAAAACCAGCTTCGGGAATCGTCGGAGCGCGCGGGGGGGGGGGGGGGAGAGGGTATCCTATCACACGTGTGATATTAATAGTGTTACACGGTAGGTACATAGTTGGCAGGGACCCCCCCTTTGCGGAATATGGTCGTAAAAAAATCTTTGTGGAGACATTGAACAATGTAGGAGACCCTACAAGACGTTGACAACCTCTCATTTCGGTACGCCGAATTGTGTGCTATATTGCGAGTCGTCGAGGGAAGAAGGGGCGAAGTCTTCTCGGGATAAAATTTCAAGGTACAAACCGTGGTGGGGAGGAGGGAGAAGAAGAGCCTACTGCTTTGATAGGGACCCCGGATCTGAGTTAAGACTAGGAAGGAGCGAGAAAAGAAGGGCGAAGGTAGTAAACGGGATGGGAAAAAATGGGAAAAATGTCGATTTCATGTCTCCACAAGAACTCTCACGGTGTGCATTGTGGTGTTTCCGGCCACCTGTTTGACCGACTGTTCAGCGCGGCTCGTACGAGTATCGCTTGATTTCGCGTTGCGCTCCAGTTGTGCACCTCACCGAGATTGTCGGTCTTGGCTAAAAAATGAAACCGTGGTGCTGACGTTGATACGCATAGGTGGGACGGCGAAGAAAAAGGGGACGGCAAAAGGAAAAGGGGCTACTGCTTCTCATCTGGAGCAGACGTACCGACCGGGAAACGCCAATTACCGTATACAAAAGGTAATATTGGCATGTTGGCGTACTCTCTAGCCTCTGGATGTTTTTTCTACTTGCACCCGAACGTCTTGTTTGGTGTCCAGGAACGCCTTGTTGTGCTGAGGGCTGTGTACGTACGTGGCCACGAGCTCAATATTGTGGACATGAGTTAATGTGAGAACATATACGTGCATGACCACGGACTCAATAATTGGACTTAGTTAATATGATAACGACAACGACGGCAATGACTTGACCCAGCCTTCGAACCCTAACCTTAACCCCGAGTACCTGGGAAAATTCTCGGAATGAAGATGGTCGATGTTTTACAAGAGTTAGGGTGTACTATCAAACATGTTTTTTTTCCAAGATAGCTGAGCCAATTCGTAAGCTCTACTGGTTTCGTCGGATGCTTGACGCTGCCGAAATGACGCTGTTTGCAGTCAAGTGGCTCCGTGGAGTTATGTTGCCTCGACAAATTCAATCGTGCATTTACCGGTCAGCCGCGGTTTCTGGCTACCGTGCAGTAGCCGTCAGGTATCAGCAAGAGTAAGCTGTGTCCAGAAATTCTTAGTTTGGTACTACTCAGCAACAGTAAGTTTTGCCCATAAATTCATAGTGTGGTACAGCATTAGTGCTGCTGTTGCCACGATACAGGCCCTTTGAGGAGTGGGACCAGCCTTCCACAAACGCCGGTCAGTATCGCTGCAGAAAAAATAGTGGAGTAAGACCTCGTTCCTTGTTCATAAGGAGGCATCTAGCCTGCTGTATGCGGTGCTCCTGCTGTCCTTGAAAGCCGGACTCCCCGCACCCGCGCCTCGGTATTTTGCGACATTCTCGATAAGCGAGCCGCGTGCGATCTGGAAGCTTCAAGCTCTCTACATGAACATTTGACGTAGAAGGCCCCTGATGCAGTGATGACCCGAAGGCAAGTACGTACGAATCTCTAACAGTGTACTGCTGTTGCCGTTGTCGAACCGCGTGTAGGAGTTGAAAGACTTCATGGCCAACCCACCGGACAACTGCAAGGTCAGCGTCGGCAAAAAACATAAGGTGAGGAGGAAGAGTCGTTTCTGCACACGGTTACTTTTCACGTGGGTTGAATCTCAACGGGGAAGTTGTTTAACGAACTCTCTCTGCCCCTAGTTTTGCCCCATGGTCTTAATATCGGCACATTGCTACGGTTTGGGCGCCTTTATTTTCTGGGGCTCGTGATTTTTGGAGCTCCATCCCTCACCCAAACCCTTGACTTTCAGAAAAACGGAAGTGCACCCCGATGACCTTAGGTACACAGCGAATAGCATGTAAACCCCACATAAATAACGCTGTTCCAACGCTAGCGTATTGGGGAGAGTTCTTCGGTGCACCCTTTTAGTATAGACCGGATTTCCGTCTTGGGGACAAACTAGTTAGAAGTTGAGTAGTTTGTCCCCAAAACGGAACTGCAATTCTAAAAGCATTAGGGCCCCAGTGACATGTTTTGGCCAACAATTGCTATAAGGCGTGAAGGCATATGTCCTATCGTATCGTACGAGTTGTACGCGTCTAGTTGTACTTGCTTTTCGATTGCCTTTCGACAATATGCAGCGCGTATGCCCGTCCAACATAGTCACAAAGGGAATACTTGTGTATCCGTTTTCGGGGGTACTTATCGTGAAAGCTGAAAAGGATATTATTTCCCAGCTTGTAACGCATTGTAGCGCGCTGTACTGTTTCGCTTGGCAGCGAGTTGTGCCCTCCTCGACAAGGTTAGCGTTGACATGGCGTGCATAGCGACGGAGGCTATTACGAGTACTGTTTATTCAGCTTTCGCTGTGGTGTAGAAGGGGGTCTGCTTGTTCCTCAGCGGTGGGATGTGTCGTGCGTCGTGTGCTGGCAGCACTACTCACGGTGGTAAGAGCTCTCGAAAATCTCGCTTCCGTACGAAGCGAGCTCTTGGGCGGTACAAATAGACTTGACCGCTTTTGTTCGGGTTGACGCACGCTGTGTACGAGACGAAGAAGCAAATGCCATCAAGCGTAGTGGGAAGGGGGGAAGAGAGCATGCCTGCTATGTGATCCCAGATCTGAGTTACGACTTGGAGAGAGAGAAAAGAAGGGCGAAGATAGTGAATGAGAAGAGAAATAAAAAAGAGCAAAAGTGACATCTGGGTTAGGGTTTGTTCTATACGTATCGTGCACAGTAACCCTTAACCACAGCGTGGAATAAGTGGTAATCACTCCTCCTCTTGGGAAACAACTTGCGCTGGAATCAGGGTGTGGATTATTACCATCAGCGGGGCGGAAGGCACCATCTACGCGGGAGAGAAATTCCGGCTGAGGGTCGCCTTCCCGGAGGACTACCCGACCAAGCCCCCAGCGGTCTACTTCTTGCAATCTCCCCCGCCACCCAAGCACCAGGTACGCCCGCCGCTGCGTGCATGCCACAAAGTGATCGACGATCCGTGATCAAGGTATGGGGACCCGCAGAGAGTTTCGCTGCAGTTTCAATGGTGACCTCCTATAAAAGTGATGAATCGTTTTTATCGTGTCACTCCTTTATGCTCGTAACCCTACGAATCTTCGATTTTGTATCGTCTCTTGCAAAAATAAGATATTTCTGTCATCCTTTATATAGATTAGTGGATGATGTATGTGTGTGTTCCACTTCGCATCAGAGGGGGGTATCTGGTTGGAAGCAGGGTACACTGGAACAAGGGGGGAGATTTACTGGGATGTTCGTGGGAATTGTGGCTGACCCGACCGGTAGGCGTATGTTTTCTAGAGCAGCACATTGCTGGGAGAGGAGCACGATAACTCCATAGGCCTTCTTTACACTTTCATGTATAGTGTTTTGGTGTAGAGAACTGAGGCCGGAAAAAAAAAATTAATTCAGTTCGTTTTCTTGAGAAAGTGGGCGGGTTCAAGGCCGCTGCAATTCAATGTCAGCAGTGTTTCCTGCGCCGTGAGCGCGGTCTGTCGCTTTATAACGGACGGTACGTTGATGTCTGCCGTCGCTCCTGCCCGCTCTTGCGCCCATTGCTCCGCCGTTTGACGTGGCAGCACATCTACACGAACGGAGATATATGTTTGAGTTTGTTGAGCTCTAGAGACTGGAAGCCAAACCTCACCGTCATGTGAGTCGCCTGGCTACGGTGTAAAAATAGGTTCTCGCGCACAATCTCGACGCGCCAATCTGGAACGACACCTGGCGCTGACCAATCTGGAAGGATTACCTGGCGCTTGTGGTGAAGAGTCTGCTTTACATCGTGCACGTTTTGTAAGCCAGAGAGACACACGACCTAGTTCAATTTGTTGAGCGGTGCTATTATTGATAGCAGAGTGTGCCGCCGGTCACGACTTCAATCGCTAACGTCGTCGAGTACTTTCTCTCGGCGTGTCACAGGCCACGTTTTTTTTTTTCAACAAGGTCGAAAGTGGAGGAAAGTAGGTTTATGCACTGGCTTGTTTGATTAAAACTCCAGGTTCCCGGCAGAGATCAGACAAGGTGGACAGAGGAAAACCCATACCTGGTACCAGGTACTTCCTTTACCACTGCAAAAATCACCGCCGTCTCGTTCCGAATAGTTCGTTCCCAAAACGCGGGTGCACGGTCCCTAGGGGATTAACTAAGCGCCACCTTTTTTTTTCCTTGCTCATGCGTTCAATTTCGTCTGTGAGCCACTGAGTGTTTATCCCTCGTCAGACACTTTTTTTTTCTTGCTCGCTAATTCGGTCTTGCCCTGGAGTCGTCGAACATTACAGCTCTTCACCAAATACTTGTTGCTGTGCGTTTTTGTGTTCCGTCTTGTCCTTCTACTTCGCTCAAGGTCCCTGGCTTTGAGCATCCTTAGCATGCTCTCCAGCGCTAAGGAGAAGCGTATCCCAGAGGACAACGCCGCACGTGAGTGGCGGAAATCCTCGAACCGCGGCCAAAGATGAAATAAGCCTTTTTATAGTATTGTACCCACAGTCCGTATCCGTATCGTCCACTACTGCTATAGCGAGTCTCTCCTTCACCATTCTTCCACTAGTATTATTGCAATGGTCCCTCTACAAGTACCGGTATGTATATATGCGGCAGGCAACATTACCGGCAATATTATATCGGCAACCGGCACTATGACTAACTACTCCGCACACTACCACACTGGTCCATCCCATCTGTATTGCCAAGCGATTACACCGGCAGTATTATAGCAGGCAGCCGGCACTATACAGGGACCGCTACGTACTGTATATAGTTGCGAATTGGTCAAGATGCAAGTTCCAGCATTATGATAAGGGTTACTTAAAGAAACATTCAGTAGTCTCACCTACCTTAACCCTTGGTACCCGGATAAACTTGCAACTTATACGGGAAAATTCGGGCAGGAAAAACGGGAAGGGGGGGAAGTAACCAGCGACATTGAAAAACCAAAAAATGACGCATGCTACGTACGATAGGCGTACAGTGGGTTCCCCGTGTCGAGAGCACCCAAGATAAGAGCTTTCTGGGGTTAAAACGGCTTTAACTATACCAAAAGCTACTTATTTCCGACTACAGATGAGAGCTATTTGTAGTTAAGAGCGCTTGTTTCCGCTAATCACTCTTGTCACAGGGTGCTCTTCACTAGTGGTGCCCACTGTATATATACTGGTACCATTTATTTTCGTCGAAACGAATTGGCTGAAGGAGCTCCTTGATTGAGAAATGAGCCGATATGGCATGACGGTTATAAGGCATGCCTTATCGCTGGAATTTGATTTGTGTTCTATACTATTTTTTATATATATATATATCCCTAGGCCATGGCGTCGTTCATCGGGTTGCACTGCACTTTTTTTTTTTTCTCAAGGTCGTGACGTACTAAGAGCTTTTTTAGCTCAAGCAAAAAGCCGCAGACAAAAACTGGGTGCACCCTTATCGTAGCTTGCATGACTTATCCTATTCAGATATGTTAGCGGTGGGGAGACTGATGACGACTGCTGGCTGTAGCTGCCACACACCGCAGCTGCGCACCGTGCGTTAGCATATTCCGTGCAGTGTACCCTTCTGTTTGCGTACGCTCAGCCCCGGCGCATACTCTTTAACAGCTCTAAACGCTCCACACCGACCTTCTAACTCTGTACCGAATACCGCCAAATGCGTTTCTATCCTTTCAGATGCTGAGGCTAGACCAGGGCAAGCTCAGCAATGGATATACCACGATGACCTGTGTTGATGCTGAACGATGGCGCCCACTATCAGCTGTGATTTGAAGGACGGCCAAGGCTGTTGCTGATAGGGATCTTTTTAAAACACTTAATTGTTTGCTATTAAGGCGTGCGAGAGGGCCGAAAGTCTGCCGCAAAAGGGCAAGAGGGAATTCCGAAGCGATCACAATGTCCTCTGGTTCGGCTGGTCTATTTTATAGAAGGGGCTGCAGATATGTTGGTATTTTCTCAAGTGTTGGCTACCCCGGCAGCGCAGAGTTCTTCAGTCCGAAAGTTGCTTGGAACGAAGTGCGTTTGCTTGATTATTCCACTCCAGCACCGTTGAAGTCTGTTTGGTGACCACGGGTCAGATTATGCCCACAAGTCAAAAACGTGGGAACAGCAACGGATATTCGATGACTTTTTAGGCGGAACGACGTCCTTTTCCGGGCGCTCCCCTCTTGACTTAAGAACAATTTACCAGTACTGGGTACGTATCACTGGTGCGCATCGTCAAAGTGAGGTTTCAGCGGCGGTGGCAATTGAGAGGTCATGAAGAGCGAAGGCTGTGCTGTTTTTTGTGGCATCCTGGGAAAGAGCCCTTATGATGTTTGCGCCTTGGGTGTTGTGGCCTGCAGCGGGCGCTAGACGATGATGATGTGCTTGCCTTGCCATTGCATAACACGATTCTTGCTCACATCGTTTCTCCAGCGGATGACAGTGTAGAGAAGAGGAGGATGCCCAAAACGTAATATCTGAGTATAACTTGTTATGATCGTCACCATGAGCTATCGAGTTCTTCGCTAAGCATGCAGTGTAACTACTTAGAAGCAGGTACCTGCTAGGTATTACCATTGCTGTGCTTTCCGAAGCATGGTAAAGGACAGAGGTCAGCCATAACAATGCCACCGATAGAGCATGAAAACCAAGGTGTGACTTTTGTCAATTTTACAAGCAAACAATAGGCCGCGCCAAGCGACCAAAACAAATTTTCCCATAAATAAACTATCCCACGCTAAACCCGTAAATTCGTACGTTACTGTAAAATCCCGTCGGGTGGAGGCGGCTTTCGAAAACCTAGCAAACCAGATTTTCGACGCTCTTCTGCCCGCGTCCTCGCCGCCTCGATGTCCCATGGATCGCCAACAAAGCACGACCTGCACAGAACATTCCCGGAGCCTTTGCAGCTCTTACACACCACCACTACGTTGTACGTCTTGTAGCTGCCTTGTCCGTCGCAGTTGGAGCAGGCCTGCAGTCCTGATCCCCGACACGTGCCGCAAACGTCCTGCTCAACGCCGGGGGGTAGTTGAAAGCATGTCATCATCTCTGCATGGCATCATCTTGGCGCTCTTGAAGAGAAACTGTGACGAATCAACGTTTTCTCTCCGCTGCCCACGTCTGCAGTCTTTAAGCGATGAGCAATGCCTGGTTTCGCACATTGCCGGAACGATAGAAGCACGCGGTGATTTGTTGCCGTAAGTCGCCGAGAGAGTGGAACGTGGGGGTGGTTAACCGACCCCTCTTTTGCCACATGACAGGGAAAAAGGTGACGGAAATAAACGACGATTACCGCATCGGCCGGACGAGAGCATGCGGGCTGGTGGGCTCGGGTATGGTACACTTAGTATTCGAACTATTACGGGGGTCCATAGTTAACAGGACCTATGGTATACATAAAAACCTGTATGTTTACATATTTTTACTAACAATATTTGGTGCTATTTACTATGGTCCCCCGTAATACCTGGTACAGTACAAGGAGTTGTACGACACGCGAACAGCATAGTGTGATACTAATCATACTCGTCTGAAAAATCTAGGGAAGAGGGCCGGCCCGTCCGCCCCAACGACGGAGGGTCCATAATTTAGAACTAGTATATCATATCACATTGAAGAGCCTATACCGTAGGCTCTGTTGTTTGCGGTGCTCTACATCTCTCTCGCACGAGGCGTGCTTTTCGACACGAAAAATCCGAGGTAAGACCCATTAAAAGAAACGGTCGACATCCTAGCTACGAGTATAATATATTAATAGAATGATATATAGTGCTACTGCTGAGGCGTGCTACGATTAGCGGTAGCACACTCTGGCCAAATTATTCCTGACTGACGAGGCTCCTCGGCTGAATAGACTGAGGAACAAACTACCGAAAAATATCTTTGGAAAGTACCCCGTTAGTCTGGTGTTTCACAGTAACACTCGTTGTACCAGGTTGTACCTTTAATTATACCTATTCATAGGTAGTACCTATACCTATTAATAGGGTACGGGATTCCTCATCGGGTCAAGTTTTATATCAAGATTTCAGTATTTCAATATCAAAATCTCAAAATCAGTTTTTGGGAGAGGTCTAATGTTCCTTCAGTGAGAAAGGAGCCTCACAAAAAAGGCTACTGTAGCTGCAACCCTAGCGTAACACACGTTTTCTTCGCGCTCGTGCTCGCTATGCTCGTTCGATGATAACGATCACACTTGTCGGTTTTTGTGATCGCAGCACCTAGGTCCCCAAAGAGTCAAGACGAGCGAGATAACACGAGCAGGTGCTCAGGGTTCGCGGTACCAAAAGTACTCGTAGCGTGCCGGTTGTGGGTCGAGTTGACACTCCAATATTGTATGTCGACCTGGATCGATATAATGCGCCAATTCTTCAGGCTTCAGACGGGGAATTGCTTTGGGTTCACCATAGTACTCGTGGCGCGTCGATTTCGGGTCAATTTTGATGCCGCCAACAGTTCAGGCCGCCTTCGCAAAAATGTGCGCTGGATGCAGGCAGCTCTGGCCATTTTCTGGACGCACCTTTTCTGGATTACCGTTCTTCACGAAATCCATTATCGCCCGCGCAGTCTCATCCGGCTGTTCTAGATGCGGCACGTGGCCGCACTCTTCCACCCACACCAATCGGGCGTTCGGCATCTCCGTCACAAACCTGCGGCGTGGCAGTACGCGCAAAACCAATGCTTGAAAAGTTGAAGAGTGAGAGGGTAATTGTGGTTGGCAGTTGGACCGTGTCTAGAGGCATCTGTGGTGCCCAAAAACACAACAGGGCGAGCATAGGTAAAAACTCTGGACTGTGGATAGGTGATATGAATAGTATTCCTCGGCAAAACCCTTTGGGGGGTTGGGGGGTTCGGATGCGAAAAAAACTGACGATTACAGCATCAGTCACGCGTAGCAACCCGAAGCTTCTGGATGACAGGATGCTACATATACCATCGGACCCACACTGCGACGAGCTGCACAACGCGCTCGCAACACGATGCAACTTGAATGCTACACATGGCGCACCCTAGACGGTTGGTGAGACCGCGACTTTATCGTAAATCCTTCGGTCGTTGTGCCTATGGCCCCACGGGGTTTAATGACACGGCTGTGAGCTCACCTCTCCGCGTAAAGTTTAGGATCGAGGATCTTGTCTTGCCTCCCCCACAAGACGAGCGTCTCTGTCTCAATGTTCGGTACCTTAGTGCTGACCGTAAAACCCCCGCTCCCCATGTACTGCAGGCTAGCCTCTGCCCAGCCATCGCACATCGTATGCAACCTGCCGACGCGCACAGCGTCTGATACCGCGGAAAAAAAACAACGTGATTGTAGCACCAAGCAGCCCAAAAAGAGCAGTCAAGAGGGAAGCAGCGTCAAAATGTCGGACAGCTCACCGATCCCCACTTTATGATCCACATCGTTCAGGACAGACATATTTCGATCTGTGTGATCTGGTTCCATGTTACCGGGTGAAAGCCGTAAAATTTGCACGATTTAGTGCATATTTCCTGGGTTGGATCTGTACTATACAGGCCCTACACAACATATCACGTACAGGCAGGCTAATATCTAGATGACCTAGATCGTGATCTGTACGTTGCGTGAAAGTTTGGCATGTTAGTGAACAAGTAGTCCAACAGGTCACCCCCTCTCACCATTAACAACACGACACCGCTGTGGAAGCGTCATGTCCACGACGAGGGGCATCTTACTAACAGCTTCACGAGGTACGCGTTCCGCGTTCGCGCGTATCACCCTGCTTCAGCCACTCTATATTTCATCTTGGAGAAATGCGGCCACAATGCAACGCGAACTCACCCTCAGTCGCCAGGCTCTTGTCGGTGTAGCTCATCTGATTCGCCAAGGAGCGTAGAGGCTGCGGGTACGTTCAGGATTCGTTGAACGTGCAAGGTAGGGCAAGCAGATTCAGTTTAAACTCTCGACGATATTCGAGGGACCCTGCTTTCAAAACTCGTAGGTAGCGCTAGACTTCCCGAGAATCATAATAGAGCTAAAAAAAACATATTACTACCGGGAAACCCGGTATTTTTAATATTTGTCCTCGGAAAGACTGGAAAAAACAAAGTAATGTGTGGGCTACGAGGCTTGGATTTGGCGCGCTACTCAAGCTGTATAGGACAGTGCAAATTGCAAACGAGGAAGTGGGCAAGAGCTTTTGCACAGCTTGTGGAACTATGATTATCAAAGTAGCAATCAAAATCAAATCGAAGTTGCACTGGAAGCGGCAAGGAGCGACGAGAAGAGAGCCTCACTTTGCTGCCAAGCACAGATATTCCGAGCTTCGCGAGGGGTCCAGGAAGAGATGCGCCTGGGCCAGAGCCATCGATGAAACCTTGCGCATCGATCAGCACCAGCTTCTTGACAGCTTCGGGGAATTCGTGCGCGAAATCAAGAGCGATGGCCCCGCCCAGTGACGCTCCCATAAGAGTCATCGGGCGCCCTCCCATGACTTGCTTCCAAAATTCCAGAAGGTGCGTTCGCTTCGCCTCTGATTGGACGTGTGGGTGGCGAGAGCATAGCAGACGGTGTTTTGTATTTTTCAGGAGGCGTGTTTTGGCTTTTCTTGCCTCGGTACTATTTGTGGGTGTATTTGCCAACTGTTCATGGCACGCGGGGGTTTGGGTGTTCGTTGTACAGTGCGAATCTTCAAGTGACGACCTCCAAGCTTACTCGCGACCAATAATACAGCGCATATTCGGGAGAACCCTTTGGGACTCAAGAAATGGAAAGAGAAGAAAACGAACGACGAATACAGCACCTCGGTCACATGTAGCATGTAGCAACCCGGCGCTGCTGGGTTTGAATACGTACTGTACGAGATTGCACCATATCTAATGGAATTGCCTTGCAAGGAGTTATATGCAACACGTCAGAAGCATGGTACTACTCGTACTGCAGATCGCTCACCCCATTGATAAATACTACCAGGTATTATTAATATTGATAGCCTCCTGTGTATAACAGACGGTTGGTGAGATCACGTATCGCAAGATTTTGGTCGTTCTACGTTATATACGTGGTGACCATTGAATTCACCGACTTTCGTTCACAGTTCAAAACCAAGCTTTGAGGCCCGGGCTGGCATGAGTGAGATGAGTGAGAGCCTTGTAAATGTGGAGTACACGGGATGCCTGCAGTTCATATTACGTATTGCTGTATGAGTAGATTCGATGAACATCCCCTGAACAATTTGTCGACGTGATATTGTCACAGACCTGGGACACGGTTTCACGGGTCATGTATATAGGAGACATGAGACATGAGACATGTGACACACATGCACCGCATGTACCAGGTATATTGGCTGTGCTTTCTCTTTCTATTTTGCCATCTCCAAGCACGAGTACTCCTGTTCTGTCTTGTTTTTTCATTTTTCGGGTGTGTAGACTTCATACCATGGACGTGTTCCGGGTATTAATTGGTTTGCAAGTGATAAGGGGTGGTAGACAATGTACTGTTCCCTTGCGTACTGATACTGCTGGTGCACGCAGGTGCATGTACTATTTCGTACAAGCAGCTGCCAGCAGGCATTTTTTTTCTTCCATCGAGACGCTTTTTAGCCTATTTTCATGACCACAAGCCAGATTTCAGGGAAAAGAGCCACATAATGTGAGAAACCATCATCACTGCTGTAAGTCTGTCATAGCATACCATACGGCCCTCGTTCCATGCATCATCCTTCCTTATGTTTTGTAGTCGTACCGGTATGCCATTACGTGGGACCGTAGTAATCAGGACCCATCATATCGACAAAAACCTACATATTCCCGATATTCCAGTACTGTTACTAATAATATTAATAAGACCTATGCCAATGGTAAAGAGAAGTGTCAATAAAAAGTTTGAATTTCAAAGACACCCGCCAACACAATTTAGAACACGCTTCCTATGGGCACGTTTAGAAAAAAAAAAAGTTCCCAACTTTTGGAAAAGCCCGAAAAAAGCAAATCTGGGGCCGATGTTGGGCAAACATCGGCGTGAGAAAAACTCAGGCCGATGTTTGGTTCGAGAGTCCTCGACATTCATCAATCGACAAAACCAACGACTGCGTCATGAATTCTGAACGGAGTGCGCTCGTTAGGGGCTCCGACCCACCCTAGGGTCACCGTGTTCACACAGCGGCCAGTGACGTGTGGCGGGCGCTGGTCAGGCGTACGATAAAAAAACAATTAGCCGCTGGTGTGCACAAAACAGAAGACAAAATTTCTCGATCCGTCTCGAATGGCAAAAAACAGGCTTTTTTTCAGATTTGGGAGGAGCGGTAGGCTCTCGCCCCCTAGAGCATGGATCCACCTTCTATCTTCGAGGTCGTCATCTATACTCGTTGGTCTTGCCCGGCACCAAGCGGGTTGGCCGTGGGCTGAGTCTGTATCGAGATCGAGCGTCTATCGTCGCATGAGTTGATTTTTATCAGCGTGTTGATAATTTGCCATTAGAGAAAACAAATAGCGCCGCCTGCCGCCGTTAGAAAAAAAGAAAAAATCACGTGTTTTCCCTTTTTTCCCACAGCGACGGTACGACGATATTTTCGGCTGTCTTTTTAAAGACAATACTTTTGAAAGATAACTTTTGGACTTCGCGTTTCCATTGGCATAGGTCTAAAGGGCCCATCTTATCGAGGACTTTTGGTTCTTTTAATTTATTTGATTTTTTTTTTCTAATTTAATTTGCATTTGATTGGCCGATGAGTGAATCACCAGGCAGGATTCGAAGGGGCAAGTTAGAAAAAATCAATTTGAGTGAAGACTCTTTTGGGACTTTTTTCGTGTGATTTTTTTAATTTCAATTCCGAATATGGGAGTTGATCAGCCTTTGATGTAACATGTTCATAGTGGGTCAACACTCCCGGTGGAGTCTGGGGTGATTCTTGGTCGCTTCGGCAACCACGGTCGAGGCGATAAAACGCGAACCTCAACGACAGGCGACCGGAGCAATAGCCGCGCCCACGGCCACAGACCATAGGACATCGTACCCCGGCGGTGACGCCTCGAAAGAAATCATGGCGGCCGCAAGCCCAATTTTTCGGCCTGCTCGATTGGCCAACCATCACGAAAACCAAGCAAACGAGCAACAAAACAGAGGATACGCTCGAGACCTCGATAGCTGCATCACCGTTGCTGTTCCGCACGTGGCGCTTGAGGGCTCCCTCCGCCCACCCAAGACACCCTGAGAGTGATAGCTTCCTATCCTGCGCCACCAAGAAGAAAAAAATGCTGGCGGCGGCGCGCACGCGACAACGCAAACCTTCGCTCTCGTCTACGCTCGTCGCTGTTTGGGCGTTGTGTGACGCGGTGCGTTCTTCCGGGTTGTTTCGAATTCCTTTCTGTTTGACAATGAATGCGCCGTTTCCCGATTTCATCACTTTTACTTTCCAGCCCACTCGTAGGAGGTTTTACCCTCGACGATCTTCTGGACAAGCCGTGGTCACAGGTGTCGTCCCTTCTCCCCCCCGGTACGTGCCTTTAGTTTTTATCGCGCATAGGGTTCAGCATTCCCACTGCTCGTCGATTTTCATCGAATGTACAGCTAACTCACGCTCTCGCGCTTTCCGCTAATCAGTTTTATGCAAGAAAAAGTCCCTACGAGCATGCACTCGGTGAGACTCGAACTCACGAAATTGATCTTTTGATAGGCTCGCGGACCACCTACCAAGCCACCGGGGACGCCGGTATAGGATACAAACACGTTTTTTTTCGAAATCAAATTAAAATTCATTGAAATTGAAATTATATTTCGAAATAACGAAATTCAGCGTTCCCCGTTAAGATGGGCTCTAAGAACGTTTGGTCTTGATTACTACCAGATATGCTCCCGGTGTTAGAAATATTACATTCCTACCCTGTACTCGTTTATATGTACTGGTATGATACGGCGTACCTCGTACCTGGTTCGGATGTATACCAAGCTTGAGCTTACCTGCGCCAAATAATGATACACCAGCAAGGTCGGTGAACCCCCCCCCACCCCAACACATCCACAGCATAAGCATCGGCTCCAAGCTCTCCAAGCTTGGGCATGAGGCGTCTAAACTCTAGCAAAGACGAGTCGAAGCCGTGCAACATAAGGATAGGGTCCTCGCCCTTGTCTCCGCCCGTCTCGGTCCGAACGAAGTTAGTGCCGATGGCTGCTGATGGCGCCATCGACTCCGGCACCGACACCGGAACACGCCGCATTTTCCCAGCGAGCTCAAGCGCCGCCTGCAGCAGTCATACGAGCGCGGGTGACTGTAGTACAACGGCTTAAGGGAGAACCTGATATCCTCTACAATCACAGGGTTGAGAAAGTGGGTAGCACGACTGTTGTACGAGACAGTAGGGTGACTATAGAGTACTACTACCAGGTACCTGGTTCATGGCTATAGGCTACTGTAATACCACTGCCGTGGGCACGAGCACGAAACAAGGCGGGCATGCCCAATGACCAGTGACTGACGTGGCGGAGGACGTGGCCAACCCAACGGATCACCAGCACCTACCACAGCGAGCAGATCAAGCGCGTTGGGTCAACCTTGCCACCTACATACAGCTCCTTGTCGCTGTCGAAATGAGACCACGCGACTGCTCCATCAACAACATCTCTTGAGGTAGACTCACCGACTCTTGAATCTCCGAGATGTCTGAGGGAACGTACTCCGGAAACAAGCCCAAGCGACTGCTGCTTGTGATGCTGCTACTGCTGTGTGATCCAGCTGGCCTCCACCTAGCACGCCCTACATGGACACCGCTGTAGTAGAAAGCCGGCACGCCAGGCAACAGCGAGAGTAGAAGAAGAGGCCTCATAGCACAAACCACGCAACTGTCCCTGCACAGCGAGAGCGTCTCGCCCTATACAGTAGCTCCCAGCTTCCTGAGGCACACGGGTTTCGAGTCTTCGCTGCGGCATTTGTGTCGGTTCGGGAGATAGAATGCGGCGTTATATAATCAAGCCGCTTATATTTAGCTCCACGCGCTGTCGGTGCGTCGCTGCGTCGTTGCGTGGGCGCGGGCCTGTTAGTTGCCAGTTGCCAGTCCCTGGCGGTTTGATGACCATCAACGACAAGAGCAGCTCCGGCAATCTTCTCGACTGTCCGTTGTGTGGCAATCCCTTCGAAGCACCGCCAAGGTGATACTCAGTCCGTGTATGAGTATCGCAGATGCTACTCGAATACACTGAAACGGCTCCCGACAACCATACTGACACTATGGCTCGTAGCCCCCAACCCTGTATCCTTGTATCATACCTGGCCTGGCTTGCCTGCTCGGGGTGCCTGGTGCCTGGTACATAATTCGCTAGTTGCGATACTATCATCCTTTTGACCCTCTCACGTTCTCAAGGAGGCACAGACTTGTACACATACAACCTCACCACATGAACCCTACTCACATAGCCACCACTTGCTGTTTGTCGTCCTGTCCTGCCTTGTGTGAAGTTGAGATGAGACTGTTCTCTATTCTCTACGAGTCCTCTAGAATCCCGAAGCCCGAACCAACGCGATGAACGGTTGACATATTGGCAACTGGGTGGAAAACTAAATCAGTCGGCGGCATGTATATTTCTCCTTCTCCCTCGAACCTCTCGGTGCCGTGTCATCCACAGAACGCTTTAGTTCCCTGTCTAAACCTCGCACTGTGCTCAACTGTATATTTCGGTGTCAGGAACAGCGGTGGAGATGTCGGGATTGATTTATCTTTTTCTCACGTTCCGAAGATACTGGCCGGCTGCTTACACACCATCTGCCAATCGTGCGCAGAGGAAGCGCTCCAACGTTCTGATGTTCCGTCAGCGATCCCTTGTCCGGTGTGCCGCCTTGTGACGACTGGGATATCGAGCACCGACGTTCTCACCAATAACGTAGTCGTCTTGCAAGATATCCAGCGGCGGTCCAAGCACTGCGACTACTGTGACGACGTGGTCGACGCCTCTCATCGCTGCATCGAATGCAAGAGTTTGCTGTGTTCTTTTCACGTCAAAGCACATGCTCGGTCCCGTGGTACGAAATCACATAACATATTTCAACTGCGTGGAGGCAACCGCGGCGTCGGGGCCGCAGCGACTGGGGTCGTACGCCATCTTCCGATAGCATGCCCTCGTCACGCTGGGGTTCCGGCCAAACTGTTTTGCTCCGAGCCCTGTGGGGTACTGATGTGTCATGACTGCAGCGTCGTCGACCACTCCGGACACACAATTTTTCTAGCTGACTCCGAGGAGGTGGAGGTGATTCACCGCACAGGACTCACCCGACGAGTGATCAACCTGGGGCACAGGTACAGTTCCTCGTACGAAATCTTGATGTGGCCCTCCTAGGTCAACCATGCCCGTGCAAATAGGTCAGTCGTATGTGAATATGGTGAAAACCACGCAAACCCAGGACAGCCTGTAGTCGCGGCACAACATCAGCAACCAATGTATCTGCCTCAACATCCACGTAAGCTATTGCAGTGTACCAGGAAAATCGTAGTTAGAAACAGGAAAGCTGGTCCGGCTGGGTTGCCAGTTTGGGGAATCGGTTCGTTCTGCACTAACTTCGTTTTTTAGCGACACTCGAGCTTCTCTTTCTTTATATATCAACCTTGATTACTTAGAGCTCAGTTTCTTTTCGTTTTTTAGCGACACTCGAGCTTCTCTTTCTTTATATCTCAACCTTGATTACTTAGAGCTCAGTTTCTTAGTGCATACCATGCACTGCAGTAGCGAATCCATAATCATGGTTGCCATACGCACTTGCAGTGCTCACGACCGGGCGCTCCATATCATCAATGCCCAGGTTGGCGGAAGTGCAGGGCGCCGTGGAAGCTGTGCAGGCGGTGAAAACCGGAGTGGAGCAGAGCACAAAGATGGCAGAAAAAGCTGCAGCACAGGTTTTCGCCAACCTTCGCCGGGCCATCGATTTCAGAGAGAAAGTCATGCTAAAGGTAGATACAGCAGTAGTACTACGTCTTTGGGTCGGCTACCATGTTTATTTCAGGCTTGAATTAGCGACCGTATATACTTTTGTGCTACCCGAATGGGATCCTTGCGCAACCTTTTCGCGCAAAGTACGCTCAAAGAAATCATGTCTCCAAGATATAGGAGGACAACGAGAACGACGAAAACGTTGCAGACACGGCAACGACTAGATAACTCTATTGCGCGATTATTTGTCTCGCAGAATTTGCGCGGTGCTCGGGCCAGCAAGACTCAGGATTTGAACGCACAATTGGCGGCTCTGGAACAGCTGGCTCGCGCCTACACTACAGCCATGGAAACGACGGGCGTGTGCTTGGAAAAATTACGAAGCGATCAGCTGCTGGCAATGGAGCCAGACTTACGCAAGTGTATGGACAACCATGAGACAAATTTCCAGTCGCTGACGCTCGATCCTTGCGTGGACGACCACGTTGAGTTTGCGCACGATCGTAATGTCGCTAACGCCCTTCGCATGGGAATTTCCAAGCACGGCTGCCTTACATCTATCAACGCCGGTCTCCAGAACGACCCAGACAAAAAAGAGCAGCCTCCAGAAGAGGTTGCCTGTTCGGCGACCCGCGATATACATTTTACGCTCGCAGCAGTCGCCGGACCCAGCACAACAAAAGCAAATGCGATTCCTTCCGACATCGTGGTCGTCGAGATGAGGAGCGGTTCAGAACAAAAATTCTTGAAGGACGGAATCGAGGGCCCCGTGATCGGAAGAGTAGTGCTACACACGAGGCTCCAAGGCACCAAGTACCTGACGTACGAGTCCGAGCATTTCTTCGAATCTCTGTCCCATGAGGTTTTGAGCGATGAAGAGCAGTCATTCTCCGATGGCATTCCGACTGTCCGGCTTACCAAAACATTCCGTGTTTCAGGTCGGAACGAGGCGAGCCGAACCTCCCTTAGGTAATGTTTCTAGTTTTTTTTGGCTGGGCGCGATTTCCCTCGGGGAATATTTGTTCACACTCCAGAATTATTGGAGCCTGTCTTGTGACCACGGACTAGATTGTGGCGACGGGACAACGCGAAAACAACAGCAGCTAAACTGTACCGTACCAAATATACAAATAGCAAATATGATGCACCGGTATTGCAGAACCGTCGTAATAAGGACCACCGATCCCTCCCTGTAGCGCCCCACCGACCACGGGTCCCTCCTTTCCTGTGGCGCCCCACATCGAGGCTAACTCAAATTCTCTACATCTTAAAACACACGCTTGGACTGAACACGACGCCGAAAACAATATCCCAAAACCCTTCACGTAGTTCGCAACATCTGCATTCCTCTGAAACAGCAACTCGTGAAGAGCAATCAACGAGTGTCCGGCGACACTTACCCCTTGCCCACTTTACTGGCGTGGCCGGTAACACAATGCTGTCGCGGATGCTCCCGCGTCATACCCTTGGCCACTGCAAAGGTCTATTAACAGCAACGACACCGACCGCAGCCCGTGCTATCGCGGATGCTCTCGCGCCATACCTTGACCAATACAAACATCTAGCAACGACACCGATCGCAGCGCGCAGGGCGTTTGCCGTATCAGGTGTTCCCAATACCTAGCCTCAGAGCAACGCCTCGAGTTAAAAACTTCGACAAAGCTTATGACCAGTTGATTTGTCGGCTTTCGACAGGCGCCGTAGAATCGCATAATCCATTCAGTGACGGTTCCAATAGAAGGAAATACTATACACATGCCAACAGAAGGCAATACTGTACACATGCAACCAAACCAACCAAAACCTACCACGAAAAAAAAAAGGCACACGGTGCGGATGCCGTAGGCGGTTACAAAACTAAAAATGAAAACTAGGGCTTTCGATGCAGGCAGCAGTACTCTCGCCCCTTAAAAACTGAAAAACCTTCTCCACAAATGCTTACGCGTTCAAAGGTTCGTTGTCCTGAGTGTCGGGGGTGTCTCCCGCGCCTTCGTGGTTGGTCACTTGTACCACCACCCTTCGGTTGCCCCTCACGCGTACTTTCCGCGGCCGAGGAACTTGTATCCTAGCGGCCATCGACTTTTCCGCGTAGTGCACAACAGCTTCGGAACCAATAATGGTCGTCCTCGTGTCAGTGGCAGCCCCGCATCGCTTCGGGCAAAGCGTGAGTGCCCCATATCCAGAATCCAATGGCCTCTACAGGATAAAAGTGGAAGGAGAGAGGAGGAGGGTGATTCGCGGTGGGGACGGTATGATAGCTAACGTGGTACACTACACTGCGTAATACATCAACCTAACACCTGCTCTTTCTCTGTGCAAAACGCGGATCGATAACTGAACAAAATCACTCACCTCCAACGAGCACCGCCATGAAAAGGCCAACGTTGTACGTCATCACCTGTAAACACATGTCGGAAAACACGAGGGATGGGCTCCTGTCAGCCTACAAATAGGCGCATGGGCCTGCGAAAATGGGAGAGCGCTTTTAGCGTCTGTGCTGCAGTCAAACGCGAATGACAGCACTACAAAGACGCAACACAGCAGATTGCCCCGCGGATTGCTGAAGCGCGTCAGGCAGTACGTAGACCGTGCGTCTAAACCAGGAAATGGGGACCTCTGATCCAACTTCTTCTTTGATACCTGGTACAATTTTGTACCTCAAACGTAAGTCTGCACACATTGGCAGTTAACTTGCTTGCCTCGTTTCATATACAATGCATGCTTTCTCTGTCGTGTAGTTTGTGAACACATCCTTCTGTAACTTGTGCGCCCAGGTATCTCTCTATTAATAGCATGAAGAACCAGTGACAACAGTTTCGAACCATACCAAGTAGACATGCAAACACAGCGAGGACAATATACTACTATTACGAGGGACCATAGTAAATAGGACCTACCATCTGCACAAAAACCTACACATTTCCCTATTTTGACCAACAATATTTGGTCCCCTTAATTATGGTCCCCCGAAATACGTAGGTACACCAATGACCCTTTTGACCTGACTACAATAGAGCGGCGAGTGCCATGTTATCAAGCGTCTGTTAATAGGTTGAGCGTGAAGTAGTACGAGCATAAACACACGGCGCGCGTTTCGTGCAGCTCCTACTGTTGCGCTTCGAACACATTCCCTACCCCAGTATCCCGGGACTGCTCCGTGTGGCCGATGCTGTGATCGTCACATGCTGTTCCTCTCTGACGTTGGACAAAGGCTAATACGAACTACAGTAGGTGCAACAGTATAACCCCGAAAACTCACCACTAACATCGACAGGAGCGATAGTGCAGCTCCTAATGTTGATAGCAGGGTCCAAATGAGTCGGGGCACCAAGGCGGCGCGTTCCCTGCTAAAAACAATAGGACGGATGGCGGTTAGCTGGCGCGGCTTGCAACGCAGAGAGAACCGCAGATGAGCAAAACCCGTATTATTGGTCATCCGATAATATATCAAGCAGTACATTTGTGGAGGAAAAATAAGAAAACATATTGTAGTAGTTAAACTTCGACCACAATGCTGCAAAAGCGGGGAAAATTATTGTGGTCGCATGCACCAGGTAATCATTTATACACATTATTATACGTCTCCTATTAATAGACGCCAGCAGCATATCATACAGTATTAATAGGATTTAATAGTGTATGGAACGTTTTACACATAAGTAGTCTACATACATATATACCGATATGCCACGCTTTTAGGGCTGCAGTCCCGTTTGGGCAGCACAAACTACTTAGAATTTGAGTGATTGGGGGACGAACTACTTAGAATTCGAGTAATGTGTCCCCAAAACGGGACTGCAGTTTGCTCTGAAAGGGTTAATATTGCGGTTTAGATACCTCGTACGGACTTTCCTCGATATAAAATGCTGCGTTACCACCTACGGGGGCTATGTATGCACTGCTAACAACGACCGGACAAACTACTCGCAAGCAGGTTAGAAGCCAAGTGCTTAACTGACAACAGCATCTGCAAGAAATTTGCCCCAAGAGACTACCCAGTGTCGGGCGGGCAACGGAAATAAAGATAAATGGTGAAGTTATACCAGGCACAGCAGTACATCAAGTTTGATACACACCAGTAGGTGATGTATGAAGTCTTAAGTAAGTCACCGAAGCACATATGCTACCAGACATATGCTACCAGGCAGTATGAAGTTTACCGCACGGCCGCTAACAGCGTGAGAGCATGCGTTAACAACATTCATCGAAATCGGCGAGTAGTGGGAATGCTGAATGAGCCCTGCGCACGGTGAAAACAAGGTATGCACCAGGGGGAAAACGCAAGACACCTGTGACCTGTGACCGCGGCTTGTTCAGAAGGTGACCGAGCGTAAAAAGTCGAGGGAGTGTAGCTGGAAAGTAAAAGGATGAACAAAAAAACGCACGTGTCATATGTCATGTCATAGGTAGTAGGTAGAGCAAGTATGAAGCTTTATATGTACAGCAGTAGTTGGTGCCTGGTGCGTGGTACACCGTAGGGGGGAGGGGGGAAGAGTTCCTCCTGTATGTAACCACCTCGGATCTGAGTGGCGAAAGGGCGGGAGGTTGACAGAGTATTGCTGTACGACTATTTTTACGAATACTATTGCTGCTGCTGTATATATACTCACGTACAGCACTAAATAGTGCAAAAAAATAAAGGCATGGAAAAAAAGCACGAAAAAAAGGGGATTGCCTTCTGCTGACCAACAACCTGTTAATTTTTGATGAAAACCTGTTATTTCTTGTTGGGGCAACCGGAAGGATCACGGCGGTGGAATAAACCTGGTGCCGAGTGTACTTGATAAATAGTGGAGCAGGAGTACACAGCATACCTATATACGAGTAAAAATATAGTACGTATTAACGATCAACAGCAGTATATGAATCACTGCTGTATCACGGTTTCGACCACAGCAGTACATGAAAGCCCAATCTACGATCTGTCGTCTAGCGTTCGCTGGGCGGTTAGGCCATGCATCAGCAAGCTTTGAGCACGGACACATCGCTGCTGTTGTAGCTACAATGCTGTCAACATGGTTCTTTTCGCACAACAAAACACTGCTGCTGCACCTCGGTGGTCATCACGTGCTAAAGTGCGGTATTGGGTCGACGTCGACGTGTCCAGCCGTCCAGTCCAACAGTTCGAGTGCCAGTGCTTGCGGTGATGCTGAATCTTGACTATTACCACTGCTCTAGATAAAAATTAATACTGGTACCTGGTACGGGTGCTGCGGGTAAACGGGGTGCATTGTATGTTCGTACGTAGAGCACTATCATAATCGTACTGCGATTTCCATGCATGTCTGTAGGATGCTATTGCACGTATATGTATACACACCCTGGCGTATGCTGGTGCATACCAGGTACCTGGTAGGATATACTCGCAACAGGTTTTCCATTAGGCCCTGCTTCATCAACAGCAGCAGAGGCACGGTGAAGGCCCCACGAAACGCTTGCCGCAACTTGCTGACTGAAGGCTGCTGTTACTGCTGTACAATACCAGGTATACTTCGTACCGCCATCATCACATGGTAGTAATGGTAGTACTCAATACGAGTGAACTTCTCTTGTAGTACCATGAATAGCGCCCTTCAAGCACGTTCATATAGACACCCCATGCAAAAATACAGCCGCACGTGCTTTGATATACAGCAGTAGTGCAGTACGAGTACACGAAAGAGAAACAACTGATAGATAGCAGGTTGTCGGTTTACTCATGAGTGCAACTCACGTTTGCGTCGTAGAAGAAGATGTCTCGAACCCATTCGCGTCTAGGAGGGCTGTTGTCCGAGATGCCGAGTCTGGTCTCGCCTTGGTGGGTTTTCCCCCTGACACGCAGCTGAACACCCAATGACGTGCAATTCCAAGGAAGATGATCGGAATGCACGACAGGTACAAAGACGAGCACGAGCTGACCGTCCACCACCCGAAGAGTAGCGGGCCCACGTCGCACGAGAAGACGAAACTCATGTTCATGCTCATGTCCATGCTCATGCTGCTCATACTCATACCATCGCTCATATCTATGGCTAAATGGTCTGATAGCTTTGCTTCGCTTCGCTTCGCTCGCAGTCTCGGTTGGGTTGGGCTTGTGATTGATCACGCAAGGCTGAAAACTGAAAACAAACCTGTGACCAAAATTGAAAATTGGAAAATATGGAGTCTCAGCAGCCCCTTTCAAAGTAGGCCTTCCTTGCAAAATCAACTCCAATCTTACCACATTTTGTTCGTTCGTTGTTCCGTGCTTCTGCAGTTCGTGTCTCGACTTCCGGTGGCAGGGCAACCCCAGCTGCGGAGCTTGAAGCCGCTGGATTTGAGTCGGACGCATATCTTCGGCAGGAACGGCCGAGAAATGACGAGCAAGATGGCAGCTCTGCAGGGAGAGGCGCACTTTTTCGAGGAGTCCATGAACCCAGGAAAAGTAAAAGAATACCTCAGCAGGCCGAAGGTGAGGTACCGATTTGCCTGCGTGGTTCGGCGCAAGCCTGCGGAGAACGCGTCGTATGTTGGGTGGAATTCTACTGTACAAACTTGCTATGCGTGCCCAGGGCAATACAGCACAATGCTGTAGGCTTTCGTAGGGCTACTTGGCGGCCACCACGGATTGTGTTTGCATGGGTACTGCTTCATTTTTTTGCAGTGCTTCAGGTCTTCGCAGCCGACCAGTATATGCGTGACCTCATCCTACCGCTCTCTACCCAAGAAGCGCTTGCGAGAGGCAACTTGTGGTATTAATAGATTAATAGTATGTACTGACGTGCTGGTGACTTGCTAACACAGGACATCGATAAGCTCAAGGGAATGAAATGGCTCCTGGCGATGGTCAGTAAGGGTCGAGACGTGAGTGAGTTCTTCTCAGATGTGGTGAAGAACATGGCGGTTCGCTCGGTGGAGGTGAAGAAGATGGTGTATATATACTTAGTCCACTACGCCGACAACGACTCGCAGTGCCGCGAGCTGGCGCTTCTATCGATCAACTCTTTCCAGAACGACCTCCGAGGCTCCAATCAGGTGCGCGGAGAGTGGTCTGTAACCGCGATGTTGCCCACAGGCATTATTCCCCACAGTTAGAAGCTACGAATATGCACCAGCAGGCATGTCCAATCCTTGCTCTACGTGTACTTCTAAAATGGTCCTGTTCTACAGTAGTAATTTCAAGTATTTGTCCCCGAAACGTAGGTGCGGTTACCAAAGGGTGGTTCCTTTTCTCATCTTGAGCGGTAGCAGTCAGCAGTGCATATTGTTTCATGTTTCCACATGTGCTATTAGACGTCTGTATAAGACACGTGCAACAACAGTTGTTCCAATGTCTCTCGCCTTTTTCGCCTCTCGCCCGCAGCTGATCAAAGCGCTTGCCCTGCGCGTAATGACGAGCATCCGCGTTCCGGATATCATCCAGATACAGCTGGTGAGTTTTGCGTTCAAGCTTGAAATGTTCATGAGGTTCCGTGTGCATGCTACAAACAGTATTAATAGTAGCTCTCAAACTCATACGTACGGTGCTGAACGAGGAAGCAGCTTTCGACAGCAGTACTTCGGCCAGAAATCCTCCCACAGCAGGGTTTGCGTTCGTCGACCGTTCTTGACATGGATGGATGCGCCGATGCACAGTGTTATGGAAATGTTAGCACATGACCATGTTTGTGTCAATGTTCAAGTAGCACCGCTCTTGTGTCGTAGATCATAGTCTATGTACCGTTTCGGCTTGTAACGTATATTTTGCGGAGGAATATGCGCGGCGGCGGGGAGCATTCGACAGAACGTATCTCGCAGTCTATATGCGTCATATCATGCATGCTCTCTATCTTCGTTTGTTCATCTTGGTTCATCTTGAACCGTCTTGGTTCGTAATCCACCCTCGATCGGCCGGTCAATGTCAATCGGTCGACCTCTTCTTTTGCTCTTGGTTCACCACTGGATGGTACTGATTGTAGAGAGCCGATGTACTAAAAATGAGGATCGGAACGTTTAACCATGACGATGATGATCGTCGCCAGCCAAAGTCGTACAAGAAAACAAAACAATAACCACGCAATACCCGTGCGCCCCACACCCTTCCGAACACGTCCAGCTGGCCGTTCGCGACTGCGCGTCCGACAGCTCTCCGTACGTCCGCAAATGCGCAGCGAACGCCATCCCTAAGATTTTCGTGCTCGATCCAGACCAGGGTCCTCAGCTGTGGCAAGTGAGTTATATATTTCACCCCTGGCGCAAGAGAATTCCAAGCGTTTAACCGTCTCGTGATGCAACGGAAGCTGCGGGTTAAATGGACACACGACACGTAATCTAAACGTGGAAGGGTGGTATAATTTTACCAATCCGCCGGAGGATTGAAAAATAAAATAAAATCAAATCAACCGTCTCGCCTCGTGTGCATGTCCAATTCTATATTTTCCGGAGTAGTACCGGCGTCAGATATCGCACCGAGGCATGATATAGCATAAGCAGGAATTCACTTCGAGTGAAGCATGCTATCCGTCTTTGGGCGTCGGAGTTGTCTCGTGACATTACTCGACGTGGTGACTACTGACCGGTACAGGTGATGGAGAAACTTCTCAAGGACGGCAATACTATGGTGCTTGGAAGTGCGGTCGCTGCCTTCACGGAGGTGAGTTTCATAGGCACACCGCAGCTTTTCTGCACACGGTCAGTGTTCGTGGAGCACGGCAACAATGCTCAGCCAAGTTGGTCACCGAATATGGGGCAGGTCCACTGAACCGTACTCTAGTGCAGTAAAAACGGGCCCATGTGTAAATGGTACGGACGGGCCAATGTATGGCGTTTTCTCCTATTCGGTTGTGACGGTAGTGAAGTCCACCTTCACCTAAATCCTCTCGCTTCTACTAAAAAACTATCCTACACTAATTCCAAGTAGTACGTCCCGAAAAAAAGGTTTTGCAGTATCATTAAAAAAAAAATATCACCCTTTTGGCACCCAGGTGTAGCGACAACCCCAGAGTTTTGCTCTTATTGTATCCCCCGCCTAGAAATGGAGTGAGAGCGTAGTAACAAAAGTAGAGGCAGGTGCTGTAATAGTTACTCTTGTGTCGTCACTTTTCCCCTCCGAAGGCGCTTAGCGCCTTAGAACTGCAGTCACCTTTTGAGGATGTTAGATACATGGGCACAATAAGCTCTTGTCCATTAGTCAGTGCTGATCAAGGTTCGAATCCCCCCGTGGTTTGTACTCCTTGGCCTTTTTCAAGAGCGTGCACACCCATGGTATGACGTTGACATTCTCAAGGCGAGAAGATGCATCATATTATCGTTTACTCGAGCATCCGCCATCGCAACAGCTGGAGACCATTGTAACACGGCAGCGTTGATTGAGGGGGTTACACCTCTTGTATTACATCTGAGGTCCAGTGCTAAACACTTGGAAACAGAGTCGGGGTATGTCACGCAGTATTAAATATTCAAAGGGTTCAATTGAATGGGTTTTAACGCAAGTTGGAAACACCGCTGGTACATGCCGTGTTGTGCGGCAGGTGTGCCCGGACAAGTTTGAACTGCTTCACCCGGTCTACCGGAAGCTATGCCACCTGCTAGCAGACGTGGACGAGTGGGGGCAGATGGCCATCTTGGCGGCACTCCAGCGGTACGTCCGGACTCACTTCACTAACCCCCAGCGAGGATCGACCAAAGGAGACGTCGATGGCAGCAAGTCTGCTCAAGACTTGAACCAGCCGTCGAAGAAGGTCAGGAGATCTTATCCAGGTGTTGGAAGACTAACTCCTGCGGTACTGGCGTATTTTCCGCCACCCTGACTATGTGCTGACTCACTAGATGTATCAGCAACTCTTCCATCCCAGCTACCATTTCGTATCCGACACCCAACAGCCATAAAAAAATAATCATGTAACGGTCGGGGTCGACGCTCTGTCATATCCTGGAAGAGGTCGTTTTTTTTTTCGCCTTCTCGAACCCTTCGGTTTTGCGCACTGGTAGCTGGGCAGGCAGATATGCAGCCAGTCGCGCGGCCACCCCCCGCAAACCCTCCCTACAAGGGTTTCTACTGCTGTTGTCTTTTTCGTGGTTGGTGGCAAGGGTAGAATCCTCGACAGTAGAACCTGTAGAATGTATATTAATTGTACACTTCGGTCAATGAAGAGGTAGGTGCGAGACTACTCTATAAACACATAAAAAACTCACGAATATCGCGATATTTGACATTTAGAGCCAAATTAAGGGCCTCTCGAGTTTTATTCTCGAGTTTTATACGAGCGTCCGGTACAGGCGATATTTTAGCGATACGTGGTACGCAATACACACATATCGCCTTAGGGTAAAAACACCCCAAGTATATAATTGTGTTGTCTTTTTGTTGGTATACCCGAATTTGGCAGACAAAATTGGGTCACGTTGCCAGCAAGGGCAACAACAGCAGCAGTGGCCCAGATCTATTGTCCAGGTAGTGTGTCCCGGAAACGAGGGTACAATTCTAAAGATTGTCTCTTTTTCCAAGTCCAAAAATGATCATACTCTAATGCCGAGTGCTTTGTACCCAAAATAGGGAGTGCTGTGGTAAAGGCCTTGAGGCCTTGCGGGTGATTTGCGTGTGCTTTGTGCTGGACCTTGCCTGTCGTTTTCCCTCACATCCGCAAGCGTCGCTGCGTTGTTTTCCGTAGGTGAAGCGACGGGTTGTGAAACGGGCGTTCTACTCGAGCGAGGAGGACGAGAGCACGGAGGAGGAGGTCGAAGAGCACCACCTGACCACCGCCGCCCCAGAAGTGAGGAAACCCGGACCCAGCTGCCTCGCCCAACATCCCGGCGCATCTCGTCTCAGCTGAATATATTTTTTTTAATGCTGGTTGTTGTCGTGATTTTTCATATGGGAGGGAGCATGTTCCCGAGTGGGGGAGGGGGGAGGCTCCCCTCTCGGAGCATTTTCGGTGATGTGATCCCCATGGAATGTCGACTGACTCGGGCGGCTTTGTCTTGCTTCTGACTCCCGCGTTTCCGGCGATAGGTTGGGTCGGTGTTCACCACGAGCGATGCCGATCTTGGCGCGGACCTGGACCCGGACCACCGCTTGCTCCTCAGGTAGAGGGGCGACTTTGTACAGAGTTGGGCTTGCTTTTTCCGTCCTCTCAATTTGTTTGGTCACTATACGTTGCGTACGTTTTATGCAGGTGTACATCATCTGTATGTGAATTTTCGAGAGTTCTTACGTACAAGCAGTTCCAAGTTTTGTTTGCAACCGCCTAATTTTTGCATTTTGCGGACTTGCTCAGTTTGGGTCGCCGGTTTTCGCGTACGCTTGACTGGGTTATTGGTGTTCTATGTTTCTCGGTCGAAGGGTATCCACACGGGTCGTGGCGAAGCGCGAGCACGCGCCCACTGACCTGCTCCTACTCTTTCACGCAGGTGTTCGCTGCCGTTGCTTAAGTCGCGTAACAGCGGGGTAGTGCTGGCGGTGTGCACAACGCACTACTACTGCGGCTCCCGAACCAACAGCACCATGAACCAGATCGCCAAGGCAATGGTGCGGATCCTGCGAAACCGCAGAGAGATCCAGTTCGTTGTGCTGGATGCCATCAGGTAAGCCACCATCGCGTTGCGAAATCAAGTTTTTGAAACTCACGTGACTGTGTTGGATGAGAGAGGACTTCGAACATACTTGGCAAGTTGCTTAGCAGAAATCAGCGTGTCGCAGAGGTCGGGTGGTACGAGCCAACGACGCGTCGCGGTGTGCGCTGCCTTGGCACTGGATGGACTGAATGCGACAACATTCACATCCATCGCAAAAACGTGCATGTAGGCCTCACGCGTTTTTCGTCTCTCCTGTTTCGCCTCGGCCCCCCATCTGGCGTCGACGCAGGACTATGGTGACGCACAGCCCTTCCGATTTCCGTCCCTTCCTTCAAGAATTTTTTGTGAAGGCGTCAGACCCTCTGTTCACTTGCACTATTAAGCTCGACGTCCTCACCGCGCTAGCGACGAAAGAAAACTGCTCCACCATTCTCGGGGAGTTGCAAACTTACGTGCTCCACAGGGACAAGAGCTTTGTCTGCGCCGCGGTGCGAGCAGTGGGACGCATAGCAGACGCTCGGCCGGAGGCTGCGGATCAGTGCCTCCAGGTGAGGAGCCGAAAAGCTCGAAAACAAACGAACTAAATACTAAATCAGCAGTTTGTCGAATTCCTGACGCTGGTTTCCGTTCGTGGAGGTTGTGGCAAAGCCGCTGTATTCTACGTGCGCACGTACCTAACGGGAAGCGCGATGCCAGTAGAATACTCGTACTCGTGTCTCTTTTCGGGAGATGCACTGTTTTTGTCCGATTTTTCCGTGTGCGCTGTCGCCATGAATTAACTGATGCTCTGTACGTATACATACGGGCAACCTGGTGACTGTGGGGGTGTCTCCTCAACCTTTGTTTCGTCTTGATGCAGGGGCTCCTGACGCTGGTGACGTGCAGCAAGACGAGCGTCGTAGTCGCCGAGGCGGTAATTGTGCTGCGACAGCTGCTCCAGCAAAAACCCGACTTCGAGGGCGCGGAGGCCGTCGTGCGCCGCCTCTCGGTACTCTTGCTAAGATCGTTCCTCGATAACGGCAGCGGGGAGGAGAATGCCAGGCCGAGCGAGCACGACCAGGGGGGGGGGCGCCGCTGTAGGCGGGAGCGTAGCTACGGCCAGTCTCGCTCAGCCCGGCGCTAGGGCTTCGATCATTTGGACCCTTGGCGAGTATCATCAACACATTTCTGGCGTCGCCACGGACGTACTACGGGTGCTGGCAAAAGCACTCCCTGGACTGGAGGAGGAAGTCAAGATGCAGGTGCGGGATGATCTGTGGCGGAGAAATTAGCATATTAATACGCATGCAGGCGCGGGATGGTTTCGTGCGTAGCAATGTAGCGTACGCATGTCATGCGGTATTTCAGAAAAACAGCTATGGTTGGGGTGGCTGTGGTAGGGATATTGGATCGTCGCCGAGTAACCATTGAAATACCCCTCCTTAAGGCATCCCCAAGTTGAGACGTTGACATGTTTGACAATTTGCGGTATTTAGGCGTGACCTGTTCCTGGACTTCTACCTTCGACTCGTGCGTGTGCAGGTGTTGAACTTTGCCGTGAAGCTGGCTTTGCGACGTCCGAACGATGCGCGGGTGCAGTCCTTGGCGTCGTTTGTCCTGGAGATGGCCAGGTTTGACCTATCGCATGACCTCCGCGACAGGGCTCGGCTCATGACGGCGATGCTTGGATTAGCCACGGCTGACGAAGGGGTCGACGAGGTGGCCTTGCTGGCACTCAACGCCAAGGCTGGACAGGTGAGCAAGTGCCGGCGGTAACAAGGAAGAGAAATTCCCGCCTAAATCATGCGCTGGTCTATGAGCGTTACAAAAGCTGATGTTTGCTCAATTTTTTTCCTACTGCTAAATGACCATACTCAAATTCCAAGTATTACGGGGGTCCATAGTTAATAGGACCTATGGTATACGTAAAAACCTATATGTTTACCTATTTTTACTAACAATATTTGGTCCTATTTACTATGGTCCTCCGTAATAGTTTGTACCCTGAAACGTGGGTGCAGTTCTGCATGGGTTAATGAACGCTTTGGGGTGATTTGTTCCTTTTTCTCTGCCACCTTTGAGTGAAGAAGCCGCCCATCAACGACAGTGGCAAATGGAGCGTCGACCTGGCTTGCTGGCTTGAGACCTTGGCGTTTTGGCCTGCCGATTTCGGGTGAAAGGGATGGAGCAACGATGCGTTTTTGCTCACGAGAAGCTCAACCGTTCTGCATTGTTTTGAAACTTGTGATTATAAAACTTTTTCTACGGCCATCCTCCACAGGTGCTCCTCCAACGCCGACTACCACCCAACGCGCGAGCTGCTGACGCGGGGAAACCACCGGGTGCGTCGCATCTGGTGCTCGGCACTCTCTCCGCCGTCGTGGGACACCCGATCAATGGGTACCTCCCGATGCCCGGTTGGTGTACCGTGCAACTGGACGGGTCTGTAAGAGAGCCCCCAAAGGAAGAGCCACGAGCCTTGGCTCCCACCGCAGGCGATGTTAGTAGGAGCGCCAAGGATGGCAGCAGTGGAAGCGACTTTTACTCCGGAAGCAGCCCCGAATTCAGCTCTGAAGATGACTCGGAATCGGACCCGTACGATTCGGCCTCGAGGGCCGAATCCGAGTCCAGTTCCGAAAACACCTCGCAGTCCGGCACGGGGTCGGGATCGGATTCGGAATCGTCGTCAGAAGAGGAGTCCGGCTCGTCGGGGGACAGCCGGAGTAGTAGCAGCAACAGCAGCGAGTCGTCTTCTGACGGCAGCAGCGAGAGCAGCTCGACCAAGGGGGAGGAAGGGGTGGGCCTGCTTATTATGGGACCCGGAGTGACCAATACGGCGGCCACGTATGGAGCGAGCGCGCCTGCCCCTCACTCGCAAGACCTAACCGGCCTTGTCGAGAGACTGAGCGTCGTGGATAGAGAAGACAGCGCCTCTCCTCAACTAGGGGCACCGCCGGGGGGACTGGGGTCTCTGAGTATGGCGGGAGTGAGAGGACCGGGTCCCGCCCAGGGTGGCTTCGGGAAGACGCCGTCTTCGGCTCGGCCATCGTCGGCCAATTCAGAAGTGGGCGCCAACCCGGAGGGTGAACCGAACGTTTCTTTTCCGTCGACTTTGTTACGCCACCAGGCCGGCGGTGGTCTGCAGGTGGACTACCGGTTCACGCGCGGGAGGACGAGCTCTCTGTCTCGACCGTCGACAACTCTAACTTTGCGGTTGACGCTGACGAACCACCGGGAGACGCCCATCCGACGCATTCGCGTGGTTGCGCCGCGAGACGGGACGCCGATGGACTCGTTCCCTGAACTGCAGATCTTAGCCGCGGGGGGGGTGTTTTGCACGAACTTGGGCATCGACTTCGGCGGAAGATCGAAAGATGTGAGTTTTTTTTTTTCGAGTCGCAGATATTGGTAACCGATGCACTTGACAAGGCTTCAAGACCCCTTGCCTTGTTTACTCTTGTGTAGGAAACGGTTCGACCGTGTGCGGGCACCCTATTCAACAGATGCCGCTGTAGGTACCCTGTCCGCATTTTTTTCGTCCATGCGGTACCACGCGTGAGCGCCACAAGAGTAGACTAGTGGGTCGATATAAAACCATCCACCCGTGGTTGCAAATTGAATGCGTAACTAACAGGACAAGGCGCATCTATTGTTCTTTTACCCGCGTCTCCCAGGTCCGATTTGAGTTGAAAACCGACAAGGGCAGCTTCATGGTTTCGCTCGAACCTCCGCCCGAGGAGCTTCTATTCCCGGACCCCGTTTCGCGGGCAGAATTTGACCGGGTGCTGAATTCATTGGGGCAGCTGGACCGGGAAACGGTGAACTGCCAGGTCAGCACACCAGTATATAGTTATCATGAACTATGTTTCACTTAATACCATTAATAGCGGTAATTAATCCTTTGATGCCAAGAGCTAATACGTACTTATGATAAGCAGCAAGCAGTACCTGCAAGCTTGTCGCAGGTAGCAGTGCGTATGTTCATACCAGGTGCATGGTTGTAGATCACAGGAAGTCCTTGCACACGTCGCGACTTATCACGTTATTTTACCGTTTTCGTGTGCACTCTTGTGCTATTTTTCGTGCCATGTTTTTTTCCATGCAGATCCCTCCAGCGGATATCCCTCGACTTCCATCACGCACCTTGCGCGCGATCAACGCGGCAGTAGTCACGAACGATTCAAACGCCCGCGAGGCCGACCAATGGTGGTTCTCGGCGTGCAGCCTCGCGGTTCTATGTCCGAAAGGGTGTTCATCAAGGTGTCGGCCGACAGCGGTTCTGGGAAAGTCAAGGTGGACGTCTACTCCGACAACGCCATGCTACCTTCCAAGCTCGTGGGACCTATCAAGAAAGCGGTAGAAGGGAAGGGCCGGTGACCAATCAGAGGGGGGCATCCTTTCGCGGCGGATGTTTGTTTTTGCGGTTGCAAAGGGGGACTGTGCTGGGGCTGCTTGGTCTGCCGGTGCAAGCAAAGTGCACCTGAAACCTGGTGGCGTGGTTTTGCTGTTTTTGCTTCGATCGTCGCAGAAGTTGGTGGTTATTTTTGTTCTCCTTTTGTGAGGGGTCTATGCACCGTCGAAAGGCACGGCACACCAGTAGTGTTAGTGCGGTTATGCAGTATTAGTTCGTGACCCGGAACTGCGACGCTACGCGACGTTAGGTAGTGACCCTTAACTGCGACATTAAGTCGTGAATCCTGAACGACACATGTAACAACAAAATAGACAGCAGTCATGGCTCTCTCCGGTGGGGTTACAGCGTGGATGGATTCTTCCCACTCCTGTATGCAAGACATATCGATTGTAGAACGCGATTGGAATACACGCAGTTTGTGACGTGTCGAGTTTTGCTTTTGTCCAGCAGACGGAAATCCTCTTGGCACAATGTAAAAAAAACTAGTTCGAAAGTCCCCAACCCTTTTGGGACCCAAAAAGCGTCATCATAGCAACCGAGCAACCTTTGTCAACCGTCCACTGACCGCCCAGTAGCATTAGGCATGAGTAGCATCTGCTGCGCGCGTGTGGTGGATACAATTCCTTGGATTGTGCTCGGAAAGAAAACGGAACTGAACATCCCCTAACCCAGCAGCCTGTGCTGCTCCGTGTGGTCAATGCTGCTGTCGTCATTTTATTGTGGAAAAAACAGAAAAGAGTTCTGTCGTTCGAGTTGTGTGATAGCAATAATAGCAATCCCATCAAGTGGGCGCTGAACCTATCGGCACAACCGTAGAGTACTACACGCCACAGAACAGCAGTATAACCATTAGAAGTAGCCCCCTTCATACTTGATCATGGCCAGGCCATCCTGCGCCTGCTTCCTTCAACCCCTCGCGTGCCATGTACCAAAGACAACACATTGCTACGCCGCACGGACGTAATTGATACGCCTGCTTCCTCAAGCCTCACTTTCTAACAAAGAAAATATGGCTGCTACAGCAGTATTGATACATAAGAGTACCGCGTGTTGGTAAAGACAATCGTCGACTTATGCGTCCTCTATAAGCTGCACAGAAAGCTGGTGTCGACGATTGTTCAGTAATTCCTCGAGTACGCCTTGAGGACACACACTATGCAGCATGGTATTCATGCCCTTAAAAAATTATGGATGGTCCAAGGTAGCGGCCAACACCGGGCTTCACTCCTAACGGGGCCAATATTTCTATCAGCTCCACCGCTTGTTCGACCTGCGACGGAATCTGCGGGGCAAACATTCGCATCGGGCAGTAAGCGTCGCACACACACAAAACACGTGAGTGAAAAGCGTGCAACAATCGTTCAATGTAATGCGTCCATCTGGAGAATTAGCGGTTTCGAGAAAAATAGCATATGGTATCAGGTATGACGTAGCCATGGGGCAGGCACTGAGCAGCATTGCCCAACGAACTGCAAAGTGTCGCGTTTGAACTCACACGTCGCCACATGTGACTTTGACTCAGTACTCAACAGCAGCAATGGTGGACACATCGTGCTACTCGCACCTCTTGGTAGTGCCGCGTATTTCGAGGACCCGTGTGGACCTCTATTAAAGCTGAAGGCTCTAGAGCGTCCACTCGTCTCACAGTTCTGCGCCCCGCTCTCCAAGTTGTGCGGTCGGAATCGATGTCAGAAACTCGCACCGCAACCTGCAGACGACGAGACTCAAGTTAAATTTGGGGTGCGCTCCGGCGGAGATTGTATTGTGAACCTCCATAGACGTTCAGGCCACGCAAACATCTTATCGTCCTTCCTCGGTCTGTTTCAGCCCAGGCTATCGTTGCGAACTGACAAACCTTCGAGTACGGCAAAAATACAGACAACTAAAGTCGTGTGGATACGCGATTTACACGACCTCGATCGCCCCGACTGTAAGCCACATCGCCAGAAGAAATAAAACATAACGCAAGGTCGCAAGTCACAACAGAAACCAGGCACTAAAAGCAGGCGATGCAAGCCAGGTACTAAAAGCAGGCCATGTAAGCCACGATGGCGGGCGACAGAGATATCTTGGCATGGTAACCCTGTTGTCGAACGCACAGATGGCGGCGGGGCTTTAGTCCTTCACTTGGAGTCAAAGATGCTACCGATATGTAGGAGACCGGCCTTTCGGGGCACGTCACGGCCTATTTTGGACATAATATACTATTCATAGTTGGGTGTAGGGAGGCGGTCAGTCAAGGGGTCAAACCGCGGCATCCGAGGATATTTTTTCTGCGCGCACAGCGACCGGTCTCCCTGAAAGTTCTGGCCGCCTTGCCGTATGCTTACGTGAGCACTGCTCCCCTTTGCCTCGGCCCGTCGTCTGTCTACCCAAAACGGGCAGTCCCACATGCGGGGACATCTGCCACCCCGGCAAACACAGTCGCTCTCTTCGCTGCCCCCGACGGCCCACGCGTCCGTATACGTCGCCTCCAGTTCTTGCTGCTCTAGCTTTCGCGCGTTGTCTGCACAAAAATGCGTACAACGGTGGCGGCGGCTGACGGCTACGGAAGTATGAAAAGGTGTTGCACGAGCATGGCTGGTATCCGTGTCGATATATTTAGCTACGGGAGAGCGCTCGCCGGCCGATACCGCCAAAACCGTCCGGTGCATGTACATACAGGCGGTGCTTGGCGGTCCGAGAGTAGGATTCAGAGGTGCCACCTATCAAGAGTGAAGTTACTGAGCTGTACCGGTACCTCCTTTGTACATTCGTGGGGGCCGCTTCACGAACTTATAACTGAACACGCGACCAATTTTCAAGTCAGCGCAGTTGGCGGCGCCTGAACACCGCAGCCAGAACCAGAACAAGTTTGGACTCATGACTTGCGTATACAAGTAGACTGCACCGTCAGTACGTGGGATGGGTCGTTTCAGTTTACGAACAAAATTAGGTAAAAATGCTTATTCATCATGTTGCGTCCATGAAAGCATGCGGGGATGCAGTCTGCAGTCAGTCGACAGGGATGCGAAGGGCGCAGAGGAAAAGCGTCACCGGATCCCTGAAGCTCAAAATCCTCGACTTTTAAACTCCCGAAGAGTGTCCTCGAGACGCTTTCAGCCTTGTCGTGTCGTCGCCACTCGAGCTTTGTTCCACCTACAAAGTAAAAAATAATACGTGGGCAAATGAAGAGGCAGGAAACGTAGAGGCAGCTATCATGTTATACACGGTAAATTCGGAATCATCAAGATTAGAGAGGGATGAGGAACATGCTCCCCGTTCAAGAAGGCAGGAACCGAACAAGCTGCACCAGGAGCCACGAATATTACTGCAGGCACCAGCTATATAACAAACACGATCTCGATCAATTACTAGTATGTTCTCCTTCGTTTTTGAGGTTCCGAGAAAATGAACGATTTACAACCCAATGCCAAATCAAAAAGTTGACGGCTGGAAATCGAAAAGGAAATCGAAAGCACAAACAGCAACAATTCAGCGCGTCCTACTGGCCAGCGCAGCCACGTCAAAATATCACACCAGGACCGCCGTACACAGCATCCATAGCTAGCACGACAACACAGCCGCACAGACCCCCCGTAAACATCCAGCAGGCGAACCACATCACCAGCCCCGACGTTCTCGGGCCTTTGTTTCCCGGCGTTCGAACCAGAGCGAACATAGTTTGCGGAAAATTCAGGATGATACCCTCGAGAACGAGGTCGGAAGTTCGTTCTCAGTATAATTTCAAGTTTGATCTCGGGGCGTCAACGTTGGACGCGCCACCACCTCCATGGGAGGCCCAACGACCTCCCGGAATCGAATTGCGTTCGCGTTTGCCTACTTCTGGGGTGGATCTGTGTTACCGAGCGCTGGATTGCCGGCATGTGTGCACAGTTGCGAACGGCCTAGTAGGTTGTGCTCTCCGTTGCTTTTCGCCTGGATTTCTATTTTCACTTTTCGATTCTGTTCGGACACCTCGGCTGGTTTTGATCGAAATCGAAATTAATTCAATTTTCGATTGAGCTTTTCGATTCTGTTCAGATACACTCGAGAGGGTTTAAAAAACAAGGCCAAAAACGCGCACGATACTGCTGTGAATTGTTCGTCCGAGCCGGCCTGGAGCAGGCGCAAATATATCGAGGCAATTGTGTACGTACCGAAGAAGGTATTGCAGTAGAGAAGTAAACAGAAACAGAAGGCTGATTGATATATGACGGTGTGACGATACTGCACGTCCCAGAGAACCCGCGACAGGGTATCATACTCACGAGGAAGAACCAAGATGCTGATGGATCGACTGTCGCCAACCTCGGCAACCACGCAGCGCATCGGTGTCCACGTTTTCGCCCAAGCAGATGCTTGCGGAAACAGTCCTGGTTTTACTCCCGTCAGCAGCTTCTCCACATCCTGTAGCTCCGCCCCGTCAACCAACTCGTCCCAAACACGTTGCAGGGCATGCGCGGTGCTTGACTCCGCCGCTACAGCTAATGTCGACCTCCCATTCGAGCCAAGGGACAACAGCGTTGATGGCCGGTTGGCACCCATACTGAAAGCACGTCCTTGCCCTGCGCACAGCAGTAAAATACCCGTGCATAACAGCCGTGGTGATCGGCGGCGCTTTGGAAACGAAGCCATTAAAGCAGCACGTGATGCACCCGTGAGGCAACCGTATTTCCTGCCGCTAGTGTGTATAAACGAAAGTACTGATGCAATCCTGTGTTGAGCTCTACTTCTGCTGTGTGCTGCATGAGTGCAACGACGCCGCGCAAGGACAAGAAGTCGAAAATCGAGGCAAATGGCGGCGGGACTGTTGGAATTTTCAACGAGGCGTTTTGCAAACGGAACACGCAATCCCTCTACTTCTAGAGCTTAACGTACGATGCCCCGCATCCCCGCCCCTCCCATATGCTCTGCGGCTGCTGCTGCTGCTGCTGCTGTGTTGCACAAGCTTGACCCAGTTCAGATAAATCAAGGTACTGCTACCGTCCTGTCGCTTCGTTGGTGTCGGGCTGTGGATATCACAACAACGGGTGGGAGACGGAAGCAGAATGCCCTTCCCACGACGCAGACCGCTATTGCTGGCGCATCTCTTCGCGACCCCACTGGTAAAAGAAACCGCGGATGTGTGTGGGGAAGAACATGAGCCCGAGATGACCCCTATCAAGCAGCACAACTACGCGCGTGAACGAGATGCCATCACAAGGTGTGTGAATTTTCGTGTGGATCACGGCCATGCCCGTTGCCTTGACCAGGCATCGATATTGAGAGAGAGAACAGCAGTACAGGCGCTTTTGGTGCAAGCAGCATGAAGGTTTCTAAATGTCACCTCACTTCAACACACACAGGGTCTTTTCGGTATTTACCCCACTGGTATTAATAGAATCTTCCAGTGGTTGGGCTGCGTTCTTCTGCGAGCAAGTTATCTTTCCTAATGGGGAAGCACTTCCTTCCTAATGGATCAATGTACGGGCGTGGACCCGACCCAGTCCTCAACCGTACTGTATGTAGCCCTTACCCTAACCCTAACCCGGACCCAAAACGGTCCAGAAACGGTCAAGAAACGTGGGTGTGCCGCTTTCGATAATAATCCGAACTGCGGACCACGCCGTGACCAATCTGGTGACCGAACAGCAGTGAGAGCCGGTGCTAGCGGGCGCATAAAAAAAAAAAAAACGAGAAATAAACAGAATAAAACGAACAGACTTTCGTTTTTCGCAAAAAACAGCAGGTTGAGTCCTAAAAGGCCAGATCTTATGCAATTTTTTTTGGTGATTATATGGCTGTTTACGGAGGCTTCGGGGTATCTAGTCCCGTTTCTGATCAGATTTATCAAAGTCACGTCTGATGGGGCCTGTTTGGTGGAAAAAAATGTTCCTCCGAGATTTTATCACTCATGAAATCCAGGAAGTGATATTTTTTTACAGCCTTTTCTGATCAACTCTGAAAGTGATAAAATTTGCTTTTGCACAAGACCTCGGAGGCATTGTACAATTTTGTATAGGTTACAGACTGGGCTCATGATGGGTCACGACGCTACATGTTTGGTTACTCTTATACACAGCTGGGCTCCAGCACTTGTGCATCGGCCACTACGGAGAGAGAAGGCATCGATACCTTGGCCACCATCGCGTCCCTTGCGGCCGCCTAACCAACTGCAGCTGCTCTAGGCAAAACAACTTTGGAGACGAGACTACAGCAGTATCGAAACACTCTAACTTTTTTTTTTTTTACCTACGACGGCCGCAAGCAGCTCATGCTCCACGAGAGCGAGAGCTCCTTGCTGGTCCAGCGACTAGCAAACCCCTTACGCAGCTCCCCAGGAGGTTCCACGTTCCGTTCCTTTCTTCGAGGAGCTGGTGGTGAAGGTTGATCGCCCAACCCGGCGTGAACGACTTGTTCGTGTCGTGGTCCACGTACGTGGAGTTCAAGGAAACTTCAAGATCTCGGTTCTGTTCTTTTTTTTTTATTCTCGAATGAAATAAAACCAAAAACACCATAAGACGGCACATGGCGCACTGATCTGGTGTGGGTTTTTGCCGCTGGAAAATCCGACTTCCTGCCTTTTTCAATCACTCAAAAAAAATTGCATAAGATCCGGCCTAACGAGAAAAAAAAACGAAACAAAACGAAACAAAAAGAAGAAGCCGAGTCGAATTTTTACGCGGTGCAATTTTTCAGAATGACTCAACCGCCACAGCACGTGATTTCCGGCGACAGCACTCGACAGCGAGCGGCGGTAGATCTGACACAACTCGCACACGTGAGGCACCCTCCACAGCAGGCGCTTCTCGTGGTCCAACCCGCTCCTTCCGGAGTGCGCTAGAACTTGTGTATCGGCCATCTCTGTTCGATGGCAGACGTTTGAATGTTGAGTAGGAATCATGTCCAAAAATTTACCGCCACAGCCACTTCCTGATCCCCCGGCTTCTTGCGAGAGCACCCCATGGTGATTCCCTACCCGTATACATGCTCGCGCCGTCAGCAGACAAGCCGCGTGGCAGCCACATGCACTACCTCGGGCATCGTGCGCTTGCCAACCAGTCCTAGAAACTGTATCGGAACTTCATCCCAACGCTTCGAGCTCCTCCGATGTTCGAACTTCCTCTTCGACCCTGGGTATCCCATATTTCGTTTTTTTTGGCGCCCATTTCGTTTTTGTAAGTCCTCTGGGACTAAAAAAAAACAAAATGTGAAAAGGGAGGTGTCGGGATCTTTACTTCTAATTTTTTATTTTGACGAACAGAACTCACGTGCTCTTTAGTTCTGCTCTTCGTTTCTTTATTTCGTTTTTTTTTCGTTTGTTTTTTCCTCGTTAGGACTCGCCCTGAGTCCAACAAATCCTGGAAGTTTCCCCCAGACCACTGCTGTTAAAAATACCGCTCATGATGCGGAGAAAAAAACAACTTCAAATCTCCTACCACAGGTACCTGGTACCAGGAATTATTTTGTGCGCGTATACCGACCACAGGTGGCACGAGGCTGAGGCAAAGCTGAGTAGACAGCGCCGTGCATCCGCTGCGGGTAGTGTTAGAGGGAATGGGAGGAGGGGTAACAGCAGGAGGGGTAGAAGGAACACCGTACAAGTGTATGGGGGCAGGGGGGGGAACAGGAGGAGTAGAAGGGAAACCGCGGTAGAAGAGAGTAGCAGAGAGACCGCAGATAGGGTAGCAAGGTACCAGGCCGACTAATAGGTTGGACTTTTATTTGCTACTCGTACCGCCAACAGCTGCGGCCGTTCGGTATGTATTGGCTTGGTGCTTTGATTTTTTTCCATGACTACTTAACTTTTTCCATTATTTTCCCCTTCTTATCCTTATGAAAGAAGAAGTACTACATAGTGGGTGGGTGACGAGCGTATTTTGGCCCACTCATTATTTCTCTTTTTACTTAGTTACGTGTTCACCGGGATGCATATTATAGTTCCCGTTTCCTTCTCGTTTCTTCCCCCTTGCACGTCCCTTTTGGCTCATGCTCGGGGGAAGTATGTGTCTGAGCTTTGGCTTCCTATTTTATTTATTTATTTGGGATTCTTCTCCTTTTCTTTTTCTTTTTCGGTTTGGTTTCTTCGTTGCTTCTCTTTCTTTATGGTGTATTTTGGTTGCTGGCATATGTATGTATGTTGTGTCGGCCGCACCTAGTGCGAAGGCATGGTATTGCGTAGGCTATTAATGCATTACGGTGTGTTATCTCTGTGTCGTAGTCTAGTGACCACAGAGCTCGTATTTTGCTAGGGTGAAGAATCAGCACGGACACTGGGCTTGCTGGATGTCGACGAGTAGAAGAACGGTTTAATGTGAAGAACACACACACATCATACCAACACGACACAGCATCAGCGTTTGAGGCTGGAAGGAAAACGTTGTTCGAGTTTCACAGCCTTCTCGCTTCTCGTAAGGAGACAGACAGGACAGAGAAAAACAGAAAAATAGCTGTATGCTGTATTGCGGTTTTGGTGTGTGTTCGCCCCGAAGCGCTCTGCGATGCTCTCGGAATCCGGGGTGGGGTGCAACCTGCGATCAGCGCGACAGCGACGTTGGAGTTGATACTGCTGTTGGCAAGCGACGGTGGAGTGGACGACTATCGGCCTGTTGCAAGCTTGTTACTTTTTGGTTCGTATGCTTATGCCTCATCAGCCCCTCAGCGACCAGGGCCTATCGTACCACAAGTCACTAAAATTGCGTACTGCGTACCATCAAATATCAAACATCAATTGTGTATCATACGTCACGAACTGTTCGATAGCAAAACATTCGTTTTTTTTGTTCTTACTCTTCAGATTAACAGTTATTATTATGCCGTCGGGGACTGGAAGGATTGAAATGGCCGGTTTCCGATCCACCTTTGTACTATTTATTATATGTGAATTCGACGGGGTGTATGTGGATGCCTTCCCTGTCGTCAGCCGGATCGATTTGTGGAGAGGGGGGGGAGTTCTCTTTCTGGGGACGTTTGATACGCGCGTTGAAAACTGCTTCGTGTACTGGTCGCGGGTTCTATTACTCAGTACTAGGAGCACCTCCCCCCTCCCCAGTACGGTTCGTGCCTTCTTTTTTATCGCGAGAAGACTTCAGCCAGTTCTTCCCGCGACGACTCGCGTCGAATTGCGCCTACCCGCGCTATGTACGCGCTCTCAACAGTGCATTGCTCTTTGTTTTTGCATAAATTCACACTCTCAACACGGTGGGATTCGAACTCACGAAATCAACGCTATGAATAGCAGCCGAGGGTACCACTATTATTAGACCACCGGGACCGTGCAATTCTGATTTGAGTATTAGGCCGTTTCCTATGCGGTTCGATTTTTGAGCTTCAGATTTTGATCCGATCGCATTTTTAGATGTGAACTTGGCAAATCGAAACAGTCGTCCTATGCGGAAAAATCAGATTTATTACGCGTGCTGAGACTCGAGCAAACGCCAAGACCAACTGCTTTTGTTGTTGTCTGGCGCCGCCAAGAGACGCGCTGGGTTCGCTGCCCTTCGCGTATGACCCAAGCGTCTGAGCCAAGGCTGACTGCCTCTGGTCTGGCGGCGAAGATACGTGGCGCGTGCGCTAGAGTCAAGCTGTCTTGGTATTTTGCGTTTCAAAATGTGTCTGACTGCTGCTGCTGCTGCTGCTGCTGTTGCTGTACAGCAATGTAGCTTACGAGTACGTATCCATGGAGAAGTGCGCGCCGAGTGCGCTTTTCGTGGTCTCTAGGCCCGAGCCCGCGCCAACCGACTGTAGTCTGGCCACGGAGGAACGCGCCGCCCGCCGACCGCGCGTCGGGCGCGAAGCAACGTCGATATACAGCTGTGTCACATCCAACTCCTCAATCGTTCTGCTGCTGTTTGCTGTCGTGGATAACATCTTGAATTTAAAGAGCATGCCATTTTTCGATTTGAGAATCCGATGAGGGCCTAAATCCGACGACTAGGGTCATCGGATTTTCAAATCGAAAAAATTCCGGTCGGATTTTGCATATTTGGACCGCATAAGCAGAGGGTCATTCATTTTTTAAATCGAAAAATACAAATATGAAGCTCGAAATCGAACCGCATAGGAAACAGCCTTGTTCGTTTTATTCTACGCTGAAATACAACTGACACCATGTACTTTTTTTGTACTAGTACATTTTTTATTTTTTTTTCATCTCAGTCATTATATATGCCCTTCTTTTCTCCCTCCTCCCCACTGCGCTTCTTGCCTTGCATTTTTATCGCGGTAATAAGACTTGGGCCATTTCTTCCCTCCTGGACTCGTATCGAATTGCGCCTGCCTACCCACGCTGTGTATTATCAATAGGCGCTCTCAACAGCTGATTCCGTTTTTGTTCATTTTTGCAGCTGTATAGTCAAAAGTTTGACCGACGTGGGATTCGAACTCCAGCACCACTAGCCCACCTGGTAGACGGGGACATTCTGAAACCTTCATACCTGGCACAGTTTATTTGTATGACTTTTAGTATAATAGACTAAAACCCATACAGCCAAAATAGTCAAATAACCACGGCTTCCGTGACATGTAGTAGAGAGGAAAATGAGAGAATGAGGCAAGGCTGACTCATACATACCGTAGGCTCTGTGCGTTCGAAGTATCGAAACGAAGAAAAATAAATAACAAACGAAATCGCGCCTAATTCAAAACACACCCGCGAAAACACCAGGGATGTACGTTACGGGCAACGGTAATTCCGAAGTTAGGATTGGGATAGGAGGTAGGTAACACAAACTATCCGGTAATAAGATATTGTCGATCCTTTCCGGAACTATAATAAAACGCCTCTAATTGTATTTTAAACCATCCTATATTTATTTTGTTGCGAGATAAAGCGTGCACAGCACAGAGCCCATCCCAGATCACAAGCAGTACCGAGCAACAGCAGATAGCAGTAACCAACGATGTCCACACAGCTCCATTTGTCTCTGGACGTAGATGGGACGCCACACGTTTAAACGCCGACGGGACGGCTTTCTACGAAACAAGTCCCACGCGTCCTCTGTAGACCCTGGGTTTGTGGAAAGCGGCTTCGTACAGCTCTCGCAGTCGATGATATGAGCCGCCGGCACACGAGCACAGCAGGGCGCCCACCACGAGCCGGAGGCCGTAATGTGGCACCTGCGCCATGGCCGCACGCAGTCTCCGTGCTGCAGTGATTTCCAGGGATGTACGTTACCGAATTAGAGGCGCGGATTACCGGTAATAAGTGAATGACGCACGCCTTATATAGTTACCGCTACTACCGCTAGTGTGCAGTTTTCACCAGGGGACGCACGTGCATTATTCCCCCCCTCGACCTGTACCTCGACGTTGTGAGGCTAGACAGGCCCAAAACCCGCAATTTTTGTGGCACACGAAACTCGTGGTGCGGCGAGCCGCACAATGCCTGCGGCTCGTGAAGAAAAAAAAAAAGGGATTTACGACAAAAATTTGCGCTGGCGCAACATTTCACCACCTATTTTACGCCTTGTGCATGCTGGAAAATGGAAGCCTGTACGTACCCCGTACCCCGCTGAAGATGTACAGGCAAAAAACGACGTCTCGCGCTTAGCGCTCGGTGTTGCCTCATTTTGAGCATTACTTCAATTTACAGCAGTACATACTGCTGTGTCCGGTAGACCATAATTAGATTTTCTGCTGAACGTACTAATAGCATAACGCAGTGGAGAGTGCATGTAACGATCTTGTTGCCCTGACCCCCCTTACAATGGCCGCAGGACCCTGGCAAATGCAGAGCAGGGGTTCGAGTTTCGCTCGGAAGTTGCAAACGAGCACAACTTCCTCATGGACTTGACGGGATGCCGCGTGCTGCATTTTACATGGAATGGCGATCAAGACCAGGAGCAGGTGACGCCTTCGCAGCAGCAACATTGATATCATACGGACGGAGGCCCATATAACATGATACACCCCGTCTATCTTGTGAGCCGTACGTACGTATACATGTTACGTGGCGGACCGACCGCATACTGCTACATATCTCATAGCAGTGTATCGAAATATCGAACTTGTGGTACGTAAATGTTTACTGTAATAGAAAATTCAAAAACAGCTGTAAATCCGTCCTCGCGGAACCGCCTGATCGGCACGAAATTATCTTGCCGTACCAAACCTGAGACAACCTCGAGGCGGGGTGGTGCAGACGAAATGCCGTGTGGCCAAGTTGCTGTAAAGACTGCTGTGAACATAGAAAACAACAAGAGTACACACAACAACTAACTGAAGCACATCGCACACCCCAAAGGAGAAAAAGTGAAACCAGCGTACGCATGTACCAGTGTGCATGTATATACGTACTTCTACGTACGGCGTACGAGTACAGGCAGAGTTTATACGTCAATACGTCAATACAGAAGAATTCAAATCGAGGGAGGGCAGACGCATACGGAGAGAAAACACAGCAGTGCACGTATGGCCTCTCTGATTGGTTCAAGGTTGGCCGAAATCAGTTGAAAGCTAGACAGAGTAGACAAAGTCAGGTGTACCTTGGCTTTTTCGATCCAAAATCAGCTACGATGTCAGCCTGGCCAATAGCAGGGCTCCAGGGGTGTGTTTTGTACTTGTTTTTAGCATGTAACTGATTTTGGCCGAAAAGTGGCCAGCTATACCTGATTTCGGCTAAAACCCTACCAGGTATATTATATGATACCAGGTATTTTATACGAGGTACGAGTACAGCAATACGAAATACGAGTGGTATCGGATATTACATTCGTATATATGGACGTGCCGATTTGGTGCTTCGCTTATCGCTATCTATCGTATAGTACACATCGAACTTGATTCTTGTTCGATATCCACCTGCCATGATAGCTGTACAACCCTTGCTTGCACAAAGTACGATTTACACCCTGGCACAATACTCCCTACTCTGTTCAAAGCAAAGCTGGTATTGACTCGAGCGCATATTGCTTTGAAGTATAAATGTGTCAGTGTACAGCAGTACGCTGAGGGATTCCAGGTACACGGCAGGGATCATGACTGCACAGATATATTATACTGCAGGTGGACTCGCCTCGCCTTGCCATCTGCATCTGCCCCTTTGGGGGGGGCGGAAGGTTTGCCTATTGATAGTGACAGCGCAACCTTGACCTTGTCTGTCGTGCGTGGGGGCGCGTCAGTATATACGTATGATATAACCCGGCGTGTTTGGCAGTTTTTACCGCCCTCTGTTTTGGCTCTCGATGCGGTCACGTAGCTTCGAGCAATTTGTTTGGGCAGTCTGTTTTGGCAGTCTATTTGAGCGGTCTGTTTGGGCATTATCTTTTATGTTTCAGAGCGGTCCGTTTCAAAGAGCTGTATGTGCCAGAGCTCTTAAGGTCCGCCTGTTTAGGTGCTGATGTGTGATGTCTGAGTACAGCAGTAAGCAGCCTATTTCAGCGCTCTGTTTGAGCACCCTGGTTGAGAGGTACGTCGAAACGATCGCAGCAACTGGTCTGCTGGTATCATCGCACGGTTCGGGCAGGCTGCGAATGAAGCACTATGGTTGAGCGCCCTTTGTCGTCGTTCTGATCGGCGCGCTCGTTAACCCTTTTAGTACCGCAGTCCCGTTTTGGGGACAAACCACTTGGAATTAGACTGGTTTGTCCCCAAATCGGGACTGCGGTACTAAAAGGGTTGACATGGGCAATTCCAAAGCCAGTCCGCACCGACGGTGTTGCTTTTCAACTACATACACTACGTATTAACATCAATATTTGTATGTGTAAATATGAGCAATTTACTATTAATAACAGATATATATATAGGTTTTTGTGTGTACCGTTGGTGCTGGGTCCTCCGTAATAATATTAATAGTGCTAATTGACTGATACGGGTGCATTACGAGTACTCGTAGGGTAATAGGACCGAATATTGTTAGTAAAAATAAGTAAATAGATACGTTTGTTCCCCCGTACTATGTTATTACGGGGGTCCATAGTTAACAGGACCTATGATGTACATAAAAACCTATATATTTGCCTATTTTTTCTAACAAAATTTGGTCCCGTTAACTATGGACCCCCGTAATAGTAGAAATATTGTTAGTTAAAAATAAAAAACCTGTATGATCCCCCGTACTATGTTAGTAAAAATACACCGTAGTAAATAGGACCAAATAGTGTTAGTGAAAATAAGTAAATATATAGGTTTGGTCCCCCGTATGATATACTATGTTAGTAAAAATAGGTAAAAATGGTAGGTTTTTGTATGTACCATAAGTCTTATTTACTATGGTCCCCCGTAATAACAGCAATAGCAGAACCGGTACGTCAGTAGCTGCCGCCTACGTACCATCAACACAGAGTTTGGCTACAAGTATGTTCGTTGTAGCGCGATAGGTTGACCCTCTCTAATCCCGTATCCATCATCCAACGTCTTTTCGGTCAGGTGATGTTCGAAGACAAGAGGGGCTATGCGTCGCCCGCAACGGAAGAGTGGTTCCAAAGCGTCTGCAGCAGATTCAGGGTGAGCTTCGCCAGACGTCTAAGTCTGTTGTGAAGTCCACAGATAGATGCGTCGCTGGCCAGGTAGTTACTTTGCCCAGCCCCCATGTTCACGACATGCCCATCGCCTCCAGCGGCAGCGCGGACTATTAATAGCTACTGTAATTCCCCGACATGTTGATAGTCTGACTAAATAACGCCCGTCTGCCGCCGAGCCTCAAGCGGAGAAACACACGTCGAATTGCGCTTGCGAGATCAGTGTGGGACGACCAAAGCAGGTCGTCCGCCGTTTTTTATCGCATATCTCCAGTACCATAGGAGCGGCTCCGCACCACTATTAACAGCAGTGGGAGACGCACCAGCTGCGGCTAGTCCCTTGCGAGCGGTCGTCCCACCGAGCCACCGAGGCAGCACGTGCGCAAGCAGTATTTGCCGATGTTTAGCTTTACATGTTCCGCACTTTCAGCCTTAGCCTTGTCCACGTCTTGAAAGTTGAAGGTTGCGAAGTAGTGGCGCCTCTTTCTCGCGGGGTATGAATTTACCCCAATATCACGATATCACACGCTATATGGGCCCAGACGTCTACACAGAAGTACCACAAGAGCTCCGACAGGGCGCGCTCTTTAGAGGCACCCCGATTGCTAGTTTTCTGGACATTTTTTTGTTGCACTGCCGTACTTCCTGAGCTCAACAGGCCCCGAACGATCGTTTGAATGACCGCCTTGTCATAGGAAACCCTTCCGGAGCTGGTGGTCCTTTCGGCGGCGTCGGCCAAGCTTGTGGCGGGGGCCTTCATTCGCGCAGGTAGACTAGAGGGAGGTTTGTTGACACCCACTATTGTTATTTTCATCGTTTTCGTTCAGGCAATTGTAGTTTATTCCCGCGTGGTGTATTTTACCTCGTTACTGCTGCTGCGCTTTTTACATGTCTCGGTTTCAGGAGACCCAGTCGATTTTTCATCCGCTCGCACGAGTCTTTCGCGCGTATCTCGACCAAAGCTCGCGGGCACTCAAGACGTTTTCCCTCGTTTTGTCTGCATCTTATGGCCAGGCATCACGAACGTGGTAGCCATCGAAACCACCAATGACAACAGCTCTGCGGGCACGCTGAAATTCATACGCGCATTCTACCATAGCCTTGCAGACGGGTGCACGCTGCAGAGTTCCTTCGAAACGGCCATGCGCATGTGAGTACGTAGGGGTGCCCGATTGAACCCGATACCGATACATTCACCGACGCCTAAAGTACGACCTGCGCCTCCCTGGGCCCGAGGGCTGCTTAGACCCTGGCCTAGAGTGGATAGAAAGGTCAACATATATTGGAACTTGAACATTAATCTTAACCCTAACCCTGGCCGCCTCTGGATTTTTTCTTGGAACAAGATGTTATAAAGATTTAGTGCTAAATTTACCAACCATTTGGTCGAAGCTGGGCCTAGTCGTAAACACTCCTGGGCTCTGCGAAATTGTGATGCGTCCGCTGAGTCTCAACACGGAGCTGCTACTCTGATGAGAGGCCGCGATAGTCAGGGAGGTAGCGAAAAGACCCACGGTGCAATGTGACAGGTTTTGGCGAACGCGTATGATCCAAAGCGTGTCAGGTGTGTGAGAACGATGACGAAAGTACTTAACACCTACTGTATGTAGTGCGGGGCACCTATACACCCCTCTGGGCCGGGGGTAGGGAACGCTTGGTCTTTACATTTGTACCCCAACGCTCTCTACATTTCCCCCGGAGTGGTACTCACTATCAAAATAACCCAAAATAGAAATGCTGTCCAGACTGGATTTCTAGCTTTGGAAAAGGTGTGTTCTGCGCTAAATCAGCCTAACGGCGTCCGAACTTCTTAGTTTCCTGTGAATCTCAGCCAGCCTTTCTTAGGTGTCCTGGACTGCAACTGTTGACTAGTTGTTCACCGTCCATAACATGGTGCCTCCTGCCAAGCCCCGACGTGTGCCCCGCACGGGCCGCATGCGGGCATGAGCACGGTCGGGGATATACCTGGTATGTACCTGCTGGCAGGTAAACCCTGTGGGGCAGCCCTAACCCGAATACCGCGAACAAACAAATGACAAACTTCGGCATTGGAAACCGCCTACGAGTAGCGTGGGTGCGCAACGGTACGTACGAGTGGGATCAGGCTGCATCCGCGTCGTACGAATCCTAGCATGGTACCAGGTATTGCTTACTGTAGTAGCGTGAGTACCACGTTCATTACCCCCCAGGCAAGCAATGGTCGATGCTGTAATATTTATTTTTCGTCGCTGTGTTTTCCCTGGAAGTCCCAAAAGCCCAACGTCCTCACTTTCTTCAACACACAGGACAGATCATCTGAAAATCATGTACTAATCATTCCCACTTTATGATACAGATCTTTCAGGGCAGATAGATGGATAGATCCCTGATCTGTATGATCTAACTCATGTTGACGGGTGGGAGCCGTATCATCTGCACCATCTACCATAGGTTTCCTGGGTTGGATCTGTACTACACAGATACTACACACACAGATCCTGCACAGCATCTCGCAACGGCAGCTATTAATTATCTAGATCGCGATCTGTCCCTTATTGTGGTGCCTTTCCCCTGCAGGCTTCCGCAGAGTGAGCTGGGTCGGTGCGTCCTGCTCCCTCCCAACGAGGACCACGGCATATCTCCTTTCAACGATGCCACGAACAGGAGGTTCACCAACCTAACCCCACGATTACCGAGTACGGCGTGTAACCTGAGGTCTAGCAACTTCTTAGGCCGAGAGGTGAGGGCAGACGAACCCGCACGAGACCTATTGTGCAGAGTCTCAATACCACGAAGTCGGCATGAATCCCGGCGACGATGACTGGATCCTTCCTTGTCGTTCAGATGCGAGTCCGCCACATTATTTGCACGGCACGCAAGGAGGATAATCTCCGCTTGAAAATAATGTTGGCTTTGGGGGGAAAAAAACATTGCACCACGTGAAGAAATCAGCCTCAGCTAAACGCTTCCCAATTTCGCAAAGCCCAGTAGTGTTTACGGCTTGGCCCAGCTTCGACGAATTGGTTGGTAAATTCCACACAAAAGTCTTGCGTTACATTTTGGTTCCGAGAAATATCCCGGGCGGTCAGGGTCGGGGTTACGCTCAGGGTTCAAAGTCGTAGCGTATTTTCGTTTCTCTCTGTTGTTCTCTTCGTGTCTTGACGGGGGTCGTGTCCAAGCGACGCCCTCCCAAAACTGATCTTGTTACGACGAACGGGTTTGAGATGACGTACGTTCTCACGTTGCGATTAATGAGTGGAAGATTTTACCTGAGCAAGACCGCCCCGCCCCTATATCAACACGATGTCCCAGACCAAAGTGCACGAGGTGTACATTCACATGGTGCAGAACATCAAGGTCATCACCATCAAGGGCCCGCCAGGGATCGGGAAAACAGAGGTGGGCTGCCCGGTGGCGTACAGAGTAGAATAGAATGGCGCTGACGTTCCCGGTCCGACTGTTTTTGTTTCCGCCTTTCGATACCCGCGGCAGACGGAACCGTTCCCGAAGGCTTTGCCACGTATCGAGAGCCATCTCACAGGTCACCCGGTTTGAATTCGTGTGGAACTCGTATGTACTGCTGCGCATATCGGCTGTACTTGTCGACAACGCCTTGTTGCCCCAAGCCTACCCGAATGCGGAAAATGCCCTAGTGCGAATGCTACCCTAGTGCAAACAGTGCCCTAATGCTAAAAGTACCCAAATAGTGAAAGTACCCGAATGCTACAAGTATCCTGATGCAAGCCCTGACCAGTGACGCCTACCTTGCTCGTGGCCGACCGACCACCAGGTGGCTCTCTGGGCGTGTGAGTACGCGAGGGAGCGGCGGTTGTTCAAAGAAACGTTTTTCGTTTCGCTCCAGGATGAGGGCATGGGTGCGCCCATCACTGCGCTCAAGGATGTGTCCGCTCGCATCGCGCGCGCCTTCGGGATATCGGAAAAGGTGCCACCCGACCCCTTGTGTGCGATCATTTCTGCTGCTGCTGCTGCTGCTGCTGCTGCTGCTGCTGCTGCTGCCGCTCCGCTTCGATTTGGTTTGAGTATATTGACGAGTTTTGTGATTCACACGGCGCCCAAAAGTAGGAACCCCTTTCGAGATGGATGAGGCGAACGACCAACCGACCGGGATCCACCAACGCACACAAGTTGACGACAGTTACAAATATCCTGCTCTCGCGAGTTCCTGGCGATAGGTGCACCACGTATGTTTCCGTCTCGACGAAACGACCTCCTTGTGCTTCTCCGCCGGGAGAGAAAAACAAACTGCTGCACACCACCACCAACCTGGGTGGGGAACCTCCTCTCGTTTGTAGGCATGACAATATCGATTAAACCGGTAAAATACGCTTCACGCGCGCTCTGTGCCCCTATGCCCCTGCTGCCACCTTGTGCGGTATGCGCTGCATTTCCTCTACGTGCTGCATTTCCTGTGTGGGCTGCATTTGCAGGAGGTTCAGGATCACCCGGAAGGCTTCTTGGGATGCATCCAACAAAAGTGCGGTCGAACAAACGGTGACCTCCTGCTAGTACTGGACGGGTGCTCGCCATCCTTTGTGCACGAAACCGAGTGAGAACGCGCGCAATGAAGCCAGGGCAGTCTCCCGACGGGTCGTTTCTCTCCCCAGACGCTGTTTCCTTGCCGCTGCTTCTTGCCGCGATTCGTGCCCACGCTTTACCTGACTACTCTCCCTCTGAACTCTACATACACGTTTTGCCATGGCGATGCTGTATATTGCAGCCAAAAGCGTCTTGGTTCTCCTCGACATGGCGGTACAACTTCAACCATGGCTTGTCTTCTGACGACATCCTGCCGCTCGTGTGTGTGTCTCGCATGCTGCACGATAGAGTTGCGCCAACAACCCCCGCCGTGTGATGCATGGAAAAAGCGTAGTGGACGCCCAAATGTTGGAGAGTCTCTGTTAGGAGTATTACGGGGGACCTTAGTAAATAGGACCGAATATGGTTATTAAAAATAGGTAAATATATAGGTTTTTATTTATACCGTAGGTCCTATCAACTATGGACCCCCGTAATAGGAATGGTGCTCCGTCTCGAAAGGGATGCGTGGTCCATGGTCAGATGACCGAGGTAACCAACGAATGAGTACGTACCCCCCTCCCCCCCCCCCCCCCCCCCCCCCCCCCCCCCCCCCCCCCCCCCCCCCCCCCCCCCCCCCCCCCCCCCCCCCCCCCCCCCCCCCCCCCCCCCCTCCTCCCTGCACAAAAACAAAAACACGTACCTGGTAGATCGTCTTATGCAAGTTTTGATGCTAATGCCGTGTCCCGGCCTGCTAGGGAGTGCATCACGTTGTCGTCGGTGGTGGAGCAGCTGTGCCAGCGCGCCAATAACCTCCACTACATCGTCACGGTGGTCACTCAGGTAGGCACGCAAAAGGCAGGATTGTACCTATCAACGCGTGCCCTGCAGCAGTGAAGGCACAAGCCGGGCGTGCGCTTTTTTTTTCGTATGCCCTATGCGATTTGGTCTTTTTTTCTGTCTTGTGTGTAGTTTGAACGTTTTTTTTTTTCTGTGTTGTCTTTTCGTATTCGTTTTTTTTACTGTTTTGCTCCGTCTACGTACGTAGTTCGACCTTCTTTTTTTTTCTGTCTATGTAGTTTGACTGTCGGCGTTGTGTACTGCATGTTTGCATGTCCCGGAGATATTTTCGGCTAGGAAAACGGTAGGTACGGCTTAGCTCTATGGTTCCCATCGGTGGTGCGCGCACAAGAGGAAAAGTGGACATGACCCAACCTCTGGTCCCGTGTTGTTTTTGGAGCAGGTTGGCATCGCGAAGGAGAAGGTGGTGAACATCACCAGATTGAGCGAGCTGGCGGCGGCAGAACTCTTTGTTGCAAGCGCCCCTCGTGAGGTACGGTCGGCTCTCCCTGCGAAACCCCACACTTAGGGCTCTCCCTGCGAAACCCCACACTTCCCTACCGTCCCTCTGTCCACGAGACCCGCCTTCAGTGCCGTGTACGATGATACCGTACAAACACCCGAGATAACACGCCATCTGGAACGATTTTTTCAGCCGATTTTATCCGGAGCAAGGGAGGCGGAGGCACACACATCGAATACTCGGCCTTTGAAAATATCTTGTCGAAATCTCTCCATTTACGCGTCCCTCGGCGTTTACTTTCTCCACCCGTCGTCGAGAAAGTTATCATGGTAGTTCCGCTCGTCCGAGGGGATGTGTTACCTCATCTCATCACACGTGTGACGTGCACCATGTGTGGGCATGTGTGAGCGTGCCTGCCCGCCATGTTCGTGCGGTCTAGAGCCCTCGCATTGTCTTCTTGTTCAGGGTTCCGTTTGCTTGCGTACATGTGCACTCGCTGTTCTTCCGTAAGCGGTCATGTTGGTGTCTTGAAGGTTGGTCAGAAAGAAGACGCCCTCAGGGCATCATGCCGCTTCACCTAATTCTGTTGCTGGAACAATAGTAGTCCACCCTCAGTATCACCCCTTTTGCTACTATTAGTCCAAATAATATCCTACACTAACTTCGAGTAAGCTGTCCCCACAAAACGTGGGTTCAGGATTCAGTTCTAAAAGTGTTTCAAGCGCTCGTAGGCAAAATACGTCTCGTGTGTCTGCCTGTTTGTGCGCATGGCGTGCGGTCACATTTCACACTTCCCGTTTTTTGGTCGTCTTTATGCAAAGGTCGCCATGGAGGAACTCCGAGGGGGGATGCTCGTCAGTGGGCACCAGGTGCAAGATGCGGGAACAATGCGGCTGTTTGCGGGGGGGGCGATCATGACCTTGCTGGGTGAGAGGGGTTCGGAAGGAGGGAAACTTTTGTTGGTTTTCAGACTATGTCACTCGCCGTTGATTTCGCACGGCGGACATATGATCTTCAGTAGATCCTAACCTGCAGTTATGATATGCTTGTGCGGGATCTATCTGCATAGTACAGATTCAACCCAGGAAAAATGTGCGAGATCGTGCAGACTATGAGGCTCCCACCTGGTAGTGAAACATGAGCTAAATCATGCGTTAAGGCCAGGAATTAATCTTCCCTGAAAGAGCTAGATCATAAACTGGGGATCAGTGATTTGTCCGACGTGTGCTTTCATTTGCTGCCGTAGTTCGTATATACCTGGTACCGTTGCGCTGCTGCTATCGGGTTGCTTCCGCTTACAAGAGCAGGGTTTTTCGCGTCACGGCGCTCAGGCGTGTCTATGCGTTCGCCGCGCGTGCCCCTCGTGGCCGATTTTTACGCGTCGTAGCACCAAACAAACACGCCTCCGAGAGAAACTCCGGTGGAGAAGACTGCACCCTTAGCACACACTATGCCTTAGAGTGGGATGCATGTTATGATGGAGATGCACCTACAGTACGTCTGCCTCCCTCCCTTAGGAAGCTCTATAACCCATGCACAGCCCGACCTTGAGAAACACGAAAGTGACACCCAATAAACACTGCCATAGCCTGCAGTAATTTCAAAAACCAAAAATCTGCTATTAATACTTGTATGTAAGCAGTCTCAAAACACAAATGGTATTCCAGGGATATTGGGTGTGTCCTCAGTGCCTTTGAAGAGCCCCGTCGATCAGAAAAGTGTTTGCCTTAGCAGGCTAAAAGTGCCACATACTGTATACCCCTATCGTAGCACGTGTCGTAGATGTCGCATCGTTGTTGCGTGGACCGGTGGGCAAGGTACACGACTAAATCTACACGCGCCGCTGCCGACGTCTCCGGCTGCTGCTTTGCAGACGGTCACCCGGGCGCGATTATCGCTGCCAGTGGAATGCTGAAGAACAAACATCTGCTGAATCACGAAGACGACTTCCAGCAAGAGATCACCGCGCAGCTGCAACGGTATGGGGGTGGCAACCTCATTCATTACCGCGGCAGAAATTGTAGTACAAGCTGTCGCTAGGAACTCGCTCGCAGGAGGATATTTATGGTACATAACTGTCGTCAAATAGTGTGCGTTGGTTGACTTGGGTTTATTTTTTTGACAACCGTGTACCGATATGTGAATGGCGGTCGGCGGTCGTACAACCTCGGCTTCAGGTTGCTCCAAAGTTGTCCTTATTTTTTGCCCCTTTTTCTTTTGGCCTGGTGGAAATTAGAAACTCCCATTCGCCCGCAAATAGTATACCGTATGTACTAGAACACTTCGTGTGTTGATAGCCGTGCGATGATCGTATGGCCGTATGCACAAATCGCACTACCTCCTCCGTTCTGCCGCTTGTTTTGAGCTGTGCACTGCTGGGAGAGATGCCGATTCTACTATCTTCGTGGTGGAATCGCCAAGTAATCCGCGCAGATTGGACCAACAGAAGTTGCCCATTAAAACAATGTTGTTTGCGCACGAAAAAGCTGCGTGTCTCAGTCAGATATTGACAAGTCGTCCACTAGCTTTTCTTTTTGGAAATATATAGGTCTCCAATGTCGTGAACTTGAGAGCTGGTTCAGAGCGGGTTTCCTTCTACACCATTTTACGTGTTCGTGCGGTACGTCGCAAACCTCGCGAACTACGGTAGAGAGGGCGAACGGTAGAAGGGAGGCAAAACGTTAGAAGAGTTCAGCCACGATAACAAGCCGCGATGAGAAACTACCGAAGGCGCCCAGGACAAGAAGGTGCTATTGTTGATCTTGTGTTACGTGGGACAGTAGTCACGCAGCAAGTATATCTGTGGAGGTTTGGGTGTGCCAAGTGCGAAACGGTAGTCCCGCAGCAGCTAGAGCTCTACGCTCGGGTCTGGTTGTGTAGACACATCGAGGTGGGTTGTGAAATATGTGACATGACACTTTCGGAGACCAGCAGATAAACGTACCCCTGGTATCTCAGTGACGTCGCCGAGGGGATCGTATGGCCTTGAAGGATTGTAGAGTGACAATGCAGCGGTACAACCTAGGGGGCATGACCTGGTGATCCACAGTTAACCCATCGCCATAATCCCGGCCGTGGTCGTAGAAATGCGAAAAGAAGTCTACAGGTAGACCGGAAAACGAAACCTCACAAAATCTAGTTGGGGGTGCGAGGATGACACCCGATCCTACGACCTAATCAACATGCAGTGCTGGTTGGTAACAGGGGGCCCGCTCTATCTTCCCGACGCACGGACCAGGTACAAGACGAAAGAAGAGGACTTCATGAGACAACTGCACGAGGGGCCGCAGACACAGAGCGGTGAGAGCCCACCGATACTCCTCCTACTGCTAGGGGTGTGAGTTGGGTGGACGTGGCGACTTTTGATAGTTGTTACCAGGTAGTTGGGTGTCGAAGAAGTAGTCCAACTGTCCAACTACAGCTGTTGCTGTTGTTATTCCGGTTGCCATCTGGCATTGTGCAGTGCGTATTCCATTTACATGATACCATCCACATGTCCGAAAAGGGTAACTATAATCCGATGATTTGAAACATGGAAAGTACCATCAATCAACCCTGAATACTCGACAAAACTAGACCCATAATGCAGTCCCCCTTATGAATGAATGAATGAATGAATGACTCTTCGTACTGGCTCCAGACTGACGCCTATTCACCAATCAAATCTGCAAGGGTGACTGGCATTACTTACCCCTTACTATTCAAGCCAACTATAATTCGCTGACTTTAGTCTTATCAGCAGTATTTACACGTCGAGCCGTAAGTGTGCTAGTCAGGATGCCAGGGGATGGGGGAGCAAGAACGCGCTCGATACTATATCCAACACCACACTACCCAAGCGTTTACGAGCTGGTATTTCGCGCCGCTCGCTTCCAACTTGCCCCTGCCCCGCTCTAACAACGCTCCTCGTCCCTTGCTTCGTCCTCTTCTGCATGTGTGGATCAATCGTCAGATTTTGTGATAGAGAATCTGTGGGGTGGACGCCAGGCACGGAAAAGAGGTAATTTTCGCCCTCCACCGCCTCCTCGTCGCGAAACCCCGGCTGTAAGCGCTGCTGATCAGGACGGGGCTCGTTCGAACGGAGAATTCTGGTGGAAGCAGGCTCTGGAGAGGCACACGGGCATTGCGGGAGCTATTTCTCGGACTATCCTGTGGGAAACCCTGTTTGATAGCTTGGCGATCTACTTCCTGGAGGTGCTGGGACAAGAAGGACACGATAGGCCTTTCCAGGTAGGTGCAGCACTGAGCAGCGCCGTTTGCCACGGTTGTCCTCTGAGTCGCACCGGCCTCAAATTCGATGCAAGTCGACGAGCAGTGGGAATACTGATGAAGCCTATGCGCGATAAAACGAAGGCACGTATGATACCACGGGGGAGAAAGGACGACAGCTGTGATGACGGCTTTTGTGCCGAAGTTCGCCGAGGATAAAAAATCTCCTGCAGTATATACGAGTTAAGCCAGTAGGTAAGAACGATTATCCATATGAAATAGTAAAGTGTGCAAACACTAAAGGGGACCGGCTCATGGTTGACGCAACAGTATCTACGCGGCGGCGTATACTGCTCACCTCGAATGAGTGCTGCGAGGCTTTTTCATTGTTTTTTTGTATCCCTCGGCGGACTGGTGAAAAGCAAAGGTTGAGCTCACCACACTTTTAGTGTGTCGTGTGTCAATTTTAACTCAGTTTTACGACACCAGAACGGTACGGCCGTGGCATACGGCTGCGTGAGTATGTCGACCCGCCCCGATCCTCCTATATACTGGGGATGAGGTGCGGTGCAGAACCCATCGACCACAGGCCCCGAGAAGAGTTGAATGAAACCTGGATGGTTTTTCGCTTGGAAGCACGAAACGCTTCACCAGCTCGCTCTTCTTTTATTTCAATATCAATAGCAGTATTTTGTATGCAGAAAAGATGGTATACTATTAATAATATGCTTTTGTCCCTCACGGGTAGTGCTGGTGTAAGGACGACGGTGGGCGATGACAGTCTCATGGTTGTCGTCCGTCTGGGGCTGAAGTCTGCGCTATATCCCCTGCTTCCAGTCCTAGGATGGCTTCTTCCAGCTTTAGGGTTCACAAGGTATTAGATTTTGGATTCCGAGTCCAGATGTGGCGACAGAAGTGGTCAAAGAAGAAAAAATGTGCTGCTTCGGGAGGGGTTTCACTTTTGAGTTCAAACGTGTCTCTTTGACGGACAGATAGATCATGATCTAAATCATTCAGGGCCGTGTTATACAGTAGTTTTTGGGGTTGCACTTGTGAGGCCAAACATTTCCTCACTGTTGGAACTCCTCGTCTGAATAGCTACCTTGGCTCCGGTGCGTTGTGGTGTGTTTTACGATACGCATGTTTCGTTAGATGCTGTACCTGTATTTGCCCAGGGGGTTCTGTACCCGGGTTAGCATAAGATATTTATGAGAAGAGTCAAGCTGCGGTAGAGGGGGGGGTGGTACCTCATTATTCTCAAGCTGCGAAGATGAGGAGCTCTACACCTCGCCTAAAACCTGACTTTTCCTTGAGAGGCACGGTTAGCAGTCCCGCGAACAAAACTATAACTGGAAAAACACGGAGTAGTATGATTGAAATTATGTTGGTGGGTAGTTGCTCAGTTGATGAGGAAGACCCCCCCCCCCCCACCTCCGACCAGAAAAATGTTGGTCCCAAACTACCTTCTGTACCGTCACATGACTCGAAAGTCGGTCCGTGGGTGAGGCATATTCAGAGCTGCTCATGTGAGGAGACTCAGAAAGCACAGGTGCTACCCTTCTCTTTGTACCGTAGGCACGCGTGAAAGGCAAGGGCAAATTTGCAAGCGACTTGCGAAAAATCTCATCGACACGTATTTCCCGCTGGCCGTTTGATGTGCGCCGTACCACCAGCGCATCGAGTTCCAGACTCTCGGACGCAGCAGACATGTCTGGCAACCATACGCTCCTCCGGGGAATGCCCCTGGCGCTATCGCGACCCAGGAGAGCTTCTTGGGCAGCTTTTGGCCTTGGTTCAAGGCCACGACTCAAATGCTCAAGGGTGTGTGCATGTGTATGACGAGATCATTCGCATTCCCAGTGTGGGTTGCTTTCTTGTCAGGAGTGTACGATTTGCTGCAGTTGTTACGTGTATTATTGTTCATCTATGTTTTTATTTTTTCCCGAGATATTTTTCCACTCCGGAGTTATTGGAGACTGTCCTGTGACCACGGACTCGATTTTGGCATCCACAACTAAAAAAACGGTGGCTTGCTTGGGCGCTTTGAGGGATTTTGTTTGCCGCCGTGGTCGCTAGCCCCTCGCTCGTTGGCGTTCGAAGGGTGAGGCGTGTGGAACCCAACCCTGGTATTCGTAATGCGCGTTTTCGATGCGAAGGAGGGCAGTACAGAAGCCTGTCTTGGTTGTCCAAGGCTTTTCTTCTTGTGTTGTCCGTGGCATTCATTTGTCGCGCCAAATTTCCGCCAAATACATTGCTTTACTGGGAATTGTAGCGGAAAGCCTCACCTGCAGTGGAGAGATTCAGTGCGTTTCGATCGTACGAGTACCTGGCAGTGCGCTTCTATGTGGCAGCAGTTTGCTGAGTGGTCATTTGTTATAGAGGGGTGTGCTGACGAGTGATCAACCCCTTTCATGTCTAGCCCCGTTGCTGCTTTGTGCTGTTGATTCCTTCGGTGATTGGCATACGCTCGTGCCGTCGAAACGACAACGCGATGAGGAAGTCCGTCCACAAACTGTTACATTCGTAACTTGTATGACTCGAAGCGTATGGAGGTTCTCTGTTGTGGCTCTGATTCGGGTCGCGCTCTCACTACAGTTGTTTTACACACTATCAATAGTAATCTGATGCGTATCTGGCTCCACGGGTGCCACGCCAATATATGTACGGTATGTCTTCAAACGACGCCAATGAGCTACGCATTAGGTATCAACCCTTTTAGAACTTAACGCACGTTTTTGGGGGCAAGCTTTACCTCGTATACCCTAATTGGAAAATGAGTAAGCTCATTCTGGCCATTTTGGCGGTAGCAAAAGATTTATTTCGGTCGACAGGCAGTATTTACCCAGCTTGCTTGTTCGGCTCCACTGCTGTCTGCTAATGTCGAACGGATACGGATGTTCTGCTAGACTCGTATTGTATCAGGCGTGATATGACGGAAATGTGGCGATATGGTAATATATCATTAGGTACAATTTTGAATTTTTCGTACTTTGTCAAACATATCTCTTCGTACGAGCACTTTTGGGCATTACGCTGAGCCCGGACACATTGGTCGAGATCCGGGGGCGATCCGTGCACTCTGGAGCGCGTGGCGGACGCTCAAAGTTTGTGTTTCCGGCGGGAGTTGATAAAACGATTTCCCTTGTTTCAGTACGAGAGGCCTTTTTTTGTACATACGTACCGGGAAATTAATGGTGTCTGTTTTCTTCCCTAGGCTCTTATGAGTTGTGAGCACACAGTCCCGACATATGCCAGGGCCGCTTTTGACAACAAGCACATATCCCATGGTTACAACGCTGCCACCCAAACGCCGTGTGTGTACGACACACCCATATGCGCAGTATTGCTGTGACTGGTTGTGTTTATATCGGAGCCTGCCATCCGTATTCCACCGTCTCCCTTACCATGTACCATTTTTTTTTTCATACGTACATACCCAGGGGCTGACATACCTGTATCATCATCACCTCTCTCCCTGGTGCTTCTTTTGCGTAGTGCTGTGTGTGATCCAACATTGCCACTGCTCCAGCTGTGCACAGCACAGTGCGCCAACAGCAGCAGCAGGCAGCGTACTATGCGCATGTGGCAAATCCGCGCTGTACTCTCAGTACTATGGTAGTGTTTGTTGTTGTCATGGGCATTGGCCTATGCACATACCTGCTGCAGTGTGTGACCGGCATTTTTTGCTCAGTATCGATGATCCCCGGATCGTGTACGTTCGTCGAGTCCCGTACAACCAATCGTTCGTACGTACAAGCATCGTGTACAGCAGCATTCGTGGTAAACATACTTGTAGTTACTGACTGCTGTGTGTCCTGCACTGCTGACCGATAGATCCTAGAGCCAGCTGAACGGGCAGCAGTACACGTTCCTTTGTCGCCGCACGCGTATCTTCTGCTGTCGTATCATATCACATGGCATTTTACAGCAGTACTGGTGCTGTACATGCAGTTGTATCCGTACAAGCTACTCTAAGAGATCCCGCAATGTGATTTAGGATGTGTAATAAACACAACGTGCTAGTTGTGTGAGTACTGCTGTAGCGTAGATGACAAACTGCGCTTGAGAATATTTTCGTTACGACCGATGTTCGACTCGCACGATCCTCGCTTTTGTTTTTTTTCAACTTTTGACTTATTGCGTACCAGTACTTACCACCTTGCTTTTCTGACCTACTATTTATACATATGACACAATACAATTTGTATGTTTGACTAAAGGGCACGGAATTTGGGCGCGCTTACGTGTGGCGTGCGTTCATACCTCAACCTTTCACAGTTGCTCCAAATACTCCAGAGTAAAGCAAAGTATTTTCAAGAAAATAATACTGCTGTAGGTACTTCGTGCATTCGCAGTATTCGGGTTTATACTGCAGCAGATACTGCGAGCACTCGCAGTATTTCGAGGTTCTGTACTAATAGGGATACTACTCTGCGGATGCTTTCGGGCTCGCACTAATTCGGGATTCGCTATTGCTACTGCTGTGGATACTCCCTTTTGTCGAGTATCTCGGGGTTCTGTACTGCGGGTACTGCAAGTACTATCAGTAGTTTGTCCGTTGGTAGTGTTCGTACTGCGAGTACTCGCAGTACCGGAATACTCTCATTATGCCCAGTATGCTTGGAGTATGACGTATACTTCGACCGTATGTGCATCGTGTCGACAATTCTCAGGCCCATTGTTCGGTACCAAACACCCACAGATGGTCCCACGAGTGGGAGTTGGAGCAAATTACTTACGCTGGAGACAACTCGAGTACTTAGAGCACTGGCAGTATTTCGGGAATATGTACGGCGAGGATGTACTGTTCATACTCTGAGTATCTCGAAGTTCTGTACTTTAGATACTGCCTGTACTCCAAGTATTTCGTGTTTCGATACTACGGGTACGTATTTGCCTGTGTTCTCGGGGTTCCGTACTGCTCATACTCTCAGTACCCTCAGTAGTTGAGCCTTCTCAGTTCTCGCAATATATGGGCCTTCTCAGTACTCGTAATATTTTGGCCGCCAGTACTCCAATACTCAGTGCTCGAACTACGAATTGCTCTCGAGCATCTACTGCTGTACCTGTGAAACATCTTTTTCACCCTGAGCGCCAAGAAACATTTATTTTGCTGGAATATATTCTGCGTGTGCTGGATTTTACTCAGCCGGTCACAAGTGTTATGTCGCAACCTCGACCTCACGCAACTTTTTGTACTTGCGTTTACGCCGCAAGCATTGAATTGATCGCCGCGAGTCATCTGTTCAGGATCAACATCCACTTACCGGTGTACCTTATTTTATATTATAGTAGTAATGATCCAACACTATTTCCACAAACAGCAGTAAGTCTGTCCTCAAAAATATGTGTGTGTGTTCTTCACATTAATGATGGATGGATGCAGTTATTGATAGTTTTACGCACAGGTGTGCAGGTGTTTCGAACGAGTATTTTTTCGTTCTTGCGCCACTCGCCTGGGCACCTCCCGGAGGGGAACCTTGTATGGTAATATCGTTCGTTCCGTTCTGCAACCACCCTTCCGCTGCCGGACGCGGCGTGCTTTGCCGGCTCTGTCGCAGCGCACCGGGTACTGGGGCTTCCAAAAATATCCCGTCATGTGCGGGCTAACGACCACTAGGGAAGATGGCCAGGCGCTACTCCAGGGGGGAGACCAGCAGGAACCTTCCTGCTGCGATTGAGCAGCAGACAGGGGTCGTTGGCCGTGATGTATGTCAAGCCGGACCAGCAGGCAAGCCAGCTCATGGGTGCATACTGCGTGCTTGTCGGGAGCGTCGGGGTATCATGCGTCGCCTCTTGGGTGTTCTGGTCGTTGCGGAACAATTGTCTTCTCCATGGATACCATCGTTATTATTCCTTCCAGAAATTGTTGGTGCGGAAATGTTGCCAAAGGCTCCGAAACATCGCCGTCATTTTGTGCAACGGGAACGCTGCCAATGACAAGCGGTTCCAAAATCTCGTCGGCAATTTCTGCGACGGAATGCCACCATCTACCCACCCGCTGTTCTCTTCTGCGGGTGTGCACCCGGGTCGACAGCAGTTGTTTTCATGACGGGTTGAGTCTTGCTTGCCACGAGCGAATTTCATTTGCGTATTCCTTGACGTTAGCTACTTGACGTATGATACACCCAGAGCACACCTGAGCGACGATCCGACGGAGCCGGCCCCCTCTCGTGTTTTCACAGCAAACCCAACATGAACCTGTTTTGCCCGATCTTTGTTTGGGCAGATTGGGAGCATTTTGATAAGGGGGCGGGGGAGTTCAAGCGATCAAAACGAGTTCGAAGTGGACTACGGGAAGGGAACACGAGAAGGCAGCCTGGAGACTTTGATCTTGAGCATCCCGCAGTGGACGCATTTGTTTCCGGACACCCCCAAGCACGTTGCGCTCGGCAGATAGCGTTTGCTTCGTTGGTTTGTCAGCACAGTATCGTCTGCTTTGTTCGTTCGTCAGCACAGAGTAATTTCCTCGTTCGCTAGCCATCACACAGGAACGCTCGCTTGCTCCGTTTGTTCGTCGGCACAGCACTACCGGGTCTGCTTCGTTCGCTCGTTGGCATAGTGGCGTTTGCTTCGGTTGTTCTACAGCACAGCAGTAACTAGTTGCGTTTTCTTTGTTCGCTCATCGACACAAGAGTAGCGTTGCTTCGTTCGGTCGTCAGTACAACACTTAACAGCGCCAAGCACCCTGCGAGCGTATAGTACCGAATGCTAAACTCCCCGCCCAGAGGAGGCCGGCAACAGGAACCCCTGTCGCCGCAGCAACCTGGTATACTTGAGTGCGTCCTCATCCTGACTTAGTTATTACCCTCATCAAAACCATCTCCGTTTGGGACCTAAAGTCGTTTTGGATCTTCAAAACCATCTCCGGTTGTAGTAGTTACCTGTTACCTGGTAGGTCGTTTTGGATCTTCGAAACCATCTCCGTTTTATTATGCCCCTCGGGACACAGGACCCCCCGCGGACGCACGGCGGTGACATGCCTCCCCCACACAGCAGCCTTCGGTGTCCCCGGCGAAAGAACGGGCGCCGCCGTCCAATTCGACGAGCGGGGAGCGTCGAAAGGCACCTTCCCGGCGACGGGTTGCTTTGTCCTCGAGATGGGAAGGGATCCCGGGGATTGGGGGGGGCGAGCCCTATTCGCACATCGGGTATGCAAAATGTCCTCTGCACACCCTTTAGTTTTTTGCTTAAAGTGTGTTTTCTTTTTTGCGGTGTCCATTTGGTAAAACCCTCGACTTCGGTGGATTAGGTCGGGGTGGGATCAGGGTGCCAGGGGTTCACGCCGTGCACCTAAAGCCGACCCATCCGACCCTATCCCTGACCCCCGAACCCTATGCCCGTGATCAGTGTGCTTTGATCAGGGTGACGAGCGGGAGCACGGCGGAGGATTGCAGAATATAATTTGCATCCCTGCCTGGTGTGCAATTAGGTCTCATGGTGGATGGGGGGGGATGTGGATGGGGTTCCAACATTTTTCGAAGCAATTCGTGTTTTTTTTTTGTGTCCCCCATTCTGGGTTTCCATTTGTATATAAGTTGTTTCCCGGGGATGAAACACTATCCGCCCTCCTCAGATTAAAAACCCTCGTATTTTGAGTAAAGCGGTAGAGCGCCCAACTCTGTACGCTCAGTTTTATGGTTCGAGCCCCACCCTTCGAGCATTTTTTTTGCTTTGCGATTGAATGGGTTTTCGTTTTTTTCTCGTTTTAATTGAATAGCGTTTTAGTATAATATATAAACCCATACGATTTTTTTGCGCACTACAACACATACATTTATTCAGTAAGTACCGGTACATGGGTGGGTGGCTGGGTTCGGAAACCCATACAATTCGTTTGCACACTAAAACGCATACGTTTATTGAGTTGAGTACTGGTAGGTGGCGGGGTGGGGGGTGGTGTGGTGGGTGGGTGTGTAACGTGAGTACCAGCACCGGTTGTGATGCACGAAGCACACAGGATGCAAAATGTATGTATATATACGCAGGTAGGCTTTGCCGCGGCAGATCTCGGTACCAATACGATGAAGAGCAGAAACTGTTACGTACGTCTTGAAAAAAAAAAAACTCGTACACGAGTACGTACGCTGATTTTACCCGGTATGTACGACCAACAATACCTACGACAGAACGTACCGCAGTACCAACCTAGATACAAACGCTGACTGAGCGTCTAATACAAAGCACAACCAATCATCTACTGCTGTGAATACCGGTCCCTTAGGGGCAACCTCTCGCCCGATACCTTATACTACGAAGTCCCCACCGTCTGAGGATCAACCTTTGTCCTACGGGAATAATCAGGCAATCCACTAATCACGGACGGGGGTTGCCTGTCCACACTCCCTCAAGCCCGGTCACCCTTATGGCCGGAAGAATCTCCGAGCCTTTCCGTCGTGCAGCCTATTAAGACGACTCCGTCGCCCTGCTGCCACCCTTCTGCTTCGGTCTGTCTGTCTGACAGTCTAATCGTTTTTTGTCTGCCCTCATGAAAGCGCTACTCAGCGTTCCTCAACCCAACGTCGTTGTACGAGCTACCTGAGAATGGCTGATATCGCAGGAGGTCGACGTCTCGCACCGTCCGAAGACCCCAGAACGTAGTCCTCCCACAAGCAGTATTATTACTACCCGAACGAAGCAGTAACCGGTGAGCGCAGTCTGGGAGTCCACCATAACAATATAAACGCTGTCTGCGTCGCCCTCGTTGCCTCCATGTCCGTCTCCTACCTGCAACTAGCTGACGCCCAACCAAGAAAAATGCCAAACATACTCGTGAAAGTACCGAATACGTACTTGTAACATGACGTCGAGTCGCACGCAACATGTCGCCAAGGGTTTCGTGGCACCGAATGCTAGATACCTCGTCCGAAGATAAATTATATACAAGCAACACTTGCTCGCTCAGACAGGGCAAACGATGGCGAATCGGTCATCATCACCGACCGGAAGAAACTGCTGCAAATGCCAAGGTCTCCCCCTATAATCTGGGGGAGCAAAGGAGAGAGGTATCAAGCGCATGTAGCACAAGATATACCCAAGAAAGCCAGGCAGGTGGACAAGTCTCCACGCGAATGTCTTTTTAACAAGGCGCCACCTTACACACGGACTATCATTAGGTCTCTAAGCAAAGTAAAACCTGGCTCGTCTCACGCACCGAAAAAACGGGGCGGGGATAGGTGCCGAAATAACACCAGGCAGCGCTACTACTTGTTGAACGAAGTACTTCACAACTGCGGCGCAAACTCCGAAATAGGCTGTCGAAGAGCCGCGGATTCCGTGCCCAAGCGGTTTCCATCCCCGACGGCGTGACCGCTCGAGCCAAGCTAAAAGCCAAAAGAGGAAACAGGTCGCCCCAGCCGCGAGAAGACAGACAGCGCTTTCGTTTTGCACCATGCTAAACGCGCAGCAACAGCCAACGCCCCTTACGAAGCAAGCACCGTGTCCACCTTCTTCCCGAGCTTCGCTTCCAGGACGTCTTCCGTGTAGGTCCACATGCGAGGCGGGTTGGCGGGGTCCGACGCTATCGCTGACGGCATAGTTTCCTTCATGGCGGCCCAGTACTTGCCCGAACACTCCGGGGCGGCCAGGGCCGGGTCCACGGCACACCGAAGGGACGTCAAAGATCCAGTCAGGGGGGTCGACAAGACGTACTTCTTGAGGGGGGCGGCCCACCTCGACATGCGCGACGTCCAGCTGTTGTCCGTCATGTTGCGCATGATACCGGTATCGACTATGCCCGGATGAACGGCGTAGGTGTTGATTCCGCGGCCAGCCAGCCGCTTCGCGAACTCCTTGGCGTCCAGGACGTTCGCAAGCTTGGACCGCCCGTACGCCATCCAGCTGTCGTAGCTGTCAGGCTTCTCGAAGTTAATGTTGTCCCAATCCACGGTCGTCTTGCCCACGCCTGGCGGTTCGTCGTGCGCCACAGACGATAGGAACACGATTCGGCCGCCGTCGGCTATCATGGGCTCCATCAGCCTAGTCAGGAGGTGCCCGCCGAAGTGGTTCACCCCGATCTGCATCTCGAGGCCGTCGACCGTCTCACGCCTCTCCGGGATGGCCATGATCCCGGCGTTGTTGATGAGAACGTCGGCTTTGCGCCCGGACGCCTTGAACCTCTCGGCGAAGGCTACCACCGATTGCAATGATCCGAGGTCTAAGATCTGCACCTCCACGTCGACGTCCTCCAGCCCTTCTAGCAGATCCACGCCCTGCCCATACACGTACACGTGACAACAACGAAACAGCAACATGAGCATAAATAAGCGATGCTGTCGGCGTTGCGCATGTCGCCTGTGTCAATACCTGCAACGTGTTGATAAAATCTGTGATACAAACCGCTTCTGTTAACACGGGTCAAATGGCTTGCTGTGCTTACGACCAAGTATTATACATTACTCTGGAAAGAAACACGAGGAGCGTTTAGGCATGAATATGAACACTAAACGGTCCTTATATTTCCGTCCAGTGTAAAAAAAAATAAAGGCACGTACCGGGGGGGAGAAGGGACAACACCTGTGACCACGGCTTGTCCAGAAGATCGCTGAGGGTAAAACCTCCTGCGAGATAGGCCTATGTCAATGGCAACCCGAAGTATCAATAAAAAGTTTGAATTCCAAAGATACCCGCCAAACAAATTTAGAACACGCTTCCTATGGGCACGTTCAGAAAAAAAAAAGTTCCCAACTTTTGGAAAAGCCCGAAAAAAAAGCAAATCTGGGGCCAATGTTGGGCCAAGATCGGCCTGAGAAAAACTCAGGCCGATCTTTTTGGTTCGAAGCGGCGAGACTCCGAGTCCTCGACAGACATCGATCGACAAAACCAACGATTGCGTCATGAATTCTGAACGGAGTGCCCTCGTTAGGGGCTCCGACCCACCCTTGGGTCACCGTCTTCACACAATGGCCAGTGACGTGCGGCGGGCGCTGGCCAGGCGTACGATAAAAAAACAAATAGCCGCTGGTGTGTACAAAACAGAAGACAAAATTTCTCGATCCGTCTCGAATGGCAAAAAACAGGCTTTTTTTCAGGTTTGGGAGGATACCGCAGGACGCCGCCGGCAAGCTCTCGCCCCCTAGAGCATGTATTCACTTTCTTATCTTCAATGCCGTCATCTATACTCGCTGGCCTTGCCCGACACCAAGCGGGTTGGCCTTGGGCTGAGTCTATATCGAGATCGAGCATCTACCGTCGCACGAGCTGATTTTATCAGCGTGTTGACAATTTGCAACGAGAGAAAACAAATTGCGCCGCCTGCAGCCGTTGGAAAAAACAAAAGAAAAAATCAAACATTTTTTCCCTTTTTTCCCACAGCGGCGGTACGAGGATATTTTCGGCTGTTTTTTTGAAGCAATATTTTTGAAAAAAAACTTTCGGACTTCGCGTTTCCATTGGCATAGGTCTTAGGTTGGAAAGTAAAAGTGATATTAAAAAAAAAAAAAGTGTGGTATACTCTGCTTCAAATGCGACATTCATCTACAGCATAATATGATGAGCTTTTCTGCAGCTACGATAGCCGTCATCGTACTTAGAACCGTTCCTAACAAAAAAAAAAAAAAAACGATTCGTGATTTTTTGGCATGACAAAAGATCACGATCCGTGACATTTCAGTTCTAACGAAACTAAACGTCACGTTTCGTGTTATTTTCAAATAATAAAATATATATATATTTCAAATCCAACGGTTTTTGCGGGTGGAGCCAACTCTCGCGAGTGGGGCACGACCAGGCCGGGCCGGGCCGACCGCGCCTGGGCCGACCCGTGATATATTCGAATCACGGGACGAAGCCTGAGCCAGCCTGCGAGATTCTAGTCTCACCGACCGCTAACCGAGCCCGCTTCGCGAGATTCCATCTTACAGAGCCTGTCTCCGGCCTGGCCTGTGACATCTCCAGATCGTTTTTGCTTTTGTCTTCGAGCTGTGGCTCCACCTCCTCGGAATTTCGAGGCCACAACGGGCTCGTCAGCCCGCGCCCAGCGGTGTCTTTGGGTAACCGCCCGTTGTCTACAAGCGGCGTACGAAGCAGAGTCTGCCATGCCCCTATACCGGTCTTCAGATGCTGTTGGTGCGCGTGGGTTGGGTAGGCAGTGCTTTGATCAGCGTATTTGGAGACACGACAAAAAGTCACGAATCGTTATTTCGATTTTTTTGGGGGAAAAGCCTAACAATAATCAGGGCTTTTCGCGGGTCGGGTCACGGGGTGTTCGAAATGTCACGGGTCGGGTCGGGTTGGGTCAGGAAGTGTTCAAAATCTCACGGGTCGGGTCGGGTCGGGTCAAGAGGTTTTCAAATCTCACGGGTCGGGTCGGGTCGGGTCAAGAGTTTTTCAAATCTCACGGGCCGGGTCGGGTCGGGTCAAGAGGTGATCAAAATCTCACGGGTCGGGTCAGGTCATGACCCGCGAGAAACGGGTCACTCGCGGGTCGGCCCAACGTGACCCGCGAGTTCTTTTCTGCTGACCCGCGGGTCGGACCCGCGCATCCGGCGCGCGGATCCGACACTCAAAAAACTTCCCGCTCTCTTACCCAAAGGCTTTTCTCGTACGAATACTCAATAATACTCCTTTGGTATCTTATTCAAACATTAAAACACTGCCAAATCCATATAAATATGCATGCCCGCATCCATTTATATCCACTACCGCCAGGCCACATATCGCTTGTGGGCACAATATTGAACATTAAATTGTTTTTGGAGTGTCGACCCACGGGCCGGATCCGCAGGTCGGACCTGCGGGTCAAGATAAATAGTCTCGCGGATCAAGGTGACCCGACCCGCATCAAACCCGTGTCTCACGGGTTCATCCGAAGGTGGCGGGTCGGGTCGGGTCGGGTCAGGAGGTTTTGAAATCTCGCGGCCCCGACCCGACCCGTGAGATTTGACCTGACCCGCGAAAAGCCCTGAAAATAATGGCGTCATGAATCGTGATTATTTGTGTCATGATTCGCGACAAAAAAAAAACACGATTCACAATGAAACCCTCACGAATCGTGATTTTTTCACTTCCGTTAAGAACGGCCCTTATTGAGTTTGGATATAATCAAGAATTCACGTCGGGTGGCAGCCAAGTACAGGCTGGTTCAAGCAAAAAATATACCTGGTACATGTCAACCATGAACGCTGCATGCAATAGCTACTCGAATGTCACATGTCTAAGATGTACCAGTATACGGTATGAAAAAACACTTTTTTGGGGGAACACAAAAACGCTCTCTCCTCGAGCCGCCGGTCTTGTCTCGCGCTCTTGGCTGCGTGGCACGCAGGAGGTCCGCGTGTACACCACGGCGAAAATGCGAACCCCGGCCGAGGTTCGTAGCGCCTGCTGCGGGCCTTCAAAGGCGCGAATTATGCCAAGTAACCACGGGGCGACATTCCGACCGGCCAGAGCCAAGCAGGACGATGGAAACCCCACACTTCGATTTTTTTTATATTTTTACATTACTGTATACCATATATTTATCACACCGTCCCTCAAGCTCTCAAGCTCTATACTCTGTGGTAGTCACGGTACAACGTCATTCCCACATCAAGCTCTTCCATTTGTATCGAATACCGACGGTGCATGTGTGTGCGTGTGTGCGTGTGTGCCGTGTTTCCAGGCGACCTAGGAAATAGGATTGCCGTGTTTCCAGTCGACCTAGGAAATACAGTAGGAACGAGCACATAATCTCAACATGTTGCATGCTGCGTGCGCGGGGGGCAGGCCGAAACCCACACTTCCTCGGGATTTCAAAAGCAACCACGCACCCATGGCACACACTACGACAACAACGACAACTACAACAACACAGCGGTACAACGGCAGTACAGCAGCACCACCAATGCTTCAACTCTGGCTGGGACAGTTACGGTGGTTTAGTGTTCGTCTGTTTCACGAGGATACACCGGTACATACACATGGTGGCATGGTGGCGCATCCAAAACTATCACCATCTATTTGAAACGAACACACGCACGTCGTCGAACCCCATCCTCTTGTCATACTGGCGTACAGCAGCAGTGTCACAGCACCCGTACACGAAGTAAATACTCGTAGGCAAGCCTGATGATAATGGTCCTCTTTTTCAACTTGTCATGCCCCCGGGATTTCAAGCCAACCACATCCCGAAGGGGAGCCTTGTATTTGGTATCATACTGACCGCAATGAACAGCGGAAGCTGATGGCATAGCCAGTTTTTTTGTCAGGGGCCTAGGGTTGGCGCTAGCGGCGAGATTGCGTCCCGACCAACTACAGGACTTCAGAAAGGTCAGCAACAGTCAGGCCTTGCCGTAGGATTTTCTTTTTTAATTGTTTATCAGGACGAAACAGCTCTACAGCAGGTACTTCAAGAGTTTGTGTAAATACTGGAATAATTGACCGGGTAAGAGTCGGTTCTATACTGGGACCAAGTAATTTCGAAAAAAAAACAGTGAGAGCCACATTTTTTCCCAACGAAAGCTCAGAAGTCCACGCGGTTTTTTCGGATTAGACCCTGAAACTGCGCACACACCTCCCGTGCTATTATGCCGAGGGGTGTACCGAGGGGGTGCAAGATTATTGCCATGTTTGCTAGATATCCGGGCTCCCAGAAAGCCAATATTCAGGGAAACCCGAAGAACCCAGAAAAATGGCGGAAATAAAAAACTTGCACCTCCTAAAAAAAAACTAGCACCTATTCCATACGCTCCTCGGCATAATACAACGCCACGGAAGGTGTGGGCTAAGTTTCTGGTCTAACTAAAGGACAAAAAGGTGTGAACTTCTCATGTCAGCAAAAAATCTGACTGAATCCCTGAACCAGCACGTCATGTTTACAAGGGTATGCTTGGTAATGGGTAGGGTCAGTGAACAACGACCGTGTTTGGCTCGATTTTTTAAGCGTTTTTGTGCTACATCGAAAGATCGACGTGCTCTTGAGTCGGGAAAAGAGCAACATGTACCAGCAGTCAAGAGCGCTTGTCTAGGCTTGTCACGGCGTGCTCTTAAATTGGGGTGCTCATGGATGCTCATGGCCATTCGTAGCCATGTTTGCCTTATTCTGCCGGTCGGAGCAGGAAATTTTGTAAAACTTCGGTGTGTTCCAGACTTGGGAAACTCCTCGTACGTTAACTTCATAATCGAGTCACGGGTTTCCACATTAGGATGTTTTTGGGGACAGTGGAACAGGAAACACGATTTTTCAGACGAAATTGTCAGGCCATGTCAGAAGCCAGGTCAACCGGCATCGAAAAAAACCCAATATGCTCCCGGCGTGCTGATATGTTGCACCATCGGACCAAAATGCTTGTACTTGCTCGCCTTGTGGAGCTGCAGGACTCTTGAACAATGCTGGGGTATCAATACAGTATTTTCGGCTTTCGGGCAAGATTTAATCCCAACCACACGCACAAAATAAGTAATTCGATAATTTATGCCGACGACGGACGATTTCAGCCTAGCGCTCCTGTCGCACACCACAATTACTGGCGGTACTCGGGTAGTTAGGCAGATTTTTCTCGCTGTTGTGGCTTGTGGACGACCTATCTCTCTAGCACACCACGAACTGGCCGTGCTCGGGTACTTAAGCAGTATCTTCTCGCTGTGGTGGCTTGTGGGCAACCCATCCGTGACCTCAGATCGTTGCCAAACCGGCTTACGTTTGGTGTTTCTGCATTTATCCGTTCTTCGTTTAGTCAAGCACCCACCTCGTTTGAGTAAATGAGGCTACAGCTCTGGTTCACTGGCAAGTGGGGGAAACTCCCATATGTCGCATGGACTGCGCACACGATTCTCTACAAGGCCTCCGTCCACCTTGAAGCGCGTTGTTTCATCCTCACCTCCCCAACGGGCTTTGCCAGGGCCTCCCCGCGGAGCTTGTCCGCCGCCTGCTGGCCCCTGTCGGCGTTCCTGCACGCTAACGTCACCTTGGCCCCCATCTTCGCCAGCTCGCGGGCGGTGATATACCCTATCCCGTTGTTGGCGCCTGTCACGACAAAGTGCTTCCCACTCAGATCTTCGCTCAGCGATTTGGCCTTACACGATGACCCTGACCCCATGGTGGTGAGTTACGTCTTCGGCACCGGTTAATAGCTGCTGGACCAGAGAGGGCGCATTGAAACCGGGTTGGGGTCATTACATACGTCAAGTATTGTGTGATGTACTGTGATGTACTGTGATGTACTGTGATGTACAGGGTGTTACGTATGTAATGGTGGAGACCCTTCCCGAATCAAACATTTAACAGTGAACACGTATCTCATACGTCAGGCCTAGATTACCTTCGTAAGTAATTGTAAGGCAGTCACACACAAGTGTAGTAAAATCAGGTTGGGACGCAGAGTATCCCTCGCCAGTTGAGCAGGTACTCGTTGTTACTCACGTGTGTTGATTGCTCAAAAGATAAGATAAGAGCAGTTTTATTCCGGTAGAACACAATAAAAGACTGACGGAAGGCCTCGTCTTTGCGCGAAACCCCTGGTTCCCCATCTAAGACACGCCTCACAGCAGTGCTTCAATGCGATCACAACACCTGTACCCAGGTAATTACCGGCCTTTCCATATCGTTCAAAGCGGTACCATTGCACTATTAATAGTCCACTCTTATGAGCCGTATATGCAGAAACATGGGGCTTTCATGGAAACCCCGATTCTACGAACTAGATATGAGTCGAATATACGGCTCCTCAGAACCCACTCCTACACCTCTGAACAGCAAAGCTACGTCGCCGAATCAACCATTTGACATGTTCCCATACGAACCATCTTTTAATACAGTCTTCGCCCTTCTTTCTCCTTCTCCCTCCCTAATCTCAACTCAGATCCGGAGTCACATAGCAGGCTCTTCTCCCCCCAGTTTGGGCGAGCTGGAATAAGGTGAGATCGTAATCGAGAAAGTATGGAAGCGTATTGAAGGAAACCAAGAAGATAAGCTGTCCATAGAGAAGTTTGGGGGATACACCACATCATTAAAAGAAAGGATACAAAGAAGGAAAAGGCTAGCGCTAAACAAAAAGGTGAAGAAGGAGAAACGTTCGGGAGATATACAGGGGGCTCAAGAGCGACGTCATGAGCGCCCAATTGTTGGAGGTCTCTATTTGGAGTAGGAACGGTGCTCGGTCTCGAAAGGGATGCTTGGTCAACGCTGAACGGTCACATGACTAAGGCAAGCAACAAAGGAGGAGTAATCCCCCCCCTTTTCCTCCATTACGGCAGGCGCCTTACCTTCGATCGCAAGAAAGTTTCAGCACTTTCATCCCTCGTCGACTCGAGTCGAATTACAGTACTGGTAGTTTCGTAGCATTGATACCGTTGTCTCGTACACAGTCTGTCAACCATTTTCGAAGTCGTAAGCTCTACCCGCCGAGTCGTAGATCTCGGGTCGCAAGCGCGACCTCTCCCCGGGGAACAGAGGGGATCATCCATTGTGGGTACCGGCCTTGCCGGATCCCAGACTACTACTGCTTGACTGCTTGTACCCTGCTGTATAGCGTCCTCATACAACAATACGTTGATGTCATACCTCGTACCACCAGAAGACCACAACTATTATTTACGATCGTATCACCTAGAAATAGAGTAGTGGGGATCCCACTTAAGTGTACCTTAGAGCGCGAGCGCCCACTTCAAAGTGCGGTGAAAATCTCTTGTGACAACTTCATCCTACAAAGTGCGGCTGCCGCACTTAGGTGGGACCGGCCCCGCTTTTGTGCGGCCACCGTACTAAAGTGGGACGATCGCGCCTCCACATATTGACGTACGCGGTACAGAACACCAGCAACTGGGTGTCGTAAGAGCAACGATTGTGAGTCACCCTTGTACTACTGTACCAGGTAATACGTAATACCATGTATTAGGGCATTGCGGCTGAGCTCTGGCTGACTCATTCAGTAGCGATTGTACTGCTGTGGTCAAATCAATCAGTATATTGGGTTGCAGCATACTAGTCGAGATTCGCTCGGCCAATCGCCCCCCCCCCCCCGGCTGGTGAGGGGGCGCCGCCGAAGGCGTCGTAGGAGGCGAAAAACGGCATTTTCCATCATATCGACCCGAAGCTGCATCCAATGGTCTGGGGTGATTACGGTCATCGTCACAGAAAAAAACAACAAACTAACCAAGAAAAATGCATGCAACCTCGTGTGTGCTCGTATTTATATGGCAATGATGTGACGATCTTCCTCTCTCCTCCCGAAACGCATTTGGTGGGTTTCCTTGTGACAGCAGTGTATTATGGCGTGTTTCTTGCACGCAGGTGTGGGATAAAAAATACTGGCGAACACACTGGCCGACTCAATCAGTACATTCTTCTACTGCCAATTCAAATGTGCCAGTGCCCAGCCCTGCCCTACGATGTGCTGGTACCTACCCATTAATAGTTTACTCAATTGTACCTGCAGTACCTGATGCGCTATAAATTCGGGTTTGCCCGTGTGAGAGGACGGATGCATGCGTGTTTTGCAGCCGAGCGCTGTGGATACACAGAGCAGTGCACACGCTGTGTGACATTATAGGAATTCAAAGTAACACGTACTGTAACATGATTCCTCGTACCTACATATGTCCCGGTTGAGTGCGGTACCGCGCCAAAGCGGGACCCACGATCCCACGATACCGCACTCAACTGGACTACGTCCAGGGCAGGGTATACGATAAGGCACTCAACTGGTATATAAAAGTAACAGCAGTAAGCCTTGCTTGTGCAGTGCCGGGTCCCACGGATATTGTCGTCTGGTGACCACTGACGACCCGGAACCTCCTACCGGATCTACAAACACAGCACACACAGCACTGAGCAGCAGAACTTGACCAGAAGAATGTTGATGGTAAACACCTCCTATTAATACATACAACGTTGAGGGTAAACACCTCCTATTAATACATACATGAGTAGCTGGTAGGTTGGAAAGTAAGAGTGATGACGAAAAAAAAAAAAAAAAAAATCAAGATCATACTCGAGTATACCTTGAGATACCAGTGGTACTTACTCGTATACTGGTACGTAAAACCGTTCACAAACCACAAGATGCAAACTCGTAAAAAATCTTCCTGTTAAATATTATTTAATAGATGTTGTCTTTGTTTATCGGACGGCGATATGTGTGGATACCATGTCCCCGGTAACAACACGCCTACGCATATAGTCGAAAACCCAGCTCCTTCCAGATTCCATTTCTGGGAGCGTTCGCTCGGTTATGTCAGGAGACTGTCATGAACCACACATCGCCGGGAAGCCACCGGTCCACATCTGCTCAACGGATCCGTTGGGATGGCCCCGCTGCCTGATGCAACGTCCCGGCGGGATTCTAGAAACCCCGCCGGGCCGTCCATATATGTCCCCTCGTCCCATTGTCCCGGGACCGGAGGGCAGGAGGAGTGACGCTTCCTCCTCGCCCTCCTCCTCACTTCTCTCAGAGTTCTCTCCCTCCTGTCCTGTCATCAGACCCTCGTCTGAGCCCTTTGTCACGTCATCACTCAGCCGTCGTAGTTCAACAGACAGAACACTCTGTGTCCACAGAGAGACGTGGGATCACGACCCACCGGCGGTAACGTAGCCGGAACTCTTATTGAGTCAGGAACTCTTGTATGTCACACTTACAGCGGTACATAATACGGCAACGCTCTGACCGACACTATAATTTCCGTTCTGCGTTTGCTATCAGAAAGGGAAGGCTTGTGAGGAGACTCTGGAACAGATCGAGAAACAATCCGTGTTTTGTTGTGAACGGGCGAATTGCGAATTTAGAGGTTGAAATATTCTATGATTGATGAGCGAAAACCAACGCATACTTTACGTGTATCCCTGAGGTAAGGGACTAGCCGAAACGAAACTAAGCTTGAGCAGTTTAAGGGCCACTCCTAACGAACAAAAAAAATCACGATTCGTGATATTTTTGTCGTGAATCGTGATTTTTTTGTCGTGAATCACGACAAAAAAAATCACGATTCATGACACCAATTTTTTTAGCTTTTCCCTAAAAAAAAAACAAAATCACGATTCGTGACATTTGTCGTGCCTCAAAATACGCCTGATCAAGGCACTACGCAACCCACGCGCACCAACGGTATCCGATGGTCGGTATAGGGGCATGGCAGACTCTGCTTCGTACGCCGCTTGTGGACAACGGGCGGCTACCCAAAGACACTGCTGGGCCCGGGCTAACAAGGAGGTTGTGGCCTCGAAATTTCCAGGAGGAGGAGCCACTGCTGGAAGACAAACGCGAAAATGACCTGGGGATGTCACAGGCCAGGCCGAGCAGACGGCCTGCGAGATGGAATCTCGCGAAACGAGCTTGGCCGACGGCCGGTGAAGTTGGAATCTCGCAGGCTGGGTCAGGCTTCGGCCCGCGATTCGAATATGTCACGGGCTGGGCCAGGTGCGGACGGCCCAGCCCGGCCTGGCCGTGCCCCACTCTCGAGAGTTTGCTCCACACCCCCAAAAAACGTTGGGTTTGAAATATCAGAACTTCAACTATTTGAAAATATCACGAAACGCGACGTTTTTCGGCTTTTTTCGTTAGAACTGAAATGTCACGGATCGTGATCTTTTGGCATGCCTAAAAATCACGAATCGTGATTTTAATTCGGTTCGTTAGGAATGGCCCTAAGCGGACGTCGAAAAATACGATGTAATTGATAAGTCCAATATTTAGATACCTGGTGAACAAGAAGAGAGCTCGCACACGAAATCATTCTCACACAGTTCGACAAGCACAGCAATCTCAAACGGGAAGCGCGCGACCTCAGCTGACCAGTGAACTACGTGATACAGAGCAAAAACCTTCCTGAAAAATTGAAGGTCAATCTACCAGAATTTCCGTAGTTTCTAGTTCCTGGGCCGTCCGTCTCCGCTGTGATTTCTGTTCTTCAACGCATCAATCGGTGAGAGTGTCCTTACACGGTATCAATAGCCATGGATTACGCATGTGGTAATTTCGGGGGGCACCCCGCTCCTCGGAAAAGGTCGGGACGACAATTCACCGCATCAATCGGTGAGAGTGTCTTTACATGGTGTCAATTGTCACGGATTACACATGGCAATGTTTCTAGCATTTCACGCCGTCTGGTAGGTAACAGAGGCTCACCCCGTGGGAAGGCGCACTGGGTATGATACAACAGAAACCGAGTCACGAGATACAACCAACCCAAGTTATATACTTGATAGTATGGGAGCAAGTTTTTACGTGACCGATCCGCCGGCGAACTAACTCATGTTGGTATTGTATGGTATCGGGAAGATACTGACTGTATGAGCGAACCAATGAGTGTAAGTGCACATACATGATTGATATAACGCACGAACTATTATACGGCGACGCGGGGTATGCTGTACTCGTATCATTCCTCGGTGACATGTCAATGGTAGTAATGGTCGGTGGGTGAGTGTGGTCACACGACGCGTCTTCGCGACCACAGAGCTTGCTTCTCTCTCGGGTGAAGAATCAGCACGAGCACAAGTAATGAATGTGTTTGCTGGACGCCCGCGAGTAGAGGGACAGTTTCATGTGAAATGCAACCACGCGCCAGGTGACGACAAGCAACACATGAGCTGGTCTTGCTCGCTGCACCACGACCGCCGAATGCGCTCACGTTAAACGTGGGTATAAAAAGTCCGCAATGCAATTTGATAAATTCGTGTACACGTGTGGTACGTACCCGGTAAATATAAAACCTTGTTTATTGTCGTTGCGGCTCAAGTACTCTGCATACCAAGAGATACATAGTCGCCTTGTGTGCATGGTAGTTGGGGGCAGGATATGCTGAGCAGGTATCGTTCGCGCCTGGGATGTCTAACGCGTCCGGTCCGGATCGACGCTGGTGGATGACCGGCAGTTCTGCGCTCCAAGGAGATTAAGAGACGGGCGGCATGGTATACAGGAGGCCTTCGTGGCTTGGATATCTATCGACTAGACAGACCAAGTCATTTTTATATATACACCATTGTTAATAATAATGCATCACGTCTGTCTCCAACAGGAGTTGGGTCAATGCTGAATTTGGTCGGACACGAAGACTCCTTGTACAGGTGGGCAAGAAATGGATGGATCGAGAGCGTATATATGATATCAACCAAATTAACAGGTACTATTAATACAAAGGCCAGGGACATTTAGTACACTACCCGGGGGGAAGATGGCTTCCCTGGGTGGCCATCTCCACCACACTTGACGCCCTTGATGTTCTTGGGGATCTGGTCCGGTTGACATACTCACGCGCATGGTAGTTGCGGCCGGCGCTCATGTTGCAACGACGAATACACTCACCGTATTATAATTATGGCCGTAGTATGGGAGCTTGAGCTTTATCGTACGAGCACCTATCCACCGAATGTCTCGCGCAGCAGGACCAAACGGGAGCCAGGCATATATACAGAAGATAAGCATGGTCTCCAAAACCCCGTACAGAACCGATTGTTCTAAGGTGTACAGATCGACGAAACGGATCAAGTCAAGGTATACTCTGCTGTTAGCACACGATGCATCCAACAGGAGTTGCGTGCGTGACGAATTTGGTCGGACGTGCAGACTCAACATTTATCGAACACTTGCTCGGGCAAGTGATCAATGGGTCGGGCGTATGTCGTACATCAAGTAACTGACAGGTACTACCATATGCCAGGGGTATTTATTTCATATATTATACGTTCGTTGGTATCGCAGTGCATAGGCACAGAGATAACCTACACACAAGACCAGGCCACGGTAATACGTACCAGGTACAACAGTAGTGCCAGAACGTAATATGATGTCCAACGAACGGACCACTCGGTTGTCACTAATAAGTGTGTTCATCGACGAGAAAGTACGCACGGCTCGTAAGAGAAAGCCGTCATGTTTTGCTTTGACCGATAACTACACAAGACAACGCACCAAGGTGGACTGCGTGCGTACAGTCTATTTCGGCTGTTTAGTCGCAGGAGAGTCGAGTACGAGAGGTCATACTGACATTATCTGGGTATGTTGAGCATGATTAATGGATTACTTGTGCGAGGTATCTATATTATTCCGAAAAAAAAAAAACACAAGCCAGGTCAACCAATATGACTAGGAGGCAGGCCGAGAACGGGATAACTAACAGTAGTATATCGTCGTAATCCCAGAGAGTTAGGCTGAAGGAAGGCGAAGCATAACGCAAAGATTCGCCCAGATTCACAAACGGAACGTGAATCATTCGGAATGTTATTATGGAAAGTTCGGTGAGAGGTAATTCCACGAGGCATAACTGGTCTCAAGCCGGGCGATACCAATGTTATTATGGAAAGCTCGGTGAGAGGTAATTCCACGAGGCATGACTGGTCTCACGCCGGGTGATAACATCAAGTGTCGGAATCCCAGAGAGATTGGCTGAGGGAAGGCGATGCGTAGTGCATAGATTCACCCAGATTCACAAACGGAAGGTGCATCATTCGGAATGTTATTATGGAAAGCTCGGTGAGAGATAATTCCACGAGGCATGACTGGTCTCAAGCCGGGTGATAACATCAAGCGTCGGAATCCCAGAGAGATAGGGCCCAAGGGAGGGAGTAATAGGACTATTACATGGAGTAATAGAGAGGACTATTACATGGAGTAATAGAGAGGACTATTACATGGAGTAATAGAGGCTGTTACACGGAGTAACAGGGCTGTTACACGGAGTAACAGGGTGTCGGTATGAACATGGAAAACCGTCAGTAACGTCGGTTGCATGCCGAACAATGGAAAACTCCCTCCCACGTCTCAGAGAAAAAGAATAACAACAACCCAATTCGAAAGATAAAACAACAAAACAAGCGTTTGGTTATGTTCACGTCCATGATGGCCGGCGTCCCCGGTGGCTTGGTAGGTGGTCCGCGTGCCTATCAAGATCAATTTCGTGGGTTCAAATCTCACCGAGTGCATGCTCGTAGGGACTTTTCTTGCATAAAAAATTGATCAGCGGAAAGCGCGAGAGCGTGAGTTAGCTACATCCGATGAAAATCGACGAGCAGTGGGAATGCTGAACCCTATGCGCGACAAAAAATAAAGGCACGTACCGGGGGGGGAGAAAGGACGACACCTGTTACCACGGCTTGTCCAGAAGATCGTCGAGGGTAAAACCTCCTACGAGTTGGGCTGGAAAGTAAAAGTGATGATGAAAATAAATAAACAAATAAATAAAAATAGCACCATCTATAGCAGTACGAACAACAGTATCTTACGTGTACTATTGTGAGTCTCAGGTCATTACTCTACAGTCAGTGGTTCATCCGTTATCGTGGATATTGACTCTTGTACTAAAAGTGGCCGCAGATCTCCGTAGATCTGATGATAGTTGAGGCGGGGAATTACCAGATCTGCGGCCACTTTTAGTACAAGAGTCAATATCCACGATAACGGATGAACCACTGACTGTAGAGTAATGACCTGAGACTCACACTATTGGTACTATTAATACTGCTGTACTACAGCAGTTGTTTCGTATTATCACGGGGGTCCATAGTTAATAGGATCTATGGGATACACAAAAACCTATATATTTACCTATTTTTACCAACAACATTTGGTCCTACTTACTACAGTATGGTCCCCCGTAATAGTAGTAGTATCAACAGAGTAGGTACAGCAGCGGTATATGTCTAGCAGCAGTGGTGCAAAAATACAAAAATAGACCACGAGACCACGAGCATTCGTATACGAACTGCGAATTTTTTCTCTTGTATGTTTGCTTTCTTGCTTTCTTACTTTTGTTCTCTCTTCCCTTTTTCATTTTTGATCCTTTGGATTTCGATTTTTCGACGTCGAGTTGTTTTTTCTTGTTTTTTTTCACTCTGTCTATTTTTCTGGGTACAGCAGTAGTATTATTATTTAATAGTGTGCGATCTTCTCGGTTTCGGCGACGACTTGTACTGCAGCGCAGCATGTACCTGACGTACGTGGGCGGACCTCACTTGCTTGTTCAATTCTAAATTTATAAAATTCTGTCTGACGTGTAGACGTACAGAAGGCGCTCAGGATAACACGATGCGAAAGTATCGAAACGACCATCCGTAAACGGCGACTCTTCTTTGCGGGGGCTGTGGTGCGGCAACACGAGGGGCGATTGCCCAGTCGGTTGATGTTCGGGACGATCGCTGGTGGGGGGAGCCCGAAACCAGGCGGGCAGCCTAAGACTTGGCCTAGGGCAATTGCTGAGGACCTTAGAGTGTTCAAAGCCTCAGAGGGATCAACGGAAGACTCCCCCTTAGTCTTTGGAGTTGGGACCGCACTGTGGCCCACCGCAGCAAAACAGACGGGAAAGTGGTACCGGGGAATCCTCGAAGCAGCTGAACAGTTCATGGGCAGGTGGCACGAGGCTGAGGCAAAGCTGAGTAGACAGCGCCGTGCATCCGCTGCAGGTAGTGTTAGAGGGAATGGGGGGAGGGGTAACAGCAGGAGGGGTAGAGGGAACACCGTACAAGTGTATAGGGGCAGGGGGGGGGGGGGGAACAGGAGGAGTAGAAGGGAAACCGCGGTAGAAGAGAGTAGCAGAGAGACCGCAGATAGGGTAGCAAGGTACCAGGCCGACTAATAGGTTGGACGTTTCTTTGCTACTCGTACCGCCAACTGCTGCGGCCGTTCGGTATGCATTTTGATTTTTTTCCCTTCTTATCCTTATGAAAGAAGTACTACATAGTGGGTGGGTGACGAGCGTATTTTGGCCCACTCACTATTGCTCTTTTTACTTAGTTAAGTGTTCACCGGGATGCATAGTCCCCTTTTTCCTTCTCGTATCTTTCCCCTTGCACGTCCCTTTTGGCTCATGCTCGGGGTAAGTCTGTATGTGTCTGAGCTTTGGCTTCCCATTTTATTTATTTATTTGGGATTCTTCTCCTTTTCTTTTTCTTTTTCTTTTTCTTGTTCTTTTTCGGTTTGGTTTTTTCGTTGCTTCTCTTTCTTTATGGTGTATTTTGGTTGCTGGCGTATGTATGTATGTTGTGTCGGCCGCACCTAGTGCGAAGGCATGGTATTACGTCGGCTATTAATGCATTACGGTGTGTTGTCTCTGTGTCGTAGTCTGTGACCACAGAGCTCGTATCTTTCTAGGGTGAAGAATCAGCACGGACACTGGGCTTGCTGGATGTCGACGAGTAGAAGAACGGTTTAATGTGAAGAACACACACACACACACAGACGTTCTTTACAGCAGTATATACGTACATTAATCATCGCACTGGCTATATGGTGTACTTGCTGTACTATTAATTGAAGGATACACATCATATCTACTGCTGCTCTACCCAGATTCGGCCAGAATCACCTATGGGCTGTATGCAGCAGTAGTAGTCCCTGCTGCGTACTAGGCAGCGCAGCATTACGGATAAAGGACGCCGAACTAGTGCGATAACCTTCGAACTTCAGAGCGGCAAACATAGGAGAGAAGACCGAAGTCTGGGCCATTGCTGCTGGAAACGGTGCCAGGTACAGAGCTCTACGTGTCTACCTGCTGTACGCTCTGGAACAAGTTTCCGTATTCGCGACTCACATGTTCGGTGGTTGTTGAGCTGCTGATCGGGAATCCAAGGTGAGTGCGAGTAGAGAGCTGGTGGCAAAGTAAAGTATTGTCAGCTGATGTTTGTTGTGCTTGTCGCCCACCACGGTAAGATGGAGTTGGTGGCCGGTGGCTTATATTAAGACGGAAAACGGAAAGGTGCGGGACATTCCAAAACCAAACTTTCCTGTTTCGTAAGTCCGCACTCCCCAGTCCCGGCTGGATGGCGTTGCTGCAGACCAACCATTGTCCCCAAAACTGAACTGACAATCGTGGGATGCAGAACATTCTCGGAAGAATGAGAGAATGTGAGTTTTGTACGTACGTAAGAAGTTCAAGCCAATCAGATGACTGCGGTGATTCATGGTAGCATGAATCGTAGCCCTTGGTAAACACACCTTGTCTGGTACGTAGCCGCAACCTACACGTATCAGCGCAGTGATGCGGAGGCAGAGCTACAGGTCCAAGGTGTGAGACTAGTTTGAGTTGTCTGGTACGTAGCCGCAACCTACACGTATCAGCGCAGTGATGCGGAGGCAGAGCTACAGGTCCAAGGTGTGAGACTAGTTTGAGTTGCTTGAGAGTTGCGGAAGCATCGCGCATTGGGAGCAAGCTGGTCTGTGTATAGAGACTGCGACAACATTCAAAATACGCTTTTTTTTTACACCAGTACCATCATCTACAAGGCATTTGGTGCGTGTTGTGAGTCGGCAGGTTGCGCAGCTGTGGCCGAGAAGCCTCCGCCATGGTGCCTGCAAGGGAGGTGAGCCAGCGCTCTGCTGCACTCCGTGGGCCGACGACCGATTTCTCTCGTCGTTTGTGTAATCGCATGCCAGCCTTTGATCTCAGCATACACTATTGCTCCTGTACTTACTGTTATTGTTCCACAACCACAAGGCCAGTATTTTCTGCAGCAGTACGAGTACCTGTGCACTATTAATAGGTGGTATTAGTGCTGGCTGGACTGCTGCACTGAGACACAGGATATGTTACACCCAGTGCCTAATACCATGTTCTACGGCTGCGGGTGCGCTTTGCGTACTCGTGCTCGTCCCGCATCGCGCATACGAATAGTGGTGCGAGGTGTGCATGATAAATACCTGTGGTACTGGTACCATTGTCCACGATACGCGATGCTGCTCGCGATCACTCTGCTGCTGCTGTGGTCGAGATTCGTGATGCATCCGTACCCGCAACCTTTGATCGGACAAATATCGATACTGCTGTAATTGATGCCAGGTGATGCGCAATTCTCCTCGAGTATATCTCGTGCTCCAAGTGGGAATGTTGAAAGTATTTACTGTTGTAGTACTGTGAGCACTCGCAGCATGAGAGCAGATATAGAATATGCGCGCTCGATTTATCACAATACTTGTAAAATTCGGTTCAAAATGGAATATAGACGAGACGTATTACGCAGCTTGCAAAGTTGAGTATCAACTATTTAATCAGTCGAACTCACAGCTGACGTATTTCAATACAAAGTTGAGTATCAACTATTTAATCAGTCGAACTCACAGCTGACGTATTTCAATATATTTAATCAGTCGAACTCACGGTGTGCTGTCGCAGTGTGTGCGCCTGCTTCAGCGAAGCAGGTGTCGTATCAAAATTTATTTATTTTTTTCCTTGTCCATGTTTCGTGGTGCTATTGCAGTGCGTACGTCTGTTTCAGCGAAGCAGGTGTCACTCTTTGGCTCCCCGTCCGTGCTTCGTGTGCCGTTCATTCGGGGAGGCGTGTGCCGCAAGTTGGACCGTGTGCCATTGCAGTGTGTACGTCTGTTTCAGCGAAGCAGGTGTCACTCTTTGGCTCCCCGTCCGTGTTTCGTGCGCGGTTCATCCGGGAATCCGGGGGAGCGTGTGCCACAAGTTGGACCGTGTGCTATTGCAGTGCGTACGTCTGTTTCAGCGAAGCAGGTGTCACTCTTTGGCTCCCCGTCCGTGCTTCGTGTGCCGTTCATTCGGGGAGGCGTGTGCCGCAAGTTGGACCGTGTGTATTAAGGATAGCTACGTTGTTACGCAACAGCAGCGTTGGCAGTAGTCAGTTGCTACACAACAACAATAACAGTAGTCAGTAGCCTATCGGTTCGCTGTCGGGACATAGCTAGTCATCTGTTGATATAGTTCGTAGAGTACAACAGTACACTGAGCTGTCATACGAGTAGCAGTTTGTTCAGAATGCGGGATTACTTGTTACGGTTCAGTACGCGGTGGAACTGTAGAACCCCGAAAAACAGGCTGAGTTCTCCCGAGTTTTGCTTGTTTTAGTTTTGAGGTTACACTGCATTTCGAGGGTCCGGGGTCCCTCTGCAGTATTTTTGTTTTGAGTTCTAGATCGAGATGCGACACACGTGCACAACGCACACTCGCCCACTCTCCTTCTCTCCCCACCTGTCTCCTCTGCGAGACCGCAATAATCAACGACAAGGCCTTGGAGTGCCATCTCTTTAATCATCAGCTCTTTCGAGCTCGAAGCTCATGCTTTACCAATCGGTTAACATCGATTGAAGTGCTTGCCTCTGCCACATGCAAGGATAATTATCAATAGGTTATGAGCCTCGACGTTCAAGCACAACAGCAGAGCTGCGGGCCGCGAGGTACGCCAAGTACTAGGCTGCGCTTCAGGACCCCGAGCTGCTGCTTCCGCAACGAGCTTCACGAGAGAGCTGCCACGGCCATCCTCTACCTGGAGTTACTACGAGCTGCAACAACTAGCACTGCTGCTGCGAGCGACTACAACATCGTACGAGTACAACGTCGCTGACTGCTGTGAGAATGGACAACATGACGGGCAACAGCGCGAACAACAGTCTGATCAACGCTGTGCGAGGAATCAAGTCATACACTGGAGAGAAGCCTGAAGATTTCGCTGACTGGCACAGGAAGGCTGGCTTCATCATCAGCATGCAACGACCTGACATTTTTGCCGTTATGGAAGGTCAAGCGAGGCCCGCGGAAGATACCGACCAGGCTGAAGATACAGCACTACTGTTAACTCCAGGGTTGCTGTACACTGCTGGAGGGACCCTACAGCAACGGCAAGCTGCATTCGACCGAGCTAACATGGACCTCTATGCCATCCTGTACTTAGTCACCGATAAGGCTGCGGCTCTCCTCGTGGCTATCCATGCCTTCGACGAGCGTGGGACTAGAGGCGATGGGCAGAAAGCCATCAAAGAGCTTGAGCAAAAGTACCTGCGCGTGACGAACGAGACGATCCGAGCCTTACAGGCAAAACTTGCAGCAACGACCATGGAGCCTGACGAAGATCCGGACAACTACATCATGCAGGCAACACGACTTCGTAGTCGTCTGGCCGCGGTCAATGAACCTGTCACCGACCGCCACTTCACCGACATCATCGTCCAAGGACTCCCGGAGAGCTACCGCGACATCAAGCTGACGACGTATAAGGACCCGGATTTCGACCTGTCGAAGATCCAATCAACAATGAGGCACCTATATCTGGACGGACTTTCGCGCGGAAAGACTGGGAAAATCGCTGGACGCGGCACCGTCATGACAGCAGCAACAGCATCATCATCGGATACCAGCTCCGTTGTCATCTGCCACAACTGCGGAAAGGAGGGCCACTACAAGAGCGGTTGCGCTGTGCCTGGCAAGGTGTACAGAAAGGGCAAGAAGTCTGCTGCTGCTGCTGGGCAAGCCAAAAACGCTGGAGGTGGAGCTGGACAAAAGTGGTGCTCGGTTCACAAGACCACTACGCACAGTGACACCGAATGCTTTGCGCAAGGAGCTGAACGCCCACAGAAGAGCAGCACGCACACGGCGGCTGTACTGCGCGTGGACACCGACGAGCAGCCTACGATCAACTTCGACGACGATTTTGACAAGGGCTTTCAGTTTTAGCTCTTGAAATTTCGCCACCGGAACATCATCCGGGGTCTTTGAGCAAAATTATTATCTACGCTGGAGTATCACATCAACACGGGGTCGTCGAAATGACGGTTTACGAGATCCTGTAAAAAGCGCTTGAGATTGTGGGAAAGATACCTTCCGGAATCGTCACAGCAACTGTTCGCTGAGACTGTCCGAGCTATGGAGTCGTCAACAACAGAAACGTGGGGTTAGCTGAAGAGGTATCTTTCAGGACCGGGCCACCGCATCAACTACCACAACTATTGGGATTACCGGGGAGAACGTCTGCTGGATCGCCATGTACATCACCATCTTCTGCAACGCCAGGAGGGACATCTGCGTCACCCCGAGGTCGCATACATCGTCATCAACTTAACGGCAAGATTTTCTTGTTTCGTAGTACGTAGCACGACACGCTTTCTTTGTACGGGGGGGCGGCAGAAGCGTGTTAAGCTGCTAGGCTATTTGTGAAAGGTTTCTATATGTAGTGAGTAGCACGACGTATCTTTTCTGTATGGGGCGGACATAAGCATATAACGTCGGCCGCTGCTACCACTACTTACTGTAGCTGTTTCTATTTTTTTTGGTCAACAAATCGTACCGTATGTGTCTGTCTGGTAAATGTATAGTGAGACCCGCACGGTTTCCAAGGTTTTGTGTGTGATGTTTTTCGGTTTGCATGCTATTCCATGCGTCAAACCCGTCACATCAGTAGTATGCCTTTACGTTGCCAGGTTATGCGTTGTAGTTTTTTGCGTCAGCTGTAGAAGGATTGATCACCCGTCGAAAGCGAAGCAGGAGCAGTTGAAGTTGTTTCGACGTTGCAAAGGAGTAATGAAACTTTGTTGCGACATAGCAATGGATTCCACTTCGTTAATTTGCAGACAAGTAGTTCAGACAAACACTCTGACCAAGTAACCAGAGTCAGATAGTTTTGGGGAGATACATTGGAAGGTTAATTTATTCTTGATCGATTACATGATCGGGATATAGTTGACGTCTGATGATTCTAGTATAGTATACTGGTAAACTCGCATTTAACATGCAAGAGCACGTATTTATAGGTACAATACGTATAGTAAAGCAGCAGAATATTTTTGTTTTGTTTGCTTGGATTCATGTCTTTCCTTTAGACACATATCATATTATATTACTAGTAGATACCGAATTGGTTCCTGCCAGCAGCATTTCCCCCGCAACAATTAAATTTATTGTTGTGTGCATTTTGGAATTATGGCATGTAACGCAGAGAAGTAACATAATTGGACGATTCGAGTTGATAGTTGAACAGGTTGATAGTTGAACAGCAACTTGGCTTTATGTCCCATCCATCGAGAGGTCGTATTAAGGATAGCTACGTTGTTACGCAACAGCAGCGTTGGCAGTAGTCAGTTGCTACACAACAACAATAACAGTAGTCAGTAGCCTATCGGTTCGCTGTCGGGACATAGCTAGTCATCTGTTGATATAGTTCGTAGAGTACAACAGTACACTGAGCTGTCATACGAGTAGCAGTTTGTTCAGAATGCGGGATTACTTGTTACGGTTCAGTACGCGGTGGAACTGTAGAACCCCGAAAAACAGGCTGAGTTCTCCCGAGTTTTGCTTGTTTTAGTTTTGAGGTTACACTGCATTTCGAGGGTCCGGGGTCCCTCTGCAGTATTTTTGTTTTGAGTTCTAGATCGAGATGCGACACACGTGCACAACGCACACTTGCCCACTCTCCTTCTCTCCCCACCTGTCTCCTCTGCGAGACCGCAATAATCAACGACAAGGCCTTGGAGTGCCATCTCTTTAATCATCAGCTCTTTCGAGCTCGAAGCTCATGCTTTACCAATCGGTTAACATCGATTGAAGTGCTTGCCTCTGCCACATGCAAGGATAATTATCAATATGTGCTATTGCAGTGTGTACGTCTGTTTCAGCGAAGCAGGTGTCACTCTTTGGCTCCCCGTCCGTGTTTCGTGCGCGGTTCATCCGGGAATCCGGGGGAGCGTGTGCCACAAGTTGGACCGTGTGCTATTGCAGTGCGTACGTCTGTTTCAGCGAAGCAGGTGTCACTCTTTGGCTCCCCGTCCGTGTTTCGTGCGCGGTTCATCCGGGAATCCGGGGGAGCGTGTGCCACAAGTTGGACCGTGTGCTATTGCAGTGCGTACGTCTGTTTCAGCGAAGCAGGTGTCACTCTTTGGCTCCCCCGTCCGTGCTTCGTGTGCCGTTCATCCGTGGAAGCATGTGTCACAAGTTGGACAGTGTGCTGATGCAGCATGTGCGTCTGCTCCTGCGCTACGCGTCCATGTTTCGTGTGCGTTTGTCGTTCATCCGGGGGAGCGTGTGCCACAAGTTGGACCGTGGGCTATGGTAGTGCGTACGTCTGTTTCAGCGAAGCAGGCGTCGCAACTCTTTGGCTCCCCCGTCCATGTTTCGCGTGCCGTTCATCCGGGGAAGTATGTGGCACAAGTTGGACTGTGTGCTTTTGCAGAATGAGCATCTGCTCCAGCGCTACAGGTGTCGCGACTCATCGGCTTCCTCGTGCATGTTTCGTTAGCTGTTCATCCGGGGGAAGGTTTTTTTTTTTCGATATGTTTGGTGACCTCCGCGGGCACACCGCGTATCGCCGCCAAAGCGAATTGCGTCGGTTCTCGTTTCTTCGTCTGCGTACCACCCGTCCACAGGGGGGACGGTGTGCTGTCGCAGCGTGTGCGCCTGCTTCAGCGATGCAGGCGTCGCGTTTGTTGGCGCCCTCGTCCGTGTTTCATGTGGCGTTCATTCGCGGAAGCGTTTGCCACAGGTTGGACCGGGTGCTGTTGCAGTGTGTGGGTGTGCTTCAGCGCTGCATATCAGATATTTGCAGATGCCGCACTTCGTCGGCTTCCTCGTGCATGTTTTGTTTGCCGTTCGTCCGGGGAAGCATGTGATACACGTTGGACTGTGTGCCGTTGCAGTGTGTGCAGTGTGTGCATCTGGTTCAGCGCCGCGCAGGCGTCGCAACTAGTCGGCTTCCTCGCGCATGTCCGTGTGCCGGTCACCTGGGGGGATTCTTCGCAACGCGTTTCGTGGTGTCCATGGGTACACCGCGTATCTCCGCCGCCGCGGATTTCATGGGTACCTGTTTCTTCTTATGCGTAACAGCCGCCTAGAAGGTGGGACGGTGTGCTGTTGTAGTGTGTGCGTCTGCTTCAGCGAAGCATGTGTCGCATCTTGGTGTTTCTTCGTGTGCTTAACACCCGTCCACAGGGGGAGGCAGTGTCCTGTTGCAGTGTGTGCATCTGCTTCAGCGAAGCAAGTGTCGCAACTTGTTGACTTCGTCGCCCTTATTTCGTGTATCGTTCATGTGGGGAAGTATGGGCCACACGTTGGTTTGTGTGCTGTTGCAGTGCGTGTGCGCGGCACCCGTCCATGGGCGGGGAAGGTGTGTTTTTTCAGTCAGTCAGTGATTTTCTGTCCTGATCCGCGAGCATTCTTGGGCAAATTTTTTTCCCAGGTGGTTTTTTTTTTTTTCCTTTTTTTCCACCTGGTTACTTTTTCCCCTTGTGTTCTTCGAGTTGGGCTGTTTATACCGTCCGTGTGCGACGGACTGATGTTGACCTCAATCGCGAAACCGTTCAACTTGCAGCGCAGTGCAGCCCGCGTTGAGGTGTGGTTTCGTGAGTTGAAAGGTGACCTGCTTGGGAAAGGGGCAGTTTCTACGTGTGTTCGGGTGTGGGTTCGTTGCGCACCTTCGCACGTTCGCGTGTATGTCTTGTTACTACCTTTGTTTTTCCTCGCCGGACCCCTCGTTACGTGCTGCGTCTGCAGCGGCGGATGCTCTATGCGGACTCCGCTTCATCGGCCGATAACCTAGCGACGAGTGGTTGCGTTGGCGGGAGTGTGCGCACGAGTACGCTCGGCACTCCCGAGGATTGGAGGCGCAACAAACTCGTCGAAAGGGGGAGCGGTACCAGAGGGGTTGCAGCCCGGCGGTTGATGGACGTGTTTCGCCACGGGGCGGGACGCCATCTGGATAGCAAACGGAGTGGCCTAGGAGGGTCGTGACAATGGGATCCCGCCGGACCTGGGCGGGAGCGGGTTGATCCACCTAAGGTGTTGCAGCGTGAGGACCGATGGGCGTCCGATGCGTACAAGGCGTATGTTCGCAGTCACGGAAAGGATGCCAGTTGGGTAGCGGACGTTATGGCCCACGAAGGGATGAGCGGTGGATCCAGCCGGGCCAGGGCACTGAATGGGGGCGAGTTAATTCATTCTTAGGGGTGAATAGGCAGAAGTAAATAATGGTGAAGTGTGTTATCACATGCGTTCCCTACGAGATTGCAAGTGGGACGGGGAAGGGGTCGTAAGAATACATCAGTAAATAGGGTCAACTCCCATGTGTGATGGAGGCTGGCGTCGAGAGTTCTGTGTCGCCAGTTGGGTTGGGAGTTGACTCGAGTATACGGATGTTAGCGCGGGGTTGCCGTTGGGGCAGCCCCGGGGGGGTCACCCCTTCTCCAACCCCCCTTTCCGGGCGGGGGGTTGCGCATTAATATAATACAACTTCGAAAGCAAAGTGCAAAGCAGAACATTCTCGGAAGAATGAGAGAATGTGAGTTTTGTACGTACGTAAGAAGTTCAAGCCAATCAGATGACTGCGGTGATTCATGGTAGCATGAATCGTAGCCCTTGGTAAACACACCTTGTCTGGTACGTAGCCGCAACCTACACGTATCAGCGCAGTAATGCGGAGGCAGAGCTACAGGTCCAAGGTGTGAGACTAGTTTGAGTTCCCACCCACCCGCCCGTGCTTTTGAGGGAGTCAGTGGGGGGGAGTTCAATAGTCGCAGTAACGTTTGCGTTTGTTGCTGCATGTTATACGTACCCGGTAATTTCGCTGATGGTGCGACCGGGTGTCGTAGATTGCGCGAGTGGCGGCGTGGGCTAACCGCTTTCTTTGGCGTTTGGGATTGTTCGATGCAAGTGGGGTTTCTTTATATCATACTATTATAGTTGATAAAAGTAAACGTGGCGTTGACGTGGTGTTGCATCGGCTCGGATTTTGCGCGCAATCTGAAAGTATCGGAGAAGGGGGTTATCCGTATATTAACATTGAAGTGCATCGTGAGTTTAAATGTACTTGTGTTATTTGTGTATGCCTGGTACAAGTGCGCGTCGATTTTCTCACGTGTGAGGTTATCTTGTACTTGGTATGGTTTCTCGAGTTATTTGTCAGAAACGGCTTTTCTGATAGCGGCTTGGTAGGCTGGCGTCGAGAGTTCTGTGTCGCCAGTTGGGTTGGAGGCTGGCGTCGAGAGTTCTGTGTCGCCAGTTGGGTTGGGAGTTGACTCGAGTATACGGATGTTAGCGCGGGGTTGCCGTTGGGGCAGCCCCGGGGGGGTCACCCCTTCTCCAACCCCCCTTTCCGGGGGGGGGTTGCGCATTAATATAATACAACTTCGAAAGCAAAGTGCAAAACGAATGATTGACTGTTTGAGTGGAAGCAATAAAAAAAAAAATGGTGCCCATCGGGCAATGGGCACCAAGGGTTTGCAATGAACGAAGCCGAAGTCGAAAGGGGTAATGCGCAGTGTAAGTACCTGAGGAGAGGGCGGGCACACCCACAGCACGCAATCCTTGGACCTTGTCCGTTAGACCTTGGTCGACAGGTCGTTGTGGAAGCTCAGATGTATCCCAGCTCGATTGCAGTGATGCAACCCAAGACAACTGCTTTCTCAATGGCGAAATGGGAGAGAAATGGAAGTGATACGTGGGACAGCTGAGTGAGCCGGGAATGGTCGTGTTCGCTTTACACACCAGGAGGTGGTGTTCTTTGAGGAGCTGTGGTCTGTCTGGAGCGCTTCCAGGCAAGTGAAACAAGTCCACCTGGCCAGGTTGGGACTACGAGTACAAGTTTGTGTTGAGGTTTAGACCTTACCAATCTTGGGCTCCATTTTTGTTTTGGGCCTCACGCAGGTTCACTTAGCCTTTGTTGCATACCAGGTACCAGGTACCTGGTATCCTCTTCATGAGTTACAGAAGGCTGTTGTACACACAGGCAGACTAGAGGCTGCAGTACTTCTACTTGCTACAGTAGGATGTACTAGACCAAGGGCAGCAAACGCGCCTGGGGCTAGTCGTGGACTACTGCTGCCCCTGCTGTGCTCGACTTGTAATGCGGAGCGCTTGAATGTGATGTTCCTCGAGCTCTCTCTGCTAAATTTCTTACTGCGACATACTACGAAACAACTTTAACTTTGTACTTTTGGTCCGCACTTGGGAAATATGCTCAAGAAATCGAAGCTCAGTGCTTCACGAAAAAATAAGAAACTCGGTGTTAGAAATTAAGCTCAACCTGACCAACAAGTTAGGGAAGTAGACATATATGAAGCACCAGCGATCGATATCCACCCGGGATAAGGAGGGCATGGAAAAAATAGCCGAGGGAACAGATTTTGAGAGCGCAGCGAGACGAGAAACTGTCCAATAGAACATACAGCGGTTGATGAGAGCCCAGAATAAAAGAAACTGCCGTGTAAGAAATGCACCGGTTGCACAGAACCTGGTAAGAAAGAAACCTTACATTTTAAGACATACCAGGTGTCGATGGTGTGTGCGTCGTATACTCTGAGGCATTGAGCCTCGACGCCAGAGGTCTGACATATGTGACGACGATGTTGTTCTGTGAGGTGGTGGAAGTTTCCCAACGCGCCAGCAGAGGCGGTTCTCCGATCGCGTGCAATCGTCGTGTCCGTGCGTCCCGTAAGCGTTGTTGCTGGCTGCATGGAGAAACCACTACGCAACACGCCATACGATTTTGTTCTATCTATTTACGCAGGTATGTAAAGTCATACGCGGGTGCGTAAAGTCGCGAGGTGGTCTGTGGCCAAGCTTCCCTTCCGCGTCTTCAAGCAGAACGATGCATCGGAGGGGCTCATGGACCGAGAGAGGGAAACGGAAGGTGACACTCAGGTGGAATTCTACACAACGTGTTCGCCCCATTTTTAATGCGGTGCTTGCGTAGTGTTCCCTTGGTCGAATTTGGGTTAGAGTCTTTTATTTCATAGTCCAACTCCGGTTTGTCTTTGTGTAGGTGAACAAAAGAGGAGCTACTATTTTTCTCCTTCTCCTGTCGCCCCCTTTCGCGCCCCTTCCACCCCCCCTTCCGACAACTGCGCTTTCTTACCAAATAAACACACCCTGTTATTGCAACGTCGCGTTAAGCAGGTCAAGAGCCCAGGGACTTGACAAGGTAAATTCTGTTCGTAGAGGGTCAGTGGACTGTTGAACGCAACAGCCGAGTTGGCGGCAAGTACTACGTAGCCAGCGTGGAAGTTCAGCCGTGGGGCTCTGATCTCTACACCTTCCATGGCGCCGTGGTAAATACCCACTTCAAGACCGGGGACCAAAAGGTGAGAAGTACGCAGGGTGCCTGTTGAACAGCAACGCTGCGAAAGCTTTCTTACATCGTTTTCATTGCATGACGGGTGTTTTGCTATGTTCTACTCTTGTTGCCGCTGTTGGGGTAATGTTTCTGAACTTTCAGCTGGTCTCCGCAGTAGATCGTTGACGCCGGCAATTTGAATAAACGCGTCATGCGGACTTGTTTGTAGTTCTTGTGATTGCGCTCGCCAACCGACAATGTGCGGCATGAGCTTCAACGTTGAACACTGAGAAACAAAACATTCCCCGAAAAAGAAAACCAAGGGAAACCGAAACAAAATGGGAATCTATGCACGTGGTCTTACTCCCTTCTGTGCTAATTCTGCTTTTCCTCTATCTAATTCTTTAACTGTCCTTGCTCGTTCCTTCTCATTACATTTTCGTTTGCGATCGTTAAAGAGGACAAGGACTGCATGCTCCTGGGATTCATGCCGCATGCCGGATTTTTGGTCTTGTCATGGACGGAACGCTCCGTATTGCTGCAACGGCTAGGGACAAGCGGCGGCATGCACGGATGTTGGGACCGAGACTAGGACGGGGGTGGGAGCGGGGGCAGGATCGGGTACGGGGGCGGGAGCAGGCGTGGCGCTGAGAATGGCGTTTCCAGTCAGTCGAGACCTCTGCAGAGGGTGGTGTGGGGAGAAGCGCGGCGGGGGCAGGGGTGGGGGTGGTGGCGGGAGCTGAGGTTTTGCAATCCAGCCTACCCAAGCCCACGGAACGGATAGTCTTGGACGTAGCATGGGGGGAAGCTCCAGGTAGTGTAGAGGGTTTGCATCCATCTGAACTTTGCAGGCGATGTCGGTTGGGTATTGGCTGCTTAAATGCTGTACATAGAAAATTAAAGGTATGCCAGTACTATGTATATGTGCCGGCGTCCCCGGTAGCTTGGTAGGTGGTCCGCGAGCCTGTCAAGATCAATTTCGTGAGTTCGAGTCTCACCGAGTGCATGCTCATAGGGACTTTTTCTTGCATAAAAAAATTGATAAGCGGAAAGCGCGAAAGCGTGAGTTGGCTACATTCGATGAAAATCGACGAGCAGTGGGAATGCTGAACCCTATGCGCGATAAAAACTAAAGGCACGTACCGGGGGGGAGAAGGGACGACACCTGTGACCACGGCTTGTCCAGAAGATCGGCGAGGGTAAAACCTCCTACGAGTGGGCTGGAAAGTAAAAGTGATGATTAAAAAAAAAAAAAAAAAAAAAAAAATGCCCAATGAGCTTGTTGTGATGCGTTTTATATCGCTTATTTGTGGGTATGTGATGTATAGGAAGGGACGCGGCATGTTGTTCCTGTTTTGATTCGTTCTAGCGAGTAGTTCTTGCGGGTATTGTTACCGGTTGGATGATATCTGGTATGTGCTTTTGTCGATGAGGCGTGTTTTATATATTCGTTGTTCGGGGTGTTTGGCGTTCACTCTTATGCCGTGCTGCTTCGTTGTGATGATTAATGTACGGTATTGTATACGTAGCTCTTACCATGCTACGACTATATGTACTACTGTTGTGCAGAATGTGTTCATGTGTGTGTACGCGCGTATCTGTTGCAGGGAGTACAATGCTGTTTGAGAATAGAGGCACTGTTTGTTCCATTGAAGTCAGTTCTGCGTTTTGTCGTACGGCGAACGAACCACCTGATCACACTAATAAACTGCTGTGACGAGTTAACACCGAGGGAGAGCAGCGACCAAGGCCGTTTTATGCCTTTGGCTTGAACGCCTCTTCATAGCGGCGTGCGTGAGGCTTCCTCCATTTAGTGTTTGACTGCTGTTGTGTGTCTGTCAGTGTGCTCGTTTGTCCGTGCCGGAAGATAGACTGCGTCCATGCCTTATTTTTATCAGTGCGACACCTGCAGAGCACCGGTTCCAACGAGCACCGGTTGCACAGAAGCAGGCATGCACACGGTAGCCCGTGGGCCTGGTCTCCTTTCAAAATCTCCAGCGGTTGGACACCGTCGTGTTCAGTTTGTATCACACTTTAATTGATTATGTCATGTGGCTACAATGCATAGCAGCGCAGCAGCTTTTCTGCGAGGGGGGGGGGGGGGGCATCATTATCATATTGATTGTACTCCTCCTCCTGTGTCTTTTAGTGCTATGCTGTATGAGAAAACTACGACCTACTGCTAATCATACTCAACGCATACTGTACATATGAAAGGTGCTCCTGTGTCATACTCGCGGAGGAAAGTACTATCTGTTAGAGATGCTACCACTACTCTTGTTACTGCTACTATAGGCGTACCTACCGTCGTATTTTTCACTACGGTGGTTGTACCAATAGGCATTACCACAGCATTTCGTATTAATAATGCACCACCACTTCTATTACTGCTGTACCTACGCCTACTGACCAAAAGAGGGCGATGATGGACCCTCTTTGACAATATTTCCCCTGGTACAACACGCAGTTACAAACCTACAGCAGAAGAGTGGGGTGTTGCAGGAGTACTGCTACTGCTGTACGACGTTGTAACCAGCCCTGAAGCGCATATTTACACAGCAAATCCATGCTACGGCGGTGTTTCGAGAGTTAGTCGTGTTTTGCTTTGTGCAAAAGCGTATTGCACAGCAACACACAACCTAGTACACGCAGACACAAGTCTGAACACAGGTCTGCACACAACTGGGCCACTTTGGCCCAGCGAAGGGCACGAGGTCAGGCCTGGCAAGAACCCACGAAGTGTGGCAGTTGAGAGTTTTTTGGGGCCCTATATCATACGACGATATCCAGTGTGATAAGCATGTCGTAATTTTTCTAACATTTCAGCGATTATAAAAAACAATCGCTGGAGAAATTGTAAGTATCATATTAAACCGAATGGGCAAAATGGGCAACATGCCCATCGGTGCCCATCGAGTGCCCATTGCCCATTTTTTTACTTGAAAACTCGAATTTTTTATTTTTTCAGTAACCAAAATACCCCCCTCCCTAGACTTCTAAAAGGCAGGCGGTAGAGAGGGAGGGGGCAGGGGAAGGGGCCCTTTCGACATGACATTGCATGGTAACCAATCGAAGTATGTCGGTCTTGCTATACCAAGCTTCTAAACGATGAGCGAGCCAAATTGCAGATGGGCAACGACATTGCGCAGAACAAACGCCAGCACGAGTATATATAAATGAAGTGCTGCTGTAGAAGATATACCCTGGTATGAGTATAATAATATAACAATAATACCGACGCAACGTTTTTTCTTCTCTGACTTGTAGTGCTAGCTGACCGAAGCAAAACATGGCAGCAGTGAACACTCAAATAAATTATGCATTACGTAAGCATCAAGGTTTTTAGAACGAACAATCAGAGGGTACGGCTGGATTGGTTGGTTTGTTGATAACGTACTCAGAGTATGTTAGAATGTGGTATTCCGTGAGCTATTTTTATTGATATCAGTAAAGATGCATGGCCTTTTCAGTGTTGTCTATGTATACCACGAAACTGATACGAAATACATTTATTTAATAATCGATGAATATATCGAGCGGCGTAATTTGTACCGTATGATGTGTTTATGTTTGGAGTTACATTTTGGTTGGACCTAGCTAGTTGGACCGCACACCTGGGGTTCTGAATTTTCGCAGCTTGCAAAGTTGAGTATCAACTATTTAATCAGTCGAACTCACAGCTGACGTTTTTCAAAATTTATAAAAAAGTATTTAATCAGTCGAACTCACAGCTGACGTATTTCAAAATTGATAAAAAAAAAAATTAATCAGTCGAACTCACAGCTGACGTATTTCAAAATTTAAAAAAATTGAATATATTGCCTTCATAGGTTTGGTACTCGCCCGTGTGAAATAATCGTCTTCATTCTGTTGGGCAACGCGAAGTATCCGAACTGGATTTTATAAATTTTGAAATACGTCAGCTGTGAGTTCGACTGATTAAATAGTTGATACTCGAACTGGATTTTATAAATTTTGAAATAAGTCAGCTGTGAGTTCGACTGATTAAATAGTTGATACTCAACTTTGCAAGCTGCGTAATACGCCTCGTCTATATTCCATTTTTTCCGAATTTTACAAGTATTGTGATAAACCGAACGCGCGTATTCTATTTGTGATTCCTTGTCAAAGATATAGGCCAGCGGCTCCCCTGGATGCTGCCCGGGTCAACAGGACAATTTTAAATAATCATTCTGCGCATTGATACTACACATTACATTTTGGTTGGACCTAGCTAGTTGGACCGCACACCTGGGGTTCTGAATTTTTAAAACTATTTAATCAGTCGAACTCACAGCTGACGTATTTCAAAATTTATAAGACCCGGGCAGCATCCAGGGGAGCCGCTGGCCTGTATCTTTGACAAGGAATCACATATAGAATACGCGCGCTCGGTTTATCACAATAATTGTAAAATTAGGTAAAAATGGAATATAGACGAGGCGTATTACGCAGCTTGCAAAGTTGAGTATCAACTATTTAATCAGTCGAACTCACAGCTGACGTATTTCAAAATTTATAATATATATATATATAATCAGTCGAACTCACAGCTGACGTATTTCAAAATTTATAATAAATAAATAAATAAATAAGTTGAGTATCAACTATTTAATCAGTCGAACTCACAGCTGACGTATTTCAAAATTATAAACAAATGAATATATTGCCTTCATAGGTTGTACTCGCCCGTGTGAAATAATCGTCTTCATTCTGTTGGGCAACGCGAAGTATCCGAACTGGATTTTATAAATTTTGAAATACGTCAGCTGTGAGTTCGACTGATTAAATAGTTGGAAAGCTTTGGACGCCTCGGAAAGGAAGGCAGCGATCTAATTGATCAGTTGGCGACAAGCATAGTTGGAGGGACGGACGGATCGTCCCGAGCGCGGAAGGGCGTCTGCAAAGAACGCCTCTTCCAGATCATCTCCGTGACTACACAGGTCGCAATTTCACGTAGAGTACATAGATATAAACTTGCCCTGAGGGACCGCCAGGCCGCTAGGGGAAGGGAGGAAGAAGCCGGAGGAATGCGGCCAATGACATGGGGATGGAACGTCGATGAGGAATAGAATATATTGTACTGGTAGCTAAAATGAAATGTTGTGGGGAATGGGAATTTGGAAACGACAGGAAGAGAAGTGTATGAGGGATACTACTGATTTAACCCTTTTAGTACCGCAGTCCCGTTTTGGGGACAAATCACTTGGAATCAGACTGGTTTGTCCCCAAATCGGGACTGACTGCGGTACTAAAGGGGTTAAGGAAGGATATTTGGTTTATATAGGAACGGCATATACGCTATTTTGTCAGAAGGCAAGAATAATAATAATAGTTGATACTCGAACTGGATTTATAAAAATATATATATTATTATACCTGGTATATATTACTGTGACGTTGGGGTCTATGGCCTCTGCCAGATGATATCAGCAAGAGGGCTTCCAGCGAGGGACTCCACCAGTCTCGCTGGCCTCGCACTCAGTAAGTCTTGTTCTTAGAGCTTGTATTATCACGGAGTGATCCTCATCGGACCACGAGCCAGGTGGCTAGGGGACATCACACAGGATCCCCGGCCACTGCTCCACTCACACATGCGATTACACTGAAACCTCCACGGCTTGGTATCTTTTGGCTACAGCACCCCCAAAGCGAGTTCACTCGACACGAACGAGCTTGACAAAACCAAAAAAACCAAGACGAAATCGCATGCGGCAAATCACAAATCAATGCTGAACTCTGAAGCAATTTTAATCTTGAGCGCACGGGTCATCCGTAATTTGCGCAATTCCTTCACGACGAATTCAGGCGCAGCAGAATAAATCGACCGCAAAGACTCCCACGTGCGCTCCTCTGCTTCGAAACCATCCCAATCGACCAAGACAATCACCTCGTTGGCATCATCTTCGGCCACATGCACCAAAGCATTCATGCGGCATTCACCCTGCGCAAAGGAATGTTGGAAAACATCCTTCAGATCAGCGGTGACGTTCAACGTCGCATCCGCATAAAATCGTAAACGAGCCACGTGAGCTTGATGCACCTTCCCAGAAACGATGTTCTGAACTGAGTACACATGATCATGATCAGCTGCTACCACACGCCACGGACCAGTCCATGTGGACAACAATTTCGGTGTGACACCCTGCCGACGAACACGAGCATACAACACGAAATCACCAACCGCAAATTTTGGCAACACCACCTGGCCCTGAGCCTGTTTACGTTTGTTGTCGCGAGACACGGCAACAGCTGCGCGAATATCGGCGCAAAATCTCTCCTGCTCTGCAACGACTTCACGGACGTTCGCACGCAACAAGTCAGCATTCATCACGTCAACATTCCACCTGCCATCAGACTCAGAAACGAGCGCCGAGAAATCGGTACGCGGAGCACGCCCAAACATCACGCTGTACGGAGTGCTTCGGTAACGTTCACGAAACGAAGTGTTCAAGGCCCACTGAGCGGCCGGCAAAACATCAACCCACTCCGAAACCTGACGACGCTGTTCTGACAGAATGGAACGCAGAGCACGTACCACCTCTTTTACCATGCGTTCACACGTACCGTTCGACCACGGCGTGTAAGCGACAGCAAAACGATGTTCGATGTGCAACGCGTCGCTCAACAAAGCAAGCACCCTGTTCTTGAAATGCGTGGCGGTATCACTCACCCACACACGCGGCACCCCCAAAGTCTTACACCAGGCTAGCAAATGCTTCGCTGTGACCTCGGCTGTACAAGCCTCGGGCGGTTCCAACGCCACGTAGTTGGACAAATCATCCATGATGACCAAAACATATCGGAAACCATCCTCATCAGGCAGGCCATCGCTACCTTCGGGCCCGCTGTGGCCAACATACAAAAAATCAAAGTGCACCACTTCTCCCGGAGCGGTACCATGCACCGTGTCTCCGTAGGGACGAGGAATGAGTGCACCTGCACGCGTGTCTACACAGTGCAAACACTGGCGAACGAATTCGCGAACCTGAGAATCCATGTGAGGCCAAACACAATATTCCTTCAGGCGAAACAAAGTCGGCGCCACACCACGGTGACCAGCCGAGCGCATGTGCGCGCACACCATCAAACGAGTTTGAAGAGCAAGATCATCCGGCGGAATCCACAAGACGTCACGCACCCCAACACGCACACGAAACAAACCATCATCGGCCAAGGTAGCTTGACCGAAGGTTGTCGAAAATTCATGAACACCAACGCCGATACGAGCGACAGACCTTTGTTGCGAGGCACGAATCACATCCAATGCGGGAAGCGAATCGTCAGCATTACATGGGCTGTGCACGGCAACCGAACGAACAGGCACCGTAGGAACTTTGACCCAACGAGACAACAGATCCCCCCAACAGTTTCGATCGCCAGGGATGTGTTCGATTGCATAGCGGTATTGTCCTAAAACACCCTTCCAATTCTCTAGGCGTTGTGCCATGGTCTTTGTGACCGTCGTGACACACTTCTCCGGATTGAAAATGTACTGCAAGTTTCGATGATCAGTAAAGATATGAACACCACCCCAAAGCAGGTATTCGAGCCTCCGGAACGTATTAACGATCGCAAAACCTTCTTTGTCGACAGTCGCCCAGCGCAACTGCGAACCTGTGAACGAACCACTCAGAAATCCGAGAGGCTCGTGAGACATGCTTTCCAACGCCAATCCACTGCGAAATTCGTGTTCAGGCACTTGGGTGAGAAAACTACCCCAATGGAAATCAGAAGCGTCAGGAAACATCAAAACAACGCACCCGGGACGAGGATGATGAAGCGGCACTGCTTGCGCCACCAAACCCCGTGCGGCATTCCACGCCCGCACCCGATCCTCCGTCCACGCGGTATCCTTGATGACACGATTGCGCGCCACTCGCTTAGTCCGACGTGTAGCCCCAACAAGGAGCTCCTCCAAAAAATCACGTAACGGTGCTACCGTTTCCGCTAAACGTGGTAACGATGTACGCAACCAGTTGACAGCCTGCAAGAATTGCATTAGTTCTCCAGCGTTTTCGGGACGACGCATTTCACTTAAACCTTGCACTCGAGCGGGGTCATGGGACACGACACCATTGGAATACACCTTACCACACCAGACCAGTTCACGAGAGAAGAAGGTACACTTGTGGGCGGCGACAAACAGTCCAACATTCTCCAGGCGTTCAAGAATGTCATCAAGCAGCTGCAGAAGAGCTTCTTCGGTGTCTGCGAAAAAGAAAACGTCATCGACCCAAACTTTGCAATCCAAACCACGCAACACTTCAGTCATGACACCTTGGAAATAAGAAGTCGCATTCAAAACACCTTGGGGAACACGGGTAGGCGTGAACAAACCGTCGCTTGTCGCCATGGTGAAGACGTCTTGCGCCTCCGGAGCCAAAGGCATCTGCCAGTACCCTTGAAGTAGGTCCAGCTTGCCGAAGAAACGCGCCCCCAGCAGATCTCCCCTGTCTTCATGGTTGGGCATGACGCCCGGGGACTTCTCCACCTGTGCGTTCACCGCCGAGTAGTCGCTCACCAAACGGAAAGAGTCCTTCTTGGGCACCGCCATCGCCGGACTCGCCCACACCGCCTGGATGTTGTGGTAGACAAAGCCAAAAAACACCAAAGCAGCAATGCACTTCGAGAGCCAGTCCCTTTTCGTCGGTTCGTACCGACGTGGCGTTGCCTTGACAGGCTTCGCGCCTGTTGCTTCAGCTGCACTCGCATCGGCTCCACTTGCGCTGGCGGATCACCACACAGCGCACGGCGAAAAGCACCCACGCGACGAGCCAAAATTTCGCGCAAACGGGTTGCTCCGCCGACGCTTAATCCACTCTGCTCTGCCTGCTGCACGCTGTCCTCCAACGCCCGTTCTCGGGCCGTCCGCTCCGCCTCCGGATCCATGAACATGTCTGGCCCCCGGTCGACCAAATGTTCCACCGCCTTGTCCTCCGGAGCATCCACCGTAGCCTCGGTCTGAAAAGCACGCACGGAAACCGTCACTCTGCGCGCCGCAAGGTAACTCGGAGTCTCCACACCGGTCGATACCGGCACTGCGCGAGGGCGAAGCTTCTCCAGAGCTTCACGGTAGACGTCGATGCCAAGAGCTTTCATGGTAGCCATGCCAAACAGAACGACGTTATCTGTACCAGGCATGACCGCGAAAGTGATGGGCTCCAATTTCACCGCTCCCCACGGCGTCCGTACACTCACGGCAATCGGCACCGTTTTGTGCGTGACCATCACTGAAACACCCGTAGCGGTTTTCGCCTGCTGCGGGCCATTTTCGAACGGAATTTGCAGATCGGCGCCGCCGAAATGCGAAGACAGCTGCTGAAGTAAGCCGACACCGATGGACGTGAGCGCCGACCCCGAATCAAGGATCACACGCGCCATCAGCGAACCAACCGACCCTGGCAAAGAGAGATCAGCGCGTAAACACTCAGCGCTGCGATCGACAGGCACTTCACCTGCCGTTGAACTCTGGTCGGTACCAAGAGTCACCTGACGCCATGGCTGCCCTCCTACAGCCGGCGCCGAAGAAATAGAATCGGCGGTCCACCCCGACCAAGACGTCGAATATACAGACGGTTCCGGCGCTACCGCCCCTGCAGCAGCACCAGACACTGACTCCGCCCGCTCGGTGGATGGCGAAGTTCTCGCTCCAGCAGCACCCACCGATGTTCCAGCTCCTCCAACGTATACAGCTCGGCCGGCAACAGACGAACCAGATCCCGACCCAGCGGCTCCTGCCGCTGGCGGCCACCAGAAGTTGAAGAAGCAACAGCAGAAGTTCCACCGCCCGCTGTCAATTGATTGCCACCACGGCCACCGCGCCCGCGTCCATGGTTGAATCTGCCCCGGCCGCCATTGCGGCCCCCGCGATACCCTGACGACCCGCGCCCACCACTGCTGGGAGCTGTGCCGCCACCGCGAGCTTTTGGGCAATCAGAAACATAATGGTTGGGATCACCACACTCGAAACAGACGCGAACAAACGACTTTTTCGCGGACTGCTGCTGTTTCGGTTTCTGCTGCTGTTGGCGTCGCGGTTCAGCTGCCCCTGCAGCATCTTTCCGACCATACGCCTCGATGAATTTCCACTGTTCTGCAGCAGAAAAAATTTGGTCCATGACCAATGCCGGGTCCTTCTTCCACCCTGCAGCGTACGTGAGCTGACCTTTTACGTACTTTTTGAACTCGGACGGCCATAAGCCATCCACCAACGCCATGCTCACAAATTCCGCCGGTCCGGGCAACCACGAACGGTCCTGCGCGCGGTACATGGCATGCACCGCGTGATTCTCCGCAAAATACTTTTCCATAGCGGAGTTTACCATCATCGCGCGGTCTTTGACGGATGTTTCACCGCCCTGCTTTTCATCGCGCCTCATTGAGAGAACGCGACGCAAGTCCGCTGCCGCCCGCGAGGTGTCAAATCTGTTGCTGGTGGTTGTGTAACCAGCGTGCTGCCTAACAGCGTCCAACAACTCCGAGGCGGTCATCGTAGTCTGATGCTTGTAAAATCCCTCAAAACACCGATGAATGTAATTGGGGATAAGCTGGCCCATGCTCACTTTGGAGTGCTGAACCACCCCCTGAGCGTTGGCGAGCTGCAGCCGTTCCTCATAATCGAGGTACGCTGCGTAAAAAAAACACGAGAGGCCTGCTCGGTCCACACCTCTCCGTATTTCGGTGGAGTCAGAGACTCCCCTACCACCAGCGGCGTGCTTGCCGTGTGCGCCATAATCCACAGCAGTCCACCTGGACTCTACTGTAATAACGGAGAAACTGCCGCCTGACCTGTGCGTCCTCCAGCTCCCGGAGCGTCCTCCCCTGCTGTGCGCTTCAAGCCGTTTCGATCCGTCCAACGGGCCAACTGCCTTCCCAGCTGTGACCCAATACTCCGCAGCCGAAAACTCCTCCAACAGAAGTTCCGCGAATATCTAGATATTATGGCCTCTGCCAGATGATATCAGCAAGAGGGCTTCCAGCGAGGGACTCCACCAGTCTCGCTGGCCTCGCACTCAGTAAGTCTTGTTCTTAGAGCTTGTATTATCACGGAGTGATCCTCATCGGACCACGAGCCAGGTGGCTAGGGGACATCACACAGGATCCCCGGCCACTGCTCCACTCACACATGCGATTACACTGAAACCTCCACGGCTTGGTATCTTTTGGCTACAGGTCCAATCCAGTTTTCGTAGCAGGATGCCAAACGCGCGGGAGGTATTGGATGTCAAACGTGCGGGAGGTGTTGAGGAATTATGTCACGATAGAATCAACGCTACTACGCAATCCTGGAGCTTGATGCATATACCCCTCGAGCAGGGCTGTTTCGCTTCCGATTTGTTCGGGTCGCTTGACCCTAGTAAAACATACCGGCCACACCCCTCAAGTCCAGCACCACTTTAATGACGCTCGTCGTACCGACGAAGCGCTGTACACTTTCCTAATCCATCATTGAAGTGTACGATGTCGTCGCGGATATGGAAGCGGAAAAATATTGCCGTTGTCTCGATTTTGAGCAACAAGGCCGGCCACCTTGAGGCATACTGTTAAAACATCGAACGAAACCTATCCCGTTTTTTTCAGTTCTGGGTGCGCGATCGAGGCCCTATACCGTTCTGCTAATGTATTTACTGCTTTTGGGGTCGCATGATACGTGCTACCCACATCCCGCGCCCCACGGGTGGTGACGCAGGTATCAGCAGGGAAGCGCTAAGGCCCATTCGAGAGAAATATGAGCCCACCAGGACAAGCTGCGCGCTCCCGTGGATAGTGGAGGTCCTGCAGGCGCCACGCGTGGCAGAGTGAATCGACGAGGACCTTCAGTTTGAACAGATAGTGTGCAGAACATCAAGCTGTTCGAGACTAGGGGGCACCAGAGTATTGCTGTGCAGTCATCAATGGCATCGGTGTTTTCGGACGTTTGCCCGTACGTCGTATCAACTGGGTATTATAGACAGTGGGGGCATAAAAATAACACCAGAATCAGTTGTTTGGATCACAAGGTTGGGGGGGCACATTAACTGCTGTGCACCAGACTAGCGTTGCCGCGACTTAAAACAGTCGACGGAGAAGAACGCCATTTGTAAATTCAGTCGGCGGTGCGAGTTGGATGCGGCTGAGACGAAATACATCAGGCGGGCTTCAATTCTGGCCGGTCGCACAAGTAGTGTGTGTCAAGTGCAAGCAATTTGGAGAGTACTACTCAGATCAAACTATATGATGTACGGCTCGTGCAGCGTGTACATTGACTCCATATGTTTCAAGTAGATATCATAGGTTTTAGCCGACCTTATTACCCCTTTGAGAACAAGATGATGATGTGGTGTTTTCTTGTGTTGCGCATTCTGCCAACCAATGTTTTCACGTGCCTTGATTGTTCCGCACGAATTGTAAGTGTACTCTCCATGCAACTACACCCAACACTTTCGGTCGGTGCACAGCGTCCAAGAGCGGGGTGCGCTTGAGCTATATGTGAAGAGCATTTTTTTTGTCTGTATGCTTCGGGGGGCTGTGGGAGCAGTGATCAACGAAGACTGCTTCTGCGCGGTTCAACCAAATAGGATTCACGACTGCTACTATCGAGGGGCAAACCATTAACAATGTCAAAACATTATACCACACTATGGGACAAAGAATTTACTCGATATTATCTATATGTACCACGTACAAGAGAAGATGCGATTGGCACATCTTTGTGTTTCCACCTTACATAGCCTTCCGCCTGCACGTACTCGTTTATACTTTTTCATTTCACTCTGTCGGGAAAGCTGCTCACTCACGGTGAGTGCTCGTGATGTTGTCACATCAAACATCGACCAATTCAAATTTCCAAGAAGATGGGGAAAAGACCTATCTATACAGGCAGAGCGAACTAAGAAAGAGAGAGTGCACAGTATATCTGTCGTGTGCGAGTGTAAATGGTCCCCAAAGCTTCATTGTAGGCAAGTACTGCAGCAGTAGTATAGAGATACATGACGCAAGGCTGCACATGCAATATGTAGGCCTTGTGCGCTCGTAAGAAAAAAAAACAGAAACAAAACAAAATCCTGCTGCACTCAAAAGACACCAGTACCTCGGCAAATGCGAGCCCAACTCGAGATGGCTTGAAATGAGACAAGTCCCACGCGTTAGCTCAAGATGGCCCGCTTCTGCAGATACCGGAGTTGTGGAAATCGGTAACGTACAGCTCTCGCAATCGGGAATGTAACAAAACGACTCTTACAGGCAGGCATACTCTTAAAATAATGGGAGCCTGTACACACCGCTGCGTTTTGTTTGGTCGCTTTTTTGGCGCTTCGCGCCAAATGAGTTTAACTGCCCATATGAGGTAAGACCATGAAAGTGCGGCCATTTCAGCGACTGTATCTCGCGGGGAACTCAAAATGATACTTTCTGGTGTCAGGACTTGTTTTACTGATTTTGCGAGAGTTTTCCAATACAGTCGGTAGTTCATTGTAGGGCAGGGCAAGGGTTGCCCTGCTGTTCCCTAGGTGTTACCATATAATAAAAAAGGTTGGACGGAGGTATGAAAATTCTCTCGCGACGTTGATATTTGCCACGTAGAATATTACTTGTTTGAAGATGCTGCAGTTGCCGCTATTTCGAAGCAAAAAAACAAAACAAGTTCATACTCGTACAGGGTCTGGGTTCGAATTTTTTTTACGAGGGAGCAAGATAATGAATACCAGTAAATTTCACAGATCAGACAATAGCTGGGATGGCGCTGCGTGGGCACCTACGAGAGACCAGAAGGAAAGGGCGAAGAATCTACACGATACGGCCAGAGGGTGGCGCAAAATAACAGACTTCGTCAGGCCCGCTCGTGTCTCCGTGGCTTTCCAGCGCGACATACCCTTAGCCCCGCCATGCCGTATGCTACCTGCCACAAGCCGGCCGTCCTTCGAGACCTCGACAGCCACAGCGGGACATCCCACGGATGACCAAGGAAGAACCCGTTTGCGAATCCATGCGCACTGGCCGGAGTATTCACTGAATTGTCGAACATCTCTGTTTAAGTTTTGGCACGAACAAAAATTGCTCCGTTCTCCCTGGTGAAACTTTCTACTGGTATACCATAAGTACAGTACTAATAGTTTGTAGTTTTGATGCTACGTTGTGACGGTGGTATATATACCAATTCTAGATTGTTGTGAATATGTTGGTTTTAGACTGCTGAACGGGAGCCATATTTTTTTCCCGATCGTGAGTCTCCAGGCTTCATTTGGTCAATTCGCCCATGCAGCTCATTTTTTACACCATCATTGGCTTCCGTGCCAAAAAAGACGCAGGGCGGGTGTCTGCTGCCTGTTATGCTACAGTAGTAATGCTCAGAAAAGAGGCATTGTAACGTTGGGGCCGGGACCGAAAGATATACCGAAATCAACATGCAACACTCCGTCAGTGGTGAGAGGTGCGTTTCCTTCGTAATCTATCGTTAGCATCAGGAATACGACAATCAAATACCGGTGTCACACCAGGGCATGCAACATAACTCCGCCAAAACAGTGCGAGAGCAAGGCCTTATAGCAGCGCAAAGTCGTGAAACCGTCGCGATCTATACTCTACGCGCCGCATCGGTGGCCCTGTCGTTGTTTGTTCGCAGCAGCTCTTCCACAACAGGGCGTACACACGTTTGCTCTATAACTAAGTCCTATTACGCTGCCCGTGGGTGCTTGCCCTCTCCAGTCATCTGCCAGGCGACCTCTTCTCCAGCCCGAAGGGGCACCACCTGCGTTTGTCCGAACGTATAAGAAGCTGGGACCACCCACTTCTCCTTGGTGAGGGTTTGTACACCGTCGTTCCGAGGAAGACCGTAAAAATCCGCCCCGTAGTGACTGCAAAAACTAGCCAGCCTGCCGACAAAAGCGAGAACAGGCTTGGTCAGCTACGCAATACTCTACGAAGTACAAGTACTGGTATCAAACAACGCTGTTGGTTCAAGATTATCTGCAGCTGGCCCGTCGTAACTCGATTTCAGAGTTGCTGACGACAGCAGAAAGTCTCGTCTCGAGTGTGCTGTAGGTAATCGTTCGGATGATCGTCTACGCCACGTACTGCGTCAAAACTAGCACGGGCTACAACAGCCCTTTTAGAAGGCCGGTCTCAGTGACCGTGCGGTACACAGTAAAAACTACCAGCATAGTGTAATAGCATAGTCTAAAGTGTCGACATCTACAAATCGTTCTGTTAAGTAGTTCAATAATAGTCTGCAATATAGCCACGGGGAACCGGCATGGGATCGGCAATGGGTTCTTCTCTTTACAAGACGAAGGCTATGTGATGGGTGTGCACGTTTCATCGTCGAACTCTGGGCATGAAAAACTCACAATCGTGTCTTACGGACCTGTCAAGAGTTCCTTCGCTCTCGAACACCTCGCAGTAAAGCTCAAGGGCAGCATGGCCCGTAAAGATTCCAGCGCAACCTGCACCTCAACATGCAATGGAAACACAAAACGAGGGAGTTTTCAGTTTTTCGTAGCGCCTTGTAGTGCGCAATTGCATTAACTGGCGTATCCGCGATGCCAATTTGATCACCGGGAGGACATCGCATCCAACGATGTACCTTGTGAAGCTCTCCATGTGAAACGGCTCCACAAGTGGCTACCCAGTCGCACGTGCTACAGCAGGGTTACGCTTGTCTCACCGCATGCAGAAATCTTGGCTTCTTGCGCATGTGGCGCCGTGTCCGTGCCAAGAAAGAACTTCGGGTTCCCGCTGGTAGCCGCTTTAACCAGGTCTAGTCGGTGCGTCTCGCGCTTGAGCACGGGTAGACAGTACATATGTGGACGAATGCCCCCCTGTCACGTGCGAACGTTCGTCACGAACACGAGGCGTTAATGACAAAAAAACGGCGAATCAACCGTGACATGTGCACGATGAATGCAAGCGGAAACGGATCGTTACAATTGTGACGCAAAAAAGTATTACTGATGTTCAAGGGAAAAAAAAAATCCAGCTCCAGGCTATCTCCGCCGATTTTCGGGATAACGTTAAAAATTATCAGCCAACTACTGTACCTGAAAAATCGCGTTGCGGTTGTAGAGCAGGTGCTGCGGGGTTATGGTGGCCGCCACGTTGGGTGGAGCAGCTGTCACGAAAGCTACGGCTTCCGAAGTTGTGATGTGCTCCATCACGATTTTCAGCTTCGGCATTCTCTCCACGAGCGGCTGGACAAATACGGCATGGTGAGCGGCGCACGGAGTATTGAGTTGATCGCGCCAAGTTTCCAGCGCTCAAGAACCAACCGTGGCAGAAAACGGACGTCAGCCAGGCACACCGCACGGCACGCGGTCAGGAGTATCTTACTATCGTAATTGTTTTCCAATTTGAGTTAATCAATAACTCCTCTTTCCCGCCTCACCCCGCACGATTTTTTATGCTCGGCGACCTTGTGGACAAGCTACGCTTCACAGGTGTCTGTCCTTCTCTTCCCCGATACATGCTGGTTTTTATCGTGCATAAGGTTCAGCATTCCCACTGCTCCTCCGTTTTCATCGGACTTTGCCCACTCACGCTCTCGCGCTACACGTATGAGCGACTATTGTAGCTGTTAATCCAAGTTAGTCAACGAATAGTTTCAAGCATCAAAATTGCAAACCACTCACGGGGGAACCGAAACGAACGCACGCGAACGGAATATGGCCGTTCGGCAATGTCGGGGCTTGGCATAGTGCACGTGCTCGTGAAGACCTTCGCTCGAAGAACGCAAAGACAGCAGCAAACGAGCAGCAAGTGCATTCACCTTGATCACTTCTTCGATGAACCTAGCTTCTTTATCGAATATGTCGACTCCTGCCGTAGTCACTTCCCCATGTATCAGCAAAGGCATCCCCACCTCCGCCATCGCCTGGAAAAAATACCACCGAACACAGAGCGCACCATTGATTCTCGTCAGGGCTTTCACCCCGACAACTGCAGCACTTTGCTTACAAAACACGTGGCTTCTCGAGGCATTCTCAGCAATCGTGCAGGCATCGAGACCACAAAAACCGCGCGTAAGCAAATATGTCGTCAAGATCAACCTAATTAATTTCACGGCCAGAGCACCAACGCATTCGACTCAAAACTCAATGCACCAATCCAATTCAACACCCAAAAATAATACTTAACAATGAAGCTGAGTTCGCATCGGGACCGTGATAGTACCCACCTCCATGGTGGGGGCTACCTTGGCTAAGTCCGTCACACCCGAGTCCGAGTTTGTGGTAGCCCCTGTTGCATGCATGTCAGGAAAACAATCCAAACCGCTGTTGGTTGACCAGGGGCTTGCGCACATATAAACTACACGACGCCAGATACCTGCAGTTTTTCAAACCATGTTCTTCTCTTCAGAAGAGCATGCCGACGCCGAACTCGACTCACGGCTGTTTTCACGCCCAGTGAGCGCGTAATTTTTTTTTACCGACGCAACATGCTGAAAGTACAAAAATGTGCAGTGGGGGAAGTGGAAGGCAAAAACCTGTAAAACCACCGCGACAACAAAGTACGTAAACACGGCGGTGGTATTGTGTTGCGCTTTAACGTCTTGCTGCAGTGGGTGTTTGAACCAACAATGGAATAGGTACGCTTCATTTGCGCGATCCAACGCACATAGAGTAGTCGGGATTAGAGCCGTCATCTGCGAGTGAGTCCAAGCGCTCAACTGCTAAACAGTGGGCAGAGAGACAACGCGCCAGTCGCACCTGCCGGGTAGAGCTTAACGGCATAAACATGCCCACTAGCTTTGGCCTTCCGTATCTCTTCCGGCCTGTCATGGACAAACATACGTGCAAAAATGTCGTGCACCGTGCAAGGAGGGGGGGGGTTCGGGACTGCTGACCAGAAGCTCATTGTGACCGGAAACCTTGCTTGTCAGCTCTTGCCTCCGCCTCCATGAATCAGTGGGGCCGAAGCGGAATTCCACGCTGCCCTGCACTTTCCTGTGCAGTGTGCATTCGATGTCTACATGCTTGTGAGACACCCGCATCAAGCGGTAAAGGCGGAACGTACTTTCTACCCAGTGGTGAAAGCGGCACGTTCTACTTTAATATCCAAAACACTATGCAATGTCAGCTGGATGTTGGTACACACGGACTCAAGACCGCAGTCCAGAATACGAGCATAGCGCCCTGAGGTATATATACGGCCACATATAACACATGTCATAAGCAAACCGACGATAAGCTTGATGCTTCCTGTATGTCACCCTCTGCTTAAGCCGTTCTAAGTTCCGTATGTAGAGACACCTACGTGATTGCCGTACACAGTTAACGTGGCACGGTTGTTTCAAGGGGATACATCGGTCCTTCATGAACAATTGATCTAATTTACTCTATTTTTGAGTGCTACGATTCGTGTGAATCGCCAAAAAAAATGGCCTAAAGTGGTTGAATAATCGCTGAAATTAGCACCTTCGGGTATGTACAGCGGCAAAACAAGTAAAAAAAAACGCTAAAAAAAAACAACAACAGCACGTACCTGGTACGCGGTAATGAAAGCTTTGCTTGCAGAACTTCGAATTCATCGACGTCGGTAGCCTTTTCGGTAAGCCAAGCACATCAGACATCTTTAGCTCTCGGGCCACACTCGTGTTCATGTGCGAACAGAGTTACGGCGCATCGAAAATCGGACAATTCAGGCCGAAATGACTCTTCGACAGTCAAATTGGTCATACGTCGGGACCACCTCGCATTCTTATAGATCTGTATGTAGAGCCCTGTTACCCCGAGAGACTGTTCGAAATGGGTTTTCCGAGGTGAGCCCTGAAGGTCAGCAGTGGCGGGCACACCGTTTGGTCGGGAGAATACTCGCACCGTTGTCATCCCCGCCTCCCGGTGTTATTGCGAAGATGTTTGCATGAAGGAAAATGGGACCCATACTTCGAGGATCGGGTTCTCCACCCATACCGAAATTCGTGCGACTCCCGCAAGTACAAGTTGCGCTGTTGCTCATCAGCTACCACGTACAAAGAAAATTATCCAACGTTCGCTCATTCAGCACATGCACGGGCGAAAATCCCTCGGTTCCCAACGGCATACCCGGCCCGAGAAGGCCCGGTGGGTCTGTAACATCGCAAAAAAGTGCCACGAGGCACGATTTTTCGACACACAGAGGAGAGACAAGCCCAAGAACTTCAGTGACGACCGCACTGAGTCATGTGGTCGTGTAGATCTCTTGAGGGGCTGCGATGGTGCCGTGCTCTCAGAAATCTGGTTGTGCCCCCTTACGGGAAGCTACAGGACCCTGTCTATTTTGTTTTGATTTGTCGCAGATCTGTTCCTATATGATACCTGGTATACATCACGACGAAGTCGTTCATTGATCCTTCTACTAAAAAAACAACGGTTTCAATTTTTCAACACAACAAAAACTCTGTCTTTACGTAGAATGACTGAATTACACTGACAACACACGACGGCTGTGGGCCGAGAAAGGTGGGCAATCTTAACCCTTTTAGGACTGCAGTCTCTTGAGATCAGTTCTGGGGACGAATTACTTGGAATTTGAGTGGTTTGTCCCCAACACGGGACTGCAGTACTAAAAGCTTACTTTCCAGACTACTTTATCCGAAAAAAGCAGGTTCCTGCTACCGGTAGGTTGGTATTTGTGCTCACGTGGACTTGTCCGTCATGTATAGCGTCATCAAAGGAGTGAAGTCCACCCCGTCTGGCACGCATGCGAGGATGCGCTGGAGAACAGAAAAATCAGTTGAGGGAACGTAAGATTTTCGTCAGCCGGTCTGCCAAGTGGCGTAAAGTGTTCGTCCACTAGGCACAGAGTTGGTCCGTTTGATCAGAAGCCGGATTTTTAACAAAATGTGCTGCTTCTTGTACGTAAAGTAGTATGAATAATACTAATAATGAGAGTAGGGTGCCTTGTTTTGAGTTTCTCTGTTTGTGTGTCATCATGATTCGACATTTTTTCCGGCCACGTTTGTCGACCGCGCTCAACGCACACGGCACCAATTCCAGTCCTGGCGGGTTCTGTGCACGCACAAACAAACTAAACCTTCTCGTGATAATGCGGTGGTAAGTCGTTCACAGTTGGTCGAGGCAACGTAGGCACATGGCTGGGCCATGGTTGAAAAAAAAAAGAACCAACAACCGTAAAATATCATAAAAGCTTTTGTTTTTCTAGTTCTACCTAACGAAACCCAACTCTACGAGTACTCGTGGGCAGACTGTGCCTATCCACAGCAACGTTCGGGCCATGTCCTCAAGACATGCTGCAGGTGGTGTTGTCAGGCCCACCCTCCTACTGATGAGGGAACGGAGAAGCAGGAGAAGATCTGTTGTAGATGTTGTACAGCCGTAGTAGTGGTGGCACCTGCTACGAGAAAAGCTCTGTTGGACACATGTCAGGTTGTACATTGTTCGTCTTCAAATTACGAGTGCGGAACCAGGAAACACACAACAAAATCGAGCACGTGTACAAAGGGTTCAAGGGTTAAACCGATACAAAAGCCTGGGTAGAGCGACGCTAACCCTGGCCTCGTGTGTCCTACTGCTACTGCTACTGCTGCTGCTGCTGCTGCTGCTGCCTCTGCTGCTGCTGTTTGCTGCTGGAAAAGGTCTGCGGTAGATATCGCACATCAGTAGTAGTGGTGGCACCTGCTACGAGGAGCTCTCTCTGTTGGACAAACATGTCAGGTGCATATTTTTCGTGTTCAAATTATGCCGAATTTCGAGTTCGGAACCAGCAAACACACGACAAAATCGAGCACGTGTACAAAGGGTTCAAGGGTGCGACGCTGACGCTGGCCTCGTGTGTCCTACTGCTGCTGCTGCTGCTCTTGGAGAAGCTCTGCTGTAGATGTCGTACGTCAGTAGTAGCAATGGTGGCACCTGCTACGAGAAGCTCTTTTTGTTGGACAAAACATGTCAGGAACGGATTTTTTTTTTTTTTTTTCGAAACGTGTCAGGTTTTTCGGATTTTTCGTCTTTAAATTAGTCGAATTTCGAGGTGGGAACCACGCACGTAGATGGTCGTTCGTGTTGGTTCAGCACGATACAAAGTAATCCGTACTCGCCCAGCATGATGCATCGCAGATATCAATACTGCAGGTATTACTGAGGTCGCGCCTTATTACCACCAATTACTATTAGTAATAGTATGTAGACAACGGGATGACTGCTGTACGATACTCGTGCGTACGTACTGGTACGTACCCGGACGTACCATAGGTACCAGGAACGATACCAGGTGCCGTATATCATACCAGGTGTCATAAGCATGTTAGTACCTGGTAAAACGAAGACAATACTTCTAGACTCGCACTTGAGCCATGGTGTGTCTAATCTACAATGACGAGCACCGGAGGTGCGCGTGTACATACTGCGAGGGCGATTGCATGCGTACTCACTTGGCGGTAGTCCAGTGCCTCGTCTGTTGTAGTCACAGGTGGCTTGAGGTTGGGCATCGCGATCTGCCACAACGGATTCGTGAAGTCAGTATCAAAATAGAGATGCGGACGGCACACAGACATACAGCGCCCCCCGTCGAGAGATGCGAGATCAAAGACTGGTGTAATCGGCAAGCGATTTAGCAAGCCAAGGCGATGACAGCAGCTGCAAGTACTATCTATCTTACCGCCCGTCGAAACATCCTGCACGCGTGCTGCACCGTGTCCTTCAACACCTCCCCATCGCGGAAGTGATGATGGAAATCGTCTGCCGAAGGGATAGTGATTTTTACCCTACTTGTCATACTCGGAGCTTCTGAACTGATGGTTGCAGAGAGGGAACAACAGAGCTCCAAAAACAGGCGGCGGCCGGGGCGGGCACAAGTGACAAGAGCCAGACCGCGAGAAGATATGGTGCTGCTGCGCCGTGCGTGTGCCGTATGTAGTCGTGGACGCGGAGTGGACGGGAACCAAGGACCAGAGGAACTAAATCCAGAACCTGTACGCCATCCAGGTCTATATAAAAATATTTTAAAAAGCGAACCACTTTCCACTTTCTCAAGCAACGGACATCAATAGTGGAACGAGAGTACTTGCTGTTGCCAAGCAAGAGACAAGAACACGAGCACGGTGGTCTTCAGCTGTTATACTTGTGCAGGGGGAGGGCTTGTCTCTTGTGAGGTAATTTCAATCCTGCATATAGAGGAGTTGGGGTCTGCTTCGTTGCTCCATCCATCTCCCGTTAGCTGGAGAAGGGCGCTCTGCTCGACGCCATGGGCATCCCCGGATTGCTGGGCGCCCTCAAGAGCGTGACATATCCGACCCACATCAGCCAATACCGGGGCCTCAATGCTGGGGTCGATGCCTACTGCTGGTGAGGTTGACAAGCGTGTGCTGTCTACACCCTGAATATGGATATGTTGCTGCCCTCGTTTCATGCCGAACATCAGTATGCTTCAAGTGTGTATCCCCACATGGGTCGGACACACCATACAGCAGTAGTCTACACGTGTACGTGCTTCTACAAACACGGCGAAATAGCCAACCGTCAGCGGAGCAAACCGAGGGGAGAGCACCTCGCAAATCGTGTTGCTTCAGGACCGCACCTTGCATGTGTCGCCGGGTTGATCGTAGCATACTGTTCTTGTTGCAAGGCTTCGCATCTGATTCATGGCGTGCTGATAGGTCACACCGATGTCACATTGTCGCGACGCTGGTGTAAAACTGATCGTTTTTTTTTGTACCCCTGAGAGCGAGAGGAAACCCCTGTACCTGGTATGCTTTTCCGTCTTGTCTCTATTATATCCGCAAGGCTTCATCGCGGAGCTTTCAGCTGCGGGACGGAGCTTTGCACCGGTGTACCCACCGACAAGTGAGTGGGGCCTGACGTTCCGCACATACAGGGCTTTGTTGTCAACCAAGTAGAATCTCGCTAGCCTAGGACGAAATAATCTCCATTCAAGACCTATGCCAATGGAAACGCAAAGTTTCCATAAAAGTTTGAATTCCAAAGATACCCGTCAGAAATTTTCAGGTACAGCTTGCTATGGGCACGTTTCTTCAAACGGAAAGTAAACTTTTGGAAAAGGCCGAAAAAATCAAATATGGGGCCGATATTGGGCCAAGATCGGCTTCAGCAAAACTCAGACGGATGTTTGGTTCGACGCGGCGAGATTCCGAGACCTCGACAGACATGGGTCGACAAAACCAACGACTGGGTCATGAATTCTGAACAGAGTGCGCTCGTTAGGGGCTCCGACCCACCCTAGGGTCACCGTGTTCACACAATGACCTGTGACGTGTGGCGGGCGCTGACCAGGCGTACGATAAAAAGGCATTTAGCCGCTGGTGTGCACAAAACAAAAGACAAAATTTCTCGATTCGTCTCGAATGGCAAAAAACAGGCTTTTTTTAGGTTTGGGAGGATACCGCAAGACGCCGCCGGCAAGCTCTCGCTCCCTAGAGCATGGATCCACTTTCTATCTTCGAGGCCGTCATCTGTACTCGTTGGTCTTGCCCGACACCAAGCGGGTTGGCCGTGGGCTGAGTCTATATCGAGATCGAGCGTCGATCGTCGCACGAGCTGATTTTTATCAGCATGCTGACAATTTGCAACGAGAGAAAACAAAATGCACCGCCTGCAGCCGTTAGAAAAAAAAAAAAAAATCTAACATTTTTTCCCTTTTTTCCCACAGCAGCGGTACGAGGATATTTTCGGCTGTTTTTTTAAAGCAATATTTTTGAAAGAGACCTTTTGGACTTCGCGTTTCCATTGACATAGGTTTAAGTAAGGGGTGGTGCATCTTATCTTGTGCCTCGAGAAGCGCAAGGCCTACTGCTGAACTTGGAATGTACGTATGATACGATACCAGGTGCATCGTTTTCTTCTTCGTCGAGGCAACTCGACCCCATGACAACCTGGGTTTGGTTGATGTCGGTTGATTGATTGGTTGATACTCTATTCTGGTATATTGGTACAACCGCGGAACTTTGCGTTGTGCGTTGCGCATATCACATTAAGCTCATCGTACCATTCTGGGCCATGTCCACGATTCGTAAGGCGAATCACTATGCCGTCGGATACGTGGATCGAAAAAGCTGGTTCCCGATCGGAGACAAAATCGGGCTTTTTTACACTGTTGAAAAAAAAGCCTTTTTCGATTCCATTCGTTTCGATCAAGCGATTCGATCCGCGGGATGCGTGGATCGGATTTCTCGATCGAAAAAGTCTTTGAAGCCCTCTCCACACGTCTAAACACACACTCGGTCAAGCCACACAGCAGCAGCCTGTACACCTCTCCGGTGCTGGATCGACTGCTCTACAGCTGCTGATGCCGCTGATCACAGCGCAGGACCTCCTAGAAACCGCGAGCAGGACACGAAGCACTTTTCAACGCTCGTATCAAACTCCTCCAGAAAAAAAACACAAAAACCTGCAAACAACTACAAACTCGGCCCGACTGACGACAGGGGAGGCATCCAGACACACCCCGTCGAATTCATAGTGGACCGGAAACCAACCTTTTCGATCCTTCCAATCCGGCGGCAGAATCAATAGCCTAGGGCTGTTTCCTGTCGCATTTTCAGCTGTGCAGTTCGCAAATCGAAACAGTCTTCCTATGAGGATAAATCGGATTTGGTGTGCGTGCAGAGATTCGAGCAAACGCCGAGACCAACTGCTGTTGTTGTGGTCTGGCGCCGCGAAGAGGCGCGCCGCGCTGCACTGCGCGTAGAACCTAAGCGTCCGAGCCCACGCTGACTGCCTCTGGTCTGGCGGCGAAGAGACATGCGGAGTGCGCTACGTATCAACCTGTCTTGGTATTTCGTATTTCACCATGTGACTGACGGCTGCTGCTGCTGTAGTCTACGAGTACGTGTCCACAGAGAGGTGCGCGCCGAGTGCGCTTCTCTTGGTCTCTACGCCCGAGCCCGCGCCAGTCGACTGTATTCTGGCCACAGAGAGACGCGCCGCCCACCGACTGCGCGTCGGGTGTGAAGCTACGTCGCTATCCAGCTGTGTCGCCATCCAACTCATGGATCGTTCTGCTGTTGCTTCTGTCTTGGATAAGATAATTTAGAGACCATGTCATTTTTCGGTTCGAAAATCTCAGGTGGTCAGATTTGGGCCAAATCTGACGGCTTGGGCCATCGGATTCTCAAATCGTTTTTTTTTCCGGTCGGATTTTGCATTCGGACTGCATAAGCAGATCCTTTCTTTTTTGGGATCGAAAAATACTAATCTGAAGCTGGAAATCGAACCGCGTAGGAAACAGCCTAAAAGTCACAAGCGTCTGCAGAACGGAAACCCAGAACGAAAACCCGGGTGAGGTCCCAGTATGAATTGGCAGTCCCCCAAAATCATGCACAAACAAGAAGAAGCGACACAAAGCGCGTACCAGGTACCTACCGTTACGTACTACCGTAGTCCTATATCTCTACTTTAAGTATGTGAGCGCGCCATAAAAAGCTCCAGCTACGCACGTACACACAACCGATACGCACGAAATATATCCTTTTTCCGACGCCTAGTATAGTACTGGCGTTCTCGAGAAAATTGGCTCATGTATCCCTAACCCTAACCCCTACCCCAGTTCGTCTTCGCGAGCGAGGTGTGTGTATTGGGTATGAGCAGTCTACCTACAGCTCTAGCTTTCGGTTGCACGAAGACATAACGAGGGACCTGCTACGACAGACAGAGGAACTGAAAACATTGTTTGCCGAGGGCTAGTGTGTCGAAGTCCGTCTGCAGTGTGAGGTATCAGGTACTTGTTACCAAGTATCATGCACATTACCGGCATTTGTGGTCAAAATTCATACGCAAAACGTCAAGCAAGCAACCAGTCTAATCCCGGCGTACGCGTTGCTGTGGCGTGCTCTTTGGCAACGTGAAGGTATATAGGCCTACGAGCGTAATACCGCATATACGCGTGCTACTCACATCGGGCAGATACAAGGCACTATAAATAGAGTTCTACATCTCAACATGTGCGAAATTTACACATCCACCCGCGGTCGAAGTATTTCCCATCCTGATGAAGTGGTGGAGTTGTCGAATTCGCTGCGAAGATGGCACCGCCCGTCCTCCGTCCAGTATCGGCAATGTTTCATTGTCGCGCCCGTTCTCTGCCCAGTGTCGGCAAAGTTTCATTTGCCACTAATATTAGCTTCAGTAGTATGAGTTGTAAGGCGAGTATCGAGCAACTGTATGACCGTAGGGTCTACGACAGTGTTTGCAGCGTGTGATTCCATTTGGGTTTTGCTCTGAAAATATGCCAGGCATGAAGCACCCGACTGCTCGGGTACTCAGTTACACTCTGGGACTGCACAGATGGTGTTGCTTCATATACCTACGCCTTCAATGACTCGCATCTCGCAATTTCTGTGAGCGGCACCAAAGAAACGGTGCGCGCCAGCGGTCGTCGTTGGCTAGGGCTGGCGCACGCTACGCGTACACGATTGCTCTTCCTGGATACCACGTGGTTTTATTGGAAACGAATGAGCTTTGCGCCAACGCTGGCCGCTGCCTCCTTCGCCAAGCAAAGACGTCGGAATGACAATGTGTACCGCTGTCTATCGTCGTACCTCTGTTTACGCTCATCACGGTCGCCAAGGAAAATTAAACTCACGATAGCATAGGTGTCATATGTAGTAGTCGATAGTGTAGTACGATTTCGCGACTTTTAAGGGGTCGGCAGGGGACTGTCCGCTGTAGCTAAAGGAATCAAGGCTCGCCTCACGGGCGTTCATGCTGCAAGCATCATACGCTTGTGACTTCTGGAATGTTTGCACTACTACAGTAGATATGCCTTCCAGTCACAATACATGTACCCAATCCGCGCGAATGCCCTCCGTTACTCTCTAAAAAAAACCGTTTACTCCAGATACGTCACGTTCTGCATGAAGCGGGTTAACCTCCTACGAGGCCATGAGGTCGAGCCGATCATGGTGTTCGATGGAGCTAGCCTGCCGATGAAAGGAACCAAGCATATGGAGCGCAGACGGTGAGTTGCGGGACCGACAGTGGTCGGAAATGTTCAAAAGTCGGTGACGAATATGCCCTACCTTGCTGGTGCAGAGGAGGTATACCGTGTGTTTGTGTGACAGAACTGTACTAGCAGCACGTTGGTGTTATCCGAGAAGAGGGCACTGTGAGCGTCACAGAGTTTTCGGCCAAAAGAATTGACTGCTGCTCAACCACACGCGGTCCAAAATAACTTGGCTGAAGTGTGACGGCATGGCTTGCGGCCCGCCCCGGCTGGAAAACAATGTTGCAGGAACCGGGATTCGGCGAGAAGCAAGGGTAACGCGGCACTGGCGGCGGGAGAGACGGGCGCAGCAGCTCAACACTTTTCTAAAGCTGTTGCGGTCACGCACGAAATGGGCTTTCAAGCTTATCAAGGTAACACTTCTCGACCTTGGATCACCGGTGCCTGAAGAAGTTACCCGAAAAGCTTGGTGTATTCTACATGAGCTTTAAGCCGTCGCTGTAGGGTGTCTTGTGGGCCACTGCTGCTCAGCCTGCATGCGCAAGTTGGAGTGCCGCCCATACACACCTACAGGCGTTTCAAATAGTATGTGGGTGGTCGTCGCAGGGCTAGCCGAGCAGATGCCTCGCCCGTATCTGTCTCAAGTAAGTTTTTCCAGCACGGGGCCATGCCTTGTGTACGTGGGCGAGTGGCGTTACCTTATCCGGAAAATCTGGCAATCTTCTCTGCATGCGATACTCCATGCGATACCCGTATGTTGGACTTAAGGTGTTTTCATCAGTTCCCCCAAAGAAAGCCTGGCACAGCTATGTAATCATGATTTTGTTTGAGTTTGAGCGTACAACAGAGTTTCTGCTGCCTATCTTGAAGCTACATCCCATTTACAACCGACGTTGTGCCACCGATCTTGAAGCTGCCCCGTGTTTTGATGCACGTGCGCGCAGGCGCTCCGGCATGCGGGGGTAAAACTCATCGTGGCGCCCTACGAAGCAGACGCGCAGTTGGCATATCTCAGTCGATCCGGGACGGTGGACGTCGTGATAACGGAGGACTCAGACTGCCTTCCTTATGGATGCAAGAAGGTAGTTGTGATGGTAATAGCAGTTGACCCCATGGGAATCACAGTTGGCCGTTAAGTGCCTTGTTCCTCACATGCAGCCGTTATCGTGAAAAAAGTATTGTCCGTTGTTTTCGGTTTGACATTGTATATAGAATAGACAATAACAGCGACCAAAGAGACACGGGGAAGAGCGTAGTAAATGGCGCTGTCTAACACGTCATTCGCGAGCAACGGGATCATCGCGCAATACCTCGGCTTCTCTGCTAAGCTTGAAGAACTTACGGATGCTGTGGGCAGCCCGCTGTAGGTTGTACCAGGTACCAGGTAGAATTTAACCAATCCACCTCGCGGCACGGGCTGCTATGTACAGCTCAACAATACTGTCTACGTCTGCCGACAAGCTTAACCTACCCTACGCCACCCGTTACCTGGCGGGCTTCGGACTACGCCCCGTGCTTGAGGAATACCTTATACCTGGTATGTTCGAAACCTCACGTACCGTGTCTATCATTTTGAGCTGGCGCGCCAGGGTCTCTTCCGTGCTCTCAATATGTTGCTTGGGGCACCGGGTTCGATTAAATCGCCCTCCCCTTCACCATCCCACGGGTTACCCTTGGCTACGTGTATTCCAACCTCGTACAGTACATGCCAATATCGATATTCGGGAATGCGCCAGCTTGAGAAACTTTGCGTTTTCCCCCCAATAGTTTGCCTCGCGAGCTGGAACTGTGATGTTCAGTTTGTTTGTTAAGTTCCCCGGACAGCCGCCCCCCTTCTAGTTTTGTGCAACTTACCCACACAGTAGCCGTTGTAGATGCCGTGTCCTCTCCAAAATGGACAGTTCGAGTCAGAGGGGCGGTATGTTGGCCAAAACGGTCAGGATATTCAAGTGCATGAACTTTTGCGCTGCACAACGTGCCTTCTCTGTAATGGCGCGGTAGGTGTTGTTCAAGATGGATAACGAAGGCCTCGGGCAGGAGATTCAGCTGCGGAATCTGGCGGCAAACACGCCATTGTCGCTGTGCAACTGGAAGAATGGCATGGTGAGCGAATGCCATCTTGAACCTCCTCGACCGAGAGCACACGGCAACTGCTGACCATGCTGATATTATGTGTTAGTTGTGTCTTTACTGTTGGATGTTGTGCTCTCAGCCGAATGGTCGTAAAGACGCTCCATTGAGCTGTTGATAGTGAGAGTGTGGGAGGCTTCGAGACCAAGTTGCCCGATCGTGTGGAAGGAATGTCCTCCCTTCAAACAACAGTATGTCTATGGTTGACCAAGCGCTCAAGTAGTGCGTGAGCTGGCGCCTTTTTGTGCTCAAAGGTTGGCTCGCTATCGTGCATATGTAGCGTGCGGAGACGATGGTCACCTCTGCTATCCCGCATTGCAACTACGAACGAATGCAGGTAGCGGCTGGACTAGCTGCCACGACCACTTCGCAGCGTTACGGCAGTTACTCATCCGAAACAAGACAGTTACTTTGGATGATTCCGCGCAGAACGTTTGTGTTTTTGTGCCAGCCGCAGGATATTGTCAGAAACGACGTTTGTACCCCATGCTCCGCTCGCGAATAGACCTCCTTCCGCCGGCGTCGGCGCTATTCCGCCTTACAGTTTCTGGATCTCTGCCTACTGGTGGGATGCGACTACATCACCACTGCTGTGAAAGGGCTAGGCATTGCAACGGCGCACAGGCTCGTTGGTAAACATCGGAGCCTTGACAAGGTAAGCCCCGCTCGTGCAGCAGGGAATGAACGGTCATGTATCGAGGCGAGCTGCGAAATCCCATGCTTGGGTCTTAGAGTGAGGGTTTCCCAAACGCTGAGCGTGATGCCAATCCTTATCGGCGCGAGCGCCGCGTGTAAACCCTGGATGCTGGGGATAGTGTCGAGCCTGCCAAAGCAGTACATGGGTTGACTGCAACGGAGCTTTCCTCGAGGGAGAAGAGCCATCCTGGGACGGTTAGCTTTTTTCCTCTGTGGTTGATTTGATTGGACAAACCGCGGTTTCTTCAACGGGTCACGGTTGAAGGTATGAGTGCTTCTACTGCCTGGCAGCTTTACTCCACAAAGGGCGTGCTGTGGACGATGCTGCTGAACCATTGTCAAGCACGTATCGCAAACCTTCAGTTTGAACCACCCACCCCATGTGCCGGCACGAACGGCGGTGAGGATCAACGCAGAATGTCTGGCTTGTAGTTAGGGTGCTGCGGTGTTCTAGCGAGAGAGAGATTTCGAAACGACGACCACTTCAACGTTTATCACATGTAGGCGACTGAGCATCCTGTCGCTGTGTTTCATCGCCACCTCTTGCTGGATCGTGGACAGATTATTCGCGCCGTGGACGCTTCCAAGTTTACCGTTCCGGAAGGATACTGGGCAGAGTACAAGAGAGCTCGGCTAACATTTCGCCACCACATCATCTACGACCCAAAGGCTGAGGTAGGGCACATAAAACCATGAGCAACAACGCGCAGTGTAGGGTGTCTCGTTTACGCGCTCGCTTTACGCATGAGCGCTATGCTGAGTTGATTTCAGCCTTATGGAATTCGTGCGATCTTCCGCAAGCTGCACCTTCGGTATTGCACAAGTTGTGGAGGCAAGAAAGCGTCGGTTCCAGTGCAGACCAGCCGTGCAACTCGGATAGAAACCGTGGCGTGAAAGACTCGGGCGGACAGTACTCTTTGTAGAGTTTGGGCGCGGACCCCCACTGCGATCTGGTAACGTCGATCCAACTGTGGGCAATTGAAGCAAAGCAGTTTCCATCTACTGCTTTGGTGCCGATCGGATTGTTCTCGCATGCGCTCCAGCAAGGCTTAGCTCTGTGCTGACCGGAGGTGGGATATCATTCCCTGTGTCGTACCTGGTATATGAAGGCCTTTCCCTCGGTTTCATTTCGCAGGAAACAAAACATCTCATGCCACTCGGAGACACGGCGAAGGAGATGGGAGATCTCCATTTTCTGGGCTGCCATCTACCACCGCTCGTGTGTGAAGGTATTTATAAATGCGAACGTTACGTCAGGTACCTTGATGCGTTGGGGACACGTAGAAGTTGTTCGATTGCTTATGTGGGCGTTGTGTGCTTCTTTTTGCGCTCCGTTTCACTCTTGGCAAGATAGTGTCTTGGCGTTGCCTCCTTGACGTCCTGCGTATCGTGTGCTGACGTGTTGATCGAACTTTTGATCGCACTTGACCTTGTCTCGAAATCCATGCACTCCAGCTCGCACTTAGACCTTGCGGGTTCTCCTTGTCGCTGGGCATCTCTACAAGCCGCGGGTGTACCAATAGCTATCGCCTGTTTCGCGTTTTGTGCTGCGGCGTCATTTACAGGTGTCACGTCTGGTCGCTTGAAACCCACGGACCACCAGCCTCACGAGCGACCCGAGCCTGTGGAGCCCAGCCATCCCTGCCCCGCCCCGTCCGTACCCGAAAAAAGTGTCCCCCAAGACATCTCCGCTTTCTCGGACGAGTCGACTGTGACTGAGGGTGCCGGTATCCTCGAGCTGAGTCGAAAGGAGCGTGCGCAGTGTGTTTTGCCGCACCCACCTGCCGTCTCGAACGCAAGCACCAAAGCGCAAGGAGAAGCTGATGCTTGGAGTTGCGGTTCCCAGGCACGCGTGCTGTCGGTACCGTCTGCCTTGACCGGGAGTTTTATTGACCGTCCCTTTAGCGCGAATAAGTCTGCGCTTGCAGTTATGCCGTTTTTGGCGTCAGAAGAGAACTCTCGGGCACGGTTGGGGTGGGGAACAGCGACAACCGACACGTGGGGGGTGCAGGACACGCACTCATCACCGGCTGTGCCTGCTTGTTCTGACCGTTGGCAAGGCGATGCTGTCGGGGAGGCGCCGTCCACGCGTGAAGGTTGTGAACTCGGCGGGATGTACGCAGAGGCGGGGCAGTCTTCGAATTTCCCCTCAGGCGTTGATTCGGAGCGTGGTAAATTGAGCGCAACCCAAGCTCCTGGGCTGGACTTGACGCGAAGATCAGAGTCTGACTGCGCTAGCCTCGCTGGAGTATTCTCGCCTGTCACCCTACTGCCCCCGCGAGACTCGTGGCCGAGGGAAGCTGCCAGAGAATCGGCATTGCTCCACGCAACGGGACGACCAAATGTGCCCGAGCCGTTGCCTCCTTGCACGGAGGGGAGAGGCAGAAAGAGTCTGGTGCGGGATTGGGGTGATCAGAGTCAGCCAGAAGGGCTAGTCACCACGGAGTCCACAGGATTTAAGACTCGGAGCACCATCTCGAATTACCCGATTCGAGACGTGAGATGGGGGCATGCGGATGCGCGAGTGCGGGAACCGGTCTGGGCAGAGACTTGTGGTGAGAACGAACGGGCCGACCCGCGACAGATCCGGAGGCGCTGCCAAACAGGAGAAAGCGCCAACGACGATCGTCCTGAATGGACGCAAAGAATCCTCCTTGGTAGGATGGGATATAGCGCCCAAGGCGTAGACGTGGCGTCGGGGCTGTGCACCTCCCCGCCCGAAAACCAGTGCGCGAATGGATCAGACGGCGACGAAGCGAATGTGATCAGCTCCGTTGAGGTGCGCCCCATCGAAGAGTTTGGATGCCCTCGATGAATGCCCTTTTCAGCCCCTACTATATGCGGTTCGCCAGCTGCAAAATATAAGTGATCGGTTCTATCGCTCCTCGTTTCTTCACACCCTTTTCTACTCATCTGCTGTTCGTTCCTCACTAGGTGGATACGCGACAAGCTGTGGGGGCATTGGCTCTCACGGGCCCTCCGGATGCCAACCGCGCAAAGTTTGTCCCTTCTTCCGCGCAGAATTTCCATAGTACACAGGTGACGATGGGGGATTTGATCGCGTCTTCCTCGACGGTCACTCTGTTGTATGTGGTTCCTTACGTCTAGTAGTGGTCCCGTACGTTTTGTAGACACCAGCGGTGCAATCTGTACTATTTGCTGGCTTTCGTGTCAACTATATATCGGTGTGTTACTGTGCTCGAAATTATCTCAGGTTAGTCCAGGACTGGAAACGCTGCAGCGAAGGCGAAGACGCGTGTGTCCGCCAGGGGATGGAATGCTGGGACCCCCCTTAGCGCTTGGCTGGCGTGGACCGGCAATCGCGAGACAACAGCATGAGGGCGAACGCGACGAGGAGGTAATAGATGCTACCACCTTCCCGGATTTGAAGGAAAAACCGCGCTCTCAAACGGAGGAGGGCATACAGCTTTGGATGGTTCAGCCAAACGCCTTATCGCAAGAAAGTGACTCGGGCACGCCATCCCAAAGAGGAGATGGCGATGCCGCAGGCGAGCGTAAAGGGATATCGTTCTTTAGCAAGGGCCTGCAGCACGACCGAGCCCAACCTGCGCGTCCTGTCTCGGCAGGTTCGTCGACTAAGCAGGACTCGGCAGTCTTGCCAGGCCGACATCGAAGAACAGACAACGTTGGGACCGAAGCTCGTCCTTCTTTAACTTTATCGCGGCGTTGGACAGTTCCTTCGACCTTGTCAACAACGAGGGGTGTGGAATCGCCACTTTTGCGGCTGTTGGGTGCAACCGGAGATTCATCGTGGCATAACGGGCAAACGGGCAGGGGGGGATCGTCACAACCTTTGACCAAGCGCGCACGCGGCACAGAGTTTTGGGATGCGCAGCTCATGCGATAGTGCCTGTTCTTTTTGCCCTAGTTCGTGTTCAAGTTTCTTGCGACGTTGACCGCCACGACCGCCGTTGGCGTGTAAAAAGGTTACAGTGGATAGAATTTACGGTAAGCGCGGGTGCCTACTGTCGTTTCCAAACTCGAAACGAGCCAATTTTCATAACGCTCTTGGAGGGTTTTCCGGAGGGTATATTCAATGAAAAGCAACCCTTAACTCTGCTAAAATGCAATGCCTCCCAAGGATGTGCCCTGGGGGTGGAAATAGAGGTAGTTGCTTCGGTGCAACAACATACCCTGGTGGTATCGAAGCGTCCAAACGTCTACACATCATCGGTTGAGATTGCCAAATTTTCTTCAGTTGAAATTTATCCTTTGGCAGTGTTCGTGTCAACACGTTACAAGTCTCGATTAAACCTTCAAGAGCTATTATACGTACGTAGTACGTAAAGTTACGCTGATCGAGTATTAATAGTGTGCCTTCGGTTCCGAAGGGAATAGTTCCTGTGAACGTACGTTATTCTATCATTTATCCATGTATTCCTTGCCACAATGTGCCTGTCGTCGCTGGCTTTTCACATCGCTTATTGCTTGCCACGCAACAGGAGCCGGTAGGCGTCTTGGGCCGCGGCAGGCGTGTTGCCCCTCCGGAGGGCCGCCCCCTTGCGTGGGGGCCGCTGGCGCCCAACAAATGCGATATATGCGTGTACCCGAAAGACACTTGACAAAGTACGTTTACACGCCCTAAACATTTTTTTCGCTTACGGCACAACAGCGAACAAAAAAAAACGTGTTTTTTTCTCGACTCCGTCGAAGAGAAGACACGCGCAACATTAGGGCCCATCTTAACGGGGACTTTCGGCTCTTTCAATTTGACTTGATTTTTTTTTTTCTAATTTAATTTATATCTTGACGTTTTTTTTTTTTTATTCTAATTTAATTTATATCTTAGGGCCCATCTTAACGGGGACTTTCGGTTCTTTCAATTTGACTATTTTTTTTTCTAATTTAGTTTAAGGACCCATCTTATCGAGAACTTTCGGTTCTTTCAATTTAACTTGATTTTTTTTCCCCAATTTAATTTGCATCTGATTAAACGAAATTTAGTGTTCCCCGTTAAGATGCAATTAGACCTGATTTTTTTTCCCTAATTTACTTTGCATCTGATTAAACGAAATTTAGTGTTCCCCGTTAAGATGGCCGCCATCAAGATGCAATTTGACTTGATTTTTTTTCCCTAATTTAATTTGCATCTGATTAAACGAAATTTAGTGTTCCCCGTTAAGATGGCGGCCATCCATAATTTGCATCTGATTAAACGAAATTTAGTGTTCCCCGTTAGGATGGCGGCCATAAATTTCGTTTAATCAGATGCAAATTAAATTAGGGGAAAAAAAAATCAGACCATCTTAACGGGGAACACTAAATTTCGATTAATCAGATGCAAATTAGATTAGGGAAAAAAAAAAATCAGGTCAAATTGAAAGAACCGAAAGTCCTCGATAAAATGGGCGCTTGAATTAAATTAGAAAAAAAAAATCAAGTCAAATTGAAAGAGCCGAAAGTCCCCGTTAAGATGGGCCCTTAACGGGGAACACTAAATTTCGTTCAATCAGATGTAAATTAAATTAGAAAAAAAAAATCTAGTCAAATTGAAAGAACCGGAAGTCCTCGATAAGATTGGCCGTTTAATTAAATTAGAAAAAAAAAAATCAAGTCAAATTGAAAGAGCCGAAAGTCCCCTACAATGGGCTCTTATTTCTCCTGGATTTATTCTTATTCGTCTGCGGCATAAAAAAAAATGCTCGGCCAGAAACCAGAAACCGTGGTCGCGCTGGGCGCAACATGCCTTCCGGTGCCTGTGTTTGCGCTGGATCGTAGTTCCGACCAGATTAATGCAACAGCTACAGCAACAAGTAATGCCCTGGCCGGTACGTCTACGCGTATACCTGGTATTTTTTAGTAAACACACTCCAGGTAGAGTACATATACTATTACGGGGGGCCATAGTTAACAGGACCAAATATTGTCAGTAAAAATAGGGAAATATATAGGGTTTTGTGCGTACCATAGGTCCTATTAACTATGGACCCCCGTAATAACTACGGCATACAACTACTACGCGGGACCATAGTAAACAAGACCAAATATTGTTTGTAAAAATACCTAAATATGTAGGTTTTTATGTATGCCATAGCTCCTGTTAACTATAGACCCCCGTAGTATTAATAATTATTATTGCTGTGTAGTGCGAGTAGTTCGGTTATAGTTTTTTTGTCTTCGTATACTCGCACCAGGTATCAGTATATCGAAATCGCGCAGTAGATTCGTTTTACGTAGCTCGAATGTTCGGCTACGAGTACGACACTCGTACCCGTACCGATTGCTTCTCTCTCTGGTGATTAAACTTGGTGTTTGGAGCCTGATACTTTTTTGTGCGGCGTGCTCTCTCTTGATTTGGTTGCAATGGTGAACTTGCTTGAACGGTCAAGCTTGAAGTCGAACCCTCCGAACGACATTGTTTATATTTCAATGAAACGGACACGAAACGGCAAAATTAAAATTAGGATGAAAAATAAACATGCGAAAACGAACATGAAACCCATTCCCAGTGAACCCTGCTGCGAGAACTGCTGTGAGCAAAGTGAACACGGGTACCAAGCCTCACCATGAGTCGAGGGTGGATACTGCCAACTTCTCTTGCGGGGTAAGGGCTTTGAAAATCGCTCTCCCATGTGATGTGTAGAGATATTGGGCCGTATCACCCTGATGTGTCACATGACTTTTCGCTTCTACCCACGCCCGCTCGACCTCCTTCTCTCATAGGACCGTCTTGCTGTTGATCTCGAAACATGCTCAAGCGTTCGCCACCATCGGGCGACCGTCTCTAGTGCCAACTAGCCAGCGTCTATCCGACTATGGCAGGGGAATTGCGCCAGTACCAAGTGAGTGCCCTTTTCAAAATGCGCAGGCTGTTGACACACAGAAACTTTCTGAAAACAGGTACCCCGATATATCATGACAGGTACGTACCAAAGCCGCGGACTACTTGGTGTCAATAGGCGCTACTGCCCCGAACTGAACTGCTGTAGCGGATTGGAGCACCTTTTTGAGACCCAGACAGGCGGATCCAACTGTGTTGACGATACTATTGCCCGCGCCTCTTTCGCTTTCTCGTCGCTTGCCAGAGAACCCTAGATCGAGGGCTCTATTCATGTCAGATGAGGAGGTGATATACGACGAGTTCGGGGAGATCGTGTTTGACGAGAACGGGAACATCAACGAGAAGTTGTTGGACGACTACCAAGTGAATCCCCTTGGAATCGAACCAGGCGATGCCGTAATAGTCGTCGAGAAGGGGCTCAGGTTCTTCCACGTCCGGAAGTTCAAGGTGATTGGTACTGCTGAACCTCGATACAGCAGCAGTGTGTGTATAGTTGTGACTCTTGCTGTATTCGGTTCAGCAGTGCGTAGAATCCCATCTACGAACAGGCACCTGGTACGCGTGGTACGTGTACGATACCCAGTCTAAAAATACAATATTTATCCTGAAGGTATTTCGAGTGCCCAACTTTCGCACGAGACAACCAGTCAGAAGTCAGAAGACATCTCGGAATTTCCCCACTGTTGGGTGCGGATGCACGATTGGGCCGACCTACAGCAGTCCTCGTAGTACATGTGATAGCTACTGCTTCGTCTATGAAACCGACATGAGCTAAATTTGCTCTTGGCACGCGTACGGCACAGAGTCGTCTCATGATTCATATGATGCCACTTGATCGCAAACAGCTGTATGGTGCTGGTACGTACTGGTACTTACGTACCAGGTGTACACCTACGTAATGGTTTACTGGCGTAAACTATTAATGGGATGGTTTGACGTTTTTTATGTGGTATCATATAAGGTGGTCTGTTGTATGTAGACGATCGTACAAAGGTGGATGAGTCAAGGCGGCCTCGTACTTGCAGCAGGCCGTGTGCATTCGAAGAAAAAAAATGAACCAACAAAAAGGAAATTCCGCCGCACTCATACACCACACCACCACAACCGCAGCAGCCCGACCGCGACCAACTTGGAGATATGACTTGCCACGAAAGAAATCCCACGCGCTAGCTTCAGCTCGCTTCTGTAGATACCGGGTGTAGTAGAAATCGGATACGTACGGCTCTCGCAATCAGTGTACCAAGTATGTTCTTCACATGAAGGGCAGTCCTAACGAACGAAAAAAAGCACGATTCGTTAGGTTTTTGTAATGAACCTGAGACATGACGCCATTATTTTTACTGCTGTAGCTCTTGCCTGAAAAAAAAACAAAACAACGATTCATGGTTTTTTGTAGTGTCTCGAAATACACCTGATCAAGGCACTACGAAACCCACGCGCACCAACGGTGTCCGAAGGCCGGTATAAGGGCATGGCAGACTCCGCTTCGTACGCCGCTTGTGGACGACGAGCGACTACCCAAAGACACCGCTGGACGCAAGCTAACGAGCACGTTGTGGCCTCGAAATTTCGAGGAGGTGGAGCCACAGCTCGAAGACAAAAGCGAAAATGAGCCAGGCCGGAGAGAGGGTCTGTAAGATGGAATCTCGCGGACCGGGCTTGGCCGACGGTCGGTGAGGTTGGAATCTCGCAGGCTGGATCAGGCTTCGGCCCGTGATTCGAATATATCACGGGCCGGTCCAGGCGCAGTCGGCCCGGCCTGGCGCCTGGCCGTGGCCCACTCGCGAGAGTTGGCTCCACTCGCAAAAACCGTTGGATTAAAAAGATCGGATTTTTACAGTTTCAAAATATCAAGAAACTTGACATTTTTCAGTTTTTCTTGTTAGAACTGAAATGTCATGAATCGTAATCTTTTATCATGTCAAAAAGTCACGAATCGTGTTTTTTTTCTTTGTTCGTTAGGAACGGTCCTAAACCGCTCTTTTTACCCGTCGACATCCAGCAGCCCCTGTGTCCGTGCTGATTCTTCAATCCTAGAGAAATACAAGCTCTGTGGTTACCAAACTACGACTCTCAGAGATACTGCATTGTTATGCAGTAAGCAGAGTAGACAATGCAATGCCATCTCTTCATACTGGATACGACAGGCACGACATGCGCATTCTCTACTGTAGCATGCGTTGAAAGAGATAAAAATAGAAAGAAACAACGAAAACAAATAGAATCGAAAAAAAGTAAAAACCACGAATGTTGACGGACGAAAACAGCGGTACACAAGAGGCCGACTCACTATTATAATATAGTAATGGAAGGCTGTGCGCACCCCGCTACGAAGTAGTAGATAGGTAAATGAAGCAAGGGCGCCTTCATTCTTGAAGCAGGCCGTCCAAGAAAAAAAAAAACGAAAACCCCCCCCACGAATCCCCGCCGCACTCAAAACTCACCACCAAAACACAGTAACATGGCGACTGCCACCAAATCGGGACGGCTTGCGACAAAATAAGTCCCACGCGATAGCCCCAGCTCGCCCGCTTCTCTGGACTCCGGGTTTGTGGAAATCGGCAACGTACAGCTCTCGCAACCAGTGAAAACCACGAATGTTACACATACACAGTATAGCAGACAGACTGACGCACCGCGGTATGTAAAGGCTTTTTTGCCTACAGGCACAAAAAGGTCTCGATCGCTTCGCTCCCTCGGCCTTTGCCTCAACATGAAGGTACACACGTTTCATTGATACAATAGAAACTACTGTAAGGTAGCGATGGGTTTTTCAACACACCAAAATTTAATGTGTAAGCATGAGTGCCGTGTAAACGAGGAATGGTAGCTACCAGTACGAGATAATCACCGGTAATGACCCCGTATACAAGATTTCAACTTTTTTCAAGGTCCCTCGTAAAAAACGCCTCCACACATACTGGAAACACCCTGGATTTTTGTAGGGAAATATAGACTAAAGATGTTACGTACAAACGCTACATGAATTCAAGGCTTATAAACTCAATTTCCACCACATTCTCCCTCACTAAACCTGACTTATCTCTCCTTGCGAGTAAGTCAGGAACACCCGATGAGACTCTGAATATCCAAGTTTTACCTCCGACTTTTCGGTACCGGACTCAGTATGCAATGATCGCATTGCTTTCATCGTTCCTTCCTAGGTGTTTTCTAAGTGAGTGAGTTTTACAGGTTCTTGAACATGAGATATTCCCCTTTTTTCCTTTTTTCTCGGGGGACGAAGGCGAGAATCGAACCACGGACCTCGCTCTTCAAAATCTCACGCCCTGTCTGCGACGCCATTGTAGGGAAATGTAGACTAAAAATGTTACGTAACAAACGCTACATGAATTTAAGGCTTATAAACTCGATTTCCACCACATTTTTGTTTTTCTTGGTCGCAGATAGCTCTCTAGCTAGACTAGCCCTGGATATTTTATGGTGTCGGTAATGGCGAGCTGTAGTTACTTTCAGCTTATATCGGTGATCACCGGCACGTGACAACTCTGTATTGCGGAATCTACCATCCCTACTGTAGTGTAAACTTATCATGCCTGGTATGCCGGTATATCCTACCTGGTACCTGCTAAATACGTAAAATTATTTATGCTTCGGCCTTTGGCTGCAGTATACTACCTGGTATAATACTTGAGCTTTACCGCACACCCACGAGAACGAGCACTGAGAAGCCCAAGCTGAAATTTACAGGAAACTGAAAGTTCGGGAATATTTTTCTTGAAGTTAGTGTGCACAGATGAAATATAGAACGCACCCATCATCAAACAAGAAATCCAGTCTGGACCCAGTTTTCCTGTTTCTTGATGTGTTCCTACTGTAGGTGACCTGTGCTACTCTACTGGTATACCATAGGGTACATACAACAAGCAATACCGGTATAATATGGATCCACCGGATTCGGCAAACGTCAACCTGAAAACATGGCCGTGACTTCGACCATCGTGAACCTTGGATAGAAACAAAGTACGAGAATATGAAATACCTTGAGTATAATTTATTAGTAGTACGACGTACCAGGTACTGTAGCAGGTATCCGTATTCCGCGTACCAAGTACGGTACGTTGTACTGTAGCTTTGTGCCAGTATGTTTATACCCGGTAGCTTGCAACGCATTCCCGGGAAAACTAAGAGACGGAATATTCACCTCTGCCCCTATCAGGACCACGAGTATTCCACCTCGAGAGTATCAGTAGATCAGTACTATCTGCAACACTTGAGGCGTAAAAAAAATGCGCTTGGCGTACAACGGCCATCCGCCCACACCCACCCACCGACCCACCCACGAACCCACGCAAACACCCGCCCACTCACTCATTACCAACCCGACTACCCACCCACCCACCCACCCACCCACATACCCCTCACAAAGAATTAAAAGCGGGAAAGGTGAGATTTTACTCCACAAGTCTGACCTCAGAGTCGAGCGCTCTACCGCTTCCGCCAAAATAAAAAAATGCGCGATTATTTTGCGACCCCGGGGGGGCAACTTTCGACGCTCCCCGCCCGCCGAGTTTGGCGGCGGCGCCCTTTCTTTCGCCGGAGACATCGAGGGCTGCTGCTACCTGCTGTGTTGGGGGGGCGTGGGACGGTCGCGCGGCCGCGAGAGGTCGGCTGGCTATCGGGAGCAACCGGTGTTGAACAAACTAAACTAAAACAGACATCTTTGTGAAGGGCCTTTTGGACATGACCACTACGCAACGCCATTGAGTAATAAGGATAAGCCTATTACCTATTGCCCTATTCTGTAGATCACCGCCCGTTGTATGACGCCTACGTGGAATCGAGACTCGACCAGTACAGCTTTAAGTTAAAGTTATATCCTTGCAGCTTCAGCTTTGATATTCAATACGTATCGCTACGAGTGCTGCTTTTTTTCATGTAGCCCTGTAGCACTTGGATCAAATTTGTTTTTGTAGCACGAAAATGCTACCCTCTGTAACCACGCGGACGCACACTTCGGTAGGTTTTGGCTATTGTCGAGGGAGAGCAAGCATACGGTGTTTTTTGTGTCGATTCGGCGTGGACCTGTTGCATGCATGTCTCGATCGCCTTGGAACCAGAAACCCTCGGACCACTCCCCTCCCTCCGAAATTACCACCACACAGGCGGAAGGATTTGATCCGGAGGGAATGATTGGAGAGATTCAACAGCTTAAAGTAATCAGCACGAAACATCGGGGAGAATTTTTCACTGCAAACAGACCTGTTTTTGTGCAATTCAAGGTGAGTCGGAGCTTACTGCACTGCTGCAGCATAGTATGTCCGTAACATATTGTTGCGCCTCCCAACTGCCGAAAGATATACCAACCTAGAAGGAGATGCGCTAGGGTAAAGCTACCTCTCAAGATTATTCGTTGCCCCTCGATACGTAGCGCTTTTGTTTATTTTGTTCACGAGTCGGCTCACAACGGGATAACGCGAACCAGCTCTGCAGACGGTGTGATTCGCTGGCGACCGTGTCACGCAGGCGTGGCACCCCTTGACCAATGATGCCGCCCCTGCCGAAAATAGCAAAAACATATTTCACACCATGGTCGCTTCAGCAGGGGTGATCACCTGAGCCACTACAATGCTGCATCGCTATCAGGCATCTTCATCGCATGATACGTGGAATCCAGCGGCTTCGATTGAGCCGATGGGAATCTGTTACCCGTTGCCACGCTGTTGCTCGACTGTTGTGTTGAATGTCGAATATAGAGCGTACCCCTCAAGTCCTTCCCGTCGTTTCGGTCGCAGATCTACCGCAGGAATGACCGCACGAACGAAGGTGTCCTTCCTTCCGGCTTGATTCTGTTTTACGTCAATCTCGTGTTAAAACTGAAGCTGGTATCAGGTCCAGGGCTTGCCTTCGGAGCGGCCATACGATGAGCATGGGCAGCACTAAAATACAGCCGTGCACCGTACTGGCAGCTTCGACGACTCCTTTGAGATGCTGCGCTGTTGGAACGGTTTTTAAATAGCGACTCCTAGTCCAGTGACGCTACAGCCTCCTTCCACGCTTGCCAGCGGCTATGTTCTATGATTTTTCTCTCGGGTTGAGCTCGCGTCACTTTCAGGATTCCAGTAGGCGTGAATCAAAGTTGAGAGACAGCCGTTAGGTGTGCCTTTGCGTCCGAAAATTATCTGCGTTGGATCTGTAGCCAGCCGACACCCTTATCGCGTCCTTGATCAACAGCAACTGTACAAGCTCGTTGACCAGCCGGCATCCTTTCTGCCTTTTTTTGTCGACTCGACCAACAGCATCCTTACAAGTTCAAGGCACACTTTGAGTTCGGGGAGGTGAGACAAGCCACACAGGAGGAACTCGATAAGCAGCAGCAGGAAATTGCTGTGGTCGAAGCTGAACAGGCGGCGGCCGCGGAGGTGGCAGCGGCGGCGAAAGCAGCGGCAGCTGAATAGACTGGGGATTGGGCACTTGGCACATCGCTGGATATGTGGCGGGTTTGATCGTTGTAGGTGCAAGGGGTGCCAGCCCATAGAATGGACATAGACGTCATCATTTAGATGCGAGCTCAGTAAGCGGTGTTTCTTCACGACCCGTGAGAATCGGTTGTCTTCTGCTCGCGCTTGCGACGAAGACGGGATGGAGCCTGGATTGAAGTCACATATGCCAGGTACTTTTTTTTGTAGATTGCACCACAAGGTTTCGCCCGCGATTGCAGGACGGCGTAGGGATTGGGATCCGGCCCGGGTAGCACCTGTGACGCTCTCTTGTTTACGAAGGCATGCCTTTTGTTGCAGAATTGTCGACTTTCAAGATTCGTCTCCCGTCAAAATAGATTTATACGTCATACACAACGGGGACAGGTTTCGCATTTGTTGGTACGTTTTATTGTATACGTACGAGCCCCATGCAAACACACGCACAAAGGCGGCTCTCAACAACATGCCATCAGGGGGGTGTGGGTCCTTACCGTGGAGATGCAGCGAGTAGCTGATTTTAGTCGTGGTTTTGTTCCGCGCTTACTTTTCTTGTCAGGGGACACTCTTGTGAGGTTACCGAACCCGAAAGCACGATCACAAACGCGCAAGCGCAAAACTATATTTCAACCATGCCAACTAAAATCGGACGTCAGTGTCGCACCGTGGAAATTTGTGGCTGACAATGTTGAAGTAGTTTATCTCATCTTGTATGTGTAAATGTAGGCTTTGAATTTTTCAGCCATGGTTTTTTCGTTCTTAAAAGCCTAGGCGTTGTTTTTTTTGTAGAACTCCTTGGCTGGCGTAAGTGGGCCTTTAGCACATCATGCCTCAAACGATTACACCTGAGAGGAAAGCCACCAACGTGTCAATTTGCATACGTCAGATTGATTGCACTTGGTCGTCGACGCTGTGCGCGGGGGGCAGGGCCGACCACCGACTCGGATGTTTTTGGTAACATAGTCAACTATTTTTGAGCGGCAACCGTCGTGTTTCCCTTTCGAAGCCCGTCGTTAGGTTTGACTCATCACGATATTTCATCCCGAATCTTGATCTCCATTCCGATCCTTCCCAAGAACAAGAAGCCTAGTGCTCATTGGGAAACACAATGTCTGTGGTACCACGTGCATATTTCCCCCCCGTTGACCATGAGCGTCACCTGAAAGGATTATTACGACATATTGATTGGTGCCCGCTTTGGTCCTCAAAATTGACGTTTTTTAAGCTGCTCTCTAGACCCCTGCGGATACCCTTTTGCAACAGTTCGAAGTCCATTCCCAAGGCAAGAGTTCAAGTCACAAGCGTCCATTTATCTGCAAACAGAGTCGCAGCCCCCAAAATAAAATACAACCCTATCGCACTTAAGTAGTATTCTCTTCACACCTTTGCTACATGTCTATGTATCTAAACAACGAGCACGCCCATTGTTCGATCGTGCGCCCACCCTGCCCTGGTCAACAAACAAAAAACTGCAAACAAAACCGAGAGCATCCATCTTCTACGCGCTCATAGTGTCGTGGAGTGCCTGGATGAAGTCGTGGACGTCTTCCTTGTTGATCTCCATCACGCTAGCCTCGAAGCCGTCGTGTCTGGCACGCGCTTGGATCTGCTGTGCAGCGAGCTGGAAGCACGCCCCGAACCGGTTCTTGACCACCGTGCCCGCTTTCTTGGGACACGTCACACCCACCACCAAGTAAGTTGACGCTCGCTCTGCCATGATAATGAGCGGCCGCGCCTTGTCCCCCGCCCACCTTCCGTTTTCCCGGTGTACGTCAATAAGAAAGGCCGCCAATTTTCTCAAGGCCATCGGCTGTGTGAAAAGCTTCTCATCCGTCTCGCTGCTGCGGATGAATGCGTATCGAAAGTGCTTGAACAGAGTCAAGCTCCTCTTCTCCATCATCGATACCGCTTGCTGCACCACCGCCCTCTGAAGAGACATGCTTAAAGAAAGACCTTGCGTCACAGAGGCAGGAATCTTCCCAGACAGTGCATCGTAAGCGGCGTTGAAGCTGTCCACCCACCCCTCTTCGTCTTCTTTCACGCTCGCGCTGTCATCGGATGACCCCTGTCAGGCAAATTGGGGTCATCGTCGTTCGGTCAAGGTCGTTCGTCAACTGTTGCGATTGAATGTAGCAATGAGGACTTTAGTTCGAGATGGAAAATAGTGTTAATTTTTGTTTGATTACTAAAACATGGCGACCACAGCATGGGTCGAACGTGATATACATATTTTTTCCCGGAACTACAGTACACACCAAGGAACTGTGCAACACGCCCGCAGCAAGCCATTAATAGTACGTACCCTTGGCTCGTGAGTAAAGACAGGCACTGGGCGGCATTTTCGAAAATCCGAAAACCGGATGGGAGGCGTTATTCTCAAAAACGAAAAAACTGGTTCAACGGACCGTTTTTTCGGTCCGGTTATCACCTGTTAACTGAAAGTCCGTTTAACCGATTTTGAAGGGTCAACGCACACAAAATACTGAAAACCGAGAGCATTTTTTTTCGTCTATACTTGCACCTTGGCGTATACTCCCAAACGCGTGTTTCGCGCAAACGCGCAGGTGGTGAAGAAGCGCCACCAACTTTCACCTTGCCGTGTCTACCGTGTCTACATCACGCTATGCACTGTTGCAGGCACGTTTCAATGTAGGCACTACAATATTGACCGCAATCGAACAGAAATAACCACTATTAATACTAGAGTTGGAAAGTATTGGGCTGGGCCCTGGAAGCTTCAGCCAGTACATTGCAACACTACACTGGACCCGAATGGTGCACTGTTTCGGCGAGGCCGAAACCCCCCGCCCCCTCAGCTGTTCAGGGGGCGACCCTGGAGGCGCTTGCCGGAGGCGCGTTTTTACCCGATATGGTTTCACTATTTAATACCAGGTAGAGCTCAAAAATACACACTGATTTTGAGCCATGTTGACCGTGAATATACGCCATACAAAAAAAGTTGGGCTGTGGCCAAAAATCAGGTATACCTGGCCACTTTAGGGCCAAAATCAGTTACATACTAAAACCAAGTCAAAACGCAAGCCACGAGCGGTGTTTTGTCCATGGAAACCCATTCAAAGAAAACTGCGCCTGAACATGGCGCGTGGCCTCCAAAATCTGAATTGTTTTCTTTTCTTTAGGGTATAGGCCATATAAAACAACAGAATATAGAGTACACATCATAACAACTAAAGCACCTCGTGCACCAAATATATCAGGAGACATGTCAAGCAAGGCAAAACGTGCGCTGTCAAGGGTGTAGGGCCGAGTGTTCCACCCTAAAACCTAGTAGTTTGGTGTCAGTCGAGGCATGTCAAGGCAAAGTTGCTGTCTGTCAAGGGGTGAAAATGCCGTCTCCTGACATCTTTGTCGTACACCCCAAAGAAGAAGTGAAATCACCGTACGTATGTGTGCTTGAATACATACGTACGAGTACAGAGTTTATAAACAAGAATTGTGGAACCGAGGGACCGCAGACGCATATGCAGATAAAAAGTGTACGTATGGCCTCTCTGATTGGTTCAAAATCAGGTAATACCCTGGCCAATTCGAGCCAAAATCAGTTACGGTGTCAGTCTGGCCAATAGCAGGGCTCCTGGCGTGTGATTCGTGTTTGTTTTTAGTATGTAACTGATTTTGGCCAAAAAGTGGCCAGGTATACCTGATTTTGGCTAAAACCCATAAGGTTAATGTAAAGGCCTGTACCAGGCACCAGGTTGTAACAAAGAGTGCACCGGCCTAAAGATATACCTGGTACCAGGTACTTGGTGCTCATTGGGATAAGTGTGAATATATACTGTAGTATCCCCTACCAGGTTTGCCTATTGAGCACGTTCTTGTTACTCGCGTGTGTTGGTTGCTTAGAGATACTGTAGAGATACTGTAGAACAAGAGCACTTTCTACAACCCGGTCGCGAAGGAGACTGACCTCAAAGGGCTCGGATAAACCTCGCCCGTGTCCCCTATTTTCCATCGAAGATGCGCCTTCCAAGTAATACAATTATGTTCCCAATATCTAAACTCAGGTAGTTACCGGTCCTTCAAGGTATTTCAAGGTGGTACCATACAACCGGGGTGTGTTCTACCGTACAAGACAATCGTATGGCTTCTAGTATGACCGTGCTAAGATGTCATAGTAGTACATGTATGGATTTTAGTATGGCACCCTATAAAATAAACGACATACCAACCACGTGATCATCAAACCATGCTTAGTCAATACAGGAAAAAACGAAATCAGCAGCAATAAAATCGAAACCCCGTTCGTTGATTGCCAGCACTACAGCAGTAGTAGGCACAATCGACGTGGGATTGACCAAATTTCGCGCTGACATGGTCATTCAAGCGTTATACACCGCTGCAGGCACGTTTTGGTGTAGCTAGTCCTTCCGGTTTTCGGCTTAACCCGTGCTTTTAGCCGGTTTAACCGGTTAACCGGACCTCAGAAACCACCAATTTTTGTTTTGAAATGCCGACAAATCACGCACGCCTTCCAGCTTTTTCCCGAAAACCACGATCGACCGTTTTTTAAATCTCGTACCCATCTCTACTGGTAAGCCCCGCTTCTCAGCTTCACAACGATGTGCCTGGGTCGCAAAACGGTTACTACGCCTGGTGAGGTATCGTGCAGACTGCGAAAGGGTGACGAGAACGTACCTGGTCTGCGCTGCCCCCTGCGTCCGTGTGCTCTGTCAGGGCCGTGATGCAGTACACCATATCCGCAGCGCTCAGCGGGTTCTTGAACCCACAGTACCTTTGGTACGATCCTGTAAAAATAATTCGACGTTGCTCAGATTACGATAAAAGAGTAAACAGCCACGACAGATTACCGTGCGTCAACATACCCGCATCAACCTGCCAGCCTGAACTCGCGTGTCCCCGCACCGCTCGCAGCATACGCGGAACCCACGCACTGAAATTCAGCCATAATATTTATCCGCCTCACGAACTGCCCAACACTCACCGTAAAACACATCTTGGAGGCCGTAGTCCTCCGCGTATTTCTCGATCTGATCTCTCAAACGCTTGCGAAGCTGGCAGCTCATGAAGGGGTACTTCTGCTTGCACTGCTCGAGGCTGAATCCCATCTTGGCCAGGAACTCTTCCAGGCGGTGGCGACCGTTGGAATTCCACACGTTGAGCTTGGATGCCACGAAGTTGGAGTAGTACATGCTCTGCAACAAATACGAGGAGCAGCAGTCGAGAAGAAATAAAGTCGACTTTTGTGTACGTTGATATATCAGTGTCCTTGAACGCCTGTCATACTGCAAAAAATGAGACACAGGCGACGTCGAAACAAGAACAGCTTCCTTGTGGGTATGCGAAACACCTATTCATAACCTTGAAAACGACATACAGTATCAGGCACCTGCCGATCCGCCGTAATTGCGGCAGTACTGGAGCGCAACACACTAAACGGCCTGATGTTCTATACCATAAACGACTGGTTTTCGAATATCAATACGGTGTCTGCGCAATATATATATACATTATGAAAATTGCCTACCTATTCTCCCGCTACCGACGACAAATAAAAAAGCAGAGTCAGATTTGCCCAAATATGACAAACGTACGCATTTTTGGATAGCATATTATACTACTTTAGAGCCATATTTGTATGATACGAGATTCGACCGCTGTTCGCCAAAAACTCTTCGGACGCTTTGGATTGGCCAAGCTTGCTCCGAGAGTGGCCTAACGCCATGTCTGCTACCGGCGAGGTTTTGCGAGAAGAATTGCTGCCTCTGCTGCTGCACGTCACGGACTACTACTACTGCGTGTGCTGCCGCAAGGAAGTGAACTGCTTGCTGCAGTACTGTTGCTGAAGACGCTGCGGCAAGCAAGCGCTGCTGCTATTGCAAGCGCGTGCACCCTTGCCGACACGCTCTTAATCTTCGCCGCTACGACCGTTTCCCGGGCAGAGAGGACAACGAAGAAGAAGGAGAGCGATCTTCTCGTTGTAGCGGCATTGTTTGCACAGCGAGTGTCGCTGAGCGCAGGATAGACCACACTTTTGTCCGATGGTGCTTGCTGCTGCTGGCCGCTGCAGGTAGGTACTACTACCGCTTGCACGACTTCTGCTCGTCCTGCAAGTGCTGCCGCAGCTGCAAGTGTTTTTGTTTCCCAACAGAAGAATCCAACAGTTAGCGTTTGTTCGTCTTCGATTATGCGCATGCCGGAAGCTTTTCAAATATGACTGTCATTCTGACGGCAATCCTTGATAAACAAAAATATTAAGCAGTTCGAAACTGTTTTCAACATGGCACCAACTCTACGGAGAGGCCAAAATTGCATGTTGGTTCCGACGCCACGAGTTTTTCGAATATCAATGTTCGAAACCGTTTTAGCACAAGGCGCCTCTATGGAGAAGCCAAACTACATGTCGGTTCAAACGCACCTCGTACAGTGACCAGTGACGGTGGAGCATAAATCTGAACTCCATGTCGCACGTTATTCGTCCCATCTCCGACACCGGCACCAGCGTCTTGCCGTCTGCTGAGCTTGTCTCCAAGCTAATCTTGCTGTTTTTGGCGACCACGTGCTGTTGCAGTTGCGCAACTACCATGTGGTAGATTTCTTGGTCGATCCTCTGTTCAAAAGTCAGGGAGAATAACAGCTGCTTAGAACGACAACGGGAACGCGAAGTCTGAAGGTTTTCTTTCAACCAACAGCTGCAGATATTCTCGTACCGCTGCTGTGGGAAAAAGGGATGAATTGTTTGATTTCTTCTCTTCTTTTTCAAACGGCTGCAGGCGGCGCAATTTGTTTTTCTCGTTGCAAATTGTCAACACGCTGATAAAAATCAGCTCGTGCGACGATGGATGTTCGACCTTGACATAGACTCAGTCCACGGCCAACCCGCTTGGTGTCGGGTAAGGTCAACGAGTACAGATGGCGGCCTCGAAGATATCAGGTGGATCCATGGTCTAGGGGGCGAGAGCTTGCCGGCGGCGTCCTACGGTCTTCTCCCAAACCTAAAGAAAAGTCTATTTTTTTGCCATTCGAGACGGATCGAGACATTTTGTCATCTGTTTCGTGCGCACCAGCACCCACTGCGTAAACAAGGTGACCCTACGTAGGGTGAGTCGGAGCCCCTAACGAGCGCACTCCGTTCAGAATTTATGACGCAGTCGTTGGTTTTGCCGATAGATGTCTGTCGAGGACTCGAAATCTCGCTGCTTCGAACTAAACATCTGCCTGAGTTTTTTCTGAAACCGATCTTGGCCCAACATCGGGTCCAGAATTGTTTTTTTCGGGGGTTTCCAAACATTGGAACTTCCGGTTTGAAGAAGCGTGCTCATAGCAAGCTGTACATGAAAATGTTTGGCGGGTATCTTTGGAATTCAAACCTTATATGAAAAGCTTGCGGTTCCATTGGCATAGGTCGTAGGACGGGTATTTTGGAGCGGCAGTGTCGCAGCAGAAGACGGATCGCTTTGAAAACGCGTGCGCAGATTCAGCGGCACATCCCAGCAACAGGCAGCATGTTAATCTCGGGGGGGATAGACGACAGTAGCCGCGAGCCAACAACTGAAGATGAAAAACGAACAGTTCCGTTTGACACTGATTGCGCGTTCCCAACAAGTACGCTCCGAAGTATTGTCCACACACCTGGTGGATGTACTGGTCCGTCAGGCCCACGATGGCAAGCCACAGCAGGTCATTGGTGTCCTTGTTGAGCTGCATCAGATACGAACGCAGGCAGTACATGCGTTTAAGGGTTGCGATGAAGAAGCCCTGGTTAACATAAACGTACTTAAGGCATGCCCCCAAGCCGTACTTCGATGCTTCGGCACGAAGCACCTCATCGTTTCTCACGACAAGGGCTCCCTCTGTTCCAGTTTATTTTCATGGCGTGAATACACAACCCTCTCATTCGTCACTGACGGGGTCTACCAGCGTGCGACCTTGCTTCCTTGCTTTGCTACAATTCGTGGGAGGTTAACCCTCTCGGAACCCAGGTATAGCAGTACCGCCACAAAAAAGGTACAGAAGTTTGGTCAACCGTGTGATGTGAGCGCGCAGCAGTACACGAGCGGTTCCGTGGTGGACCCGCGTCATACAATACACCTCCTTGCATTGTAGCTCGGACACATGTCATACGCTGGCAGCTAGAGTAAATGTTTCTTCGTGTGGCTCATGTTGTAAATCAGTTATTATCGCCATTCTCTGCCTCCGAAGTCCTAAAAGGGTTACCGGAACTCTTTCGTCTACGACAACAAGTATGCCGACCTGATGAAGAGAAACGACGACGACAGCCGTATGTTTTGAACCTTGAAAGCGACTTGCATAAAAAAAATCTTCCTTTAAGCTGAGGTCACCTGCATAGCCATCGCGAACAACTGGACGGCGGACGCCGATCCGTGACTGGCACCGTTGTAGTACTGGCGAATGCGTTGCCGCCGTGTCGACTCAGTTTCGCGCGCTTTACGGAGTGCCTTCTCTGCCGTCTGCCTTTTGCGCTTTCTCCCCGCTTGCACCTTCGGACGGTCAGACGACGCTTTGTCGGACGCATTCTTTGGCAACAAGTTCTCCTTATCCTCCGGTCTCGCCTCGGCCACAGCCTCTTCGCCCTCTGATTCGTCATCGTCCGAGTCGCCACTGAAATCGCTTGCCAGCTCCTCCTCCCCCTATAAAGTGCGCCAGAACGGACAAAAGATAGCTAAGCTATTAATACTATTCCTGCCACATTCAGGTCGTTTTCATGGTAGGGGGTAAATAATGAAGCAAACGCTGTAAGGCGATAAACGAAGCAAACAAAACTGACTTGCACGTAGCATGCTTGCACAAAAAACGACAAGGATGGCGGCCAAAACAGCATAGCACCTATATATAACCCTCAAGCTATTGTCCAGCTGTAGTTTTTTTTTTAATCCTCCGGCGGATTGGTGAAAATAAAGCTTAAGCTCACCACACTTCCTCGTGCAATGTCGACACGAAGATAGTTGGATTCCTCAAACATCGTACACAGGAACGAAGTGCGCAAATAACGCGATTGCATTGGAGTGAAGCAATCAAGTGTCGAGCAGGCAGCATGATCGAAGTTATGGCATTACTGGATTGCTCAACCATTCGAGCACCCTTCCCATCTTCACTTCTGCGGTGATGAGTCCAACACTTTCTGCACAACCATATACTACTGCTGTATATTCATTGAGTCCGGCCTTTAACGGTTGCGCCTCATCGCATGCCAAGAAAAACCGGAGAGTGCGAACAAATGGGCTGGCCGGGAGACTAGCGGCATGCCTGTCACCTACCATCATAATCTACTCGTGCAGGAACGAGATTGGGGCATTTTGAACTTCACGCGGCGCGTCCGGAATCATCTGCAACCGGAAATGGGGCAAAACGATATTTCCCACCACTGCCGTTAGCCGATTGTCAAGATTTTCTCTGGCATCCCTCACTTCCTGCAAGCTTGTCACCACCCCAATGCCTTTGGGTCAAACAGGCGGTGTACCTCGTGTATACTTTAGCCGAGTCCTACTCTAACTCCAAACAGTTGCCCGTGCAATGTGGGCAGTTTGCTTGTTAATGAGCTAACTCAGCAAAAAATAGGCTTGAGTGATTCCCTTGCCCTTCCGTCTTATCTTGTACCAGGTATGTAGTCTATTGTTGCAACCACGCTATTAATGTATTGCACACTAGCTTCGCGTCGGAATAACAATCTGGGCATTTTATACGAGTATATACCCGGCGCTTCGCTCACATCGCTATCGGCTTCCGATTCATCGCTAGTTTCGTCGTTTCCATCCAGTCCCTCGCCGTCGCTCGGGATGTTGTCAACATCACCGTTGTCTTCGTCGACAAATACCACTACCCTGCAGTTGCGTGTTTATCGCCGGTACACATGTGTTCGGGGAAAGGGGCATGTGTCAGTGGGGAAGCTTCGGGCAAATCGCGCCACGAGGCACGGCAGTCAACTTGCTTCCAGGGCGAATCAAAGGAATGCCTACCTGGTATTAACCACTACTAATACTGTAGCAGGCACTTATGTTTTTTTTTTTTTTTTTTCAATCATTACTTTCACTTTCCAGCTTATCTCGTAGGAGGTTTTACCCTCAGCAGTCTTCTTCTGGACAAGCCATGGTCACAGGTGTCGTCCCTTCTCCCCCCCGGTACGTGCCTTTATTTTTTGTCGCGCATAGGGTTCAGCATTCGCACTACTCGTAGATTTTCATCGAATGTAGCTAACTCACGCTCTCGCGCTTTCCGCTTATCATTTCTTTATGCAAGAAAATGTCCTTACGAGTATGCACTCGGTGAGACTTGAACACATGAAATTGATCTTAGTAGACACGCGGACCACCTACAAAGCCACCGGGGACGCCGGCATACTATTATTAATAAGAACTACCAGGTAACTCTCTTTTTCACCGACGTATGGGTAGTTGGCATGATAAAGCGATAAAAACAAAAACGAGAGGTGCGGTCTTATCATATCATATCATAGTGTGACCGTGCAACAAGAGTGCATGCTACCCGCGGGTCGAACAACCCCTTCATTTTGATTCCGGCATCATCCCCTAGTCTCATAAGGGCAAATAAAACTGCTGCTTGTAGCGGCTCGCTTGGGACGTGAAATGTATAAATAATGTCGAGCAAGAATGGCCAACGTCTACATAATATATGTACACCATGGTATTAGTGAGTTTCGGAAAAAAAACACAAAAAAGCGCTCAGGTCAGGGGTTATCGAAGTCTCGCCGCATAAAAGACGTTGACGACTATTTTTTCCCTGAGCGGATTCTTTTTTTCCAGATGCTCAGGGTTACGGGCTGCAAAACAGGGTTTTACCCTGAGCAAAGAAGCTTCTCAGGGTAATGGTCATGGCACAGAGCACAGGTAGTAAAGGATGCCTGTACCGTCACACAAGCAGGCCGGGACAGACACTGACTCGCCGCCATAGGTTAGGGCGATAAGGCGCGCCATCTCCACGAACCAGTCGTCTTTTGGTTCGTGATTCTTTGGCGGCGATGAAGTACAGAGTGGCTTCGGCAATCTCAGCAGGCAAGGAGGTGGAGCATGCATCATCTATCTTTAGAAAAAATGAAGACAAGCGACCTAGCAACCTCACGCCGCGTGACGGTGAGGAGGGCGGTGATGGCGTAGAAGGTACGCGAGACGGACGACCACTCGCCAAAGCGTTGGGGCAACCGGGTGCACCACCTCCTCCACCAGTAGGCGGTTGGTTGTCATGGGGCTACAAGTACTACTGCTGTAATCGCAGCAGGCGAGGCGAAGTGAGCAGGAGCAGCTCGATAAATAGAAGCACATCACGCTGCACACGAAAACGAAGACACGCAACCTCGAGCTGGGTGGCGGCTTGGAGGACAGCGACGGTGGAGATCGTGTTACAGTGATGGAGGAGCAGGAGGGACAGGTCGGGGCGAAAGGTGGTGAAACACGCGGCGGTCGACTGCACGATGCTCGAAGCTTGCTGTGAAAAATCGGGAAGCTTGAACGCAGGTCCACGTCATTTTTGTTCCTCTTCCCACCCTGAGCAAAGTTTTTTTTCTTCTTTTTTTTTTTTCCCGAAACGCTCTATTATACGTATATGCCTGGTGCGCCCGTCGACAGAGCGTCTTCGTGGAGGCCTTTGTTTGCCGCGTAAATCAAACAAAAACATGCACCAGGTATATTTTTATATCATGCCAGTATGTTTATACGTATAACAAAGTACTTGATATATGATTTGCATGCATGAGAGACGGACATGCAAGGTTTTTGCTACGAATGCGTTGGTATATGTATCACGCCAAGAAAGGTGCGACATCCAAATGCGATACTCGTCCGATATAATCGTCTTGTTGTATTTTTAATCGCGATATATATATATATAGCATACGGGCAAAAAATGGTCCTCTAACACAGCGAGGCAACTGTCACAAAAAAAAAAATGTTGACCCTGAAAAATTCAAAAACCAGCGAAGTAAGAATGTACAGGAGATGTGAGTTTTTGAGAACAGATTAAAAGGTGGGGCTCCATGTTGTCGGAGGGAAGATATAGGAAACAAAATGTTGGTAACGTTACTCCTGTAGGGTTTTATTTTACAGAGGGTTTCCGAGGCGTTTTGAAATTTCAAATATATCGCAATCGCGGGAGAATTCCTTCATCAATAAATACTGCGATTTTATCGCGATCGCAAAGCGCGATCCACAACACTGCTGATGAGGGGTGCTTCCCGCCAGGTAACCGCCACGAACCGGTACATGCCAAATTCTGGAGGTCGGACTCGGACTCGCTACCGGGTAACCCGGATTTTCAGGCGATCGGAACCGGGTCCACTGGGTACACGGACAACATGATTCCGTTTGCGGTAGTCAAGCGGGCTTGACAAGTAGAGGATAGGGTCTTCGATTACATATAGCTGAGAGAACGACAAGCGCCAAACAGTTCCAGGCATTGTGTATTAACCCAGGATCCCCCCTTTGCTTTGCTGTAGTTTGAGTGAGTGTTGCTACTTGTTCTCCGTCGTCTGGGTGTAAACCATACCAGGTAACGACGTAGCGCATCATCCCGGAAGAACATTGTACATACTACAACATGTATAATGCTCTACTTTAGTTCAAGCGTTGTTGGCAATCTCACATTTGACTCGCTGCCAGAATACGGAGTCCGTGATCACAGCACAGGCTCCAATAATTTTGAAGGAGAAGGATACCTCAGGGAAAAAAAAAATCGCAAATCGTCCGCCGCTACAATCAATGCAAGACTGATTAATGAAACAAGTGCACGTATCATATGTACATACAAGGCGCTTCGCTCCGCGGGCGGCCTACGCCGCCCGCTACGCTCGCTCAGGAAGGGAAATTACATCAAATTACGCGAAGCGGACAGAGGTCCATGATTGAGCATGTTTTTTTCCCATGATTGTAGTTGCTGCCGACTGGCGACTTGATAATGCCAAGAGTCCCGCCGTTATGCTTCAGGAGAAAACAGCTCGGACGCTACATACGCTTCGCGTCGCGGTTTTCCGCTACGCTCGCTCACATGTCGTACGTACGTACATACCCCAGGGAGGTACTTATTTTCTTCTTTTGATATGCTCTAAGTTATGTATTCGTATATACGAAAGACAATGCACAGCCCGCAGCACGACACAGCAGCACCGCAAAAACAATGAAAATGAAACCGAAATTTCGGAAAGAAAAAATCCCCATCCCCTGTCGTGTAATAACTTCCTGCCTGATTGGAACACCTTACACCAGTAAAAAAGAAAAGAAGAAAAAATCAAACAGCAGAGCTTCTCTCTCAGCCTCGTACGCTGCCCGCCCCTCTCGCGACCATCTCGCCACCGATTCCATCCGGGTGAAGCTTTCTTCCCTGTCTTCCACAGTGAGCCCCGTCGCCCGCCTCGCGTGAATCCCGGTGCTAACCGTGGACCTCGTTCGCCAGCTCGACAATGTTGGTGCTCAGATTGCCTAGTTCTCTCGGAGAATTTCAGATTTGTCGCAAAAATAAGCACCGCTTGAATGTCATTTTGCATATCTTAACGACCCTTATATACTCGTACATAGTATAACCGGAACCACACCAGGAGGCCAGACAAAGCCCATTCATGCTTCCCTCGTGTCTCGAGGCACACGCGACGCCTAGCCACGAAAACGGCGACCGCGATCTTTGCAACCCCCTCTCTACCCGCCAGCGCCCGCTGACACCCGCGACGGTGCCGCGCTCGCCCGTGGTGCCGTGCTCGGAGTACACGCATGCACACGAAACGAAATAAGAAAGGACTGAAAGTGCAAAGAGAAATGGAGAAAACAAAGACTCGCTGGAAAGGTCCGGCAAGTGATAAAAGGAGGCGAATTCCAAGTGGGAGCTCTGAGAGGCCAGGGATGTACCAACCGAGCACGCTCAGAGAGTGAAATATAAGTAAGTGGTTCTATATACGCTCAGTATAATGTACTGTTGTACTACTGTACGTACTGCAAAGCTACAAATAGTAGGGCTGTGAGTTGTCTGATTAATAATCCCCAGCTATAATAGTTATCAGTTGGCTAGGTATTACAGTTAGATGCGGCGGTGCCAGCTATCCAACTATTTGTCACATTTCGATTTCCGTGCTTGTAGGAAGGCATGTTTGGTGCGGGGTACGTACTTCCTGGCATCTCCAAGTAGTGCTACCACTAGCTACACGCTATGAGCACACAGAGGGGTCTTCTGCAACTCATGGCGCATCAACTCATCACCATCGACAACGTCTCTATCGTTAGTATGTGCAGTGTTAAGTGGATGATGACCACCTCTCGCTCTGTTCGAGCGATGCTCGCCCTGAGCTGCGTGTCTATTCAGCCAATACCATAAGGACCAGAAATGAAACCTCGTAAAGCGCAGATTCGTTTTTGTGTTAGTTGGTTACTCATCCAATACCGCGGAGGGTATGACATGGTTTTTGCTAGCGTAGTCATGAATCGTTCTTGAATCGCTGAATCGCGGGCGACGAATAATCTATTGTCTATGCTCCTGTCGTACAAGAATTCCCAGTCTGCTTTCTACGAGTATGTTTGTTTTTTTTATGTTATTTCACAGGTCTGCTACTGCGTGCTGCACGAGTATTACCGTTACGACAAAATGTATCACCAGTGAGAGACCCTCGAACGGGGACGGAATGTCCATATTTCTGGTGCATCCCTATAAAGTCTGATAAACCGAGACGAACTTGAAACTTTACTTTTCGTGATCAAAACCAGATATGAATCTGGCCGACATATCATACTTCTCGAGTGTAAAACAAAGCCAAATGACGTATTTTTTGCCTTCAGCGGGATCCTCCGGAAGCGGGCCCTCCTGGGGCGCCTCCAGCGGGGTCCCCTTACAGGACGGGGCTTTTCGGCTCGCCTGACTTTAGTCGACTACGCCAGCCAAATAGCCAGCAAACTAGTCGACTAAAGTCAGTGAGTTGGCTGGAGGCGGGAACTTCAGCCAACTTACATCCCTAATACATAGTGTTGCGCTGGGTCGTTTGCGTGTTTAAAGGGTTTCTGGAGGCATTCTCAGGCATGCTGACCTCGGGGACACGTTGCTAACTGGGTACCCGCGGTAGAGGCAATTTCGCAATGTTGGGGCCTGAAAACTCGTGACGTAGGCCAATCACACACACTAAAACCAACCAAACTGTGACAAAATTCGCACGCTCCTGATTGGATGATGACTTGATGACATAGCTTGTTAATTCCGCCGCCGATCGCACAGCACGGCAGATAGAAACTCTGGATGGAAGAAGCATCAGACGACCGCGTAGCAAGCAGCTAGCTGCTGCGACACGCAGCAAGCACGCCGCCGAATCGTCTGATGCCACCGGACAACCCCGAGACTGGAGACAGATCACGGCAGCTGCTAGCAGTAGAGGAAGAAGAGTGCGATGTCAAGCTTGACAAGCGGTTGCGAGCGAGAACAAAAAAATCCAAACGTATAAACCAGAGGCAGAGCCACCTCGACACCCCGACAGCAAGCATACAATATGCATCTGTTGGAACTCGTACGAGCACGGGGACTATAGCTACTGTATGTCGTTGCTGCTGTTATTGCAGCGTGTGTGCTGTTGTTATTGTCGTAACGAGAGAGAGCGCCTACTCCCCCAAATCCGAACGTCGATTCGCGACAAGAGACGGGAGAGGGGGGCTTTGGGAAGAGCGTGGCGGAATTGTAAGGACCGTTGGGGCATAAATATGAAGACCAAACGCTCGTTACATTATTGCCCAGAATGGCACGTACGTATCTTTCGGCGTCGTGGATGGCTGGGGCCTTTCATAAATATCCCACATGCTCCAACGAATTGAGGTGATTTAAAAACCTATGATGTAGCTCTATACAAGATCGAATGTGGCTATTTTCACGGCGAGGTTCCAACTATAGCGCTCGTGGTGGCGTCGCAGCAGAGAGCACATGGCTGATGGCACCAGCAACAATGAAACAAAACTCAAAAACTTGAGCGACTTGTATCGAGAATGCCTGTGGAAGCCTTGGAATTTTTTCCCTCTCTTTTTTTTCACCTCCCCCAGGCCCCACTATTGAAAAATTGCCCAACCGAAAAACCCGCATTTTTGTTGTTTTCACATGTACCTATTAATAGAATCCCTATGATAAGCTAGTCTTGCGCTGGATCGTTTGCGTGTTTTACCGGCCGGGTACCCGGGTAGTATACGAACAGGTAGGTATATATATGAGTAGTTTATATGTACGTACTTCTTTCCCATATGGCGTACGTAATTACGTTGTTGTAAGAGCGAAGGCAGGCACCTGTCACGTTTCGGGTACACGTTGGCCAGATGGACAGGACGGTTGCTGTCGATGATGTACGTGTACGCCTCCGGCGATAGGTGAGACACCAAGTCGACGACGTCACAGATAGCCCCACAATTGATCATCACCAAACTTCGAATGTCCTCATTGCCCTGTTGGAATCAATTAAAGCACGAGCAAGGTTTTGTCGATTAGCTAACATCGGTACATACTGCCACGGTACGGCAGACCTTGGGCGATTCAAAAATCTTGGTATACCGGAGAGGGGCGATACGGCCGTACTTGCGATATGTGTACGAATTCAAACTACGGTACTTGGCGTGGTTCGATATTTATTAAATAGTAGTGGTACAACTGCTGCTGCAACATACTGGCATTTCAGTTTGGACATCAGCAAACAAACGCTTCTCGCGAATCGCAACAAACCCGGCCTTTGAGCGAAGCTGACAACCAGTAGCGTGAATCGTACACTCTCCCACGCGTTCCTGGGCAAACCCCAACCTCAACCAACGCGATGGTACGGATGTAACGCGGCCTACCATGTGAAAGGAGGGGCTGTATCATCCAAGAATAGAAACAACGAAACCCATTGTCATCGAGAATCAGAACAGGGTGTCTTCCAGATTCGACGCCCAAGCTTCTCACTTTGATAAGCTCCTCGTTAGCCGCCGCGATATCCCCGTAGCCGGCGACTGGTTTCATATTGTAGGACACGTCGTCCGCCCGCAGCATGCAACAGAGGATGCGGCACGCGCACATAGCATCGCAGTTGGGAGCTACAAATATCATCACAGTCGAAGCTCCTGTTGCTTTCGCGGCATCTTGAACGATTTGTTCGTAGGCGAAGTCCAGTCGTCGTTGATCCAGTAACATGCTCCCACACTGTGGCACGAGAGATACGCAGCAATGACCGTGCTGCGGCACTCTGTCACTTATTTCTAGGACGTGTTCGCGTAGCTAGTCGTTGGCCGTTGAGTGGGTGCGTTGGCTGTCGATTTTTGAAAATTATCCCAAGAACGCCTCTGGTGTTTTTACAAACTCTCGAGCGAAACGATTTTGAATCTCGCTGCTACTGTCTGCTGCTCCCCTTGCTGCTGGCTGCTGTACCACAACAGCAGTACTTGTGTCTGGCATTCACGACAGCAATGCTTGCGTCGTTACATTTCTCGCTCGTTGTGATTCTAACGGCAGCAAATGCCAGCGTTATGAGACATAATCCATGGAGCCTTACGCAGAGAAATATTTTGAAAATGCGAGGGGGAGCGAACGGCAGGGAAGATGGTCCATACTCTTTCTCTCTCACAACCTTCAGCCCTCGTGGAAGCTTGAGCCAAATTGAGTACGCCATGAATTCAGCTTTGGTGAGTTGGCGATGATGGAACATGGGGGATTACATTACTTTTGTCTAGCAGTGCGATATATTGCGGATACCCTGCTGTAGCCGAGATCTCTGGGGTGCGCCAGTGAAACGAATGGCGAAGTCGCTCGTTGAGTACTTCCGCGTGTTCGTGCCTTGTGTCTTGACGATCCTTCTTGTGTGTAACCCAGCAAGTACACACACGAGACTGGTATTGATATTTATTATACCAGGTATATACGTGATACTATATTTGAGTACCAGTACCCGTTTTTGGTACCCGTTTTTGGACATACTAATAGTTGCTTGTACTGCACGCACTATGATTCATCATGTATACTGGTACGTAAATACTTCTGCTACGTATTACTGCTGCTGTGCGCTGCGTGAGACTCTCGTCTGCTCGCAGGCTAGTTCGGACATACCAGGTAGCGTATAGCGTAAGCTGCTCTGCTGTGCTTGTGGTAAGTTTTGAAACCTCCTTGTCATTATACAGGTATTAAACAGGGCTTTTCGCGGGTCGGGTCAAACCTCACGGGTCGGGTCAGCTGACCTGACCCGACCCGTAATAAATCTGAAGTTTATTGACTTGATCCGACCCGACCGGCGAGATTGTGAAACCCTCTTGACCCAACCCGACCCGACCGGCGAGATTTAAAAAACTGCTGACCCGACCCGACCCGACCCGTGAGATTTGAAAATTTCCTGACCCGACCCGACCCGACCCGCGAGATTTAAAAAACTCCTGACCCGACCCGACCCGACCCGCCACCTTCCGATTGACCCGTGAGACACGGGTTTCATGCGGATCGGGCCACCGTGGCCCGCGAAACCATTTATCTTGACCCATGGGTTCGACCAGCGGATCCGGCCCGTGGGTCGACACTTCAAAAACAATTAAATACTCATTTTTGTGCCCCGCAACGATATGTGGCCTGCCTTAGACCTGTGCCAATGGCAACCCGAAGTGTCAATAAAAATTTTGAATTCCAAAGATACATACCCGCCAAAAAATTTAGAACACGCTTCCTATGGGCACGTTCAGAAAAGAAAAAAGTTCCCAACTTTTGGAAAAGCCCGAAAAAAGCTAATCTGGGGCCGATGTTGGGCCAAGATCGGCTTGAGAAAAACTCAGGCCGATCTTTGGTTCGAAGCGGCGAGATTCCGAGTCGTCGACAGACATCGATCGACAAAACCAACGATTGCGTCATGAATTCTGAACGGAGTGCGCTCGTTAGGGGCTCCGACCCACCCTTGGGTCACCGTCTTCACACAATGGCCGGTGACGTGGGGCGGGCGCTGGCCAGGCGTACGATAAAAAAACAAATAGCCGCTGGTGTGTACAAAACAGAAGACAGAATTTCTCGATTCGTCTCGAATGGCAAAAAACAGGCTTTTTTTCAGGTTTGGGAGGATACCGCAGGACGCCGCCGGCAAGCTCTCGCCCCCTAGAGCACGTATTCACTTTCTATCTTCGATGCCGTCATCTATACTCGTTGGCCTTGCCCGCCACCAAGCGGGTTGGCCTTGGGCTGAGTCTATATCGAGATCGAGCATCTATCGTGGCACGAGCTGATTTTTATCAGCGTGTTGGCAATTTGCAACGAGAGAATACAAATTGCGCCGCCTGCAGCCGTTGGAAAAAACAAAAGAAAAAATCAAACTTTTTTTTTTCCCTTTTTTCCCACAGCGGCGGTACGAGGATATTTTTGGCTGTTTTTTGCAAGCAATATTTTTGAAAAAAAACTTTCGGACTTCGCGTTTCCATTGGCATAGGTGTTAGTTTTTTTATTTATTTTTTTATTTTTTTATTCCTCACTTTTACTTTCCACCCTAAGACCTATGCCAATGGGAACGCGAAGTATCGACAAAAAGTTTGAATTCCAAAGATACATACCCGCCAAAAAAATTGAGAACAGGCTTCCTATGGGCACGTTTAGAAAAAAAAAAGTTCCCAACTTTTGGAAAAGCCCGAAAAAAGCTAATCTGGGGCCGATGTTGGGCAACATCGGCTTGAGAAAAACTCAGGCCGATCTTTGGTTCGAAGCGGCGAGATTCCGAGTCCTCGACAGATATCGATCGACAAAACCACCGATTGCGTCATGAATTCTGAACGGAGTGCGCTCGTTAGGGGCTCCGACCCACCCTTGGGTCACCGTCTTCAGACAATGGCCAGTGACGTGGGGCGGGCGCTGGCCAGGCGTACGATAAAAAGACGATTAGCCGCTGGTGTGTACAAAACAGAAGACAAAATTTCTCGATCCGTCTCGAATGGCAAAAAACAGGCTTTTTTTCAGGTTTGGGAGGATACCGCCGGACGCCGCCGGCAAGCTCTCGCCCCCTAGAGCATTTATCCACTTTCTATCTTCGATGCCGTCATCCATACTCGTTGGCCTTGCCCGACACCAAGCGGGTTGGCCTTGGGCTGAGTCTATCGAGATCGAGCATCTATCGTGGCACGAGCTGATTTTTATCAGCGTGTTGACAATTTGCAACGAGAGAATACAAATTGCGCCGCCTGCAGCCGTTAGAAAACAAGAGGATACGCGCGCTCGGTTTATCACAATAATTGTAAAATTAGGTAAAAATGGAATATAGACGAGGCGTATTACGCAGCTTGCAAAGTTGAGTATCAACTATTTAATCAGTCGAACTCACAGCTGACGTATTTCAAAATTTATAAAAACAAGAGGAAAAATCAAACATTTTTTCCCTTTTTCCCCACAGCGGCGGTACGAGGATATTTTCGGCTGTTTTTTGCAAGCAATATTTTTGAAAGAAAACTTTTGGACTTCGCGTTACCATTGGCATAGGTCTAACTCATAGGTTTATCCTCGGCGATCTTTTGGACAAGCCGTGGTCACAGGTGTCGTCCCTTCTCCCCCCCGGTACGTCCCTTTATTTTTTGTCGCGCATAGGGTTCAGCATTCCCTCTGCTCGTCGATTTTCATCGAACGTAGCTAACTCACGCTCTCGCGCTTTCCGCTTATCAGTTTTTTATGCAAGAAAAAGTCCCTACGAGCATGCACTCGGTGAGACTTGAACCCACGAAAGTGATCTTGATAGGCACGCGGGCCACCTACCACCAGGGAGGTCGGATGGTGGGTATGGATGGATGAGTGGATGAATTTGGTGATGCTTTAATGTTTGAATGTTATACCAAAGGAGTATTATTGAGTATTATTAATAGTACGAGAGAAGCCTTTGGGTAAGAGAGCGGGAAGTGTTTCAAGTGTCGGATCCACGAGCGAGATGCGCGTGTCCGACCCGCGGGTCAGCAAAAACAACTCGCGGGTCATGCTGGCCCGACCCGCGAGTGACCCGTTTCTTGCGTGTCATGACCTGACCCGACCCGACCCGACCCGTGAGATTTTCATCACCTCTTGATCCGACCCGACCCGTGAGATTTGAAAAAATCTTGACCCGACCTGACCCGACCCGCGAGATTTGAAAACCTGTTGACCCGACCCGACCCGACCCGGGAGATTTTGAACACTTCCTGACACGGCCGGACATGACCCGTGAAATTTTAAACACCTCGTGACCCACGAAAATCCCTGGAATTAAATACCAGGTACATATTGCATCGTACGAAATTACCGCAGCTTTTACTTGACGCAGCTGGCGGACTACAATGTCAATGTCAATGTCATATGGAGATGTTGCTGTATGTTGTGTGTGTATCCTCTGATAAACGTTTGAGCCTCGCCGCCTCCCCCGTCACCCCGTCCCGCTACCCGTCTTCATCTTGTGCTCGAACAAAGGGAGGTGCATTGTCGGTTGCAATGACGTACGATAATGGCATAGTAATGGCCTCCGTCCGGAAGGCAGAAACATCGCTGGTGATGGACGTCGGGACCAGGAAAATCGCGCGGGTATCGGACGGTGTTGTTGTATCGTATGCGGGACTAGCTGCTGATTCCAGGTGCGCATGTTCTGAAACCTTGCCTTCGTGTAGATTAGGGATAGGCTTAGTGTTTTTGTACCAGGTACATCTGGAGCAAAGGACTTATCTCCTGCTCTCCTTATTTTGGATCGGAGCTTATCGAGTGGCTGTCATGGCTAAATCTCAGTCGGTGTTAAAGCTAACACTGCGTTCAGCTAAAACAGCTGTATCTCACCTTCGGCTGTTGTTTTCACATTAACTCATCGCCACAATGCAGTCCGTGGTCACTGGACAGGCTCCTATAACCCATGGAGTGGAATATTACCTCAGGCAAATGCCGCAGGAAGAAAATAAAAAAAAAAAACGGAAAAAATAATACACGTACTGCTGTAATAACTGCAACAGATCGTATACCTCACACAAAACGAACAAGAGAATACGCAGACTTGCAGGCTCGCAAGTAGCGCGGGAGGGTGTAGCACCGAGCTATAAGCTGAAAATGACAGAATCCGCCACCAAGGAGAACAAGGAAGCGAGCAAAAACCTGAAACGAAAAGGCGATACATCGAAGAACCGGAAAAACTACTATTAATAGTAAATACGAAAAAGATATACCAGGTAACTGGTACGTAGGCAAAAGGAAAAAGGAAACAAACAACAAGGAAAAAGGCAAAAGGGAAAAAAAGGAAACAGGAAAAAGGATTTCTGTCTGGTGGGCAGACCGCTTGCCCCCCCTCCCCCCCCCCCCTCCTCTCCCTCCTATCACGCGCTTGTATCGGCGCCAACGGTCAGAGTCGCGGTTGCAACCGTCCTGTGTCGCTCTGCCGTTGCCTTCTCCTTGGCCCTGTGCTATTTCCGCATGAAGGCCCTCGCCTTTTCCTTACCCGTTGGAACCATCTGCCGACCTTCTGTGCGGCCTCGCGCCACCTTTCGAACTTGATGCCGAACACCTTAAGGTCCTCCTCAAGGTCCTTCATCCAGTCCCACTCTTGTCCCCCGGAGATGCCCTTACCCTCAACCATCTCCCCAAACATCACCGTCCTCAGCAAGCGCTCCTCTCCCATGCGTGCCACGAACCCCGCGAAAAATGTCCTTCGTCTGCGTACCGTCGTCTCGACGCTCTCGGAGTCTTTCCTGAGAAGCACGTTGACATAGGATAGGATGCGGTCTTCGCGCTGTTGTTTCCGCTAGCCGAGACATCGCAGTAGCATCCGGTGGTGGGCCTTCCCGTAACATGTCGCATTCAGCCTTGCTCGAGCTCCACGTGGCGCACCCGTATAATAGAGTAGCATCTCGATTACCTCGGCTTTCAGCATCCGCACCTTTGAGCATAAGCGCAAACCCGGGCCGTCATAGATTTCCATCTTATATCGCCCGAAGCACGACATCCCCTCTGGAGTCGAGGCGTTGCCTTGACACCTCTGAGGCCCGAATCTTCGCTGATGGCCCCGCCCAAGTACACAAACTCGACCGTTTGTCGGTATTTCGGTGTGGATTCCACCCTCTACGTAGGCTAATTTCGCGATATCACACGAATGATATGTACGTGCTGTTGTATTCTTGTTTGCTGCTGCAACAGCATCTACGCTCACACCCTCACCCACCCCCTAGGGGTGTGACAACCTGCTGCACGCCTTCGGTGGCTGTATCGCATCCAACGCTCTGGTTTTCCGAGATCATGGCTTCCAAGAATTTCCGCATGGTGCCTACGTACCTATATGTGTACGTATGTTGTCAAATCTTCGTACTTTTGCCAATTTTTCTCTTCGTACGAGCACTTTTCGGCAAAATATTAAGTACTTGGACACGGAAGGCCCGGCCGGACACATTGGTCGAGGTCTCGGCGCGATCCGTGCACTCTGGAGCACGTGGCGGGCGCTCAAACTTTTTTTTTCCGGCGGGAGTGGATAGGACGATTTCCCTGGTTTCAGTAGGAAAGGCCTTCTTTTGTACGTACGTACCGGTAAAATAATGTTGTCTGTTTTCTTCCCTATGCTCCCATGAGGTGTGAGCACAGTCCGGACATATACCAGGCACACAACAGACAACATGCACAGATCCCATCGTTACAGCGCTGCCGCCCACACGCCGTGCGTGTGCGATGCACCCATATGCGCAGTATTGCTGTGGCTGGTTGTGTTCATCGGAGCCTGCCGTCCGTATTCCACAGTCTGCCTTACCAGGTGCCGTATTTTTTTCATACTTACATACCCAGGCTGACGTACCTACCTGTGTCATCATCACCTCTCTTCCTGCTGCTTCTTCTGCGCATTGCTGTGTGTAATACAGCATTGCCACTGCTCCAGCTGTACTCAGCACAGCAGTGCGCAAACAGCAGCAGCAGGCAGCGTACTATGCGCATGTGGCAGATCCGCGCTGTACTCTGAGTACTCAGTAGTGTTTGTTGTTATCGCGGCATTGGCCGATGCACGTACCTCCTGCAGTGTGACCAGCTTTTTTTGCTCCGCGCCGATCATCCCCGCATTGTGTACGTTCGTTGAGTCCAGTACAACAAATCGTTCGTACAAGCATCGTGTACCTTAAACTATAGGGCAAATGCCAAAATCAGGTATACCTGACCCGTTTGAGCCAAAATCGGGTACATGCTAAAACCAAGTAAAAAACGCGCGCCACGAGCGATGTCATGTCCATGAAAATCCGGTACAAAAAGAATGCGCCTAAAGCATTAAGCGTGCCACATGGCCTCCAAAATCCGAATTGTTTTGTTTTCTTCAGAGTGTAGGTACCACGGGCTCCACTTGGACCTGCATAGAGTCACTATCAATACCTCTTATGCTTCGTTTGATTCGCCACGGCATGAGCGCCAAGAGTATTTACTCTGGCGCCCCCCCCCCCGTTGACAGTTTTAAAGCTTCTAGACCGTCCTCGCGGCACCGCCTGCTCGGCACGAAAATATCTTGCCGTACCAAACCTGAGACCACCTCGACGCGCGGTGGTGCAGACGAAATGCCGTGTGACCATGGTGCTGTATAGACTGCTGTGACCATAGAAAACAACAGAGTACAACACATCACGACAACTAATAACTGGAGCACATCGCGCACCCCAAAGAAGAAAAAGTGAAACCAGCGTATGCGTGTATGCATGATACGTAATTTTACGTAAGACGTACGAGTACAGAGTTTATCCGGCAATACAGAAGAATTTCAACCGAGGGAGGGCAGACGCATACGGAGAAAAAAACCAATGTACGTCGTATGGCCTCTCTGATTGGTTCAGAGTTGGCCGACATCAGTTGAAAGCTAGACATAGTAGAAAAAGTCAGGTATACCTTGGCCTTTTCGAGCCAAAATCAGTTACGATGTCAGCCTGGCCAATAGCAGGGCTCCTGGGGTGTGTTTTGTACTTGTTTTTAGCATGTAACTGATTTTGGCCGAAAAGTGGCCAGTATACCTGATTGTGGCGAAAACTCAAAAATATACTTACAGTTATTACTTACTGTTGTGTGTCCTCCACTGCTCATCGATAGATCCTATAGAGCCAGCTGAAAGGGCAGCAATACACGTTCCTTTGCCGCGTGTACGCGTATCTTCTGCTGTCATATCATATCACATGGCATTTTACAGCAGCACTGCCGTACCATGCAGTTGTACCTGTACAAGCTACTCTACACGTTCCTTTATCGCAGTACGTGTATATTTTGCTGTCGTATCATATCATATGGCATTTTATAGCAGCACTGCTGCTGTACATGCAGTTGTACCTGTACAAGCTACAAGAGATCCTGCGATGTGTTTTAGATTGCGTAAAAAATACAATGCGCCAGTTGTATGAGTGCTTCTGGAGCGTAGATGACTAACTGAAAGTATTTTCGTTGCCGAGGTTCGACTCGCACGATCCCCGCTTTTTTTATTTTCAACTTTTGACTCATTTTGTACCAGTACATCCACCTTCCTTTTCTGACCTACCTGATACTATTTTATAAAACTAAAAAAAACACGTCAGCTGTGAGTTACCTGGTTGGTACTTTTTATACCTATGATACAATATAAGTTGTGTATTTTTACGGAAGGCCACGGAGTTTGGGCGCGCTTACGTGTGGCGTGCGTTCTTACCTCAACCTTTCACAGTTGTTCCCAATACTTGGGACTAGAGCAAAGCATGTTCGAGAAAAAAACATTATTTCGGGATTGTTGCAGCAAATACTTGCGAGTACTTGCAGTATTCCGAGGTTCTGTACTACTGCCGATACTACTCTGCGGATGCTTTCGGGCTCTCACTAATTCGGGATTGGCTACTGCTGCTGTGGATACTCCCTGTTGTGCTTCGAGTATCTCGGGGTTTTGTACTTCGGGTACTGCAAATACTATCAGTATTTCGTCCGTTGGTAGTGTTCGAACTGCGAGTACTCGCAGTACCGAAATAGTCTCAATATGCCCAGTATACTTGAAGTAGGACGTATACTTCGACCGTCTGCGCACCGTGTCGACAATTCTCAGGCCCATTGTTCGGTACCAAACACCCACAGATGGTCCCACGAGGGAGTTGGAGCAACTTACTTTCGCTGGGGACAACTCGAGTACTTAGAGCACTGGCAGTATCTCGGGAATATTTACTGCGAAGTGTAGGTACTGCTCACACTCAGTATCTCGAGGTTCCGTGCTGCGGATATTGCCTGTACTCCAAGTATTTCGTGTTGCAGTACTGCGGTTCTTATTTGCCTGTGCTCTCGGGGTTCCTTGCTGCTCATACTCTCAGTACTCTCAGTAGTTGGGCCTTCTCAGTACTCACAGTTTTTGGCCGCCAGTACTTCAATACTCAATACTCGGACTACGAATTGTTCTCGGGCATCTACTGTATCTGTGAAACCTTTATTTTACCCTGAGCGCCAAGAAGCATTTCTTTTGGGGGAATATATTTTGTATGTGCTGGATTTTTATTAGCCGGTCACAACGTATTATGTCGCAACCTCACGCGAGTCATCTCTTCAGGATCAATATCCACTTACCGGTGTACCCTCTTTTATATTATTATGCTTGCCATCCGACAATGTGCAGCATAAGCTTCAACGTTGATCACTCAAATCATATTATTGAAATGATCCCACACTATTTCCACAAACAGCAATATATAGTGTCCTCAAAAATATGTGTTTGTGTTCTTAACATTAATGATGGGTGGATGCAGATATTGATAGTTTTAAACAGGTGTGCAGGTATTTCATACGAGTATTATTTCGTTCTTGCGCCACTCCCCTAGGCACCTCCCCGAGGGGAACCTTGTACCCTCGTTTACTTGCTCTTCAGCAGTATCTGCAACCGGTGCCTGGAAGGAACGCAGAATCTATCTTTGACGAGCTTTGTTCATGTTTCTGTTTTTTACGACCCAAGATGCCGTCCCACGTCTCACGACCACGTACCACTGCGTTAAGGCGTGCATTGTGAAAGGAACTAATAATATGTGCCAGTGTTCACAAGTTATACAAAAAATAACATTTTGGCATGGCACCGCGGGAAGCGATTACCGTTGCAAATTCCCTGGTACGTATGTTTCGTGAATGATGCCGGTGCCAAATCGCCGTTCGTATGTGGTCTAACTATACCAAAGGTATATCCGCTTGGATGTGGTAATTCCCGTGTCGACACAACACAGCAGTATTTGCGTCAGGAGTTTAACGTTGGCACATGTGAAGCCCCTTTTAAAGCTGTCTTGGGCATGCTTCCGGCTGCGAATCTGCTCTTCCAAAGTCTTTAGTCTACCCTTGGCGACGCCACGAAGACGACAAGTGTGAATCCCAGACGTGGGGTAGCTCGGTAGCTCTGATGAAGTCAGCCCCATTTCAAACACGGGCAACGTTAGAGTAACGTAGCGTGTTTACTGAGGCAGCGGACCTGGATTTGAGCCACGAGTCCGTGTATCGTTCAACGTCCCTTGCTGTCAGTATGCTAGATATGCACCGTAACCATTGAACTATTTGTCAGGGCTGACTAATACGTACCAGGTAGCTCACAGCGCTTGGCTATTTTCTCAGTGGTTACGGTGCATATCTAACGAAAGTGCAATCTGGCTGGTAAGCACTGGACCTCAGCTGTAACCCAAGGCTTGCAGCCCCTTCAATCAACGCTGCCGTTTTACCATGATCTCCGGCTCTTGCGATGGCAGAGGCTCGTATACGGAATTATGATGCCTTTTATTGCCTTTTAGAGAGTTTAGGTCATTCAGATGTGCACTTTCTTTTAAAATTGGCCAATACAGACGACGGGTGAATTCTAACCCGGAACTTTGCTTTTGTTAGTTATGCACCATAATCATTGAGCTAATAGTGGCATCGCTCAGTGGTTATGGTGCATATCTAACACACTTGCATGCTGATGATGCAGTCTTAGTCATTGATGACGTTCAAAACACAAGATATGTTGCCGGCGAGATCGGAGTCAGACAAAGCAGAGCGAGGTGCAGTAGTTCAAGTTTTCAGATGTCGCGGTCGTTGCTTCGTGCCTCATGTCGTAATTGCCAAAGTTAACTAAGTATTTGCTCAAACCGCAATAAAATTCCTTCCCTCACGAACTTATTTCGCCCTTCCTGAACTGTATTTTCGGCGCTCCAAACTAATCACGAATTGATCGTTAAGGCATTTGTGCGCCAGACGGTAAAAAATTCTAACAGCCTACACCTCGTTTAGGTGCCGAGTCGGCTAGTGAGTTTTGCGAACTTCCACCTCACCAGCCGTTCGTTGAGAAGGCGCTTGGAGTTCGAGGTTTTCGAATTTACGGAAAGCTCGTTGATTTTTCCTTACCAGGTATTTTGGTAAACAATGGTAATACTGTGATCAACTGCGAAACACTAAACCTGTCGCGTAGAACACCTGCACTTGGGGAGAAAACCAAGCTATATCCTAAGCTCGCGCTGGCCTGAAGTTTCGAGGTATATATTATACCAGGTACATAGTGCAAGCCGGCTACATGATATAATATATACCAGTACCAGGTACCGTGTAAATACATGTACCAGGTAGGATATTGTTGATTCCTCGCCGTGAGCGAGTCTCCACATTTCTTACACGTAGTTTTGAGCCGTTTTCGCGATACCTCACGATGAGAGGCCCCTCTCGGCCCGAAATTCCCCATCGTGCTCGTCGACCCCTACTCTGCCCACTCTACCAAGGGTGGCCTCGGCCGTGCCCAAGCCATGCCTCGCAGGCGTGTGTGTTCTTGGGGATTTCATACCTTTATCACAGGCTCGCCATACCCAACTCTTTACAGTCCCGTGCAGGGTAATTACCTTTTTGGACCTTGCGATCTACACATAAGCATGTCCGGACGTTTGCTCGCAAGGCGGTGCACATTTTCGGTCAATTCATGCGCGAACGCGCCCGCCTGCCTGCTTTGCACCGGGCAGGGCCTCACGTGCGCTCGTGCCGTGAACATGCGGGCGGTAGACGCAGCAGTTTCATGAACAATGTGGTGATCGAGAGCTTGCCTTTTGTTTTTCTTGTTGCAAAAGTCTAAGTTGTTCTAAGTTGTTCCAAATCTTATGTACGTATGTACTCGGACTCATACTGCATTCATAGTTCTCCCATGATATACACGCAAGATCCAAAAATCCGTTGGGATGTCGACGACACTGATTTTTTGGGACCTGATACCCGTGCTTACCAGTACCACAGTCATACAGCAGTACCAACATCATATGGTTTTTGGATTGTGCGTCGTAGAGTAATATACTGATATTTGCTGTTGCTATTGGTATGGTACGAATATAGTACCGGTAGTAGTGTTCTGTGTACGAGTATGCTTGCTCGGTACTGTAAATACGTGTATACCAAGTACCAGGTACGTAATTGTATGTGAATCTGCTACAGTGTGTGCATACATTCTGTTGTTACTGCTAGTGCTATGCGTCATTGTACGCTTCCCACCTGCCACCCAAGGTGTTCTCCATACTGCAGAACATTCCGTCAATAAATATAGGGATGATATTGTTGGTACTTCGCCGAAACGGCAATTACGTCCATCAAAAGCCGAAGCTCGCTCACGACTACCTCGCGATGCCATCCGAGGTGTTCTTGATACAGCAGTACTAACCGTCGATCTTTTTTTTTCGAATGCACGTACTTTGCTGTACACCCCTTGGCAGTAATAAGGTTGCTTTTGTGCGGCTTTGGTTCAGTTTTGATTATACCTATTTTCGTCACTACGGGCATGCGCGAAGCCGCAGGCGGGCGTCAGCCCGCCGTGGCGAAGTCCCACTTGTACATGGTACGATATAAATGCATACGTACCGTATTCCCGACGGGTACCTTGCAACGACTACAACCTATGCCAAGCCACAATTGAGCGATACTTGATTTTACAGAAAGGCGAGCATTCGGACAATCTCCTTTTTTTTATGCGACACATTGCACAAAGGCGAACCTCGGCGAAAGCTCGGCCAGGGTCGTCGCCGGCCAATCCTATGTTGTGTAACGGTGTTCTCCCGGTACATGTCCGTTCTCAACCCTTCCCTTGAGGATGTCATGTATTCCTCTCGTCAAAAAATGAATTTAATAATAAAGTTGTGATAGATCAGCCAGCAAACGAGTGTCGTATCACATATACCTGTCGGATGCACGAGTGCATCAAGGATGGAAGGGTCGTGGCACGGTTTGGTTGACATAACTATCGGGCTACTTCAAGTTGTGCTAATTTGTGAGTCGCCATTTCCCCCAGAAATAACTAAATCACAAGAGGCTTTTCGGAATTTAGGTTTTCAGTGGGGACAAAGGTTGTATACCTAACCAACGGATATAATTCAACAATTGGTTTGCACGAGTTCGTCAATATGGAGCGCTACTGCGACAGTTTACCGGTTGCACAATTGCCGGCGTCCCGGTGTCTTTATAGGTGGTCCGCGTGTCTACTAAGATCAATTTCGTGGGTTCAAGTCTCACCGATTACATACTCGTAAGGACTTTTTACTGCACAAAAATTGATTTTCAGCAGAAAGCGCGAAAGCGTGAGTTAGCTTCATTCGATGGAAATCGACGAGCAGTGGGAATGCTGAACCCTATGCGCGACTAAAAATGAAGTCACGTACCCGGGGGGGAAGGGACGACACCTGTGACCACGGCTTGTCCAGAAGAGGACCGCTGAGGGTAAAACCTCCTACGGGAAAAGCTGGAAAGTGAAAGTGATGATTAAAATATATGTATAGCCTGCAGCATACCAGGTACCAAATGAGTATTTGTCTCATCCAAACGGAGACGTTTTTCTGTTTGTGCGGCGAGCCGATTGAGCTTTTTTAGTTGCCTCATTGTCGGCTATTGTTTTTGTGTTATGTTGGTGCCGCATCGGCTAATCGAAAAAACCCTTGCATTGCCGCTTGCTGTCCTCAGGGTCTTAACTATGAAAGCGCAGGAGTGCTGTTTGGGATATCGGGGAAAATTCGGGAACGATGCTGTGGTCCCGATCGGCACGCTTGTTTCGGAAATGGCAATGCTAATGCAAGAATACACGCAGATGGGCGGTGTTCGTCCTTTTGGTGTGGCTCTCTTGGTGGCGAGCGTTGAGGTTGATGAAGGAACTCGACTTTACAGACTGGAACCGTCAGGAAGCTACTCGGCGTGGAAAGCTTGCGCTATAGGCAAGGGCTCAGCAGAGGCTGAAGCAATATTGCACGACCGATTCAAGGAGTCAATGGACAGGGATAGCGCAGTCCAGCTCGCACTATCAACTGTTCTTGGTTGCGCACCAAACGGTGTAAGGGAAGAAGATGTAGAAATTGTATGCGTGGAAGAGGGGAATATAGAGGCGTTGGATACACTCGATGCTCGGTAATAATGTTTGGAGCATGTAGTCCAAAGAGGCAACCCGCCTAGACTAACGTCTAAAGCACTACAGAGGAGCTGCAGCTCATTATCCCTAGTATGGGAGCTCCATTGATCCAGCGCGCGTGCGTGTTCTCACGTTAGCTCACTGCAACCATCCAACCAGTGACCATGAATAGGCACACACATCTGGTGGGGCGCCCGGACGACGGCCAGTTCCCCGACGTTTTGTACAAACAAATAATACAAATAAGAGCATACCGTAAATGACATCAACGATAGTCGACTAGACTCGTAGGAGTGGTTACGACAGAAGTAGTAAAAAAAACTTCCCGTGCGCTAAAAAAAAGTGAACTTCCTTCCCATCATGATTTTGGTGTGTTTGCGGACGAGGTGATCCTAATTCTGCAGGCGACGCCTCCGAATTGAGGAGGGAAGTGGGGATGTGCGGCAACCCGGCAAACAAAAAACGAACGACAAACAATATAACAGCGTGAGAGTAGCAACGGCAGCCCAGCAACGGTGTCGGCGGCAGAGTTGACCGCGGTGCCGCCACTGCCATTCCACGTTCGCAAGCAGCATCACAGCAAGCGGCAGCTAGCTAGCGCTAGCTGCAAATAGGGGCGGCATCAGTTTGAGCAACTAAAATAAACAGCACCATCAGCACCACCACCAGCTTCCATTTTTCGATTGCTGCTCTGCTGTTCCTGCGGTCGGCCTACCCACGGCACAACGGCGGCGCGCTCCGCTCCGCCGCCGCTGCTGCTACCGCAGTATGGTGGAATTGAAATGATACACAAGCTGTCATGCTGTCGCGCTCTACAAGCAAGGCGGTACGAGCACGAGTACGATACGAGACCTTCCGGGACGACGCATCCTCCGCGACACCTAGCGGGCGAAAGCGTATACCGTAGCAGCGGGCGGCCCGCTGGCACAGTCCAACGCCGCTCGTCCGCGATATACTCCAGCTACACCTCTCGAGCTTCTGTGCTCCCAGCGGTTGTGGTGTTGTGTACAGCAAGCAGCATGGTGCGTGGAGGCATGGGGGATGCTCAGTGTTTCAATCCTTTGAGATACGTTTTGCGTCGGGAAAATGCTCGGTGTAGGCCAATGAAATAGAGAGACAAAGTTACCGCAATCTTCGATCAAATCCTACCTTCCCCAAAGTATTTTTGTGCCGTTTTTTTAAATAGTATTGGTATTGCCCTTGATGAAATGCATTCGAGCGCTGTTCTCAGTTTGCTTGTCTCTTTTTTTGTGAAGTCGCGAGCAGGTGGAGTTGTTGAGAATGACGGGAGACACCAGTTGGGACCAGCACAGACGGAACCCCAGAGTGCTGTGTTTGGATCAGGCAGAGCGTCTACTTGTTGACTATCGGTACCACTTGTTGTAGTACTCGGCGGGGACATATATCCAGCAGCAGCACACGAAGACGGCACGAGCAACCGCACCAGTACCACAGCAATAGGATCGATATCATTGAGATGTAATTGGGGTTGCAGGGCTAAATACAAGACTGTTGGCCAATGAAAAACGAAACATGAACGGGGAGAGATCTCCAACAATCAGTCAGGAAGCTGACGGCTCTCTCTTGGCCAAAGCAAAACATGTCGGTTGTTTATTACAACAAGTAAACGACAGATTGACAAGAGATCTCTGTTCCGCGAAATATTTGTTGGAGAAATGAGAACTGAGGTTGATGCATGCTCTAGGGGGCAAGAGTTTGCCGCCGGCGTCCTACGGTATCCTCCCAAACCTGAAAAAGGCCCATTTTTTGTTTGTGTGTTGTTACACATTCGACAGATTGACGTATTTTCAACTGCCCGGTTGTTATTTTTGCGAGTACCGAAACATACGATGAGGATCGCAAAATATAAATAAAGGCGAAAAGTAGAAAGTAATCAACTAACTGCTGTTGTAAAAGACCTACGATAGGATGCAGTTTTGGGTCATTCTTTTTGCGAGTACCGAAGCATACGACGAGGATCGCAAAATACAAATAAAGGCGAAAAGTAGAAAGTAATCAACTAACTGCTGTTGTTGTAAAAGACATACGAGTTCGTATGCAATTTTTTAGTAGTAGTTTTCAGACTCTACTGCTGCTATAGTATGCGAATAACGACGCTTTGTTGGCCAATGAAAAACATTTTGTGGGTTGTTACACATTCGACAGATTGACATGTATTTCCAACTGGCGGGTTATTATATGCGAATACCGAAACATACGATGACGATCGCAAACAAATAAAGGCGAAAAGTAGAATGCAATCCACTGCTGCCGGCGGCGTCCTACGGTATCCCCCCAAACCTGAAAAAAAAGCCCTTTTTTTGCCTTTCGCTGCTGTAAAAGACCTGCTCTAGTATGCGATTGGAACGCGAAGTACACCAAAAAAGTATTATTTCAGCTCGTGCCACGATACATGATAGACGCTCGATCTCGACAGAGACTCAGCCCACGGACAACCCGCGCGGTGGCGGGCAAAGTCAACTAGTATAGATGACGGCCTCGAAGGAATGAGGTGGATGCATGCTCTAGGGGGCAAGAGCTTACCGGCGTCCAACGGTATCCTCCCAAAACTGAATAAAGCCCTTTTTTGCCATTCGAGACGTTTGTCGTACTGATGTGCTGATAGACGAAATGCAATTTTTTTGCCATTCTGTTATGATACTGCTTGGATACAGTACTCTGCAGTACAGTAGTACTCGTCGATAATTTTGCTATGGCACAAAAAGTAACCCACTCCTGTTGTACTGTAAAAAACCTGCTATAGTATGCGAATGGAAACGCGAAGTACTACACGAAAAAAGTATTATTTCAGCTGGTGCGACGATACACGATAGACGCTCGATCTCGACAGAGACTCAGCCCACGGGCAACCCGCGCGGTGCCGGGCAAGATCAACTAGTAGAGATGTCGGGCTCGAAGAAATGGGGTGGATGCATGCTCTAGGGGGCAAGAGCTTGCCGGCCGCGTCCAACGGTATCCTCCCAAACCTGAAAAGAAGCCCATTTTTTGCCATTCGACACGTATGTTGTACTACCGTACTGACCTGCTTGTGCGACGATAGACGATAGACCTTTGTTGTACAGTGACTGTAAAAGACCGCTCGATCTCGACAGAGACTCAGCCCACGGGCAACCCGCTCCGTGGCGGGAAAGATCAACTATTTTAGATTACGGGCTCGAAGAAATGAGGTGGATGCATGCTCTAGGGGTCAAGAGCTTGCCGGCGGCGTCCTACGGTATCCTCCCAAACCTGAAAAAAAAAAACACATTTTTTTTGCCATTCGGGATACTATTGTGCCGTTTTTAAAAAAAATTACTTGCGGAGAATTTTTGGAGAGGTTTTGGAGAGGTGAAAACATTTTTTCGTTTCGCAAACACTCTAATTTTACATCACGTCACTGCACTAAAATGCGAGCTTTTTATTTTCTCCAATTTTGTTATCCTCCGGCGGATTGATGAAAATAAAGTTTAAACTCACCACACTTCCACGTTCCAATTTCGTGTCGTGTGTCACTTTAGCCCATAGCTCCCGTTGCAACATCAGAACAGGCTGCTGTTATCCTAAAATGTGAGCGAGCGATGGCTAAGCAGGCTCTATAGTGACCCTGCCAACACTGTTGCTTACTGCGTACTACCAGTTATGGCTGTACTGTCTTGCTGTCCGTCTCCAACGCCGAAGTTGCCGGAACGGTCGCTAAAGTGCTGCCTGAAACCACAGAAATGAGTGATAACCCTCTGAAGCTTATGCCCGACAGACTTCCGGCACAAGCAATTACAAAAACGGTGAAAACAGCAACCTCGAGCTTCATGCGCCGATCGTCGTTGGCTTGCTGTCGTTGCTTCCTTGCACCTATTGCCGTCGGCAGCAGGACGATCACGGGAATCCTACATTCACAACCGCCGGCAAAAACTGCTGCAAATCAGTACAACTAATTTTCGTATCCAGGGCTAGCAGCTACCGAAGTCTCCCGGGAGGGGGTGAGCTGCTGCTCTTGTGTGCAATATCAATCTCATCCAGGGCACGGCAGTTGCTGTTCCGGGTGTACTCCAATCCCAGCGGCGCTCAACTCTGTCCGCGCCTCGTACGCCCTGCCGCCGACCCTTCCCAGTGACATTCCCTCTCTTTGGCCGTGCAATACATTTAGAGTGCCTTCGCCGTTCGAGTCTTGGTACCAGCAGGGTATACACAAGCACATCCCCGCCTTCGACGATTAATCCGCACTCTACCACACTTGCTAATGAGTCCAGCTGACTAGCTAGGCGGGTGTCGCCTCTATCCAGGTGGCACCTGCCCGCTTTCTGCGACGGTGACACTTTGTCTCCGCCCACACCACATCCATCAATACGAGACCGCGAATCACAAACGAGTCGTGTCTGATGCACTGCCATTGAACCAAAACCAAATTTACGTCTTGCTAGACGGGATCGGGGACAGGAAGGCATCGCTCCTTGGTGGCGAGTCCAGCGTTACACCAGCGTAAAGACACCCCCACATGCTTGACGAGAGCAAGCGCGGAGTGCCATTCGCCCCCCCCAAGAAGCGACATCGTGCAGGCATCTCAACACTACCCGGCACCAACGACGTAAGCGGTATCAGCCTTGTGACAGCAGTACGCTCGTATGCAGACATTCAACGCAACAATGTTAGTGGCGAACATCGCAACGGAAGCAAACCACAAAGCGAGGTACATATTTCTGCCCTGCATCTCAACATTCCAGGCAAAGTAAAGCCACCCCAAAAGCGCACACACCCAGCCCCCTAGGAGAACCGATGCCCTCTTTCGCCCGATCGCCAGATGTGGAGCCAGCAACGGTGCAATGCAGAGGAACCAGGTTATATATTGGCCCGTGAACACCTTATTGAAAAACACGAACAACGCTGTTTGAACAAAAACGCACAGAGCCAAGTCTGCGTGGAGAAGGGCGGCAGATACCATCAACATGATCCCTTGCGGCACGAACGCAGCAAGACCGAGAAGCCATCGATGAGGTGCGCCGAAATCCAGGTAAATCCAGTACCAGTAAATGGAGTAGTTGTGCCTGTTGTCTGTCCTTGTCAAGTGGTAAAGCAGAGCGTTCTGAACAAAATCCAGGCCATGCACACACGTACATACCGTGGTGCAAGCCAAGAATGTGGCGGCGGAAACCAGAGCGAATTGCAGCGGTCGACGGCTAAGCAGGTTCTTCCAGACAACCACGCGCTTCACGCCGTCGCGAGTGGCAAGACTGGACGCGCCTGGAAGCGAGTCATGTGCCAGATGAAGCGCAAAGGCAGGGGCGTAGATAATGGGGTAAACTCGAAGATGCACCACCATGCCAAACACGAATGCCGCCGTGCACAGCGATCCTTCAAGGAGGGCAGAAGTAGTCCCCAGAACAAGTGCACCAGTCACCGCGTCAAAGCTGCCTCTAGTGGAGACGTTGATTGAAAGAGGATTCAAAAGCCAGAGGCATGCATACTGCATTGACTTGCCTCGTGACAGACCGGTCCGGGCGAGGATGGACTGCAAGCATCTCCCAATCATCAGATCTGCCAAGCTGAACACCACCTTTCCCCAACATCGATGAAGTATCACGTTCGGAACCAGCATGTACGCCAGGAGCGGCGAGTAGCGGTAGGTTGCCCGGCCGTACGGAGAATCTCCACCGACAACCAGCCCCGCCGCATCAGAAATTACTTCGTAATCAATGTCGGTGTAGGGTATTGAAAGGGTTCTGTCCTGCCACTCACCGAACAGAACACACGCGACACGGATCACCAGTGCAAGAGGGTAAACTACTCTTGCCTTCGCGCTCCACGAGAGAGTCTTCATCGGACCAGAGCCTGCGAGCCTGCCCTCGGCACTTGTTCCTGTTGTAATCTTTGTTTCGTATTTCGTCGATGTTCGGAGTTCCATTCGCTTAGTAGTTTCGTACAAAAGTAGGGGTCCGGGGTGAAAAAGGCGAACCAATCAGTAGGCTTTACCGAGAGACCTGAATTATTATATTGGATAAAGAGTGAGAATCGGGGAACAAAAAGTGCTGTAGGTAGACATGCAGGCCAATCATGATGCTACCGACAGCTGGACAACCGATGGTGTTTCTTCGATTTTGAACCAACCAACTGAACACCCAGGAACCACCTGCCACAGCGACAGGCCACTACTGATGGTCTCACACCAAAGTTTGAAAATGTGGTTCCAGGGGCTTGAATTTTCTGTTTCTGGTACTATACTGTTGTTGTTGTTGTTGTTGTTGTTGTTGTTGTTGTTGTCTTCACATTAAGGGCTACTCCTAACGACCCGAAAAAAAATCACGATTCGTGACTTTTTGGCATGCCAAAAGATCACGATCCGTGACATTTCAGTTCTAACGAAAAAAGCCGAAAAACGTCGCGTTTAGTTTAAATCCTGATATTTCGAACCCAACGTTTTTTTGAGGGTGGAGCCAACTCTCGCTGTCAGGTGCGGAAAGCAAAATAGATGCACACATGTGTCTGAGGCCGTTTCCTATGCGGTTCGATTTTTGAGCTTCAGATTTTGACCCGATGGCATTTTCAGATATGAGCTTGACAAATCGAAAGGGCCTTCCTATGCGGAAAAATCAGATTTATTGTGCGTGTAGTGTTCGAGCAAACCCCGAGACCAACTGCTGTTTTTGTGATTTGGCGCCGCGAAGAGACGCGCTGGGTGCGCTGCCCTGCGCGTAGGACCGAAGCGTCCGAGCCCACGCTGACTGCCTCTAGTCTGGTGGCGAAGAGATGTGGCGAGTGCGCTAGAGTCAACCTGTCTTGGTATTTTGTGTTTGATTTTGTGACTTGACTGCTGCTGCTGCTGTACAGCTGAGCTGCGGTGTAGTCTACGAGTACGTATCCACGGAGAAGCGCGTGTTGGGTGCTCTTCTCTTGGTCTCTAGGCCCGAGCCCGCACCAGCCGACTCTAGTCTGGCCACGGAGGAAGGTGCCGTCCGCGCGTCGGGCGCGAAGCAACGTCGCTATACAGCTGTATCACCATCCAACTCATCGATCGTTCCGCTGCTGTTTGCTGTCGTGGATAATATCTTGAATTTAGAGAGCATGCCATTTTTCGATTTGAGAATCCGATGACCCAAGTCGTCGGATTTTGGCGATTTGAAAATCTGATGACCCAGGTCGTCGGATTTTGGGCCAAAATCCGACGACTTGGGTCATCGGATTCTCAAATCGAAAAAAATCCGGTCGGATTTTGCATAATCGGACTGCATAAGTAGGGTCATTCGATTTTGAGATCGAAAAATACAAATCTGAAGCTCGAAATCGAACCGCATAGGAAACGGCCTGAACCACCAAAATAATTTCTTGCTGAAGACTGCTGTATCAAAAAGCAGAGATGATATATATATATATATATCCACTGAACTTTATATTATAACTTCTATTACTTTTTTATTATTATTAAAATTATTATTATTAATGTTATTATTATTATTATTATTATTATTATTATTATTATTATTATTATTATTATTATTATTATTATTATTTATTATTATTATTATTATTATTAATAAGGCTGCCCATGTCCGAGCAGGGGGGGAGGTGGGCGGCGGTGAGTAGTGCCCTGCAGTTCGCCGCCCTCCTTGAGCGGGGTGACCTCGGCGCGGAGTCAGACAGTTACGTGACGACCGGGGTTCACAACACGTTCGAGCACATGGTGAGTGCCTTGGGGAGGAGCCCAACCTCTTCGTTCGTGCTGTGCTCCCTATTCTGCGATGCGCTGGATCTACCGCAACAAGCTTCCCTCGATTTCCCCCGCACGAGGGAATGGGAAGAGGCGGCCGCCCACTATCAAACGCTGTTCGCAGCGTACGGCATCCGACCCCAGGACATATTACTCCGACTCCCAAACCGGAGGCTCTACATTGGACCTCATGTCCAAGAGTATTTGGCGGGCCTTGACGCCGAATGGGAGGAACGATTGACGAGGTGGACCCTCGGTGTCCAAAGGGCGCTGGAGGCAGGTGACGCACTGCCTCCTTTCCCGACGGCGGTGGCGGCCCCACCGGAGCGAGTGGACTCAGCGCAGGGGGACAACCGGTTAGCAAGGGGGCAGCCTGAAGAGAGAGGCGCCGGCTCCAGGTTCAACAGAGAGTCGTGAGACCACAAGGGACACCGCGCTAGCAGGCCTATGTATCTATTGCGGTGAGGACATACAAAACTCAGACAGGAATCCAGAGGTCGATCATCTGTGGACAACCATCACTTGTGACCATGACAACAGACAGTTGGTCCACGCCGGCTGCATGCTGGATCGTGCGGAACGCCTCGCATGTGGACACACAGACCCGCAGCCATGCGTCGAGTGTGGCTCTGAATGGCCGGTAAGAACCCGACCTCCCCATCCGACAGAGTTAACTGAGGATCTTCCCAGACCCCGGCCGGGGGGAAGGTGGCCGGCAGTAGGAGGTGCCCTGCAGTTCGCCGAACTTTTTGAGGAGGAGGGCACCCATCTGGTACCGGCCAGTTATGTGACGACTGGTCATCACCCCACGTTCGAGCACATGGTGAGGACCCATGGAAGGAGCCCAACCTCTTCGTTCCTGCTGTGCTCACTGTTCAGTGATGCCCTGGGCATGCCTCGAGCGGCGTATCTCGACTTCCCCCGCACGAGGGAATGGCAAGCGGCCGCCGCCGACTACCGTGAGCGTGTAGCCGCGCACGCCATCCGACCACGGGATATCATGCTCCGACTCCCAAACCGGAGGATCTACATCCCACCACACGTCCAGAAGTTTCTGGCAGGCCTCCACGCCGAATGGGAGGAACGCCTGACTAGGTGGACCCTCGGGGTACGAAGTGCATTGGAGGCAGGTGACGTGGTGCCTCCTTTTCCGACGACAGTGGCAGACACGCAAGGAGGGACGGGCCAGGCGCTGGAGAGCGAGCCATCAACAGGGGGGCATAACGATCAGGGCGGCAATGCTGGAAATGCCATAGAAAATCGTCAGGCCGCGGGAAACAGGGACGCTACGTCAGCGGGACAAGTGGGAACCCCCCGCATAACATCCAGCCTAGCCCTGACCAGGTGCACCCTCGGGGTACTAAACGTGCGGGAAGCAGGTGATGCGCTACCTCCTCTTCCGACGGCAGAGTGGACCCCGGGGCCCAAAACGCGTTGGGGGTAGGGGACGATTTGACTCCTTTTCCGACGGCGGCGGTGTCCACAACGGAGGAAACGGTCCCGACGGCGGAAAGCGGTCCGCAAACTAGGGGGCAGGTGTGTTGGAAACTCGTAACTGATGGGGACAATATTTGTATTATTGATGGGATCTTGGCCTGAGAGATAGGTCGGCGAAGTGGAGTGAGCACGGTAGGCGAGCTCGTCTCATCCGCATGGGAGAAACTCTACAAACCAAAGAACCAAAAACAGGTTCCGGAAACGTTCTACGTGGTTCCAGCAACAGAACTCGGACCAACGTACTTCCTGTCGTTCCACAAAACGTCGGGTTATTCCCCGCACCACAAATATCATGCTCGGAGTAACGCAGCATCCACAAAGAGTACTCTTACATAAGCGAGAGAAAATATGTGGCAGCTCAGCAACCTACAGATTGACAGTTCCGTTGTTCAAACTATCCAATCAGATGTTCTGCCCGATCAGTCGATACTACTGCCATCATCATGAACACCCTCCCTGAGGGCATATGTCTCGACCAAACCAATATCTACGAAATACTATCTTGTACTAGAAATCCAAATCACAATCCAGATCTCTCTCTCTACGACCTGAAGCCAAGGACGAAGTCGCGGTGGGGTACAAAAAGGTCCAACGGCAGGGCCTTCGTGAGAATGTCCGCGTGTTGCTCCTTGCTAGAGACATGCTTGATTGCCAACACCCCTTCCTCGGTCAAGTTCCTGAGAAAGTGGTGCCTGACGTCGATGTGCTTGCTGTTACCCGAGCTAAGAGGGTTCTCAGCAAGTGCAATCGCACCTTTGTTGTCTTCAAACACCCTAATCTCAATCATCTTCTCAGAAGGTCTCCAGAAAACAACCATGCCGCCTACGAACAGACCCTCCTTCACACCATCGCCCATTGCGACATACTCAGCTTCAGAAGTCGACAAGGTGACGCATTTCTGCGTTCGGGAAATCCAAGCTACCAGACAACCAGCTACAAGAACTAAAGCTCCCGAAACTGATCTACGGTCAGTGGCCTTGCTAGCGAAGTCTGCATCTGCGTACACTACCGTGCCTACAACTTCCGTAGTGTCTCGCTTGAATTTCAAAGTAAGATGTGCCGTTTCCAAAAGATAATTCAGAATCTTCTGGGCCGCCTTCCAGTGACTCTTCTTCGGCTCATGGGAGTGTCTCGCCACCGCTCGCACAGCATTTGCGATATCAGGCCTCGTCTGGTTGGTGATCCACATCAGACTCCCCACCACCTCACGGAACGGCACGTCTCCTGCCTTCTCATCCTCCTTCACGGACCTGTAATCATTGGCAGGAGAAGCGGGTATGGAGCTGGTGCGACGAATTTTGAATCTCTCCAGAACACTGCGAATGTAACTCTCTTGAGAAATCTCCATCGTACCAGCCTCACGGTCGCGAATAAATGCGCAACCCAAAAATCAAATACTTGAATCAACACTCAAACCCTCAAAATCAGTATTCAAATGCTCAAATCCCCAGCCTCTCTGTTGCAAACACATAAAACTCTCGAAATCCAATGCCAGGTAAAACGGCATTCTTCTCGGACTCAGTCAGGTAAAACGGCATTTTCCGCGGAATTGGTCAAAAGATATTCAGTGGAATCTCGTCGACTTAGTACAGTGATCTCCGGGGCCCTCCCCTCGCCAAACGCTACTGGTGTCTACAGGCACACTATCATAATCATTCGTATTGTCTCCAGCGCGCACGCTCGAAAAGATCAACTTGCGAATTCGGCGAGACTTCAACTCCCGACCCACCCTAGGGAATTATATAGCACTACCTGCCAGACCACTCAGTCAGTACTGACTTTGAACAAAAGCACAAATTTCCAAGAACCAAAAAAAAAAAAAAAAATCAAACTGTCAATTCCCGAAATACTACCCAAACCTTCCAAATCGGAAAACATTTCCTATGGACCGCACACGCCCCCAGGCGCTTCATAGTCTCTCTTCAACCTTATCCAAAAAAATCTCCCTCTATTTCATGAGGAATAATGCAAATCCTATAAAGTATCACAGTAGTCCTACTCATCAAAATAAAAATTAAGCCAAGAAAATAAATGCCAGAGGTCGCGAGGAACCCCGTTCCCCCGGACAAGGGTCTCCCCTTGTCCCCTACTCCCGCCATAGATACACAGATCGCGACGGTAATGCGAGATAGCATGCATTCCTTCACTTGAATTTTATTTGATATTGAAACTACCCGAAAACACCAAAAACTCTCGCGGACTCCAAATCGACCAGAACAACAATTCCAAAATACAAAAGTATTCATCCAGATACAAAGGCAACCACATTTCAGTAAGAATCACCCCGATGCCCCGAACACTACTGCTGTTGCCTCCGCCGCGGCTGCCTCTCCGTTCGGTCTCATGGCGTCACCGCAGCTCGGGTCATCCAGCTATTCCTCCTGGGTGAAATCAAACGTCGCCTCCGCAGCATTGACCCGGCATACAGAAGGGATGGGGCGTGCATTCGAGCGATTAGGTCTGCATATGCACTGCTTGCAAACTCCTCTTTGGTATAGATAACTTCTCAAATGCTACTGCAAATACACAGCTACTTGTAAACGAGAATATCTGGTCCCACATCAAACCCATGTATTCCTCGACCACTACATATGCTGCAGTACATACTTGATGGACATATACAGCAGTGCTAAGTAAACCGTTTTCGTCTCAGCTCACAGTACCATACTACTTCTGCTGCTGCTGTACTCGTATAGTATATTACTCCGTCCGCAAATAAATATCTTGTCTTTAGCACGTAACAAGTGGCGCGGGTCGTGCTACACACCAACCCGACAACTCAAAAACGAGATAGCCGCATACAAAGATGTAAATATGTGAAATGCCGCAAACAGACGTTTTGCTGTAGTTGGGCACAAGGGTTCATCACATACACCTCTTCCTGCTGTACTCGTGTCGATGCTCAACCAGAGCCCTCGACCAGTCAACCATAAAACAGACAGACGTCATAGTCCTACAGCAGTACGTCTACAAAAAAAAAAAAAAAAAAAAAAACTTCAGTGAGGGAAGCTATACGTATACGTATACGTATACGTCTGTTCATCTCATTTAATTTCCAGTATTCCGAAATAAATCTGAATCTCCAATGTTCGCAGATTCTCTCCTACCCTCAAATCGATACACAATCAAGTTAAAAACGAAAATCACCACAGCAGTAGCAGTCAATCAACAAAGCCAAACGTGCCTGGTGCGGACGTAAGTCCCTGCCGGTGGCGCCTCGATCCCTTCTCTTTCCTGTTTCATCTGCTTTCCATTTGTAGATCCACCTCATCATCCTCACGCACAGCAGTGTTATGAGCGCCAAGTTGCTGTAAAGCACGACGAGCTGCTGGGGGTAGCTCCGCAGACCCTGCTTCCTGCCCTCCCAGCTCTACCGACTCTACTTCCTCCCCTCCCAGACCTGCTGATTCTACTTCCCCTGTCTTATGCTCTCCTAGTCCTTCGGTGGACTCCTGTGGTTGGGGCGACGGCGGGGGAGCTACACCACTAGGGGGGTTGATGGCGGGTACAGAGGGAGTGGGGGAAGTTGGTACAGAAGGGGAGTTGCCTACACTACCTACGTCGACAAGTTCTATCTCATCAACTGTTCCACCAGTACCTGCTACATCACGTTGCAAACGAATGTGAGGAACGCCCCTTCCTACGAGCGGCCACACCTCAGCCTCTTCTACATCACCTGTTACTCCCCTCCTCTCCCTCATCTGCAGCATCCATAGGCAGGAGAGGCTGCGCTGGAGGGAGTTGTGACGGTAATGCCTCCCACGTTACATCACGCGTTTCCTGAATATCTCCTGCTCGCGTGAGCACTCTATGACAGTCACGCGGGTGGTTTCTCGAAGGTCCGACGTAAAAACAACTCTCACCCTTCGGCAGCAGTTTAGAAGGACGCTGCCACCGGCAATACGCCGGTTTCAGAAACGGATACGGTCTAGCAGGGCGAGCTTCATCATACCACATTTCATACGGGGATTTATTGTCGGGATTCGCGGAACAAGCGGTGTGATTAAGTGCCTCACAAGCCCAGTGCATCGCTTCAGCCCAGAGTTTATCAGACGAAGGTAGCTGTACATGACCAAACAACACCTTTGCCTGGATACGAGCAGCCATTGCTGCCACCTCAATCAATCCCAAACCACGCTCCGCAACACCATTATATTGGGGACTGTAAGCCGGGGTAAACTCTTGCTTGATCAAGAGTTCATTGCACACGGATGCAAATTCTCCACCGAAAAACTCACCTCCATTGTCAGACCTAACAATCTCGACCAATGAGGGGATACCATCAGCACGCACACTCGCAAGAAAACTCCTGAAAGCACTACCAGCGTCTGATTTGTTTCTGAGGAAATACATCCATGTGCGTCGTGTGAAGTCGTCCTTCACAATCATAGGGTACTGTTTACCCCCTACGGACTTAACGTCCTTCCGTCCTCCCAGGTCAACGAACACTCTGCCCAACCTTTTATCTGATCTACGTTCAGTCTCACGAGGAATCCCTTTTCGAAATGCCTTAGACATTGAACACCCTGTGCAAGCATGCATTTCACCAGTTAGCTCCATACCCAAACGTTTTGCAGTGGTACGAAGCAACGCCTCACTCGCGTGACCATAAATGTTATGAAAGTCGTTTACATTCATTTCTGTCACAAGCGGAGGATTTCAAGATTAGACGGAGTGAGGGCAGCCAACACCGAACCTACACAGTCATCTCCCACACGATACGCTGTCGAAACTAACATGCCATCAACGTTTTGACGTAGCACACCCACACTGAATCCTCTCTCTACCCAGGGGGTCAAGTCGAAATTAATGTCTGCAATCGGAATCTCGGTCTCTGAAACGAAAGCCTCATAAAGGTTGTTGTGCCGGGCACTCAGCAGAAAATTCTGTGACCACGACGGATACGAGACATCTGTCCCGTCAAAAACAGGAGCCTTGGGAACTTTGAAAGGACCCCCACCCAGTGACTCTCCTGTGTTTGTAATGCCGGCCCCAGGAATCAGTGTATTTCCACTGGCGACATTTTCCCACCACTTACTCGACGGAGTAGCTATGGGCGGAACGGGAGACTGGCTACCTAAAGCCCCACTCCTATTCCCCGGGACGAAAGACTGGCTACCGGAAGCCCCACTTAACATCCCTATCGAACTCAACCTTGCAGCACCAGTCGGAGAACGATCCACTGTAGATACATGAGGGTTCAAGCCTGAGTCTACAAGACTGCTACTCCCAACCCGCATGTTGGACACGCCAAGGACTTGGGCATCTACGCCCGTACCTCCCGCGGTCCTACCAGTAGCATCAGAAGGATGCGTACCGGTCTCTGGTCCGGTACCTCCCGGCGCGGCACCAACAGAACCAGAGGACTCCACTTCCTTTCCCTGTTGATCAACTAGCGACGCTAATAGAGTCGTAAGTTGGGACAACTGCGTCTCTAAGGATTCAATCCTCTCACCAACACCCTGCGGATTACCCTGGGGTGGGTCACCCGAAGAATCACCCACATCAGCCATGATGAGACAGGTTGATCAGGCCTATCTCGTACAGCAGTCTCGTGCAGTCCAGGGGGACGTCGGAGAAGTCGACTCGCTATAGCGTGTTGGAAACTCGTAACTGATGGGGACAATATTTGTATTATTGATGGGATCTTGGCCTGAGAGATAGGTCGGCGAAGTGGAGTGAGCACGGTAGGCGAGCTCGTCTCATCCGCATGGGAGAAACTCTACAAACCAAAGAACCAAAAACAGGTTCCGGAAACGTTCTACGTGGTTCCAGCAACAGAACTCGGACCAACGTACTTCCTGTCGTTCCACAAAACGTCGGGTTATTCCCCGCACCACAAATATCATGCTCGGAGTAACGCAGCATCCACAAAGAGTACTCTTACATAAGCGAGAGAAAATATGTGGCAGCTCAGCAACCTACAGATTGACAGTTCCGTTGTTCAAACTATCCAATCAGATGTTCTGCCCGATCAGTCGATACTACTGCCATCATCATGAACAAGGTGGAGCAGGGAGGCGCCGCTAGGAGTGCCATAGAAAGCCGCCACACCGAGGGGGGTAGGGATGCCGCGCTAGCGGGACAAGTGGAGATCCCTCAGGCAAGGCCCAGTATCGCCTCTGCAACATTTGCGGCGGCAACGTCTCCTAGATCAGCTGGAAGCGCATCGCCCTCGCTCGAGGGCGGCCAAGGTGGAATGGGGGCAAACTTTGGAGGTTCCTGTCCAAGTGCTGCGCGGCCTCTGCCTCCGGCGGCAGAAACGACACCGCTGGGAGGAGAAGCTCTGGCGTCGGAGGGCGACTCGCGGATAAGGGGGCAGGTAGATCAGGGAAATGCTGCTGTAGTAGCCATGGAAAACCTTCAAACATCCAGAGACAAGGATGTCACGCCATCGGGACGCTTGAGGGTGCCCATGACACCATCCGGCGCCACCCCAGCAACACCTGGAGATACTTCCTCTGAACCTGGTAGCGCAGCCAGGGAGGGGGGTGGCACAAGAGGCGGACGGGGCCGACCGCGGGGGTCTGGGACGGGGTCACGAGCGAGAAGCACTGGGAGAGGGGCCGTCACGAACCGGGAAAGAATCCCTCGACCCGGCGGCAGTGAGCCGCCCTCGGCCCCTGAACCGAGAGGAGGCAGCGAGTCGCCCTCGACTCCTGGATCGAGAGGGGGCAGCGAGCTTCGTTCGGATCCTGGATCGAGAGGGAGCGGTGGTGAAGAGAGAGAACTCCCCAGGGAAGGAGAAGGTAGCGAGGGGGGAGGATCAGCATCGGGGAGCGTAGGGCGACTCCGTGCATTCATTGGCGCCAGTCAAGACGGCGTGATGTGCGGGGGATGCCGATCGGCAATCGCTCGGGGGCACCGAGTGGTAGGGCTGCCGTGTGGAAACCAGCACGTTATGCACGCGCGGTGTGTGGTGGAAGCTATCCGAAGGAGTGGGTCACACCCACAACTCATTTGCGATTCACGAGGGTGCATGGCCCGCCATGGGAGACGGGAATCACTGGAGGCAGCAGTTCAGGCTGATCCTGGACTCCGTGTTACGGTCGCAGGACTTAGAGGAAGGCAGGACAACAACTACGATGAACGGAGGGAAGAGCTTTGCTACCCGTGGGACCAGGATTCGTTAGGAATAGCAGGGCCACTAGATGATGTTTCTCTTGAACAGCTCCAACAACGTTTAATCACCGTGGTTAAGGTACAGCCGGGGCTAGCTACTGTCCACGCCAAGCTTCTCACCCACGTGCTCGGTCTCCTGAACCACGCCCTCGGAGCGCATTGGCCAAACAGACACTCAGAGACGCCGAGGTCGCTCCTGAGGGCCATTAAGCTGTGGTACATCGTGATAACACTGCTACACTCGCAGGACAGCCGCGTGAAGCGACGCGAGAGATTCGCGTCCGTCGAACGTGGTGACATCACGCTTATTCTCCCGTGGTTGATGGAGTACACCAGCCGAGCATCGACACGGCTTAGGGGCCCAACCTACGAAGCCACAGACGCGGCTAAGTACGAGAGAGCGTCGTCAGCCTGTCGCCACTCGGGCGGGGTGTCAGTAGCAGCACGCTGTCTTCTCGCGGAAGCGCGAGCGCCCGGCAACGAGGTGACATGGGAGCGGGTGAAAGCCAAATTCCCGGGGGAAGATCGTGCCTCCATCTCCGAGTCGGCAGCGGCCGCGGTGGCAACAAGCTCCACGGAACCGGAGGAAGGAAGTGTTCCCAACTGGCGTCCAGAGCAAGAGTTCGATTCGCAGGTGGCCCTCGACGTCATCAACTCACGAAATGCGTTATCAGGCGCGGGGAGTGACGGTCTACGCTTCTCACACCTGCAGTCGGTCATCAGGACCGGCTTCGGTCGCGAGAAGTTTGGAGCTAGCATCGAGGCCTTTTGGAGGCGGATCTTCGACGACCCCGGTGCATTCCCGCCGGAATTCTGGCAGCCCTTCTTGCAGTCCAACCTCACTGCCTTGGGGGAAAAATGTCGCCCCGTATGTGTAGGTATGACATGGAGGCGTCTTCTAGCAGCCGGGACTATGCGGCAGTGGCGGCCACGGCTGGAAGAGATTAATCGTGAGGCAAGACAGTTTGGGGTAGGGGTTCGAGGGGGGGTGGAGCAGGTAGCTCTACGCGCCCGGGTGCACCATGAAGCAAGAAACTGGCTCATCCTAACCGACTGTTCCAACGCCTTCAATACTGGAAAGCGGACGGCAGTACTTGCCGAGGCGGCCACTTGCGTGCCCGCGCTCACGCCGTTCATTGCTAAATGCTACGGCGAGAGGCCCGCCCCTACGTTCTTCCAGATGGACTCGGGGGAGCGGCGTAAAATTGACTGCTCCAGTGGAGTGCAGCAAGGGGATGCCATGGGCCCGGCGCTGTTCTGCATGCCACTGCTGCCAATACTCAAACGGGTCCGTGAGGAGTTTGAACCCCGGGGTGTTGAAGCCTTTGCCTACCTCGATGACATCAGCATCGGTATATATTGATTGTACTCAGATACACGACATATAAGATCCATGGTAGATTGGGGAGTTCCACGCTGGAAAGGGATTCCGGCAGTAGGGTATTGGGATATCGGGGTAATGTGTGCCCACCAGTGCCACTCGTCAGGTGCAACCCTACACTGCATGTGAGGCGAGTCAACTCGACAGCTCGGATGTAATATAGGAGGAGTTCCGTGTCATGTCTGGAGTCAGCCACGCGTTCCCGCGCCAGCTGCGCCTATACCTTTAGAGATCAATCAACACACTAGTGAATACCGGTGATCTTCTATTGGCAAGCGTAGCCCAGGCTAACCCAAAGAGGCGGGAACCTGCGTCCAGCATGTCTATTCTTTTTTGATGATGTGCTTCGTGAGGGAGCCAGCGTGTGTGCATTTTGAAGATGAGATCGAGGTCCTGGAGGAGAGGACGTGTGTGTGAGAAGAGTCAGGAGATGCCGCACCAGGAGAGCAGCAGCGATCCCAGCGGGGCCAAGTTTGAGCCGGACCTGGTAGAATCGCTTGGCACTGGTGGCGAAGGCGCTGGAGAGTAAGCAACGTCAGCAGTCAGAGGATTGCTGCACTTTTGTTGCGACGATGAAGCGCATGCAGTAAGCACCGTTACCGCCGCCGTCGTGTCGACCGCCGCGTAACCGTCGCTGCTGCAACACCCCGGGATAGCCAGGCATCTGCCTGGACCTGTGGGTTCGCTGCGCGCTGGCGACGTAAATGTAGAACGTATATTTTTATATGAAAGAGAGAGTTTGGCCGGCTGGAGCCGGGAGGGACGGTGGAGACGTGGAGACCGCGGGAGCGACGCTGAAAGCGTTCTGGCAGAATCCGCCTGGACTGCTGAAGCACCACGCCCGCAGGTGGTTGATGGGGGGGACGTTGCCCCCGAGGAAGGAGTCGAGGGAGAGCGTGACGATAGGCGCAGGGGGAGGAGTCTGCATCATCATCTGTTCGGGATGCGGTGCCATAAGAGAGAGGAGGAAAGAGAAGGGATCGAGGCGCCACCGGCAGGGACTTACGTCCGCACCAGGCACGTTTGGCTTTGTTGATTGACTGCTGTGGTGATTTTCGTTTTTAACTTGATTGTGTATCGATTTGAGAGTAGGAGAGAATCTGCGAGCATTGGAGATTCAGATTTATTTGGGAATACTGGAAATGAAATGAGATGAACAGACGTATACGTATACGTATACGTATAGCTTCCCTCACTGAAGTTTTTCTGTAGACGTACTGCTGTAGGACTATGACGTCTGTCTGTTTTATGGTTGACTGGTCGAGGGCTCTGGTTGAGCATCGACACGAGTACAGCGGGAAGAGGTGTATGTGATGAGCCCTTGTGCCCAACTACAGCAACACGTCTGTTTGCGGCATTTCATATATTTACATCTTTGTATGCGGCTATCTCGTTTTTGAGTTGTCGGGTTGGTGTGTAGCACGACCCGCGCCACTTGTTACGTGCTAAAGGCAAGATATTTATTTGCGGACGGAGTAATATACTATACGAGTACAGCAGCAGCAGAAGTAGTATGGTACTGTGAGCTGAGACGAAAACGGTTTACTTGGCACTGCTGTATATGTTCATCAAGTATGTACTGCAGCATATATAGTGGTCGAGGAATACATGGGTTTGATGTGGGACCAGATATTCTCGTTTACAAGTAGCTGTGTATTTGCAGTAGCATTTGAGAAGTTAACTATACCAAAGAGGAGTTTGCAAGCAGTGCATATGCAGACCTAATCGCTCGAATGCACGCCCCATCCCTTCTGTATGCCGGGTCAATGCTGCGGAGGCGACGTTTGATTTCACCCAGGAGGAATAGCTGGATGACCCGAGCTGCGGTGACGCCATGAGACCGAACGGAGAGGCAGCCGCGGCGGAGGCAACAGCAGTAGTGTTCGGGGCATCGGGGATTTCTTACTGAAATGTGGTTGCCTTTGAATCTGGATGAATATTTTCATTGCTTGTATTTTGGAATTGTTTTTCTGGTCGATTTGGAGTCCGCGAGAGTTTTTGGTGTTTTCGAGTAGTCCCAACGTCAAATAAAATTCAAGTGAAGGAATGTATGCTATCTCGCATTACCGTCGCGATCTGTGTATCTATGGCGGGAGTAGGGGGCAAGGGGAGACCCTTGTCCGAGGGAACGGGGTTCCTTGCGATCTCTGGCATTTATTTTCTTGGCTTAATTTTTATTTTGACGAGTAGGACTACTGTGATATTTTATATGATTTGCATTAATTCCTCATGAAATAGAGGGAGATTTTTTGGATAAGGTTGAAGAGAGACTATGAAGCGCCTGGGGGCGTGTGCGGTCCATAGGAAATGCTTTCTGATTTGGAAGGTTTGGGTAGTATTTCGGGAATTGAGAGTTTGATTTTTTTGGTTCTTGAAAATTTGTGCTTTTGTTCAAAGTCAGTACTGACTGAGTGGTCTAGCAGGTAGTGCTATATAATTCCCTAGGGTGGGTCGGGAGTTGAAGTCTCGCCGAATTCGCAAGTTGATCTTTTCGAGCGTGCGCGCTGGAGACAATACAAATGATTATGATAGTGTGCCTGTAGACACCAGTAGCGTTTGGCGAGGGGAGGGCCCCGGAGATCACTGTACTAAGTCGACGAGATTTCACTGAATATCTTTTGACCAATTCCGCGGAAAATGCCGTTTTACCTGACTGAATCCGAGAAGAATGCCGTTTTACCTGGCATTGGATTCCGAGAGTTTTATTTGTTTGCAACAGAGAGGCTGGGGATTTGAGCATTTGAATACTGATTTGAGGATTTGAGTGTTGATTCAAGAATTTGATTTTTGAGCTACAGATTGGATTTTTGACTTTCTGAGTTTGATTCGAGTTGATATTTTTATAGAGATGTATCAGCCCTGCGATGTCGTACATTTGCATGTACAGAGCTGAGGGGAATATTGATCATGCACAGGAGCAGGGGGGATATGAGTATGGTCGTGTATATTGAGTAGGGGGGATATTGATTGTACTCAGATACACGACATATAAGATCCATGGTAGATTGGGGAGTTCCACGCTGGAAAGGGATTCCGGCAGTAGGGTATTGGGATATCGGGGTAATGTGTGCCCACCAGTGCCACTCGTCAGGTGCAACCCTACACTGCATGTGAGGCGAGTCAACTCGACAGCTCGGATGTAATATAGGAGGAGTTCCGTGTCATGTCTGGAGTCAGCCACGCGTTCCCGCGCCAGCTGCGCCTATACCTTTAGAGATCAATCAACAGTATATCAGAGATTACATCGGACACGGTGAGAGTAGTGCCCTTTCTCCAGCACGAGCTGTGCGAAACAGGCGTTGCAATTAACCCCAGCAAGACGGTTGCTTTGCCTCCAAAAGGGCATGTGCCTACGTCGGAAGAGATAGCACTTCTGGGGGGCATAGGTGTCCGCATTGCGGAAGGGGGTGGGGTAAAGGTGGTTGGCGTGCCCATAGGCACTGATGCATTCGCGGTGAACAGCGCCGTCGAGATAATCCGAGATGGGGGAGCAGAGCAACTCGCGCGGATCCTGCCGCGTATGCCGGACAAACAGTCGGCGAACCTCATCGCCACCAGTTCAATGGTGAAGCGGACCTCCTACATTGAGCGGGTAATGGACCCGGAGCTGTCACTACCCGCCTGTCAGCGGGCAGACAATAGCGCAATATGGATGCTCGAGCGCCTTCTCGAGCTTCCAGGGATAGCGGACGAATCGCCGTTCTTTGCGGACGGATGCCCGGCGAACCGGTTGACGCTACAGCCCCACCAGAAAGCGCAGGCGAGCCTCTCCACAGGGGCCGGGGGGTTTGGACTGTCATCGGCTGAATCAAGGAGAATGTCAGCGTCCATCGGGAGCTTAGTGGCGACGGTGCCAAAGGTCCTTGCTGACCTCTCCGGCCCATTGGGGGGAAAAGTCCGAAGGGAGTTGCCCAATTCGGACCTCGTTCGCCGCATATGGAGTAGCGTCAGGGACCTCCGTGACATCCATGGGGTATCGGAGGAGGCAATGGCGAACGTGGTCCCGGAAAGCTGGCGGAACAGGGCGTTTCGCGCGAACGAGGGAGGAGTCTCAGAGCAGTCTGATACGGAGGCATTGCCATCACATGAAGCCCAAACGATCAGCTCCCACAAAGCGCAGCACAAGCTGGGGCAGCAGGTAAACCGGGTACGGTACCAACGGTACGTTGCGTCTCTGGACCAGCTCTCCGAGGCAGCAGGCCCGTCGAGTCGGAACGACGTGTTCGGGGGAATCGAACCAGAGATCTTGCCAAGGCTCGGCAACGGAGCCTATCGGGACCAGGCACTGCCGCTTGTTTGAGGGCAAGGCCTGTGGACACGGCACGAATCATACCGGCTTCGGAGTTCGTGTCTATGGGACGGCGCTTTCTGGGAATGGAGGAGCCCATAGCGACGAGGTGCCCCTGCTGCGAAGCGATGGATGTCACCACGCGTCACGCGCGCACATGCCACCGAGCAGGCGCGCAGGTAAACCAGCATCAGCCGCTAGTCCACGCGCTGTCCCGCACCTTCAAGCGGTTGTCCATCCGCCATCAAACGGAAAGCGGAGCGCCCTTCAACGCCGACAGAAACCTCCGCATGGATATAGTGATCGAGAGGGGAGGCCTCCGAGACGCTATGTCGTCAGAGTACCGTAACAAGGCGATACTCCTCGACATCACGCACGCAGACCCCCAAGCGAGAGTCCACATGCGGGCTGGCAGCGCTGATCGAGACGGATCAGCTGCCTCCACTTCCGAGGCGCGAAAGCGCAACCACTACGCTCGTGCAGGACAAGTGTCCTTCGACGAGCGCAGCCATAAACTTGTCACCCTCGTGGTGGAAAGCTTTGGACGCCTCGGGAAGGAAGGCAGCGATTTCATTGACCAGCTGGCAACGAGCATCATCGGAGGTACGGACGGGGGATCTCTAGCAAGAAAAGGGGTTTGTAAGGAGCATATTTTCCACATCATATCGGTGACTACCCAGGTCGCGATCTCGCGCCGGGTGCACCGATATAAGCTCGCCCTGCGAGACCGCCAGGCTGCCAGGGGGAGAAGAGAGGAGGAGGGAGGACTACTTCCAATGGCGTGGGGATGGAATGTAGATGCGGAGTAGGACGCAGGGCGTATAGATACATAGTCGGTGAAAATATATCGGTAAAAGGTAGTACGTATTCAATTGAGTATACGCAAGGAAGGAGAAAAGGTTGGATAAAATTGAGGGTGTTCGACGAATTATGTTAGTTTTTTCATCTTGAATGAATAACGCCCTGCACATTGTCAGAAGGCAAAAATAATAATAATAATTATTATTAGTAGTAGTATTATTATTATTATTATTATTATTAGGGCCCATCTTAACGGGGAGCACTAAATTTCGTTTAATCAGATGCAAATTAAATTAGAAAAAATATACCAAGTCAAATTGAAAGAACCGAAGGTCCTCGATAAGATGGGTCCTTAAATTAAATTAGAAAAAAAAATCAAGTCAAACTGAAAGAGCCGAAAGTGGGCCCTTATTATTTATTATTATTATTATTATTATTATTATTATTATTATTATTATTATTATTATTATTATTATTATTATTATTATTATTATTATTATTATTGCCTTTGTTAAGATCAACGGTTGCGGGACACTTCGTATCCCTGGACAGGTCTGCCTTTTAAGTCGGTAAACATTGCACTCACATGTGTTGTTTGCTTAGCTATAGAAGAAGAGCAGTTTTATTCCTTTCGTGCACGCGGAGACTGAGACCAAGCTCGTACTCCTCTGGAAAACCCCTGGTTTTCCATCTAAGATACGCCTTCCAAGTACTACAAATACGTTCCCAGTGACTGAACCCAGGTAGTTACCGGGCTTTCAATCTCATACAAGACCATATCTTAACACTAGCCCACTCTGATGAGCCGTATATGCAGAATTATGGGAAATTCGTGGAAACCCCGATTCCACGAACTAGAACATGAGTCGAAGATGCGGCTCCTCAAAACCCACTCCCACACCTCTGAACGGCGAGGCAACGAAGCCGGCAAAGTACGTAAAAAAAATAAAGGGAAGACTTAGCCTTTAGGGGCAGGAAGAAAAACGTCGGTGAAAGCCATCGCCATACCGCCCGCACGGGGGGGGCGAGGAAGATGCACGAAAAAGCGAAAAGTGCGTACGGGAACGAAAAGAAAAATAACACTGAAGACGGCAAGAACCACCTAAACCCAGTCCGCAACTCTGAAAGCGCGCCCTGGGCCGCAATTGAGCGGCCGAGTGCCCAGACCGGATCCAACACTGAGCGGGGGGGATAGGCAGGACAGAATACGCGAAAACACATCCCCAACCCAGTCCAAAAAAAAGAAAACACACCAGAAACATATCGGGCAGACAAAAATTCATCCCCCAAGGTCCAGGAAGACGACAAGAAATAAATAAATAACGAGTGCAGTCAAAAAGCGAAAATCAGTTAACCACGGCGGCACCTCGAGATGCATCTACGTTACGCTGGACCCCCCGTGTAAACGCGCTAGCCAAGTGAATTTGCAGACACCAAGTACCTCGTATAGCTCTCGTCGAAGTCGTGTAGCGCGCCGGAGAAAGAGAAAGCTTGATTGGTCCCGGGTCGTCCAAAAATCGAACCAGATAGACTCCATCTGTTGGTGTAGTTGCGCTGATTTTCCCGAGCCACCACAGACCGTCGTCGCCCTTGTACAAAAAGTGGGCCCCGTTGGGAAGTACAGTGTTGCTGTATCGGCGGAGCCAATCGGCGTGCGATACGCAACCATAGCCGGGTGCCAGAAACCGCTCGCCGTTACTCCGAGAAAGCTCCCATTGTGCCGCGCCAATTCTCATTCGGCGATACAGGCGGTTGGTTTGGCGGTGTTGGTTCGGGGGTGCCGGCCCAGTAGCGCAAAATCGCGTGGCGAGAAAGCTGAAGGTCCATTTCCCGTTCCCAGGATGGCCGGGAAAGTCCCTTCCAGTGCGTCTCGTACATCACCGCGATGACGCCACCTCGACCTCTAACCGATTGATGTCCAGTAATCTTTTCCACTTCGAGTCGTTCAAGAGGGGTCGAAACGTCGTCCTCGGTGACGTGGTACGGAGGGGATTTCTTGGAGAAATTATTGAGCACGTATTGCGTCAACCCCGTCGGCAAATACTTCGGCATGTCGTCACAGTCGTGGGGGTTGGGCACAGGGCTTGCAGCGTTGAACGGATACGCGCCGGCGAGCCTCGGCGCCGGGCATATCGGAAGGAAGATCCAAATACAGGAGCTTTGCTCCGAGAGGAGATCCATCCGGGGTGTCCGCTGAGGAGCAGGGGCCAACTGCGAGAACTTTGTAGGGGCCCGTCCAGTTGAGTGAGAGTTTGGCCTTGAGGACCTTGGCGTCCGTGTCTGGTTTCGCGCCCTGGTGGATGGTGGCCGCCGTATTGTACACCCACGCCCAACCACCAACGTTAAATTTGGGGACCGGACGCAGAGCGTCGGAGAGGGCGGAGTTGCGGCGGTTCACGCGAGCGACAGTGAGGGCGTGGTGTTCTCGAACGATGTCGTACGCGCGCTGCTGGCGGTCCGTCGCCAAGTCGCAGTAGGCGAGGTGGTCGCGGGCCAAGCTCTGGTGGCCGGCGACTCCTGCACGTTCGAAAACCGTGAGTGGGAGGCGTGGGAGCCGACCCATATGTACCTCGTTGGGAGCCAGACCCGTGCGGCACTGACGGAATTGTTGTACGCAAATTCGACGTGAGGGAGTTGTTCATCCCAGTTGTTTTGGAGCTCGTTGACGACCATCGCCAACATCTGGGCCATCGTGTGGTTTACACGTTCCACCCCACCGTTACCGTTTGGGTGGTAGGAGCTGGTGGCAATTATTCGAACCCCGAGAAGCTGATATACGGCGTGCGAAAGCTTGGAGCAGAACTGGAGGCCGTTGTCCGAGAGGATGCTGCGCGGGCACCCCCAAAGAGGGATATACCGGTTGATGAGAATGTTAGCCGTGCCCTCAGCGGTGAACTCGGCCGCTGTGACGGCGCACATGTCAGCTCGGCGGCTGAAACGACCAGTGAAAAGCAAGATGTAGGTATTACCTCGAGGCGTCACCGGGAGGGAGCCGAAATAGTCGATGCTGACGGCGATGCCGGGCCCTTCTGGCAAGGTCAACGTGATGGAGGGCCACCGGACCGTCTGCCGCGACGTTTTCCGTGCCTGGCACTTTAAGCAGTTGCGTAGCCACCACCGGGTGCAGATGCTCATGCCGATCCACCGGTAGAAACGTTCGAGCATACGTAGAGTGCGCGCGGTTCCTAGGTGGCAGGAAGCCGTAGAATGGCAAGCCTGCATGACCCAGGGGCGCATGAGCAGTGGAACATAAAAGCGAATAGGCTTGTCGTTCAATAAGCAGGCCGTACGACCCACCGGGCGTGGTATCCAACGCAGGGGGGGGAGACGGCTGTCGGACAAGTAGAACGATGCCCGCGTCAGTGGTGTGCAAGCGGTCTTTGGTGGCCAGCTCTTGAACTTCCGAAAAGGAAGGGCACTGGTGGGAAGGGAAACCTGATAAAAAGTCTTCTGGCAAAACTTCCGGTCGGCCAAGGGCTATGTAGCGCATGGCGGCATTGCACGCGGGCTTAGCCTGTTGTTCCCGAGTCCAGTCGGCGTGCGAAAAGCGCGCTGCGGAATCACCGAACTGAAACTCGGCAGCTGCGCCGAGTGCGTCCAAGTCGGTCAAGGTGACGGGAGGTGCGTCAGTTGGCGGCGGAAGTCGTAAAAGAGGAGTTCCCACGGGCTCGGTGCGGTCGCGGCCGGACGGGATGGGTACCGTCGGGACAGACGAGGTGGCAGGAGTCGGGGCCAAAACGACGGGTGCGGGCGGTCGTGGCCGTGGGGCTCGCAGCGGGGTGGTAGCACGCCGGGCTGATGGTCTAGGGGTCCCGCCGGGCCCGAAGCCATAATCAACAGCAGGCGGCACGGCGCCAGCGGCGGCGGCTGTTCGTCGGCGCGTTCGCGATGAGATGCGGCCTGAAGACGGCAAAACGTTCGGGGGCGCCGGGTTGCCAGGCGGCGATGGGGTAGACGCGGCCGGATCAGTGATCGCGGCGGAATCTTCGACCTGTAAAGTGCTCGTCGGGGGAGGAGCATGCTGGGCGACAATCGTCGCTGCAGCGGGGGCTTCTGCAGAGCCCTGGCATGAAAGGGAAGACGCGGCCGGAGCAGTGCTCACGACGGAATCTTCGACCTGTAAAGTGCTCGTCGGGGGAGAAGCGCGCTGGGCGACAATCGTCGCGGCAGCGGGGGGTTTTGCAGAGCCCTGGCATGAGAGGGAAGACGCGGCCGGAGCATTGCTCACGACGGAATCTTCGACCTGTAAAGTGCTCGTCGGGGGAGGAGCACGCTGGGCGACAATCGTCGCTGCAGCGGGGGGCTTCTGCAGAGCCCTGGTCGCCCCCGGAGGGTCCGACAAAAACCGAAGCGAAAGCGGCGTTGGCGGGGGGTGAAAAATCCCCCAAGCCAGGACGGCGGTCGACGGTGGCGACGGAGGCAGATACACGAGCGACGAATCTCCCCGAAGGAGCAGATAGGTCGTCAATCCTCATACGTGGCCCGTGTGTGCGAAAATCGCGAAAATCCGAAGGGGCGAGAGGTAGCCCACCCAAGACGGCACTTTCACTGCGGGACACCAGCCCACCCAAACCGACACCAGGGGTCGGCGAAGAGCGAGTGCGAAGCCCGCAGGCTCGGATGAGGAAGATACCACCGTCCTCGACGGGGTTGAGGCAGCTAGACCCACTGCGGTCGTGTTCTGTGGCGGGCTCTAGCAAGCGGGGAGAGAAAGCCAGCATTTCCGTTGGCGCTGCCCTTGCGGTACTCGAGAGTGTAGTCGAACGCGGTGAGGAACTCGAGCCACCGCTGGACTCGCGCGTTGTGGTCCCCTACTTTGGCGATACTCGCAAGTGCTTTGTGATCCGAAAATATTCGAAACTTCGTGCCCCACAGGTAACCTCGGAATCGTTTGATAGCCCAGACAATGCTGCCAGCTTCCAGGTCCAACGGTGTCCAGTGCCTTTCGGAATCGAGGGTAGCGCGGCTGATATAAGCAATGGGCCGTACCGAGCCGTCCGGTTGTTCTTGTTCGAGCGCGGCACCGAAACCATCGATGCAGGCGTCGCAGTACACGTGGAAGGGGCGGGAGCCGTCGGCTACGGCATCCCAGTCAGGGAAGACCAAAATCGGTGGGGCCACGAGCTCGGCGAGGATCTGGCGGACGATAACTTTGATAACTTCCATAGCCGGCGTGAAGACATACTTGACTCCCTTCCGGAGAAGGGTGGTGAGAGGACGTATCCGTTTAGACAGGTCGGGCAGGAATTTGCGATAATATCCTACGCCGCCCATCAGAGCGCGGACCTGCTTGAGGTTCTTGGGCATGTGCATTTTCAGCCGAAACTTTTTCCGCATTAGGGCTTATACCCGCGGGCGAAATAGAGTGGCCCAGAAAATTGGCGTCCGTGGCGCCGAGGCGAGCCTTCGAGGGGGAAAGCTTGAGGTTATGTTTGCGCAGGCGTTCGAAGAGGGCTCGTATCGTCTTGACGTGGGCCGTCGGGTCAGAGTCGAAAACGATCACATCCTCAAGGTAGGCCGCCACTTGTGCCAGGCCTTTAATGACTTCGTTAATCACTTTGACGAACCAGCCGGGCGAAGCACTGCTGCTTTGGGGCATGACGAGCCACTCGTAAAGGCCCGTGGGAATGCAGAACGCCGTAAGAGGGACGGTGCCCTTGTGCGCGGTAATCTGGTGGAACGAGGAGACCAAATCGAAGAGGGAAAACACCTGTCCCTTCCCCAGGGAGTCGAGGACTTGGTCCACGCGAGGGATAGGCAGCTGGCTGAGTTTGCTGATCTGGTTGAGTTTTTTGTAGTTCACGGTGATCCGAACGTCTCCAGACTTCTTCGGGATGACCACCAGCGGGCTCGAGTACGGAGAAGTCGAGTGCTGGATCAGACCTGCCGCTAGGTACTGATCCAAGGTGGCCTCCACTTCCGTGGCCAGGATGGGGTTGATGCGGTGCGGCCTGGACGTGACAGGAGCGCTTCCTTCCGGGACCGAGATCACGAAAGGCATCAACGAGCAGGAACCAAAATCCGACTTGGACTTCGAGAAAACGTCAGGAAATTCGCAAAGAACGTCCCCCAGCTGTTCAATGACGGCAGGGGTCCAGCCTGTGCCGTGGAGATCAAAAGCCACCTCCCGCAGATGTGTCGGCAAGCGTGCCCAGACGCGCAGAAACGAAGCGCGCTGTTCTGAGGTCAAACGCTCAAGCAGTGCAGGCGAGGGCGAGACTGGAGCTGCGAGGGGGGGGGCAGGAACTGCTGAAACCGGACACACCTCACCTAGTCCGGAGGGAGGGCTGGGGGCTCGGCTGTCCTGCTGCAAAACGTCCAGCGGAGCGCTCAGCAGTGGGGCGTGGGCGACGCCGAGGACATCCCCCGGCTCGAGAGCCGCCACTCCAACGAGGGGAAGAACCTGTCGTCCGGAAGAGACGAAGTGCTCCTCGACCGAGGGCAGGTCGGGCTGGGGCATCATGTCGACCAAGTAGTGTCCAGTGAGGGCCGGGGAGCCATCGCTTCGAACCAAATTAACGGCAAGCAGCTGGGGATCGTCGGACAGGGTGACGCCTGCTGCACCCTCGTAGCGTAGATGGAAGCCTCCACCCGAAGCGGCGGAGTCGGAGTCGATGGCGTACACGGACATGCCTGTCGGGGCGTGGTGAACTAACTCCAGCTCGCCAAAAACGCGTTGATCAGACGGCCGAGGTGGCAGAGAGCGGTAGTAGCGGCTATTAAAGCGCATCCAGCTGTCACGTCCCAATAGTACAGCATGCTGCATCACCGAGGGGGGGACCACGCAGGCCCAAACTGCGAGGGAGCAAGTAAGCTCATTTTCTCGAAAAAATTGGACGCTCAGGCGCACACTCGTCGAAGTCTTCAGAGGGGCCGATTCGCCGAAACCCCCCCAAGAACGAGGGGCGCCTTTCTGCTCGCACGCGAGGGAGGCCGCACCATCCGAGTGCATGCGATCCAAAACATCTCGTCGGATGAAAGTCTGCGGGGAGCCAGTGTCGAGAAGCGCCACGCAACCAAAATGTGCAAGAACGCCATCTCCGCTGTGAATCGCGATTTTCGTTGTAAAAGAGGCGTCATCGAGGGTAATTGTGCCCCCGACGAGGCAGGGGCCGTGTTCTGGCAGCGCGAGGGAGGGGTCGACACTAGGTGCGACAGCCAAAATCTCGGGGCTGTGATCAGCCGGCGCGTCAGAAAAATAGGTCGAAAACTCCAAAGGAGAACCTGGGCAAGCGCGGGCCACGGCCAAAGGGCGGGGCGGCGCGGGTGTAATCTCATGAATTCTGTCAGGTCTGGTTGGGGTGCAGAATTGGTGAGAGGAGGCTGGGTGTGCCAACCCGGCCTCATTTGATCGGAGGGTGTCGCAAACGGCGGAAAGAGCTTTACCGAGCAATTTTTTTCCATGTCATCGAGAGGGGTCGTGAGCTTCGGGGTCGTCTGCCCGCAGACCGATGCCCCACACGGCATCAAAAGGGCTGGCTTCAGCCAAAATTTTGGTGCCAGTGCTCAATAGGTGCTGCTTCATGACCGGGTTCTGCGAGAATTTGGTAAAATTACCAGCAAGGACGGCGTCTTCCCGAACACGGTCCCAGATAGCGCAGTCGAAGTTATGCACGCCTCGACCGAGGCGTTTGTGCTCGCGTGGGTCTGGCGAGGCCATAATCCGTTCCGCTGTGCCGTGGTCCTGGAAAAGGCGAGCCTTTTCAGCCATCATATACTGCTCCGCGCAGGAATATGATACATCGTCGACGACAAAAGACGAGGGGGACCACTGCGAAAAATAAGAGGGGGGCTGCCAGAACAGTACCACCCGCTCCGTTGTATACTCGAGAGTAGGGTAAAAAACCGACGGTGCCGAGTCGTCGGTGGCCGCAGTTGCGGCGTGTGGGGAGGGGAGTGTGCTTCTCTGAGAACACTGAGCCCCTGGTGCACGAGACGAGTCCGGTTCCACGTATACTGGCTCTGTGTCACCATTGCCCGTAGGCAAAAAATCGCCAGAAGGTTCTCTTGCTGCGCCCGATGATCTTTGTCCTGGACCAAAGGGGGCAGGGGGCTCTGAGCCCGTTCTGCTTGACGAGAGCTGCGATTCTTCCGAATTTAACGGGTGTGCTGTCCGGTTGATCTGACCGGAGGCCGTGGAGTCACCACTGGCTCGACGGACAGTGCCAGGTTTTTCCTGTTCCACTGGAGCCGAAGGAGCGCTGCGCACGTGGAGTGGCGTGCGCGAAGACGAAAGAGGGCTGCAGACCCTGTAGACGTCTTCAAGAACGGTGCTCGGGTGGGGGGCAACAAACGGTCCACCGGAGAGAGCTTCCGTCCTGTAGACCTGGTGGGGAAGGGGGACGAGGTAGCTAATCTTGTCGACTCCTCCTTAATAGGAAAAAGGGTGGAGCGGCCACCGTTATTGCGAGGAAACGCCGAGTCGAGCTTCAACCGAGATCTCGGGGTTTCGGTGTTTGCCTTCCCGCACCTCAAACCGACCGCCACCGCATGGCCGGGAGGTGTAGGAGGGGGACACCCTCGCTGAAAAAACGACGCGACGGCGCGACACCCGTCGTGTTGCGCGGTGCGTGGTTTGGGAGAGAGGCGTTTATCGCGCCTGCTCTCGTGCCCAGGTTGAGGGGAGTGGCGTTTGAGGCGCGGGCTCCCGACGTCGGGGAAGGCGCCCGAGGGCTCCCCAGAAAAAGCGGTGGAGCTGAGTCGCTGCGTCGGTCCGAAGTACGGAGTAACGCTCGGGGCGGGAGCGGAGTACTGAGCGAGCCTGGGACGCGAGCATCTTGTGAAATCAAGTTTTTTTCTCCTGACAATGCTGGCGGCGGGCGGTCAGGAGAAACCGAACCGCCGTCGACCTGTCAGTTACCGGCGCGGAAGGTGCCTGGCTGGCGTCCATTCGGGTTTCCGCCCGAGGTATGCGAGGCACCGTCGCGAACCCCCGAGATGGAAGCCGGGGTGGAAGAGGTAGGGGCGGTCGAGCCACCATGATGGCCGGAGTTAGACTGCTGGTGTCCTCGTGCCGCGTGTGTGTTGTAGCCATCACCTTGTCTGTGTTGCTGAACCTGGCCGTGATGTTGCCCACGCGAGGGGCCGGGACGACGCCTGTGTTTCTTCTGGCTGTATTTTTTCGGTCGTGAATTGTTCTCGCGGCGGTGTCTGATCATGTGTTCTTGCCAACGACGGAACGCCTCGCCGTCGTCGCCGAGCGTTCCGAGGTCGGGGTTCAAGATACCACTAAGGTTTAAAAAGGGGTGTCTACACTGTCGAAGAGAGTGTGTGTCTTCGTGACAGTTTAAACAGCGTCCTCGTTTTTCGCTGAGGGCGGCTGCGCGAGCGGACGATGAAAGTAGGCCGCTCCAGACGGGAGGGTCCTCGGTCTGGATGGACATGGAAACGGCGTGAACTTCGGCATAGTGGTGTTCTTCAAGGGGCCAGCAGTTCGAAGAGGTGTCAAGCCACGGGTCGAGGCAGTCAGGGATTGATTTGTGGACATTCATCACAAGCGGATTATTGCGCGATCCCGTCTGCCAAGAAGGCGACTGGGGAAACGTCCGGCCCTGGCCGCGACCAATATTGGCGGGCCGGGGCCCCGACGCGGCGGATGACCGCGCGCACCCGTCGAAGAAGCAGGCAAAGAAAACTATTTTTCGCCGTTGACGGCAGGTGTCTTATTATTCGCAAGAGTCTCGAAAGCTAGCCACATGGCGTCCAAAGTCCCGAACGGCCTCGATACCGTAGCCAAAACTCCCGGGTACAGCGTCGGCATCAAGCTAGGGTACTGGTCGTTCACTGCCATCCGAACTACCTCCAAAACGACCTCCACCCCCGGTGCCAAAACACGCTCAGTCCCCGTCGCTGCGGACACCACCCCTCGCAATGCACGACTAAAATCGCAAAAAGGGGTCCCGTTAGCCACGCTTAAATTATGCAACTTGGTGTAGCTGGCCCCCGTGTTGGTGCGGTCAAAGTGGTTGCTCAGCAACCTCAGGAGGAGCGTGAACGCCTCCGGTCCCGACGATCCTGCTGCGAGGGCGCGCGACACCTCTTGCTGATTGCGTGCTTCGCTGGAACGGTGTCTCTGGTGTCGCCGTCCGAGGAAGAGCTGGGGGAAGTAGCTCGACCAGAGTTGTCCCGTAGGCCGTACCGACCGTCACCCAATCGCTCCTTCCCCTTCCACCGGTTTTTTTTTCTCCGTCCAGCCCCGTTGCGCCGAAACGAACTGCCACCCGTTTCCCCGCCCGAGCCCCGGCGGAGCCTGCCGTCCGGACCGGCCGAATCCCCTCCATCCCTCGTGCGCTGGCGGGCCTGGTCGCCGGCGCGGCTGCGAGAGCGGTCTCCGGCCGCAGAGCTGTCGCCAGCTCCCCGGTGACCGCTGGAGGAGGTGGGGCGGTGTCCAGCTTCCGGTCCCGAGTAAGGGAGGGGGGGCTCCTGAGGGGCGGCGTGCGACCGCCGCCTGCAATGAAGCTGGTACGCGGCCGGTCTCGGCCATTGGACAGTGTTGGAATATGCGTCATGGGCCCTCCGAAGGCTCACCACCAGAGCCATTGTGTAGGCCTGGAGGTGTTGGTCCGACCAGGAGACGTCTGGCATTCCCAGCCAAGCGTCGTGGACCGAGAGGCCTTCGGCCGGCAGCTCGCGTCGGAGGCGGCGAGCTGCAGAGACCACCAGAGCCGCCTCCTCGGGGGGGAAGCACGGGTTTGGCTCGGCCGCCATGCAGGCGACACTCCCCTGCAAAAAGTCCAGATCCCCGGGGCGCTTGGTCCGGGCGTCGATCGCGATCACAGCGGGGGAACACGGGTCCGTGGGGCCAAGGCCGGGGGCTGAAGCGGCCTTCGCGGTGGAGGAGGCAAGTGGAAGGTGCTCCGCTGGGGCCCTCGTCTCGGCGGCCCGGCTGGTCGCGGAGGAAGCAGCAGCCCGGGCAGCCCGCAGCGCTTCACTGGCCCGAGATATGGAGTCTCGCGCACAAGAGGCGGAGCGAGCGGCTTCCTCGGAAGCCGTGGCGGCAGCCGTGGCGATGGCGGCGGCGGCCGTGGAGGCGCGGGCGGCAGCTGCAGCCTCGAGCTCGGCCGACACACGCGTCTGCGCTCGACGACTAGCCGTTGTCGCCGAGGCAGCCCCAAGGGCCTCGGCGGTGGCCAAAGCCTGCTCGGCCGCGAGGACGTCGGGGTGGGTGTCCGCGGCATCAGGAGCCCGCGCGGCCGCGGCAGTGTCGGCCTGGCCGGGCGCGGGGCGATCGGCGGTGGTCCCCGCTTCGAGGTTCGACTGGTTGGCCCAACGCTGGATCACCGCCGCCTGCTCCTGTGGTGAGAGGGAGGTCCACGCTCCAGGTAGTTGGGGGGGCGCCTGGGCACTGCCCGGGTCCTCGGCCGCCGGTTCTGCGGCCTTCCCGGTAGCCAGCCGCTCGTCCTCGGAGTCAGGAGGCTCGAAGTCCACGGCGTCGTCCAGAGACGTGGGGCCCGCGGGCTCGGGTGTCCTCGCTCCCGAAGAGGGGGAGGAGCCGTAAGTCCTCAGGCCTTTGGGAGACCTGGCCGGGCTGGGTGATCCCTCCCATGCTTTCGTTGTCCGTGACATGTTGAGGCGGGGGCGGGCGGAAAACACCAGGGCAAAGGGCGACACCGGGGCAGGGGGGACACCGAGGCAGGGTAGGACGGGAAATGGCGGTTCTCAGGGTCGTGGCGGGTAGAAACAGCGGCGGCAGGAGCTGCAGCTTGTGCTTCAGCAACTTGTATAGCTGTGATCAAGGCCTGGCGCGCCAGTCGGCGGGCACTACGAGCACTTGGGGAGCGAGGGGAAGCAGACCCTTCCACCTCTTGAGTCTCCATGATGCAGTGGCTGGAACAAACTTACTCAACAACAATAGGAAAGCAAACAAAAAAAAACAGTGACAAACAACGCAAACCGACAAAAAAGCGGAAAGTCCTAAGCCGACGACGCCACTTGTTAAGATCAACGGTTGCGGGACACTTCGTATCCCTGGACAGGTCTGCCTTTTAAGTCGGTAAACATTGCACTCACATGTGTTGTTTGCTTAGCTATAGAAGAAGAGCAGTTTTATTCCTTTCGTGCACGCGGAGACTGAGACCAAGCTCGTACTCCTCTGGAAAACCCCTGGTTTTCCATCTAAGATACGCCTTCCAAGTACTACAAATACGTTCCCAGTGACTGAACCCAGGTAGTTACCGGGCTTTCAATCTCATACAAGACCATATCTTAACACCTTCTGACAAAATAGCGTAGATGCCGTTCCTATATAAACCAAATATCCTTCCTCGAATCAGTAGTATCCCTCATACACTTCTCTGCCTGTCGTTTCCAAATTCTCAATTCCAACTTCTATTATTATTGCTGGAAAACTCTTCAGATAAATAAGGTTCCACCAGGAGTATGACCTGACATAGATCTACGACATATATCTTGACACATACATACATACATAGTAAAATACATATACATACCTCGTATATACACTACTATACTACCTTCGAATCTACACAAAATAGCCATATATATAGCAATAACAGCTGCAGCTCATCCCCGGAAAAATTATACTCACGTTTAGAACCACATACCATACTAAAACTCAACAACACACACTCAATCAATATATAAATATTTGTGAAATGAAAAGGCTTCGACATGTTGCAACGTCATATCATTCTCCCTTGTTCGGGTTATATTATAGTAGTATCAGTGCGCAGAATGATTATTTAAAATTGTCCTGTTGACCCGGGCAGCATCCAGGTACAGGGGAGCCACTGGCCTATATTATCTTTGACAAGGAAATATGCATATAGCTGCAAAGTTGAGTATCAACTATTTAATCAGTCGAACTCACAGCTGACGTATTTCAAAAATATAAAATATAGAATACGCGCGTTCGGTTTATTACTACAACGCTGTAAAATTCGGTAAAAATGGAATATAGACGAGGCGTATACTACGCAGCTACGTTTTTCAAAATTAAAAAAAAAACCCAACGATCTAACGCAGTCTTAGAAATCACGCCGCATGTGTGATTCGTTCCTCTCAGAGGCATCACTCTGCTCGCCCTCTCCGCACTTCATTACGTATTCACACGCGTGCAACAATGCCGTTAACTCCGAGAGGATCAAGCGCGAAGGTGGCTATATGTCCTACAACACTTTCCACCCACTTGCTGTACCAGGTACCTGGTAACACGTACCGCATCTGCCCTGTCTATTTTCGTACTGTTCCTTCGTATTGGTACGCAACCTCAGACCTTACACCCACATCCATATCCTCTTTCTCTTCCTCCGCGGCTTCCCTTGTGCGTGCTCGACTACGAGGCCATCCACCAACCACTGCGGAGGTTTTCGACACGCGCCTCTACCTCCCTCTTTGCGATCGGTTGGAGGTACGTCTTGCAAAAGTACATCGTACGATAGAACACCTTCAAAGCTTTCAAGCGTCACCTATTTTTTTTTTATAAATTTTGAAATACGTCAGCTGTGAGTTCGACTGATTAAATAGAATCACATATAGAATACGCGCGCTCGGTTTATCACAATACTTGTAAAATTAGGTAAAAATGGAATATAGACGAGGCGTATATTACGCAGCTTGCAAAGTTGAGTATCAACTATTTAATCAGTCGAACTCACAGCTGACGTATTTCAAAATTTATAAAAAAAAGTATTGTGATAAACCGAGCTATTTGTATAATCCCGACTGTAACTCTGTACTCGTAGCTGCGTCAACAGGCCAGCACATATCGTGGTATGTGATTACCTGGTACATCGTATCGCTTCGAATTTCGCTGTGATCATATATACCTCTGCTGGACGGACTTTCACAGCCTGCAACACCCGTCGCTCGACTCCTTGTCATATCGTCCTCAATACCCGAAGGGATACCCTCCTCCAAAGATGCAGTATGTACACACACGTTTCTGATAGCACACGCTTTGCGAAAGATGCGCTCGTTCTTGCTATGAGTCCAATACTAGTTGCCGTGACACGTTTCATGCACCTGTACCTTTGTCATTACTAACCGACAAAGGCCTGTAACCCTAAACGACAAAACACTACCAGGTACCTGGTATGCTACGTGGTTTTACCTTTTGCCCTCTAGTTGTCGATCCCGCTTCACAATAACACCTCGAGACATATCTCCAGTTTTGGCCATCCTGCATCTGATTCAATCATGTCTCTTGGGCACAAAGCCTTAATTGCCTGTATTGAGGGTGATGCAGTTTTGAGTGTTTGAATACTGGGTACGACAGGGTATGTTTTCGTCGTCGCCTCATCCCGCTCGCTTTTTTCCCATTTCCCTGCTTCGAACGAAATAAAAATGGCTATGGTTGAACTTTGCCGACCGTGAACGAAATTGAAAGTTGAAGATTGAACAAAAAAAAAATCTGGGATTTTGTGGAGAGGTACTGAATGGTGTATAGGCCGGATTGAAGAGGGGATGGGGAGTGAGTTGGTTGAGGTAGGGTTTCTTGACGTTATAAAGTGGTAGTCTGCATGGGGTGTGTATATATACTACAGTTACTGTAGGTGGAGTGTGGATGGGATCCAGCCATAATTTGTGGCCAAAATGCCTTGTGTGTCTTTATGGTGCTGTCGTTTCGAATGTTTAATACTGGGTACCAGGGTATACTTTTCATCGTCGCCTCATCCCGATCGCTTTTTTTTTTTTTTTTCAATTTTCCTGCTTCAAACGAGGATATCTATCGCTCAGGTCGAACTTTGCCTATCGTGCTTAAATTGAATGTGGTAGATTTAACCAAGGAAATCTGGGGTTTGTGAAGGTTTTATTGAATCGTGGGTGGGATTGAAGAGGGGATGGGAAACAGGGTTGTCAAGCCCATGTGAGAGTGCAGTTGGTTGAGGTAGGGTTTCTTGACGTTAGAAAGTTGCAGTCTACATGGGGTTTCTTTGCATGTCGTAGGTAGAGTGTGGATGAGATCCAGCTCTCATTAATAATAATTCTAGATCCCGAAAATAGAAAAACACGCTTTGCGGCTCATTTTGATTCGGCACGTGGATTATTGGCTCTGGAAAAGCAACAACAAAAATGACTTGATTTTCTCGACTCTTGTCATAACGTCCTCATTACCCGAACGGATGCCCTTCCAAAAATGCGGTGTACACACCTTTCGTATAGCACACGTTTTGCGAAAAATGCGCTCGTTGTTGCATAGTTCGATGTCAATTGCCTCGATACATTCTATGCACCCATAACTCTATCACTACTAGCCACTCACCACCAAGGGCCTGAAACCCTAAACGAGAAACACAACCAGGTTTCTGGTATGTTACGTGGCTTTACTGTTTGCCATCAATCCTTCGATCCTGCTTCACAACAAGAACTTCAGACATCACTCCAGTTTGGGCCATCGTACATTTGATACCAGGGTACTTCGTGGCCACAAAGCCTTGTCTGTGTTTAGGGTGCTATTGTTTTGAGTGTTTTGATACTGGGTACCACAGGGTAACATCATCGTCGCCTCCTCCCGGTCGCTTATCCATTTTCTTACTTCGAACGAAGATAAAATCGCTCGTGTCGAACTTTGCCTAACGCAAATAAAACTGCATGTGGAATTCAACGAGGGAAATGTGGGGTTTGCGGAGAGGTACTAGGCCGGATTGGAAAGGGGGTGGGGAAAGGGTTATCAGGTCCATGAGCAGTGGTTGAGGCAGGGTTTCTTGAAGTGTGTGAAAGTGGCGGTCTACATCGGGTGTGTTCATACACGCTAGGTGGAGTTCGGATGAGATACAGCACTCAACATTCATAATTCCAGATTCATGAGCAAACACGATACGTTTTACGGTTCATTTCTGTGTGAGACCGATCATAATAATATCTCGCAGTCTACCGCGACGCCACTCTCTTCCATGTCTATTCACACTAACATACTTCGACTTTTTTACGACCCTGTTCGACACAATGCATTCCTTCGGATTTCGTCCCTGCCCCTAAAATACCTACCAGGTACATCTCTTGATTCCTTTTTTGTATCTATGTCAAGCCGTCGACCAAGCCTGGAACCGCTACTAAGGTATGCACTTCTTACTTATAGTGTATTATACGACTTTGCGTATGTTTTGCTCTCTCCTTTTATTCGTAAACTTGCTTTCACACCCATCATTCTCACTACTGTACATATGCCTGTATTTATTGCATACGACCCTCTCAAGCGTTCCATACTTGTCGTGCTGCTGGTGTTGTTACCGCTGCCTTTTACCAAGTAACGTTGCATCGCACCTGATGTGTTACTTGGTAATGTACTCCGCTTGACTTTCTTATAGCTTTCACACTAATATATACCTCTCTTTTTATGCTTATGTCAACGTCGTTTTCCGAAGTGAGAGTGCGTACAGGACCATCAACATGGACTCTCAAAACGTGACTCCAAAAACACTTCAATTACAGCCTCATTTTTTTTGTTGCCTGCCTTTCGGTTTCCAGGACAACTTAACAAAACTTGCGCTGGTTTTGGCTACGAAAACGTGCACTTACGCCGTTATGTCCATCATCCCCAGTGTCAGGCACCACGACATGCTGGCCTCTACCTGAGTTATTCCCTACAACAAGCTCGTCGCACAGCAGACTCTCCCAGTCTTGCACCCTCTGCTTCTTCAGTTAAACGCGATGCCTGACATCATCCGAATGAGATGCGGGCACCAGGGGGGTCGAAGCTGCAACTCTACTTGCGAATATTCCGACATCTTCCCCGTCACCTGCCTGAACAGGGCATCCCCGCACCTACGTACGACGACACGACTCCATACCTACCTAATGGGATGTTTTACCTGCTCATTCCGCTCAGGACTTCGCCTGCACTTCGGGTGGGACTCAATTCTTCCACACAGCTATTTGGTCGGTGGTGAGTTCGTGCATGTACTCTTTGCCGTGTACCACTCACGCGATCGTCGGCGTCTATATTATTCATGTGGTGTTGGCAATATGGACAGTAAGATTTTGTTGACACATGGAATACATGGATGATACTTTCCCGTCCCGACCCATTATAAACTCACAACTACCGTTTCGCAGAGGGAAATCATGTTTCTGTTCTATCAGTTACCGATCACAGCACTAAAAGCAACTCCCAATAGCACATACCGGTCCGGTACCCTGGTGTGTGGTATTGAGAGTGAAGATGTACGTATACTGCTCTGTAATTGACAAAATGATGTTTTCGTAGGACCGGTAGCATGTGTAGCAGAGATGGGCTTGACTCTGGCTCGAAAGGTTTCCCACATAGATTCATCTTGTGGCTTCTTCGAGGTGCCCTTCCTTAGCGAGCCCGTGCAATAAAGGCTGTTCCCGTGCCGTTTGAAGTTTAATGTTTTGTCGCTCTGGACCACCACCTCATCGCGGACGAACCAAATGTCAATTCTCTCGCCAAGATACAGTCAGTCATCTGTGTCCGAATGTTCACTGCAATACACCCCATAGTTGTACCATTATGACATACCAAGTGTGATGTACTCTCACCAGCCGACACTCACCGTCGGTGGTACCACGGATACAAGGACTGCTGCCGCAATGGTTTCAAACACACCCTGGACAAAAGCCTATTCAATATGCATATTGGTCTGTCAATAGGTTGAGGTATTGCATATCGATACCTATTGTCCCCTGCAACAGGGAGGTGAAAGTGTCTATCGATAGCTATCCTCTTGATAAATCTTTTCAGAGCGATATATACAACGGGCTGTTGTTCTTAGGATAGGTATATGGATTTGTCTATCGATACCTAAATATTTGACCAATAGGTTCAGAGCAGTAGGTACAATAAGCTATTGTTCTTAGGATAGGTATGTGGAATTGTCTATCGATACCTTGTGATTTCTAATATGTCCAGAGAAGTATTGATCTATACCAGGTACGTATTTATTTGATCAATACAATCATACAACTTTGTGCAATGATCTGATGTTCTCAGAATTGGTGTGAGGTTTTGTCGATATGTTCGTTCTTCGGGCACAGGTGTTACTCTACTTTTTATTTACTACAAACAACTACTATAACATTTTAATTTCACGACTCTACCAGGTATTTTCTAACAATATATTCCACTACACGAAACCAAACGTCCAACGTCCTGAATAAATACCATAAGGCATGCCTATAGAGGGTGCCTCAATTGGTGATGTCGGCCTTGTCTTCGTCTTGGACGGGGTTGGCCGAGGCCTTGACGGGCACTTTTCTTTCGTGATATGTGGCAAGGAGGTGCCTCCACATTCGCGTCTCGCAAGGAGAGAACTTATATAAAGTGTGAGAGTGCGGGTGCTTCTCCGAAGAACCATTTTCTCCCTGGCGCGTTCGGACTTCATGGCCCGAACGTCAACCATTATGAAGGTCCATCAGTGATGGCGGATCTCATAGACCGGACGTTGGTTAACGTATCTTCATGGTTGGCATTTGTCATCGGAGATTGACGGTATCTACGTACCCTGTCCTCCACATACCATGGTACATGGTTATGTGCAATACCTCAACTTGCCTCATGTGGCCGTGCTGCCGTGGGGGCGGGAGGGCCGCTAATTTCCTACTACATATATATACATTTGATGAAGCCCAACTTGAGTAGGCGCAGAGGGTTATACCTTGAACTTTTCAGCCAATATTAATAGGTACGATCTGGAGCTGGCCACCATCAGAGGGAGGACCGCAGCCGGAAGCCTTTTCCCCAGTGTAGCATGTATAAACATACCTATAAAGAGCTGAGATGGCGTAGGTATTCCTATCGTTGTTATTTCGTTTGCCTTCTGACAATGTGCAGGATATTATTCATCCAGAATAATAAAGCTGACACAATTCGTCGAATACCACCAATTTCATCCTATCAATTCTCCTTCCCTGCTTATGCTCAGTTGAATAAGCACTGTCACGCTGCCATCCTCTACCCAACAATTGTCCCTGTTATGATATCATCATCGGTTTGCACACTGCTATATCCATTCGCCGTGCGTCTACTCCGTATCTACATTCCACCTCCATACCATGGGCAGTAATCCTCTCTTCTCCTCTTGGCGGCCTGGCGGCTTCGCAGGGCGAGCTTGTATCGGTGCACTCGGCGCGAGCTTGCGGCCTAGGTGGTCACCGATATGATCTGAAAGAGGCGTTCCTTACATGCACCTTTTCTGGATAAGGACCTCCCGCCCGTTCCTCCGACGATGCTCGCCGCCAGCTGGTCGACGTTTCGCTACCTTCCTTTCCAAGGCGGCCAAAGCTTTCCACCGCAAGGGTGATGGGTTTGTGGCTGCATTCGTCGAAAACACCTGTCCTGAACGAGCGTAGTGATATTGTGTTTCGCGCCCCAGAAGTGGAGGCAGCTGATCCGTCTCCATCAGCACTGCCAGCCCGCATGTGGACCCTCGCTTGGGGGTCTGCACGCTTGGCGTCGAGGATATGGCCTTGTTGCGGTATTCTGAAGACGTAGCGTGTCGGAGGCCTCCCCTCTCGACCGCTATATCCATGCGGAGGTTTCTGTCGGCGTTAAAGGTGCTCCTCCTACCACCAGATGGAGGATGGACAACTGCTTGATTGTGCGGGACAGCGTGCGGATTATTAATAGTGGCTGGTGCTGAATTACCTGCGGGCCTGCTCGGTGGCATGTGCGCGCGTGACGCGTGTTGACATCCGTGACTTTGCACCAGGAGCACCTCGCCGCTAGGGGCTCCTCCATTCCCAGGAAGCGTCGTCCCATAAACACGAACTCCGAAGCCGCTATGATTCGTGCCGTGTTCACAGGCCTCGCACTCAAACAGGCGACAGCGCCTGATCCCTATAGCTCCGTCGCCGGGCCTTGGCAGGTTCTCTGGTTTCGATTCCCCCGAACGCGTCGTTCGGACCCGACGGGCCTGCTGCCTCGGAGAGCTGGTCTGGGGGAGCAACGTACCGTTGGTACCGTACCCGGTTCACCTGCTGCCCCAGCTTATGCTGTGCCTTGTGGGAGCTGCTAGTTTCGGCTCTCATGTGCCGGCAACACCTTCACATCAGACTACCCTGAAGCCCCTTCCTCGTTCGCGCGGAACGCCCTGTGTCGCCAGCTTTCCGGGACCACGTTCATCATTGCCCCTTCCAATATCCCATGGATGTCACGAAGGTCCCTGATGCTACTTCATATGCGGCGAACGAGGTCCGAATTGGGCACTCCCTCCGGAATTTCCCCCCCAATGAACCGGAGAGGTCAGCAAGGACCTCTGGCACCGTCGCCACCAAGCTCCCGATGAACGCTGACATTCTCCTCGATTCAGCCGACTACAGTCCAAACCCCCCCGCCCCCGTGGAGAGACTCGCCTGCGCTTTCTGGTGGGGCTGTAGCATAAACCGCTTCGCCGGGCATCCATCCTTAAAGAACGACGATTCATCTGGTGTATTCCCGCTGACACGCGGGCAGTGACAGCTCCGGGTCCATTACCCGCTCAATGTAGGAGGTCTGCCACACTACTGAGCTGGTGGCGATGAGGTTCGCCCCCTGATTGTTCGGCATACGCGGAAGGATACCCGCGAGTTTATGTGCTCTCCCGTCTCGGTCTATCTCCACGGCGCTATTCACCGCGAACGCATCACTGCCTATGGGCACGCCAACCACCTATACCCCACCCCCTTCCGAAATACGACCATCGATGTCCCCCAGAAATGCAAGTTCTACCGGCGTAGGCACATGCCCTTTTGGAGGCAACGCGACCGTCTTGCTGGGGTTAATGACAATACCTAGTTCGCACAGCTTGTGCTGGACAAAGGGCACGACCCTCACAGTGTTCGGTGTGATCTTTGGCATACCGATGCTGATGTCATCGAGGTAGGCAAGGGCTTCAGCACCCCGGGGTTCCTCACGCACTCGATTCAGCAGCACTCGCAGCAGCGACTTGCAGCACAACGCCGGGCCCATAGCATCCCCTTGCTGCACTCCGCTGGAACTTTCGATCTTCCGCCGCTTCCCCGAATCTATTTGGCCTCGGCAAGCATCCCCGTCCGTTTCACCGTATTGAAGACGTTGGTACGGTCGGCTATATTGGCCCAGTATATGGCCTCATGATGCACCCGGGCGCGTAGAGCTACCTGCACCACCCCCCATCGAACCCCGACCCCAAACGGCCTTACCTCACGATCAATCTCTTCCAGCCGTGGCCGCCACTGCAGCCATATAGTCCCGACTGTGAGAAGACGTCTTCACGTCGTACAGAGGAAAAATCGCCTGGTATTTTTTTTTTTTGCGGATGTAGATATGCGCACTACGTATGATACGTATAATTCGTACGTAAAAGGTGTGCGAGAGCGTGTATGCAAGTGTGTGTGCCCATCATGTTTTCACACACGGCGTGGAGTATTTTTCTTGTGTTTTAATGGTCAAAGGGGGGGGGGGGGGGGTCGATCTCGTGCATGGCCGTAGTCGTATGGTCAAAGGGAGGGTACACTTCGAAGTTGTCGAGAGAGGTAAGAAAGGGGCATGTGTTCGGTCAAAAGGGGGGAATCCTAGTCAAAAGAGGGTACTATACAAAAATATTTCAGAATTGCGGGGGCATACCCCCGAAATTTTAGTCAAAGGGGGGATCCTTGTGCACTCTCCTGCGCCACAGTGCTGTAAGCCCCAATAACGTGCCGGAAAAAAAAAAGTGTGGGTGCGCGGCATGGGTTGGGGGGGTGTTTCCAGCACGTCATACTTGAATTTGAGGCAGGCTGAGGCACGCGCGGGCACTTGCCGCGTGCCTAGTTTCCCTATATCCCCCATTGGAGGAAAAAAACAGGGGTTTTACCCGCCTTTGACCATTGCCCTATGCTAATCGACGCTCGGCGATAACATAACCAACGCCGGCTCGGCAATCACCGGCGGTCTGCCAGCGGTCAAACCTCCGTACTCAACAGAGAACCTGGCATTTGTGGTGAGTAATTCGACGAAGAGTTGTTTACGATACAAAAATGTGGGACTTCGACAGGTGTTGGTTGCATGGGGGCGCCGAGCGGAGACTCATTAACACTGTAAGTTTGACCGTCCGCTACCTCTATTTCTGCACTTCAAGCCAGCCTTGACGCCGGAAAGACTATGACGCTGCGTGTACGCCTAAAGGGAGAGGGAAATACTTTGTACTCGTTTGGTCACGGCTTGCGAGAGGAAAAAGTTATCCATTTTGGGGCTGCCATCGCCCCGGGCAGGGAGTGACACCCCAACTGCCTCAAGCGACTGATGTAGGTACAGTAGTGTAATCGTTTCAGCCGGAGCAGGAAGTAATTTACTTACGGCCCCGATAACCGATGAGCTACGGCAGTGACCTTGTGGCTGTTCTCGTGCACGGTTGGGGTTGACACTCCAATTATCTCCGATGGGTGGTGCACTAGATTAGAGGTAAATGTCACATTTTACGTGTCACTTAAAAGCCACCTTGTGTTAGGGATGACACCTATGACAGTGGTGATGGTCCCCAGTATCATCTAGTCGCTGCTTGATAACGCAGGGTTACCTGGTACAACGTTGCTCGTACTACAGTACGTAAGCAGTACCCTTCTAGGAATAGTGATTTGTTATAAGCTCACTCTACTTTTGCTCACGATCAGCTTTCATCTGCTGAGCGAACCAATCACTCAACATTGTTGCTCGGGGTCACCACACCATCTCGTCGTCTTCGCTTCTATTGGAGCTTCTCGTACAAGTTCACCTAACCGTGCCTGCGTTTGCCTCTAACATCGATTGTGTACTGACCGGGCATCGGCAATCGAGTCTGGGCGTGCACATCAGCTACGAGTTGGCAATCGCCTCAATCAATACCCTGTACATAAATCGCTCGTTTGCTGAAAATATTACGAGTTGGAGTAGATTGGAGAAAGCTTAAGGTATGCCGTGATAGCTGATGTCCCCTTCAGAAAGCGTAGATGGAATGACATAAAGTGCAAGTGTGTTGGAGTTGATAGAACCAGTGCGCTAAATGGCTGCGGTGCGATATAAAAGTAATTTTTTACGCCGTGTTCTCATTGAAGTTCACAGAGTGTATCCGATTGGGCACATTTCGGAATGCCCTAGGACACAGTTTTGATGCAAATATTGACGGGAGGGTTACCAATCGTTTTAATAAATACAAAAATGAAAATCGAGCCAAAAGCAGGGACAAGAAACGAATATCCCTGACTTTCGGTGCCCGTAGTGACCCATGCCCGTAGTACAGAGTCTGTCCTGCATCGTTCTTGTACAAAAGAAAACATCGCCATAATATGTATTGTCAATTCGGCCGCTATTAGATGCTAATTGACGATATCTCGCAATTGTTAACCACGTTTTGAGTCGAACTGGCTTCATACAAGGCGTGTTCAAGTATCTGCACTTCTCCATTGTGTTGCAACAATTTGAACGGGAAAAAGCGGTAAAATCAGGTAAAATGAACTATTCTGAAAGGCAAAGAGCGAAATAAAGAACAGCTGATCATACAACACTCTGCAGTAAAAAGGAAGCGGATACGCTAGAGCCACTCGCACGACCGCAGGGTCCATCCAACCTACACCGAGCCATGCTTAGTAGAAGGGTCGTCAAAAATGTGAGAGCGTCTCACTCGGCAGGCGCTGGTGTTACGGTTGCCGTATCTCGCGATCGGTGAGGCTGAGCGCGTGTTTGGGCTTGAATGTCGCGGACGATCAGCATGGACATGTTGGAAAAATAAAATCAGATTTGCATCTTCTAGGCGACGCCATAAAAGGGTGTAAAAAAGCGACGCTTCGTTGGCACTACCACTTACTGCAGTGGGGACTTTTACTTCTACGGCGACAGACAGGGTCGTATTCGACGGAGGTTGAAGATAGAATTTCGACGGCACGCGGCGGCCAGAGATTTGTCTGTAACGCTGCATCCAGGTTCGATCAGGGTAGGAGGCGACACCCGAAGTACCCTTGGCGGTCGACATAACCCGGCGGCAAGAGTGTGGCCGGCTTCGCCTCGTGTGTGAAATACACCTTAGACCCCCCGACGATCGATCATGTCAGCGAAAATCACGAATCGTAGTCTACGCAGCGTGCAAGTGCTACACGATGCTAGATGGCCGGCGATTTTGACCAGGCCGGGTCGTTGGGGTGGCACACGAAGGTGGCACGCGATCAATTATCACTCGTTGAAAATCCGGCTTCGACGATTTACCCAGGAGCCAGAAAGTCGTCGTGGACCTTGTATCAGAAACGAAATGGCTTGACAGAGGGCGGAGACCTGTATGCGTCGGAGCAAGATACTTCGAGAGGAGAGGTTGTAGGCCGAGACCAAAAGCGGATGGGGTTGTAACCAGGAGCAAGGGATACTCAGTTCCGACGGTAATATTCGCATTAAGCAGCTCGGATGCATATTTCACTTTGGAGACAGTAATGCGCGGTGTTGTGTCGGTTTACTGGATATAGTGTAGGGTATGTGCCGGAAGTGTCGCAGGTCAAGCTCGTGCTTCTAAGAGGGGGTTTCGTTCACGTCGCCAATGGCACCACCACGACCTCGGACCAGCTGATGCCACATTTTGTGTCCCATTTCGGACTTGGCGGGAGGGACATGTCGTGGAGGGTGATCTTGTATGGGGTGAAGTGACCAGTGGATGTTAGCCGGTAGACATTTGGGGATGTCGCCAGCATCATCAGCTGTTTTTGCATCAAATGGCGGAAAGACTGCTTTCCGGACATGTCCGAAACAACAAGAGGTAGAGGACACTGCTTCCAAGCTGATAGCCATCAGCAGTGTCGGGCGATGGCGAGGAAATTTCGCAGCCCAATCTAGTTGAGTACGGCAATATCGATGCCGTTTCGAATACCTTGGCACATGGTGCAGTTGTTGGTCAATGCGTAGCCACCCACAACAACAAAATAGAGGAGCAGGTGTAGGGCGTCGACATGCGTAGAATTCATATATCGAGGGCGAAAAATTGTCAGAACGTGTGGTACGCGGGGAGGGTCGTGGTCGTTGGATTTGGAGGAAGGCGCCCAAGAATTAAAAAATATACCGTCGTCGGTAGTGTGGATACATCTGTCGATGATAGGTGTGGCAAGCCTGGAGAGTTGTCGGCGGTGATGCGACTGTTTTGTTGTAGGAGGGTTGTCGGCGACGGTAGACGGTAAACCAGGGAGAAATATGGGATGGCGCCGGAGAAAAATCCAATCCAGGACGGGGATTGAAACTGGTGGAGGCCGTGTGGTCGATTTTATTGAAGTTAGCATTTTGTCTATGATTTAGACAGAGATGCGCACCCCAGATCAGGAGGGGGAAGCTCCTATAGTAGTGGCGGCGACAGTGTAATCCGGAACAAACTGTTCGCTGGGACAACGAGGAATGAAGCTGAGACGCGCAAGTCGCCAAGGTGGTTTTGTTCGTAGTGGCGAGAGGGGATAGTGGGGGCAAAATAGATGCTACAAGATGCGATTTAATTTGACCTGTGTTGGAACAACAGCCAAATATCGTCCGAGGTGTTCCAGCGACAACGGCAGTGTGGCCATGCACCCGAATTGATATCAGAGGCTCAATGAAGGATGCATGGTGGTGTGGCCCTAGGCGCTAAATGTTGACGGCGGAGAGGCATTTAGTGGAACAAAGCTCAGCCAGGAGGAGCATCAGCGGTCACGCGCCCACTTCGGGGTTCGAGTATTTGCCAACAGAACAAACAGACGCTGACGCAAACGGCGAAATTGTCGAAAGACGAAAGGTTGGCATGGAGCATGTACGGCCAACAACGACGAAATTCGTGGACGGTGTTGTCGACTGAATGGTATCGGCGGTAGAGGTGCGATGGGGGTGTCGAAAGGGGGGATAATCCACCCTTTCAGGCGAATGGCTCGCGAAATAGTCGGGAGAGGTGAAATATCATAAGTTTGGAACCCTATAACGTTAGTGAAGCTGCCGAGTCTACATCGACCATGATGTTTTGCAGACTGCGGAAGAAAAAAAGAAAAAACCTGGTTGACATTATCCATCTGTGAGCAGTACGAGCGCTCCTTTCCCCTCCCCTCGCCCTTCGATCAGTCTCGTCAACAAGAACAGGATCAAGAAATAGAGCACGGGCCCTATCATACCGAATGTAGTCTATATTATATTCCTTGTGGACATCACCAATGGTCGTTTCCTATTTGTAATTCCGAGGTGGTGGTAATAACGCGGGCGTCGTGTTCCATGAAAAGTCCTTGTGGAGTAGACGCGAGTTCTTAGTGATCATGTAGCCGCAGATATACGACTAGACCGGATGACGAATCCAGACCCGGGCTCCAGGGGCCCACGAACGTTCGAAAGCGGAGATGTTTGAAAAATAATAAGACGATGGGACGGACGGCGCCGTCCGATTGGTCTTTTTTTCTCGAACGTGACACTGAAGCCGACCTAAGGCCTAAACACTGACGTGTATCAATGCAAGCAGAACAGGTGAAAGTTATTGGTTATAGGACGACTTTCGATATTCTTGGCAGAAACACGTACTACTCGCAGGAGAGGTCGGCGCATAGAGCTTAGCTGCTTCATATTGGCAGGCATGAGTATGCTGGTCAGGACATCTACCTCAAGACATCAACGTCGGGATTCCCTCTAAGGGAGATGGTGGCGTTGGTAGCGACTAAGATAGGTTTGTAGGATTGTTCTCAGACTGTTCGTCCCGGAATCGAAAACAAGACGGACTCTGTCGTCAACGGGGAAACCAGGTTCGGTTTCGAAGACCAAGGCGTCGTCGAGGTAGGACTCTAGTCTACGTGTTTGATTATCTTTTCTGTCTTATCGAAGACGCAACAACCTTTCGGATCCCGTGTTGCTGTCCTGCTCTGCTGCATAATAGGCCACTTGAAAGGTTGTGTGGGTGTGCAGAAGGAGCCGAAGGGGGGTATATCCTCGCGCTCGATGATCGAAACAGCTGGTGGAGAGATCGACGGCGCCTACAGCTCCAAGGATGGCGTGGTTGCCGCTGGTGCTCCTCCTGACTGACTGCTAAACCCACTATTAATAGGTGACAGAAGCTTCAGGCATGATCCGGGGACAGTCCACGGTAGGGTGGGGCCAATCTTGTGATCCCGGACAGAGGTCAGAGTATGCACTTTCCTATTTCATGATCACTTCTACTTTCAACTCAACTCGCAGGAGTTTGATCCTGAGAGGCCTTCTGAACTATATAGCAGCATCCATCGTCACAGATGTCGTCCCTTCTCCCCTGCTATAATACGTGCATTTATTATGGCGCAGAGAGTTCAGCATTCCCAACACTGCTTGTCAGTTTGCGTCGAATTTTGCACAATCCGTGCTATCGCTCTTTCGGCGACGGCAAGACCCGGTGTCTAACAAGATACATCAACCGAGATTTGAAGCCCGGCGCATCCGCCAGGAAGTATGACACTCTACCTACAGCTGACCCATAGTCAACAAGCTTACACTTGGCAGATACTTGCAACAACAACCAAATTACGCTGAGTTTGCAAAGTAGCTAAGGTCTCTCATATTGGCATGATTGTCTTGCGTACTACCAGGTATTTACCCGTACCCTACAAAATTGCAGTTCAAACTTCAAGACTCGAGGATAGCCATCCCGCGATACGGAATTCGATTTACACCGGCCCGCAGAACTCTCGAAGCCGCTCATATATAGCCAAAAGAGACGAAGGAAAACCCATTTGCTGCATACACCACCGGGTATAACGAGGCTGCTCAATAATTGCAACGTTTCTTCCAAGGCGGATATCTCTCCGTGCCTCCATGAATTCACATTTTCACGTTCACCTTGTCGTAGGCTTGTTTCACACACAAACAGCAGTACTTTGTCGGCGAGATTTCACGTGATGCCAGCACTATAAGCAATTTCCGTCCAGCTATTCTCGTGTGCACCTCAATTCAAAAGCCATCGTTTCTACAAGGAGACTACCTTGTATATGAGCGGCGAGTACGATTCTGGCTCGGTCTTGAGCAGTTTGTGTTCGATCCTGGGGCGGCTTGCACGTTGATCACGAGTCCTGTGCGATGATTTTCAGGGAAAAATCGAGGCAATCGTACCCATGGGTGAGCACTCCTTGGCTGATGACATCGATACTGTCGACGAAGAATAGGTGCAAAGTCTCTGCGGTTATCCCCCCGCTGGCTTCCAGGATCACGTTAGGAAACTCCTCCTTTAGCCTGCATGACACAGACTTTAGTTTGCCTGGCTCAAAATTGTCGAGCATAACGATGTCTGCCCCGGCTCTCGCTGCTTCAGCAGCTTGTTCGTAAGTGCTGCTTTCAACCTGTTGGACAAGCGCACACGAGAACGTCGGTTAATACGGCGGCCGCTTGTGAATTTACGTGGAATGTGGACAGCGCACAACACAGAGTCGGGCAGTCGCAAGCCGAGTAGAGGGTCGGATATTCATTGAAGGGAGAGTAAAACTCGTCAGGGCAAGCAAAGCAAAGTGCAGAGCATACGAACATAATCCTTCGATGGCATGGTACACAAGGGCATCGGGAACTATCGAAATTGCCTCTGGACTACTGTAGTTCATCGCACCACATGCAGTCTCTACAGTAGTCTCATAGTGCGGACATCCGAGGGTCGAGGGCTGTAAATATTGTTCTTTCGGCGTGACCAAAAGTCGCTATTCCCGGCTGAAGAATAACGCTCACCTCGATTTTCATAGAGAATCCAGCTGCCCGCCTGGCGGTGTCCACTGCACTTGTAATACCCCCAGCGCTAGCAATATGGTTGTCCTTCAACATCACCATTTGGCTCAGGTCGTATCGGTGAGTAGCACCTCCCCCGACCACGAGAGCGTACTTCTCCACAAGACGAAAACCTATCGATTTTCGAACCGGCAAGAAATTCAGCATTGTCTTACTGAAGGCATATGGCATCGTAAATGCTGGGGAGTGGTGAAACATGATTTGGGTTCCGCAAGCCGGGCATTCTCCGCCACTACAATTGGCAGGCAATTTACCCCACATGAACGAGATATAAGAGTAGAGCAGCATGGACCTGATCACGGAGAGGAGCTGGCTCGCTTCCGCTATATGAACAGCGCGGTGCTCACGGTGATACTTGCAAACCATAAAGGCACGCGTCTCACGCCCGCCAATAACTTTTCCCTCCATGCACGATAACGGTGACTCGGTCCACAAATTGGCACTACTTGTCATGCTCACAATATCTCGGTGCATCGATCTAGATCGTCATCACGAAAAGACTCAAGGGGTCTGTTTGTAGGTTGAGGGAAAGCTAACCAAATAAACATGTCAGGTGGAGCCCAAAGACGACAGCCAGTTGCTCGCCTTTTTGTACGAACAATAAGATAGGTAACAAACGCACGTACACATATGCGAGTGTTGGTATGTTATACCACGCAACACGGACAACATGATACACCACTGCACTGAAGGACATCAATACGAGGGCACAGGCAAAGGGCGAAAAATAACACCGCGACACTTGATGCGTATCATAGCACGCGCTTACACATTTCCTTCCACCCTTTGCTTCTTATCAATACGCTAAAATTTGCGAGGTATCGGGTACTGACATTCCACCAATGCCAATCGGGCTTGCCGTCTACTCACGCCTAGCTCTCGGCAACAAGGTTACAGCACTTTTCTCTCCGATTACAGGGGTCCACCTATTGTGTGCAAAACGCAAATGTCTTAAGAACCAGATTATTGTTTTGCGAGGGGATGCAATACGACATTCTTTTTGGAGCGGTTGTAGAGACACCTTTTTCAATCATTAATAATTCAAGAGACATTAGTTCTAACGATGATCTTCAGGACTGCAGGCATCAAAGTTCAAGTTACCCACTTCCAACGACTGCGTTACTGTTTTTTTTACTGAAACTTGGTGAGGAGCCTGATGCGGCCTTGGGGGGTGTTTGGGCAGCGTCTTACTTTCTAGGGCGCACCGGAGTTTGGCAGATTCTTATCTGCCCACTCCCTTGTACTTTCCGAGATCCAATTAGTACTTTCCCCTCATATTCGGCACAAATGCTTACCGGTAATTTATCTATTTTCAATAAAAAACAGACTGAAACTCTTACGATAATGCTACCTACAACACCGGTGTCGTATACAAGAGGCTTATAATATACGATACAGCACCAAATTCGGAGCACACGCCCGAGATTGGCAAGGGACTGCGAGGGGTGTATTACAGCAGTATGGTGTAGAACTATCTTTGAAGGTTTACTGAAGCCAAAACGGACCAGTTCTCGAGGAGACACGTGCTTGTCACGTACACCGACACGAAATTCAGGGCGGTGTCATGACTCCTTATTTACGACACCGGTGTCGTATACAATATATTATATACGGCACCCCGCCAGATTCGCGACACATACAATGGATAGACAAGGGGCCATCACGGGTGTGTCAACATGATGTAGAGTAGAGTATCAGTAAACCTATCGCGGAGCAAATTGGCAAGTACTCGGGGGAATACAGTCAGTACTTGCTTGCGGCGTGCACCCACATCATGCACTTCCAAGTATTTCGATTTCAATATCAGCAGCACCATATATTTGTGTCTGCACTACTACCGATGCAACTACTACCGTGTTAACAACAGCAGTATGCTATCACTAGGAACTGGTGTTGGCGCAACCACAGGTGGGCCTCTGTCGGTAAGATTGCTTACAGCATACCATCGGACAAGTTTTCGCATGCAATGCCAGCATCTTGAGCAATATTTCGTTGTGATCGTTACCTTGGGCGACAACCCGACAAAACGGGTTATATTCTGTAACAAAGCATTTTGAAAGCGTCTATCCTCTTCGAAGTCGGTTGATCGCAATGTCCTGTTCCTATTCGTCTAAAAGTTAAGTGTTCTCTTCAACAACAACGCCGATTACAGAATGACTGTGCAACGATATTGATGGTAAGTGTTGCTGGTTGTATGAAGCCAACGCTGATTATTGTGCTTGCAAGTTGCCGTTCGTGACTTTTGTCCAGCAATGCATGTTTGAATTGCAACATGAATGGATCCCACGGCAAGATACAGGCAAAGAAAGGAACATATCACATCATAGGAGTCTCTGTTCCGGTTGATTAGATAGACCTATCCGACTTAATTGACAATATACAGCAGGTCAGGGATCGCAGTTCCCCCAACCCCACACTATCCTGATTGTATGTGCACCCGAGCATTTCGCAAACAACCTCACGGCGCCTGCTACCACACACGCTGCCGATGCACCATAACTTCGACAATGGAGCCCGTTCTCCGCTTTTCGACAGCAAATATATGGCATGATGCTTCGAAGGATGAACGCGCTCGCTCAGATGCTCCAGCGACTTTGCGTGTTATATGGACTGCAACAAAGCTGCTACGAGTCATGGTGTGGAAAAACAACTAACTTCCGAAATGTTCGTTGACAATACAATCAGTGAAGACTACCACCGTAAGGGTGTGCTCCATTTTTGAGTAGGGTTTACCGGGCGCTTCGCTCCGCGGGCGGCCTACGCCGCCCGCTACGCTCGCTCAGGAAGGAAAAGTACATCAAATTATGCGAAGCGAACAGAGGTTCATGATTGAATGTAGTTTTTTTCATGATTGTAGTTTTATCAAAAACTAAAAAAAGCACGTCAGCTGTAAGTTCAACCGGTCGGCAGATCGGTCGATACTCAAGTTTGCAAGCTGCGTGAACCGTCCGCGCGTTTTCCATTATTTCCCCCCCGATTGACTACTGGCCGGTGATTCCCCTGGATGCTACCAGGGTCGACGAGACGATAATACTTACAGCAGGCTCGACTTCCAATTGATATCGGCCAGTACCATGCTAAAACCCTGCCGAGGCCGTGCGCCCCTACAGCAGTGCCTCGGGGGTGAACGGCTCGCTGGGCTACCTGCTGAGCTCCGTTGGTATCTCGTGTGCTTCCTGTTGTTCGATGTCTTCTACAGTATCTTCCACGTAATTTTACACTTTGGTACTCAAGAGCAACGCTGCTGTGTGCAGTATGGCAGAGGAGGTTGTTGGAGGTGTAGCGGGTCTAGAACGGCACAGCTGTACGCCGAAGCGCAGGGCGGCTAGGGGTGTGACCGCTCGCCGATTGGCGGGGTGGCAGGCAGTGCAACGGTGGCCGTGAGGTGGGGTGTAATTGGCGGCGGGCAGGCCAACGATGGCTGGCGAGTTGGGGTGTGATCAGTGGATTCGTGTATGGGAATATAGTTGTTGTATATTCTGTGCTTTTCGTATCCACTACGTTTGATAAGTTTGTTGGTTTCGTTTTTCACATTCATTCTTCATCAACACACTCCATCGTACTCGTGCACAAGTTGACGACAGTTAGGCATATCCTGCTGGGCGAGTTCCTATTAAAGATAGCGACAGCTACAACCTATCTTTGTGGTCAAGTTCTGATACCCACGACATCAAGCATTTCCTCCGGTACTGGCCCGCTTAGCTTTACGATAGCTCCAAAGATAATTATATGGTGACACACCCTTGATATTCCCTCAATTATCCAGGGCATGTCCCGAAGGTGTCACGCGGTATCGCACATAGAACTACTTATAGATATCTCACTCTCTGAGCGTGCTCGTTTGGTGCATCCCTGTCAGAGCTCCCACTTGGAAATCGCATCCTTTTATTTCTTGCCGGACCTTTCCAGCGGGTCTTTGTCTTCTCCACTTCCCTTTGCACTTCAGTCCTTTTTTCCTTTTTTCTTCTTTCGTTTCGTGTGCGTGCGTGTACTCCGAGCACGACACCGCGGGCGAGCGCGGCACCGTCGCGAGTGTCAGCAGGTGGTGGCGGGTAGAGGGGAGGTTGAAAGGAGCGCGGTCGCCGTTTTCGTGGCTAGGCATCGCGTGTGCCTCGAGACACGAGGGAAGCATAAATGGGCTCTGTCTGGCCTCCTGGTGTGGTTCCGGTTATACTATGTACGGGTGTACAAGGGTCGTTTTGATATGCAAAATAAAGTTCAAGCGGTGCTTATTTTCGCAACCAATCTGAGATTAACCGAGAGAACTACGCAATCTGAGCGCCAACATTGTGGAGCTGGCGAACGAGGTCCACGGTGAGCACCGGGATTCACGCAAGGCGGGCCAAGGGGCTCACTGTGGCAGACAGGGAGGAACGCTTTACCCGGACCGAATCGGCGGCGAGATGGTCGCGAGAGGGGCTGGCGGCGTACAAGGCTGAGAGAGAAGCTCTGCTGCTTGTTTTTTTTTTTCTTTTCTTTTTTACCGGTGTAAGGTGTTCCAATCAGGCAGGAAGTTATTACACGACAGGGGATGGGGATTTTTTCTTTCCGAAATTTCGGTTTCATTTTCATTGTGTTTGCGGTGCTGCTGTGCCGTGCTGTGCTTGCTCTTTCGTACATACGAGTACAGACATAGAGAATATCAGAAGAAGAAAATAATTACGAACCCTACCTGGGGTATGTACGTACAACGACATGTGAGCGAGCGTAGCGGAAACCCGCCCGCGACGCAAAGCGTATGAGGCGTACGGGCTGTTTTCTCTCTAAGCATGGCGGCGGGACTCTTGGCATTTTCAAGTCGCCAGTTTGCAAGTACAATCATGAAAAAAAACTATATTCAATCATGGACCTCTGTCCGCTTCGCATAATTTGATCTACTTTTCCTTCCTGAGCGAGCGTAGCGGGCGGCGTAGGCCGCTCGCGGAGCGAAGCGCCTTGTAAGACTTCTGAACAACGCCGGTTTCGTCTATAAGCGGCGCCTGTGTCGTCTGCTTCGTACATATTTACAAGGAAATACGATTCCGGCCTGAATATTCTACCGGTGTACTCGACACGTGCATATCTCCTCCAGTACAGGTCCGTTCAGGCTTCAAGTACGACTCTACAACACATCCCTGGCAGTCCCTTGTCCATCCGGGGCGAGTGCGACGAACGCGGTGTGGTGTCGTTTGAAGTAATAGCGACACAGGCGTCATATACCTGGAAGTATGTGAGTCTCAGGTCGTTACTCTACCGTCAGTTGACTACCTGGTCATGCAAGATCCTGCATGGACAGAAGGTGTTCGTCCGCTATCGTGGATATTGACTCTTGTACTAAAGGTGGCCACAGATCTTCGTAGATCTGATGATAGTTGAGGCGGGGAATTCCCAGCCGCCGTCACCAACTATTTGCTGACAAACATGTGAGATGAGTCGTGTCTTGCCTCATGATCACTTCCGCTCGGCTTGCCGTGCCGAGCATTGGCGTATCCTACACGCTACACTACACGAAGAGAAGCTTGCTGCAGACCCAGGTCGCACCTGAGATTCACCAATCTCACATACATAGCATTACTATAAATAGCGCGCCGCACACGATTAACATCTGTCGCGAACCGTTTTTTTTTTTTTTGCGTATCTTTCGTTTCTCGTTCTTCTCCCTTTGAATGCATCTGGGTTGCTGGCATGGCATTGCACGCGTCCACTCTCCTTACTGCCGCTGCATTTAAATTTAGTATCTCTGTCATAGTGTTGTCACCACAGAGCTTGCATCTCTGTAGGATGAAGAATCACCACGGACACCAGTGGGTAGGAAGAAGTACGGGTTCAATGTGAAGAACACACACTTCTGTATACGCAGTACATGTAAAACCCTACCCAACTCTGGGGTAACTTCGGTACCGCCTCAATACCCTGACGAACACTCCGGTAAGGGTCGGTACGAACTCGATATGATATTCGTACCGGTACCCGACCGACACTTCGGTGAGTTCGTTACGCCCACTCAAGTGTACCCTGGGTACCGCTATACCCTACTATACTATACTGGACACGCCTTTTGGTTTCTATACTCAGTTTCACTGCTGCAGTCATTCACCTGGGGTGGTTTTCCTTGTGCCTGCGACGTACCCCTTCCAACCCATGGCCTTGGCTTGCTGCACAGCCTTGTATGTTGCGGTGGCGACACCACTACAACGAGAAATCACGTTGAGCGCTGTCCGTTCGCCTTGGAGGATATCGCGACACCCTCCGGTCACTCTGGCAACTGCCACTCTGCCATTCTCGACCGAACTTGTGTCTATTTGCGCGCCGTCGCGCATGAACCACTCCACCTTCAAGTTAGGGATGGCGTGGGCAATCAGTGTCAGAACCGAGAGGGAGGGGAAACACGGGACGGTACTTTGTGTCGCGCGCTCAAGCCAGCCCCTTTGCAAGACGTGAACAGCAGTGCGCATTTGCCCAACATTCAATGCGGGCAGATAGACTAAATTGTGCTGCAGTGATAGTCGCGCAGCAGTAGTAGTCGAACATGAGAACATGATCACGCGCTACGAATAAATACCAACCGTCCTCACTCCTCACACGGTCACACAGCCGATTTATCAACTACACGTCAGTGAAAGAGCTACGCATGATAAAAGCGAACAATCCTCGTTGAATAAATGCGCACGTGTGAGTAGCATCTCACCTTGCAACCAAGAAGAGTGAATACGCGTTCAAAGAACGGCCTCCCCGCCATGATGCCATCAGTTTTGCCATAGAGGACTGCCGTCTCTTCCTTGCTGCCGACAACGTACCCACCGATGTCAAAACCAGGAATATCCTCATCCAGCCATGCTTGCACAACGCTGTCCCAGTTGCGCGGCAACAGGTGTTCGTACGCAGGTTCCATCGACGGCGGGTCGGGTCTGGGTAACTACGATCTCAAAGTGCACGTCTCCTGAGCAAACTACGTGTGATGCCACGATGCGATAAGCATATGCGACGTGTGTACTATTCGTCCTCCTTCAGTAGGGGTACAGTTCGTCCTCCCCCAGTAAAACAGCAGCGCGAATGGGGCTCAGGGACCGTGGGTAGGGGTCAAGAAAATATATATATATATATACGTAGAGTGGTTCGCTTGCGGACAGCAGTGTCGTGCCGGACTGGGGACGACGAATGACGTACGAGTATGAACAAATGATTACACCCCTCTTTTGCAAGACAACTGAACACAATTGAACTCCTGATCATCCGCGCCAACACGAATTTACATTAATTTCAGAAGAACACGCTGGGCGGTGGGAGTCATGGTGGACGATGACCCCTTGGATGGACCTGATTTCGATCCGGTTGACTACCTCAACCATCACTTTCCAACAGAACGATCCCTGGATAGACTGGAGCCTTTCATGACGAATGTTGCGGTCCAAATTGGTGACCTGGACGACGAAATATCGAAAACGGTCCAGACTCAAAGCGAGGCTGGTCATCAAGCGACCAGGGACGTGGGCGAGGCCAAGGCTGCTATCCGAGAGCTCTTCGAAAAAATTCGGGACATGAAAGCGAAAGCTGAGCAGTCGGAGGTGATGGTACAGGAAATTTGTAGAGACATCAAGCAACTCGATTTCGCCAAGCGCCATCTCCAGACTACGATCACTGCTCTAAAGAGGCTACATATGCTGGTTACGGCGGTTGATCAGCTGCAAGGAGTCGCCAAAGCGAAGCAGTACCGCGAGTCTGCGAACTTGCTTGATGCAGTGAGGCAACTACTGACACACTTCGAGAACTACGCCCAGGTGCGAGCCCGTCGATTGCACGCAATGCCGTTTTCGAGAGCTCTCTCTTGACCTCGAACCTCGATCGTAATACAAACCCCCTCAATCTGCAATATGTACCTTTTCTGGTCTAAATAATAGGGTGTGTCTAAACAGAAATCGAAAATCGACATGATGGTAAACAAGGCGCTGAGGCCAGATCTTAAATAGGCCACATCTTTAGGCCGGATCTTATGCAATTTTTTTTTAGGTGATTATATGGCTGTTTACGGAGGCTTCGGGGTATCTGGTCCCGTTTCTGGTCAGATTTTATCAAAATCACGTCTTATGGGGCCTGTTTGGTGGAAAAAATGTTCCTCCGAGATTTTATCACTCATCAAATTCCAGGAAGTGATTTTATTTGACAGCCTTTTCTGATCAACTCTGAAAGTGATAAAATTTGCTTTTGCACAAGACCTCGGAGGCATTGTACAATTTTGTATAGGTTACAGACTGGGCTCATGATGGGTCACGACGCTACATGCTTGGTTACTCTTGTGCACAGCTGGGCTCCAGCACTTGTGCATCGGCCACTACGGAGACAGAGGGCATCAATACCTTGGCCACCATCGCGTCCCTTGCGGCCGCCCAACTGCAGCTGCTCTAGGCAAAACAACTTTGGAGACGAATAGGACGAGACTACAGCAGCAGTATCAAAACAATCTAACGTTCTTCTTTCCTGACTACGACGGCCGCAAGCAGCTCATGCTCCGCGAGAGCGAGAGCTCCTTGCTGGTCCAGCAACCCCTTACGCAGCTCCCCAGGAGGTTCCACGTTCCGTTCCTTCCTTCGAGGAGCTGGTGGTGAAGGTTGATCGCCCAACCCGGCGTGAACGACTCGTTCGTGTCGTGGTCCACGTACGTGGAGTTCAAGGAAACTTCAAGATCTCGGTTCTGTTCTTTTTTTTTTAATTCTCCCATGAAATAAAACCAATAACACCATAAGACGGCACATGGCGCACCGATCTGGTGTGGGTTTTTGCCGCAGGAAAATCCGACTTCCTGCCTTTTTCAATCACTCAAAAAATATTGCGTAAGATCTGGCCTTATGCATTTTTTTTTGAGGTGATTATATGGCTGTTTACGGAGGCTTCGGGGTAACTGATCCCGTTTCTGATCAGATTTGATCAAAATCATGTCTTATGGGGCCTGTTTGGTGGAAAAAATGTTCCTCCGAGATTTTATCACTCATGAAATTCCAGGAAGTGATTTTTTTGACAGCCTTTTCTGATCAACTCTAAAAGTGATCTAAAATTTGCTTTTGCACAAGACCTCGGAGGCATTGTACAATTTTGTATAGGTTACAGACTGGGCTCATGATGGGTCACGACGCTACATGCTTGGTTACTCTTGTACACAGCTGGGCTCCAGCACTTGTGCATCGGCCACTACGGAGAGAGAAGGCATCGATACCTTGGCCACCATCGCGTCCCTTGCGGCCGCCCAACTGCAGCTGCTCTAGGCAAAACAACTTTGGATACGAATAGGACGAGACTACAGCAAAACAAAACAATCTAACGTTTTTTTTTTTTTTTCTGACTACGACGGCCGCAAGCAGCTCATGCTCCGCGAGAGCGAGAGCTCCTTGTTGGTCCAGCGACTAGCACACCCCTGACGCAGCTCCCCAGGAGGTTCCACGTTCCGTTCCTTCCTTCGAGGAGCTGGTGGTGAAGGTTGATCGCCCAACCCGGAGTGAACGCCTCGTTCGTGTCGTGGTCCACGTACGTGGAGTTCAACGAAACTTCAAGATCTCGGTTCTTCTTCTTTTTTTTTTATTCTCCCATGAAATAAAACCAATATCACCGTAAGACGGCACATGGTGCACTGATCTGGTGTGGGCTTTTGCCGCAGGAAAATCCGACTTCCTGCCTTTTTCAATCACTCAAAAAAATTTGCATAAGATCCGGCCTTAAGCATTTTTTTTTGAGGTGATTATATGGCTGTTTACGGAGGCTTCGGGGTATCTGGTCCCGTTTCTGATCAGATTTTATCAAAATCACGTCTTATGGGGCCTGTTTGGTGGAAAAAATGTTCCTCCGAGATTTTATCACTCATGAAATTCTAGGAAGTGATTTTTTTTTTACAGCCTTTTCTGATCAACTCTGAAAGTGATAAAATTTGCTTTTGCACAAGACCTCGGAGGCATTGTACAATTTTGTATAGGTTACAGACTGGGCTCATGATGGGTCACGATGCTACATGCTTGGTTACTCTTGTACACAGCTGGGCTCCAGCACTTGTGCATCGGCCACTACGGAGACAGAGGGCATCAATACCTTGGCCACCATCGCGTCCCTTGCGGCCGCCCAACTGCAGCTGCTCTATTATAGGCAAAACAACTTTGGATACGAATAGGACGAGACTACAGCAAAACGAAACAATCTAACGTTTTTTTTTTTTCTGACTACGACGGCCGCAAGCAGCTCATGCTCCGCGAGAGCGAGAGCTCCTTGCTGGTCCAGCGACTAGCAAACCCCTTGCGCAGCTCCCCAGGAGGTTCCACGTTCCGTTCCTTCCTTCGAGGAGCTGGTGATGAAGGTTGATCGCCCAACCCGGCGTGAACGACTCGTTCGTGTCGTGGTCCATGTATGGGTGGAGTTCAAGATCTCGGTTCTGTTCTTTTTTCATTCTCCCATGAAATAAAACCAAAAACACCGTAAGGGTGTGTCTAAACAGAATCGAACAGCTCAATCGAAAATCGAATTCATTTCGATTTCGATAAAAATATGCCGATGTGTCTACACAGAATCGAAAAGTGAAAATAGAAGTCCAGGCGAAAAGCAACGGAGGGCACAACCTACTAGGCCGTTCGCATCTGTGCACACATGCCGGCAATCTAGCGCCCGGTAACACAGATCCACCACACAAGCAGGCAAACGCGACGGCAATTCGATTCTGGGAGGTCGTTGGGCCTCCCATGGAGGTGGTGGCGCGTCCAACGTTGACGCCCCGAGATCAAACTTGAAATTATACTGAGAACGAACTTCCGACCTCGTTCTCGAGGGTATCATCCTGATTTTTCCTCAAACTATGCTCGCTCTGGCTCGAACGCCGGGAAACAAAGACCCGAGAACGTCGGGGCTGGTGCTGTGGTTCGCCTGCTGGCTGTTTACGGGGGGTCTATGCGGCTATGTTGCCGTGCTAGCTGTGGGTTGGATGCTGTGTACGGCGGTCCTGATGTGATATTTTGAAGTGGCTACGCTGACCAGTAGGACGAGCTGAATTGTTGCTGTTCGTGCTTTCGATTTCCTTTTCGATTCCCAGCCGTTAACTTTTTGCTTTTGTCATTGGGTTGTAAATCGTTCATTTTTTTGGAACCTAAAAAACGAAGGGGGACATGTTTTGACAAGGGACCAATCAGCGCCTTGTTTATTATCAATTCGATTTTCGATTTTCGATTTCGATTCTGTTTAGACACCCTAAGACGGCAGATGGCGCACTGATCTGGTGTGGCATTTAGCCGCTGGAAAATCCGATTTCCTGCCTTTTTCAACCACTCGAAAAAAAATTGCATAAGATCCGGCCTGAGGCTGTTTCCTATGCGGTTCGATTTCGAGCTTCAGATTTATATTGTTCGATCTAAAAAATGAATGACCCTGCTTATGCAGTCCAAATATGCAAAATCCGACCGGAATATTTTCGATTTGAGAATCCGATGACCCAAGTCGTCGGGTTTTGGCCCAAAATCCGACGACTTGGGTCATCAGAATTTCAAATCGAAAAATGGCATGCTCTCTAAATTCGAGATGTTATCCACGACAGCAAACAGGAGCAGAACGATCGATGAGTTGGATGGTGACACAGCTGTTTAGCGACATTGCTTCGCGCCCGACGCGCGGTCGGCGGGCGGCGCGTCCCTCCGTGGCCAGACTACAGTCGGTTGGCGCGGGCTCGGGCCTAGGGACCAAGACAAGCGCACTCGGCGTGCACTTCTCTCCATGGATACGTACTCGTAGACTACACTGCTGTACAGCAGCAGCAGCAGCAGTCAGACACATTTTGAAGCACAAAATACCGAGACAGGTTGACTCTAGCGCACGTGCCACGTCTCTTTGCCGCCAGACCATAGGCAGTCAGCCTTGGCTTGCACGCTTGGGTCCTACGCGCAGGGCAGCGCACCCAGCGCGTCTCTTCGCGGCGCCAGACCACAACAAAATCAGTTGGTCTTGGCGTTTGCTCGAATCTCAGCAAGCGTAATAGATCTGTTTTTTCCGCAATTGGACGACTGTTTCGATTTGCCAAGTTCACATCTAAAAATGCGATCGGGTCAAAATCTGAAGCTCAAAAAATCGAACCGCATAGGAAAACGCTTGATTGGTCCTTGATCAAAACATGTTCCCCTTCGTTTTTTAGGTCCCGAGAAAATGAACGATTTGCAACAAACCCAATGCCAAAATATAAAAAGTTGACGGCTTCAAATCGAAAAGAAAATCGAAAGAACGAACAGCAACAATTCAGCTCGTCCTACTGGTCAGCGCAGACACGTCAAAATATCACATCAGGACCGCCGTACACAGCATCCAACCCACAGCTAGCACGGCTACACAGCCACACAGACCCCCCGTAAACAGCCAGCAGGCGAACCACAGCACCAGCCCCGACGTTCTCGGGCCTTTGTTTCCCGGCGTTCGAGCCAGAGCGAACATAGTTTGAAGAAAATTCAGGATGATACCCTCGAGAACGAGGTCGGAAGTTCGTTCTCAGTAATTTCAAGTTTGATCTCAGGGCGTCAACGTTGGACGCGCCACCACCTCCATGGGAGGCCCAACGACCTCCCGGAATCGAATTGCCGTCGCGTTTGCCTGCTTGTGTGGTGGATCTGTGTCACCGGGCGCTAGATTGCCGGCATGTGTGCACAGATGCGAACGGCCTATTAATAGTAGGTTGTGCTCTCCGTTGCTTTTCGCCTGGGTTTCTATTTCACTTTTCGATTCTGTGTGGACACCTCGGCTAATTTTTATCGAAATCGAAATGAATTCGATTTTCGATTGAGCTTTTCGATGCTGTTTAGACACGCCCTAAACAGCGGCACCATGAAAAATGTACCAGGTATGATACCGTATCCAGGTACGAGTACCTGCAGCACCAAGGGTCAGTACAACTGTGTACGTGTACAGCAGTACCCCAGCGTACATACGGGGTACATAGTGCAGTACTCGTTGTCGGTCGAGTCGTACTGCTGTTTACTAGTACAACCGAGTACCTCCAACGACTGTACGTTCGATATTGAACCCTATGGTATGGCAGTAACGGACATCCCTTCCCACGTGCTTGTCTATGTTCATCAGGTTCCGCGCATTGCCGAGCTTCGAGAAACTGTCACCGGCATCAAGAACGAGCTCGTGGAACAGACATCGCAAGCATTCAACCAGGTTGGGCAGCTCGCGAGCTCAACAGCTGACCCAGAGGGTTTCCAGAGAGAAGCAGACAAGCCTGGGCAATTCCGATCCCTTCAGGAAGCTTGCTTGGTGGTTGATGCCCTCGGAGGGCAGGCGCGACAACACCAGGTAACGACATTTTATCCCAGCAAGTATATCATTCGCGCAAGGCAATGATTATGTTGATGTGTAGTGCCATGGTACCTGGTATTAATAGCAGGTACCTTGGTACTGCACTGGTATGCACGTTTTAATATTAATTATGAGGGTTCGCCTTTTCTGTTGATACGTCGCGTGCTGCCACACCCACACGGCCCTTTCCATTTGCCCGGCCTCCCAGATCGAGTCATTCTGCATGCAGCAGATGCAGCCGTACGACCCGCTGTTTCCGCGAGGATCTCCGCAGGCACAACTTGACCAAATCGATCGTCGATTTGCTTGGTTTAGACGCCTGCTTCGCGGAGTGGACTTGCGCTTTGATGGCGTTTTCCCCAAGCACTGGCGTTTGCAGCATCGCTTGTGTATGCGGTTTCTCGATCAGACACGAGCAGCCTTGGCGGACATTTTGGAGGGAGGCTCGAAGGAGGCGGAAGACGTCACGGTGCTTTTGAAGGTAGGCACCGCAACCATATTTTGCGAGCTCGAGTCCGGCCCTTTCTCGGTGGCACGTGCCCGTGTCTTACTTATTACCAGGTTTCGGATGATCTGTTTTTCACTACTGTAGTTCTTCGCGCAACCCAATACTTGCCTAGGGCGGGGGCTGTTGGTTCTGTGTTGTGTATTCTGCTTGTATGTTATCGGTAGGCGTTCCCACCTTGGTTGCTGAGTTGTCAGGTGTAACGTGATGTGTAGGTGGGTAAATGTGGTGTAGCCCTTCTCACCGTAACCGTATACAGCGATGTCATGCTGCCCAACCTGAACTAAGCCTTTGAATTTCCGCTACACCGTTGGTATCTTGGATTGTTTCTCCCCCCAGGCTGTCCACAAGTGCCTAGCCTTCGAGAATGAGGCCCACTCCCGATTTGAGGGTAAAGGGGACGACAGCCAGCGGACCACGAGGTCGAGCTTGATGCAGAAGGAAATCTGATCGACCCCAACAGCGCTGAGGGTATCAAACGGAAGTACGCCAAGGCAGTCCGGGATGATGAGCGGGGTTCCACGACATCTCACGGGGCCCCGAAGTCGTTGTTTGCGACTCTTAGTGCCGACGGTGAAGGGGTTAGGGAAGAGGTGGAGGGCTCCCTACCGGCAATCGTTGGGGTGCTGTCTGGGGTGTTTGAGCCCTTCATGGGGCCTTACATCGCCTTTGAGCGAAGGAATTTGGATGATCTCATCACTGCGGCTTCAAGGACAGCGAGTTCCCCAGACGATGACATCGATCGAGATCGGAAGCTTCCAGTGTTCAGCACGAGTGTAAACATTTTTGTTTACATAAAGAACTCCATACAGCGGTGCACTAAGTTCACGACAGGCCAGACGTTTTTTGACTTGCACCAGGAGTACAAGTTATGCCTCAGGTGAAAGCGTTGTGCGCCAGTCACAACTGGCGACGACCGTCTTGCACTTTTTAGCGACTGTCTGCTTTTGCTCTCCCAGTCAACCCCGTGTTTTGGTTGTGTTCTTATGCGACGTACGTGTAGCGTATCTTGAAGCAACTGAGATCGTTTTTGAATCCGTGGTAGTGTTGCTTTCCAAGAACGGGCCACAAAGAGGTGGAAGAGCCATGGATTTTCGTGAGGACGACTTCTCTGTATGCGATCTGCTTGTTTTTTTTCAGGCGGATGCCATTGTTTCGAGTTTTGGAACGATATGTAGTGTGAGCAAGAATTCCTCCCCCTGCGTGTGCCCCAGCGCCAAGGTTGACAAATATCGGATGCTATCTACAAGCAGCGCGTAATTCATGTGCTCGCATTGTGTGTACGCCGTTTCGTGTCAGGTGTGACTATTGAAACATATTTTTTGTAGTGATGCAGAACGACTCGTACCTCGTCGGGGCTGCTGTCAAAGGAGGTGCTTGTCCAGATCTCGTTCGTCTCATGCATTGAAGTTATCACATAGGGCGGAAGGGCGGCGTCGATTAACGAGCGTGGCCTCCCAGCTGTATATGCTTGGATCCAGACCAGCTTGACAATCACGTATTGCTGTCCATCATCCAATAGGCCTGTTGCCACTGCACATGAAAGGTTTGTGCGTGAAGACCCTTACGGGCTCACTGCGTTGCCAAAAGTCAGATGCTCGCCAGCCGTATTGTTGTACCTGCATGGTCGCCCGTACATGGAAGCCTATGTTGTGTTTGTGTTGGTTTCCCCCCGTTTCATTCTGAACGTCCGCGATGTTTCCTCCATATTTGTCTAGGGAGTACGCGAGCCTACTGCAGACAAGACTGCCAGCGTCGCAAGCGACACTCGGACAGCAGCATCGTCTAGCGGATGATGGAGAAGTGACGGTATGCTACGTGGTCAACACGGCAGAGTACTGCGCGGACATCCTTCCTCAGTTGGAGGATATGATCAAGTGGGTTGGTTTGCCTACCACCTACCTGGTGTAGTAGTACTACTGCTTTGTGTTTATAAAGTGTGCTGTTTTGTCTCGTCTCAGATCCGCTCGGTTTGTGGTTATTGTTTGTGATCAGCGCTAGGCACATTGTTTTTCACCACGAGTGCTGCCTTGTGATTCGCCACACCTTGCTATCTACCGAACACACAAAAGAGCGCTTGTAACGACCTGTCCTCGTCTGGGTATCACTGTATTTTTCTTCGACGTCGCCTGGGGTTTTTCCGGTCGCATGCAATACTGTACATGTCAACAGGAGCAAGATAGACCCTTCTTTGGCCGAGAAGGTGGACCTTGCGGAGGAGCAAGAACCATACTACAACGTCATTACACAGGCCATCCGAGTTCTGGTGTCTGGGCTTGAGACTCGTGTGGAGCCGGCGTTTCGGGCGATGTCAGCAACTAACTGGGGCAGCTGCGAGATGGTTGGAGAAGAAAGCCACTACGTGCGGAGCATCCACGACGCGTTCCAGAGCTTTATTCCGAACATCCGCAGCCTGCTGTCAACGGTCTACTTCAGGTGAAGATCGATATGCGTACTCTGCTTTGTTTGAAATGTATGAGTGACAATCTTCAAGCGCAAGCGAGGATCTATGCTCTATGTTCAGCAAAGCAACTTGGCATATGCTATCCTCTTCGATAGTTCTGTTTATAGGCATCCTAGAGGATTTCGTGACGGTTTTGAGCATTTTATTGATATTCGACACGACAACGCCGAAGGAGAAAACAACCGCATCATGTTGTGAGTGGATAGCTCTATTTTTCTACTCGCTCTACCTGTTCATCACTTCCTTAATGATGAAAAACGACGGTTGCATGTCGTGTGTGGCGTCTCTTCTGCCCCGAATGTCGTCGCGCTCGTCCTGACGGCGGGGATGTTGGGTGCGACTGACCTAATGAAGTGCACGGGAAGCAGAGGGATCCACTACATAACCGCGTCTGTGATGTTTATTGCGCCTTTTCTATTGACGCCCCCAGAAACTTCTGCGACAAGATGGTCACATCTTTTTTGCCTTCGTTCCTGGGCCTCATACTACGGCAGCGGCGGGTCAACGAGATGGGCACCCAACAACTTCTGTTGGATGTTTACAACCTCAAGACCTTGATGTTGAAGGTGCCGTCCTTAGGTCAGTGCACTTGATTGTTTGCTGAATACGCTGGCGAACAGTTTTTTTGTATGTACGACCAAGTGCGTAGCATACTCACAGTAGTTGCGAGCATGCACTGCTGCTCGAAGTATGTGTTTGCTTCTTTTTAAAGTGCTTTCCTGAATGCCGGTGGCGCACGCACATTGACAAGGGCGACGTATCGCGGTAGGCGGAGTCCTATTTAGCACGCCGAAGTATCAACTATTTCTACCAACGCGGCTTGAGAAAACTGGGGGTGTGGGTAGAATGGGATGCGTTGGGGATTGGTCCCCGTGTTTCGTCCTCATGTCCGTTTTGAGTGACGTGAGACCTGGCAAATGGGTCAACTTACCCCGACTTTGTCCATTTCTTTTACCTAGAGGCATGTTGCCCTTATTATTTTTTGCAGATGCATGTTAAAATGGTGCCAATCGTCGACTTTGTGTTATTTTTGTGGAAGGTTTACTTGTCCCACTTTGCTGGCGTTTGAACTGTGTACTGCGTTTTTTTTTTTTACATTTCCTACCCTGTTAAGCAATCCAGGCTGCCACCGTTGCCATCGGTCGTGTGCGTTTTCCACGTGGCAGTTTGTCGTCGTAGCCTGTGCCTGACAGGTGCGTGTATGTTGTTCTCAAGCGTAAGTTGCCTTGGTCGATAGTACGTTTGGTAATTCCCCGTTGTCTCTGGGTGACAGATGTACCTTGCTAGCCACAATCTGTAACAGTGATCAACGATGATTGTTAATTATCGGGACGTCAGGATGATGAGGGATGTTGCAACCCAAATTACCGCACGATCGCTGCTTAAAACAAAAAAGCGGCTGGGAATCAAGAACGCAACACGCGCGCCTCCCACATGGCTGTGTTTCGAGGTTTCCGAGTCTCCTTTCACCGAGTATACCTGATGTATTTATATAATGCATATATGTTTGTGGAACTGACGTGTCGCCAGGTTTGGACCCGATGCAGAGCACTCCAGTTCCGGTCAGCTACACGAAATACGTCACCAAGCACATGTCGAAGATAGAGATGGGTGAGTCAATCTGCGACTGAAACTCATTCAAGTTGGTATCGGGCTTCCATTTTAAACGCAACTCTTACCAGGTACCTGGTAGAATCGAGTACCACCTTATCACTTTGAAGTACCTGGTATATACTAAACGTTTCGTCCTTCGTTTGGCAGTGCTCAAGCTGGTTGGGACGCCACACGCCATGCTAGTTGAGAGGTTCCAAATCATGTGGCCTGATGGAGGTGCGACTGACCTGCAGGTGAGAAGCGGGTTGCCGGAAAAAAGGGGCGTTCCCACCTGGCTCGTGAACGTAAGTTCCGCGGTTGATCCGCTTGTTTTGTTCGTTGGAGCTTTTGAACGCGCTGGACCTTTGTGACTACATCGTTTCATTGTCTTTTGGAGATGTAGTCGCATGAATTGCTTCGACAAATCCACACACGAGGTACGATTGATTATTTTTTAACTGTCGTTGCAGGCGATCATGACCCTCAAAGGTATGCGCAAGGCAGATCAACAAATGATCCTTGACACCCTGGGAATGGATCGCGTACCGACGACATCACGCGGCGAGGCAGCGGGTGCTTCTGGAGCAACCGTAGCAACAGCAACAACGACAACAACAACTGCGACAGCAGCGCTACCAGAATCAGGCCCGCTGGGTTCAGCGAGGCTCACCGCAAACATTCCCAACTTCGAGACCAACACAAGGTTTGTTATCCCACCGTATTTTCATACGCAGATGGTTGTACCAGTATCAAAATTGCGTATCCAAGCAATAATATCCCTGGAATGCACATTGTGAAACGTGAATACGCCGAGGCACTGTTTTCTCTATCAGGTCGTCAGTTACTATTGATGACTATTCTCTCGCTCAAAGGCGGGTGAGCCATGACACCCAAAGCAGCAGTCTAAATGCTTTTCTCAACGTAGGCCAGGCGATCGATATATATATATAGCATGTCCTCAAAATCAATAGTCCATGCACCTAATTCCAGCTTGCTTCAATCCTGCAACTCGCTCATTTTATGACGTACTGCGAAAACCTCGGTTAATTTGCTCGAGACCGTTTTCCGTCGAATCGACTTTTTTCTGCAGGGAGATTGCGTCGAAGATGGAGAACAGCATGCGCAGCATGACGAGCAATCTTCAAAAGCTGTCCTTCCGATAGTACACGTATACACACGTCCCAAGTCTTCTGCAGTTGTGGTGGAGGCCGCCTTGGTCAATTTAAGGTAGCTTTGGAGAGCGGTCGACATCGAATTGGTGATCCAACAAGCAGCAATATATTTTTGCGTTTGGATTCGTGTCTTGACATGTTTTTGATTTTTCGGTCTGGTTTGGCCTTCCTTTACCATACTCGCAGACAAGCAAGGGCACTGTTGTACGTTGTGGTTGCGTTCTTTTCGTCGCTATCTATATTTGGAAGGAATGCGTATATGATCATTGAAAGAGACTCGTTATTGTATATGATCATTGAAAGAGACTCGTTATTGTTTTGGCCTAAAATATCGCTTCCACGAGACCACCCGCACACCCTCAAGGCCTGTGTTTCCTGTCTTTCCGTCAGTGCCTTTTTCTTTTCTTTCTTATCTTTTTTTCTCAATTTTTTTTCTTTCCGGCGTTGCCCACCGATTGCGGTCGCTGAAGTGGTACTGTTATTTTTTCTTGAATTTGAAAACTAACACCATTCTTTATCCGAGACACCGCGACGTGAACCCCAAAAGTGCCAACAGAGCCATGTCGTTAACGTACAGGGGTTGCTGCCGCCTCTTCACACTAATTCGCCCCTGTTTCTACCAGGCGAAATCCAGCACACCCAATGTCCGCAACTCTTACACCCCTCTTAACGAATTGAGACCTTTGTGATTTGCGGTCACAAGCGACGAGGCGGAAGGTCTCTGCAATGTGACGGCCAACTGGAATACCCCACGAACCCACCCACCCACCCACCCACGAACGGTATAGTGAGGCAAGACAGGCTCCGAGCGTGCATCGGCTCGAGGTCTCGCTTGCGTACGCACATAAGACCCAGCAACTCGCACCATATCATAGCACAAAACACACACCAAGAAAAGATTTGCAGTTTGTTGCAGCATGAAGTCGGAGGGGGAACGAGAGAGCCGGCGAGCTTGCACGGACTCGAGGTCTCGGTTGCGTACCGGATACTGGTACGAGTATACTTTAGGATGTGCGAGAATAAACGAATGGATTGGGTGTGACCATTTACAAGCTATGATTCTCGCGCGCTGAAACAAGTCCTTCCTCTAAACACGTCGAAATGCGACTGCCGACGGGCACACAGTACAGCAAGCCTTTTGCTGATTTCGTGGCTCAAGGATTGCGGTATTGATGTACGCAGTTTTTAAGAGTGAAAACGAATAGCCATTAGGTTCTCCAGCTGGAGTAACAAAAAAGTGAAACAAAAACATTAAAACACGCAGCACGAAAAACTGGACACGCACCGCCGAGACTAAACAGGACTATAAGAAAATCAACTTTGCAGCACCCCGCCACAATCTACCTGCCCCACGCGTGACCTACGCACTTTTTCAAAGAACCGGTGGGGCGCTAGCTTCGACGTTGCCGCCACAAGCAGGGGTAGCTGACACGGAGACAAGCCGATTGCGCCAAGCCCCACCTTGACGGATGCCGTGTGGACCAAACGCCATGATCTGGTTGAAGTGTTGTGCTTTGATAAAAGTGATCAGAGAAAATCACCCCCTTCGAGTATCTCGTCGTGAAAGTCGGGGCGCCGAGCCGAGGTAGTTCGCGTTGATGCTACGATCCAAATTCCTCAATAAAATAGGCCTGCACACCGCTCTTGTACACCACGACAAAGACACCCACTGCTACTGTACCAGGTATACGTTGGACGCAACGTTGTCTGCTGCTAGTGTAATACTGTAGGGAAAATCCTGAGCTAATGTGTTGGTATGTGGTTCAAGCTGCTGTGTGCGGGATATCGACAAGATGCGATACCGCTGTGTGCGGTGAGAGTTACGATAAACCCACGGCCACCCCGCTTCGCTCGCGCAAGGCCAGTGAATATGGACGACGGCCTCGAAGATTAAGTGTGGATCGATCCGTTGGCGAGAGGTTGCTCGAGGCGCGGGGTCGCTCGCGTTGATGTTCGAATCATCGTAACGAAGGTTTACTTGGGAAGTGCCTGGTCTGCCTGAGACACTGGCTTTCACCTGTGCGGGATGACCACACGGCATATTTAGCTACTGGTCTACGTTCTACTGCTGTACGCTGTGAGAGGTATGTATATCCCACCCCGCTTCGTGTCGGGCAAGGCCAGTGGACATAGACGACGGCCTCGAAAATACGATGTGAATCGGGCCTCTGGTTGGCGAGAGGTTGCTCGCGGCGAAGGGGTTCCTCGCTTAGTGTTTGGACAGTATTATGAAGGTATATTTGGGAAGTACCTGATTTATATGCTTGATACCCCTGTTTTTACCTGTGCTTTTATCTGTGCGGGATGGCGACTCGACATGATAAGCTACTGGTCTACGCACTGCCGCTGTGTGCGGTGAGGGGAATGATGAATCCATGGTCACCCTGCCTCGTGCCGGGTAAAACCAATGCTAAACTCTTGAATCTCTTGTGGATCACTGCTCTCTGATACGATGTGGTTCGAGATATATACGACTATACTTGCTGTACGTGCTGAGTTCTTAAGTATCAGATGGTGGACTCCCTTGATGATCTGTGCTTTCCCCCTGCAACGCACCGAAGGCTGTATCATGTGTATTTAAACGATGCTCGAAGTAACCGATATGTTTCCTTTGTTGCCCCTCCGCACAGTCAAGCACCTTCGTCAAGACGCGGTCGTCAACCTCAATGACAAGCCTCAAGCCTCCTATGGCAGCGTCAAACGCTGTCAGCACCTTGACACAAATATTATTGTCTCCTGCCCCCCACTACCGCAGCATCAAGCGCCGTCGGCAGAACATGGCAGCAGCAGCAGCAGCAGCAGGGGGATCATATCAATATAATGTGATATCAGGAACACTCTTCTACGGGGGTACGTTTTTTTTTCCGAGTAGGACTTGGTGCGACTGCAGTTGTTGGATGACGATAAATGGTGCTTGCAATCAATCCGGGTTTGTTATATTTGGCTCGAAAATTATGGTATTAATTTACCGGTAGAATAAAACCCAAGAGGCACACGCACGGTACAATTGATATACCCTGCTTCCAGACAAAAAAACACCCTGTGGGCTATAGCCCGCTTCCTACGTTTACGATCCGGAACTGCACCACCGAAAAACCTAAACTCTGGCTGCGCTCTCCTGCTACTCTACTATACTGCTGCTGTACTACGACACTACTGCCCCCCCGACCCCCCCTCCTTCTTGAGCGTTAGGACGGAATCGTGGGACAAACGACCAACGAACAAGTACACCGTCGTGCTTGCTGTGCCTTGTATTGCGCTCTTCCTGCTGTTTTTCACGCAGATCGCTCCGAACCGAAAACTGCCAGCCCCCGAACACATTCCCAAAACCTTCCATTTATATGACGACCCCTGCCCTACAAGTTCTTGCCTCGCAATCTTCACAAATACCGTTCTTCTTCGAAAAGACTTGAAATGCTCAGTTTGTAAAACTGAGTCTCAGCTCCGGTAATTGCAATCTTGTCTGTCTGTCTGTCTGTCTGTCTGTCTGTCTGTCTGTCCGCAAGGCTTATATTTTCGAACACTTTCCAATGGCCGACATATAAGCTCGTTACAATTGATATTCGTACGACGTTTTCGACCCTTACGGACCTTATATACTGAAAAAATACCATACCACAAGGCAAATTTAGCCATGTAGTACATCCACGACATCGTACCATGGTACCATACCACAAACGTACCATACCATAAACTGTGTTCTTCCCGTACCATACCGTCAACACATACCATACCACATACGGTGGTTTTCCCATATTCCCATATACCAATCCACCACATCCCATGTTCCATATTCCCATATACCATACAACCAACGTATCTCATATCCCATACCGAGTTGAGGAGACGTCTATACACCAGACCAGGTGCCTGCTACTGCTGGAGTGCCGTCTTGTTGTGCAAGGGTGGCGATGATTACAAGAGTTGGCTCAGACGCCCGTACCGAGTTGGGGAGACGTCTATACACCAGACCAGGTGCCTGCTACTGTTGTAGCGATGTCTTGTTGTGCAAGGGTGGCGATGAATACAAGAGTAAGAGTGGGCTCAGACGCTTGGGTCCTACGCTCAGTGCAGCGCATTGGCCGCTGGTGTGCAAGAAATAGATGAAAAACGTCAGCTACGAGTACTACTACTGCTGCATCCGTCTCAAATGGCAAAAAATGGGTTTTTTTCAGGTTTGGGAGGATACCGTAGGACGCCGCCGGAAAGCTCTTGCCCCCTAGAGCATGCATCCACCTCATTTTTTCGAGCTCGTCATCTATACTAGTTTGTCTTTCCCGCCACCGAGCGGGTTGCCCGTGGGCTGAGTCTCTGTCGAGATCGAGCGGTCTTTTACAGTTACTGTACAACAAACGTCTATCGTCTATTGTCGCACGAGCAGGTCTTTTAGTCTTTTACAGTACAACAAAGATATCGAATGGCAAACAATGGGCTTCTGGAGGACACCGTTGGACGCCGCCGGCAAGCTCTTGCCCCCTAGAGCATGTATCCACCTCATTTCTTCGAGCCCGTCATCTATACTAGTTGATCTTGCCCGCCACCGCGCAGGTTGTTCGTGGGCTGAGTCTCTATCGAGGTCGAGCGTCTATCGTGTATCGTCGCACGAGCTGAAATAATACTTATTTGGTGTACTTCGCGTTTCCATTCGCATACTATTATTATAATAACAGGTCTTTTACGTACAACAGGAGTGGGTTACTTCTTGTGCCATGCAAAATTATCTACGAGTATATACTACTCTGCTACTGTGCTGTATCCATCTCGAATGGCAAAAAATGGCATACACTATCGCAGGTCTCTTCTTTTACAGCAGCGAAAGGCAAAAAATGGGCTTTTTTTCAGCTTTGGGGGGATACCGTAGGACGCCGCCGGCAGCAGTGGATTACTTTCTACTTTTCGCCTTTATTTGTTTGCGATCGTCATCGTATGTTTCGGTACTCGCATACAATACATGTCAATCTGTCGAATGTATAGCAACCCACAAAATGTTTTTCTTTGCCCAAGGTTCGTACCACGGAAGCTACTTTAATTATTGGGGTAAAAGTACACACGTACGTACATACAGCAGGTACAGCATCTATCTTGCTGTGTCGTTTCTGACGGCTTGTTTTTGTTTCTTGCTGCTACGTTTTGGGAGAGCGGCAGGGCACACAGAAGCGATGAAACGCAGGCCGTCAGAGTGTTTATTCATTTCTGTATGCACTCTGCTGCTTTGCTGTGCTGATATCGGGTTCGGCGCGGTGCCTTTTTTTGGAGGGCTCGCCGCAGCGCTGTGTATCAAGTCACCTCACGCACTCAGAAACACCACGACAACGGCAGCAACGAACGTTTGATTCGAGTACACAGCAAGCAGCGCACAGCGCTCATCCATCGTATATATATGTAGGAGAGATTGGTGCAGCATACCACCTACTACGTACTTGGAAATTATTGCACATTGACACCCATCTGATCGTTTTCCGGGAAGATCTATATTTAGAAATTGATAAAAAGCGCATGCCGGAGAGACATACATCACTTTTGGATAAGTGTACCGACGAAAACACCCTATTCAATTTTCGTTCTGCGCTAATTCTCAGTTTGTAAAACTGAGTCTCAGCTACGGTAATTGCAATCTTGTCTGTCTGTCTGTCTCTCTGTCTGTCTGTCTGTCTGTCCGCAAGGCATATATTTTCGAACACTTTCCAATGGCCGATATATAAGCTCGTTACAATTGATATTCGTACGACGTTTTCGACCCTTACGGACCTTATATACTGAAAAATACCATACCACAAGGCAAATTTAGCCATGTAGTACATCCACGACATCGTACCATGGTACCATACCACAAACGTACCATACCATATACTGTGTTTTTCCCGTACCATACCGTCAACACATACCATACCACGCACGTTGGTTTTCCCATATCCCCATATACCATATCACCAATATCCCATATTCCCATTTACCATATTCCCATATACCATACCAACATATCCCATGTCCCATACCGAGTTGGGGAGACGGCTATACACCAGACCAGGTGCCTGCTACTGCTGGAGTGCCGTCTTGTTGTGCAAGGAAGGGTGGCGATGAATACAAGAGTTGGCTCAGACGCCCGTACCGAGTTGGGGAGACGTCTATACACCAGACCAGGTGCCTGCTACTGTTGTAGTGCTGTCTTGTTGTGCAAGAGTGGCGATGAATACAAGAGTAAGAGTGGGCTCAGATGCTTGGGTCCCATGCTCAGTGCAGCGCATTGGCCGCTGGTGTGCACGAAATAGATGAAAAACATTAGCTATGAGTACTACTACTGCTGCATCCGTCTCAAATGGCAAAAAATGGGCTTTTTTCAGGTTTGGGAGGATACCGTAGGACGCCGCCGGCAAGCTCTTGCCCCCTAGAGCATCCATCCACCTCATTCCTTCGAGCCCGTCATCTATACTAGTTGATCTTGCCCGCCACTGCGCGGGTTTCCCGTGGGCTGAGTCTCTGTCGAGATCGAGCGTCAATCGTGTATCGTCGCACCAGCTGAAACAGTACTTTTGTGGTGAACTTCGCGTTTCCATTCGCATACTAAAGCAGGTTTTTTAGAGTACAACAGGAGTGGGTTACTTTTTGTGTCAGAGCAAAATTATGGACGGGTACTGCTGTACTGCAGAGTGCTGTATCCAAGCAGTATCATAACAGAATGGAAACAAAAAATGTATTGTGTCTATCAGTACATCATCAGCACAACAAACGTCTCGAATGGCAAAAAATGGGCTTTTTTCAGTTTTGGGAGGATACGGTTGGACGCCGCCGGCAAGCTCTTGCCCCCTAGAGCATGCATTCACCCCATTCCTTCGAGCCCGTCATCTATACTAGTTGATCTTGCCCGCCACCGCGCGGGTTGTCCGTGGGTGGGCTGAGTCTCTGTCGAGATCGAGCGTCTATCATGTATCGTGGCACGAGCTGAAATAATACTTTTTTGGTGAACTTCGCGTTTCCGTTCGCATACTATCGCAGGTTTTTTAAAGTACAACAGGAGTGGGTTACTTTTTGTGTCAGAGCAAAATTATGGACGAGTACTGCTGTACTGCAGAGTGCTGTATCCAAGCAGTATCATTACAGAATGGTAAAAATAAATGTATTGTGTCTATCAGTACATCATCAGTACAACAAGCGTCTCGAATGGCAAAAAATGGGCTTTTTTCAGTTTTGGGAGGATACCGTCGGACGCCGCCGGCAAGCTCTTGCCCCCTAGAGCATGCATCCACCACATTTCTTCGAGCCCGTCATCTATACTAGTTGATCTTGCCCGCCACCGCGCGGGTTGTCCGTGGGCTGAGTCTCTGTCGAAATCAAGCGTCTATCGTGTATCGTCGCACGAGCTGAAATAATACTTTTTTGGTGTACTTCGCGTTTCCATTCGCATACTATTTTATAGGAGGTATTTACAGTACAGCAACAGGAGTGGGTTACTTTTTGTGCCAGAGCAATATTATCTACGAGTACTACTGCTGTCTCGAATGGCAAAAAAATTACATACTAGCAAGTCTTTTACAGCAGCGAAAGGCAAAAAATTGGCTTTTCTTCAGGTTTGGGGGGATACTGTAGGACGCCGCCGGCAGCAGTGGATTACTTTCTACGTTTCGCCTTTATTTGTTTGCGATCGTCATCGCATCTTTCCGTACTCGCATACCAGGTATCAGGTATAATACAGTGAATACCCCGTCAGTTGAAAATACATACATGTCAATCTGTCGAATGTGTAACAACCCACAAAATGTTTTTCATTGGCCAACAAGGCGTCGTCGCTCACATACTATAGTAGCAGCAGTAGAACCTGAAAATTACTTCTACTTAAAAATTGCGTACGAACTATCGTCGGTCTTGTACAACAACAGCAGTTAGTTAGTTGATTACTTTCTACTTTTCGCCTTTATTTGTATTTTGCGATCCTCGTCGTATGTTTCGGTACTCGCAAAAAGAATGACCCAAAATTGCATACTATCGTAGGTCTCTTTACAACAGCAGTTGTTAGTTAGTTAGTTGATTGATTACTTCCCACTTTTCGCCTTTATTTGTATATTTTGCGATCCTCATCGTATGTTTCGGTATGTACTCGCAAAAATAATAACCCAAAAGAGCGTGGTCAGCTTTCTGACTGATTGTTGGAGATCTCTCCCCGTTCAGATTTCGTTTGTCATTGGGCAACAGCAGTCTTGTATTTATAAAGCCCTGCAACCCCAATTAATTACACCTCGAATGATATCGATCCCATTTCATTACTGTGGTACTGGTGCGGGTGCTCGTTCCGTCTTCGTGTGCTGGTGCTGGATATATATATATATATATATATATGTCCCCGCCGAGTACTATAACAAGTGGTACCGTTAGTCAACAAGTAGACGCTCTGCCTAAGCCAAACACAGCACTCCGGGGTTCCGTCCGTGCTGGTCCCGAGTGGCCTCTCCCGTCACTCTCAACAACTCTACCTGCGACTTCACAAAAAAAGAGGCAAGCAAACTGAGAACAGCGCTCGAATGCATTTCATCGAGGGTAATAACAATAACAATACAATATTACCCTCGATGAAATGCGTTCGAGCGCTGTTCTCACTTTGCTTGGTTTTTTTGTGTGAAGTCGCAGTTGGAGTTGATGAGAGTGTCGAGAGGGACCAGTGGGCACCGGCACAGACGGCAGGCAGCCCAGCAGGCGGGATTTGGCTCAGACTGTGAACGTCTGCTTTTTTTCCTTGCAAAACAAATCAAGAAAGCCAAGAAAGACAGCTCGCGCTTCGCGCTCGCGCGCCTTGTTATTAAGTCCGAACAGTTACTATATTACGGCACAGAGTGATATGTGCCAGTACAGCAGTACGATAGCACGGCGGGAGCAGGACGCCCTCCCCAACAGCCACCAATAGGTTGCGGTTTTCCTGGTCCGTACGGCGATAGTGTATACGGCAAACCACGTCTGCCGACATCTGTATATCGCAGAATGTTTCCCCTCGCCTCTTAAGGCCCAAGGCTCACGGTTCGGGTTCCGAGCGACGATAGAAGCCGGGAGCCTACCCGTCCCTACGTACGGAAAGACACACTCCTTTCACGAAGCATGCTACCATAACGTCATGTACAGCTCAGGCGGCGGTGGGTCAGTAGGTACAGCTTGCAAGCAGTAAAACTTGTTTTTTTCTGAAATCGGGGAAACGAAGTATACGACTGTAAAAAAGTGATCAACAGATGAATAGATAGACACAACACGTCTGCACCTGACAGAGTATCGCAAAATAAAAGCGAAATATAATGTCCCCAACACGCAGTTACAAGGTAATCGACAGACGAACGAATAGATAGAAGATGTCTGCACCACACAGACGATCGCAAAATATAAGCAAGTTAAACTTTTTCGTGTTGTTGGTATTACGGGGGACCATAGTGAATAGGGCTAAATATTGTTAGTAAAAATATGTAAATGTATAGTTTTGGTGTGTACCATAGGTCCTATTTACTATGTCCCCCCGTAATAGTGTGTATCAGACTCTTTCACAGCTTATTATCACTAGAAGAGTTGGAATGACGAAAGTGACAGATCTATGGCTGTATAGTCTGTAGCGGGGTTTCTTGATATCTATTGCGCTTGTACGCACGACGGTTACAAAATAACCAACTTCGTATTGGGTGGGGATATTGGATATTCGTTGTGGCTCTTTTGTTTTTGTTTGTTTGTTTGTTAGTGTGTGAAAAAATCACAATTATTTGCATGGGTACATACGGCCGCGTACGTAGATGCTCATTCGTGTAGGTTTTGAAACAATACAGGATAATCCGTATTTCGCTCACCATGATGCATCGCAGATATACCTACAGCAAGTATTAATGAGGTCGCTTCTGGGCATTTTATTTTGATATTGTGGCACATCCTGGCCCAGGAAAAATGCATAGTACACGGCACAGCTCTGCAGTAGCATGAAGCAGGAGCAGCCACACAGCTCTGCAGCAACAATACAGCACATATATAGCACCGCCATACAATCCGAACCATCAACGCCAGTACAACCCGCCTCTTGGTGGCACACAAACATGAACGGGGATAAGATCCCCAATAAGCGGTCAGAGAGCTGACGACGCTCTGTTGGACAATGAACAACATGTCGGTTGTTCACTCACTACTAGGTAATCATTAGGTTGACAAGAGATCTCTGCACCGCGAAATATTAGAGATCCCCAACCAGCAGTTCCGCAGCAACAACATTTCCGATGTATTTTCAACAGAGGGGTTAGTACCGAAATATGCGACGAGGATCGCAAAATGAAGGAAACATGACACGGAGAAGAGGCACAAAAACATGAACGGAGATGAGAGACCCGTTGGCCAATGAAAAACATGTCGGTTGTATACTACCAGGTACAAGGTAATGACAGATTGACAAGAATCTCTGTACCGCGCAATATTAGAGATCTCTCAAGGAATGCTCTCGTGTACTTACGGTGTTGCTCGTCGCGCGCTCGCATGCTCTTGTGCACTTACGTTGTTGGAACAGCAGTATGGTATCTTGTATACTCGTTCCTGCTCTGTCACCCTGAAGGCATATACTCTTGTGCACTTGACGCTCTGCCATAGCTCGTCATATAATAGTATAAAAGATCCCCAAAAAGTGTTTTAAGTACGGCAGTATGATATCTCACGAGCGACAACATGCTCCTGTTGTGTACTCTTGGTGCAGCTGTATGACATATATATATATACATTGTGTGGTCTGGTGCACTTGTTTGTGGTGTTAGTTCAGCAGTATAGCCCTGGAGGCATATGCTCTTGTGCATTTGACGCTCCTGCCATCGTCGCTCGTCGTGCGCTCGCATGCTCTTGTGTATGTTGGTTTGGTATGATGGGACGGTTTGATATATTATATGGAAATGGTATGATGGTACGGTTTGATATACTATGTGGAAAAAATGTTGGTATGATATGACGGTACGGTTTGACATACTCTATGGAAAAACACAGTATGCTATACGGTACGCTGGTGGTATCGTATGACGATATGTTATATGGTATGTTGATGGGAAAAAAACATGTTATTACGGTATGATGGTACGGTTTGATACACTATATGGAAAAAAAACACGGTATGTGATATGGTACGTTGGTGGTGTGGTGGCACGGTGTGGTAGATGTGTTATATGGCTAAGTATTGCCTGGTGGTATGGTATGCATCAGTATATAAGATCCGGAAGAGTCGAATACGTCGTACGAATATCATCTGGAACGACCGTATATATCGATCATTGGAACGCATTCGAAAATATAAGCCATGCGGACAGACGGACATACGGACAGACAGACAAACAAACACATTTGTAAGTATTGCTTTGTTGTATTTGCGTCAAGAATTGTAGTATTAGTTTACACAGAAAAATAATGCCCAAGAGTTACACACGGTACAATGGGATACCCCTCTGCCAGACTACAGTAACACCCCCCCTCGGGCTAACCCGCGCTTCCTACGCTCACTTTATAGAATCGTACCATCGAAAAACAGAAACATTGCCCGATTACCTTTGAACTTATCTTGCTACTTCCCTTTTCGCTCTATCTTGTTGATGCTTCTGACACAAAGTCTGCCCCCTCTCCTCCCGCTCTTGCGTACATCGTGAACGCTTGGGACTTCCATCTATCTACCCTTTGAATCAGAATGTCCGATGCACCCTGTGCCGCTATAGTTAATAACCAACCTTACACACGCTCGTCGTGCGTGTCTGCATGAGTGGTGCTGATCTGCTCAGCTCGGAGTAAAAGTCCACAAAGTCCAGAATAATGTCCAGCACCCCGTAACTCCTTACCGTAACTCCTTACGTCCCTCGCTTTTTCTTTTACTACCGTTACACTTGTCCTTACTACGAGAGCCCCCAACCTGGTGTTTTCTGACTTGATACTCTGTTTGCTACGCGAGTTATGACGCCCCTGCAGAGAATACCAAGTCCCTTCTAGTCAGACCAGACTCCGGCTGTGCCAGACCAAGTCCAAATTTCCGAAGTTCTGCACAGTGGGTGGAATGACAACGCGGTACAGCTCCAAACTACCCATACTTCGATCCCTATCTCGTCTTCGCTCCTGCTCTTGGTTGGTAGTTCCCAAGACAGAAGTTTCCTCAACTTCGGGCGCACCTCCAACTTTCTGTGCTCTTGATTCATTCCTTTCTTTACCTCTGTCACTATGTAGTGTGAGGTAGGCAATTCTCACCCCCTACACACTTTGGGGAGCTAGATACCTTCTAACAGTATGACTTTAATTTTGAAACGTGCAGCATCGTAGAGCCATGAACGTCGTTAGCTCTTAAACTGCCGCGTCGACTCCGTCCTCTTCAACCAGACACGGACTTTTCCTTCTATCGCCCTAACACGGCACCAAGTTTTCCACTGGTTCCACCTTCTGCGTGTCCTCCACCGACGCCAGCGTTAGGGTTTCCACCAGTCTATTCGTCTTGTCCACATTCCCTCCCCCTCCAACATATGTTTCTGCTCGGCGGGGTTTGAGAAGCGTTTATGATTCTGCATTTCGTGCGATCGTTTTCCATAAATGTCATTAATATACTCGGTGGGAAAGTCGGGGTGTAGAATTGTCTGGAAGAACTCTTAACGACTTTGACCTACTCTGTTCTCTTCACCCCTAAGCCATCTGGAAATGCCGTCAACATTTACATTCTGTACTTCTGGAATCTGTTTTGTGTCGACTCCAGCAGCTCGAGATTCCAGCTTACCTAATACTGCAGTAATCTCATGACGAGGGTAGCGCGTCTGTTACGGGATATCGGTGAATCCACGAAACTGCTGCCCAGTTGCCCCCCCTCAACAGTACTGGATCTCCTGGCATTTTTTACCTATCTTGCGAATGTCTTGTGTCCGGTACGCTGTCAGTACCATGCCACAAAGTTCCAGCAGGTTGATCGTGATTGCGTCCTCAACCTTCGTTACTACGGCATATGATTCCTCAATCGTACTACGGTAAATGATTCCTCAAAAGCTCGGACGGCTCGGGGTTCAAATAGTATCTCCAATACACCTGTATGCTCTAAGCAAAACTCACCGATATACAGTACTCGCGTCTGAGTAGTCTTGTCGTGTAGGAGTTCATTCTGCATGTGCGTAAAAGAGTGTGCGCCAAGAGACTCACTCTTCGGCGGTGATCAACTTCTGTTCTATTTTCCACTCACAGAAAGCAATCAAATCGTGGAACTCCAAGCCCAGTTTAAGTACTCTCCGCCTCACTTGGCGATTTTGCGAAGATCGGTCAAACAAAGAAGCTGCCACAGGCGAAGCATTTACCTGCTCTGACTACATACGTAAGGTTCCATAGTTTGCCGGCCATGCTGAGGAGGGCTTGCCCGCCTGCATGTGTTTTGGCTACTCGGCCACTCTGAGGTCTACTCTAGTATGCATCTTATCTTTTCTACCCTTTCTTTATTGACGGTGATTCGCTTGATGTGGTGTTGATGGTAAAGCCGAGAGCGTCCACTGTCGAATATTCTAATCAGTGCTCTTCAGCGCGAGAATACGTTTTTAATCTTTTTCACCTGGTTCGAATAATCTTACGTTATCTGGCCAGTGTGATGCCGATCGATGCTGTGTTGTGCTGCACACTGGTCAAAATGAATTCGTGTACGTACACTGACGTCAAAAATGGTTCGTTCGGCCCCCCGTTTCGTGGGAGATTCACCCTTGCTCAGGTTTATCCGTGTTGGACTTCTAGTCTATGGCTTCACGCTATTGACGTGAGGCGTCATAGCTTTTCAATCTGTGAGGATAACGGCGCCATCCACCGTAGTGCTACAATGAATGGGCGTATTAGGCCGCTGCAAGCATGGGGTCCGAGTACCCCGGCGATGCTGCCCATTCAAAGCTGAGTCGAAAATCTGATACCAAGGCGTCGTCTATCATTTAACAATAGTTTTGCGCCTGGTACGGTACCCCTCTGACATTCCTGAAGGCGTCTGGCACGTCTGTTATTCACTATATACAAATATGGAGGAACCTAATTTGCAGATCTCTCACGTACGTCCTTTAGGTGGGCGGGGGGGAGTGCGTCAGCACAGAGATTTTTCAGTACTTCTTCCGTTTGCGTCTCTCTGTCCTTGGGTGCCACCAGTAGTAAACTTTAAGAGAGGCAGCTGCTTCAAACATTGGTACCCGATTACATCGAATATCTTCGCATAGTTTTTCCCGCTCTAAATCCATACGACCTAGCACGGTGTTGTGATTACCATATTGGATTGCTCTTGTTGGGTCGAGGTTGTCCACTGTCGTTTATACTGGAACGCCGTTCTTGATGATTTTGAGCTTCGACAGTGAGGGGAAGCCGTTAATATCTCCGAAAAAGTGTTTCACCTGAGCGACGGACAACGAAGGGGATATCAGAGTGCCTCTGATTCCGATAGTCATACCTCTTACTCTATCAACACTAGCATAACATTTCTGTGCCTGTCGTAGCCATCTCTCTTATCATCCGTTTCTTCCTAGTATGGTCGCGGTTTTGTCGACCATCAATGCTTTATTTAGTTTGCTTTCGTTTTCCGTTCAGATCAGTGATTTCTCCCTGTCTGCTGTTGGCCTTGCTGATTAGCTTGCTCGCCTGAACTTGAGGATAGTATATAGTCCTGCTCCATGTGAAGACGCTACTAGTTGCCCCGACTGGGGTACATACTTCCTTTGCATACTTGCTCATTTCGTAGCTTTGGTGACGGTCAGACAACTGATCATGACCCACTATGACGGTCAGACAACATGAACATAACCCTCCCAATGCTACCCAGAGTTGCTGTTATCCTGTTCCGACTCGGAACAATCAAGGTCAGGCCACTGGCCATGACCACAGCACTTCTGTCTCGCGTAATTGTCGGAACACTCAAGATCAATTGGCCATGGATATGTTGACTGTCTAGAATTACTGCCATTCTGTTCTGACTCGGAACGGTCAAAGTCCTGGCCGTAACCGCAGGAATTCTGTCTGCGTAGATAATATTTATCGACTCGGAGCGTTTATTTTTACCAATCCGCCGGAGGATAAAAAAAAAACAAAAAAAAAAACTTACTCCTGCTCTTCCCGTCCCGGCTCTATTCCTACCCTGGGCGCCCCAGTCTCTTCCTGGTGCTCCAGTGTGAGAAGCTGAACTTTACGACGGCCGCCGCAGGGAGGTGTTGTTGCTGCTGTTGCTACTGTGGTTGCTATTCCTGCTGGTGGTGGAGATGCTATGGCTGATGCTGGTGGTGATGGTGGTGATGCTGCTGCTGATACTTACGTCGGCGGCGGCGTCGGTGGTGGCGGCGGCAGCAGGCAGGGCAACCCCGGGGCCCCGGTCCCGTCCTGCACAAACGGACTACGCGAGTATTGGCCGTTTTTGCGGTTGCATTGTTGCCTTCGCCACGCAAAATGGCACATTCCCTTTCGTGTGGGTATCTGCTACATGCCCGACACGAAGGGCCCAGCGCACCCCGTCCGTGCGTGGACACACGGCCGGTGTGTGAGCTCCACCTACGCTCGCTTTTCTCTTCAGAGGTTTTGCCGTTTTGCCGAGCCACCTTGCCTGGTGCTGCAAGCTCGGTGTGCATCCGGCCCAGCAAATTGACGCTCCCCCGTGAGGTCAGCTTGCGCAGGGACGTGAAAGCTAAGGCATTTATCCCTGCGCACTCTCCTTCCGATTGGGCAGAGTTGGGGAATGTGTTCTTCACAGGTACTGCGGCGTCCAAAACCAGTCCGGGAATGTCGTTGATGTCTCGGTTGACCGCGAAAATGATGTACTCTCGCACGTCCTGTTGCCTCGGTAGGAGCGTGTGGTAGTACTTATTCATGTACACGCTGAGCGTTTTGACCGTTTAGTGCCACTCCTCAATCATCAACTCTCGTTGGGTCTGAGAAACGCCCTCCTTGGACTTCGCTTGCCCCTGTTGAATCACTGTCACTAGAATTTTCGACGAAGGTTTGAAAGTGCACCTTCAGGGTCCGGAGCGCTGCCACGGTTCCCTGCGCAACCGGTGTGTTCGACTCGTGCCTCCAATCGAACCGAGCCCAACACAGAAAACACAGAAACAAACCTTATTTAGCGGTAAGAGGTCCACATGGTCAAGTAACTTCGGGCAAACTTCTATTAATAGACATTAGTTGCGGAATCAAAACAGGGCGACCAAGAGCAACTGACGACTTCCACAGCCTTCGTGTACGCCTGCAAACCAACTTCAGTTTTTTTTTTCTTCCTGGACAGAGGTTTGATCCACATCGGGACCAAGAAGCAGACACTAATCGCTTGATCAACATTGGAGGCCGTGCTGATAACGACAATCAGTTTTGAAGGCAAGGATGCTACCTACCTGTCCGACTTCAACATGAGTTGATTCTCAAATCCTAAGCAAAGGAAGTGATAACAGACCAAGCACACCGGGCGAGCACTAGCATCTACACCGGCAAGGTCGAGCCACTGGGGGTGTGAAATGTATTATCTCCCTTACCTAAGCTACAGAGTGTCGTATGTTCCATTTGTATGGGGCGGATAGATATTAATTTCCTTGGTCAATAAACTGATCATTGGAGGTTTGTTCTTACGTTGTTTCGTAGCGTATCGAGTCCATCTTCCCTTGAATACTAGAATGACCGGTGTTGTGCAAGATAGCGCAGTCAGTACCAACTAAGAGTACCTTGTAACCAAGTCCAACTAGTATTTCGACCGGGTATTTGAACGGAAAAATAGTCGACATTTCTTCAGTACTTCAGGATGTAAGGCAGGAGGACGGGGGCAACGTCTCTCTAAACACAGTGATGTGCCTTGGCGCAGATTAAAAAATCTCGTAGTGTTCATGTGTTCCTCTGTATTTTAAGTGGCAGGAAAATAAATGGGCTGTTCACCCCTATGATTGTTTCGGAATGATGAACAGCTTCACTGGTTCAGACTACTACAAACTTTTTGTCGTTTAACTGACTGGTCGCTTCGTTGGACTTCTGGTGGCAGTGATCCAATAGGGACGGGCAAAGCAGTGTCATGGTCATATCGAGTTGCCTGACCGCGAGCGTGCCGAGAAAACATGATACGCTAGACAGGATTACTGCGTTTATAGCCAGTCGTTTAACCGTCATCACCAGTTACCTGACCTTGATTGTTCAAGTCGAAACAGGATAACATAAACTCTAGGCAGTGGTCTCAAGGTTATGGTTGATTGCCTGACCGTGAGAATTCCAAGTCGGAAACTAATATCGCGATACAAAGCTGCTGCGGTCATGGTCAGTCGCCTGACTTTGATTGTTCCGAGTCGGAACAGGATAACAGAAACTCTAGCAGCACTACCAGGGTCATGGTCGGTTGCCTGGTCCTGATCGTGCCCAGTTGGCGCAAGCCTGGCAAGAGTACTCAAAATCGACGAATTTAAGCCATTTAGGACTTCAGTCCTGTTTTGGGGACAATCCACTCCAATTCTAAATAGTTTGTCCGCAATGGCGTCGCCGGTGGCTTAGTAGGTGGTCCGCGTACCTATCAAGATCAATTTCGTGGGTTCGAGTCTCACTGAGTGCATGCTCGTCGGGACTTTTCTTGCATAAAAAATTGATTAGCGGGAAGCGCGAGAGCGTGAGTTAGCTACATTCGATGAAAATCGACGAGCAGTGGGAATGCTGAACCCTATGCGCGACAAAAAGTAAAAGGCACGTACCGGGGGGGGGGAGAAGGGACGGCACCTGTGACTACGGCTTGTCCAGAAGGTCGCTGAGGATAAAAAACCTCCTACAAGCTAGGCTGAAAAGTAAAAGTGATGATTAAAAAATGAAAAAAGGACAATCCACTCAAATTCTGAATAATTTGTCCCCAAAACGGGGCTGCGATATTTAAAGGGTCAGGCGAGTTTGCTAAACTAAATATGTGCCCCAAGGAGTCGGGGCAACTAGTAGCACCTTCTTTCTCGTGGTCCTGGCCGTGCGCGAAGCTGAACTTCGCGAATGCTGCCTTAGGGAGTTGCTGCGGCTGCTGCTGCTGCTGCTGCTGCTGCTGCTGTTACTGCTGCTGTGGTTGCTGCTGTTGCTGCTGCTATTTGTTGCTGGTGGTAATAATGGTGATGTGGCTAATGATGTTGGTGCTTCTGATACCTAGGCGGCAGTGACAGCGGATACAGCAACTCCGGGGCCCCGGTCCCGTCCTGGTCAAACAGACAATTGGAGCACTGGCAGTTGTTACCGTTGCACTGTTGCTTCCTTTATGAAAAATGACACGTTTTCTCTGATGTGGATATCCGTTGCATGCCCGATACGAAGGGTCGGCGCCTCGTGCGTGCGTGTGCATACGATCGGTGGGTGCGGTCCGCCTGCGCGCGCTTTCGTCTTGAAGAGTTTTTTTTTGCCGTTGCTGTGAAGTCACTTGCTTTCTCCGGATGCTTCAATTCAAGCACGTTGTTTATCCGACGCAACTGGCCTTACCCTGCTAGATCAGGTGGGCGCAGCAATGTGAAAGTTGCGCATTTATCCCCGCGCACACACTTTCCGGAGGGTAGTTCCCACGAGTACGTATTTGCGGTACTCTGAGGGATGGTCTCCCAGTCGATCACGCAGAAGGGTAGCCGGAGGAAAGAGGAATAGGACGCGGAGGGTGTAGGGTCTGACGTTTTGTACCAATTCGAAGGAACAGCAAGAAAATAGACAAGGTAGATGCGGTACGTGACAACAGGTACAGCAAGTGAGTGGTAAGTGTAGTAGGACATAGTCACCTTCGCCCTCAAACCTCTCGTAGTGGACGGCATCGTTGCTGGGATTTGGATACGGAATGATTTGCGGAAAGGGCGTTTAAATACGGAGCAAAGTGATGGCAGGTTTTACATCTGAGAGGGACGGATCGCACATGCAGCGTGGTTATTTCGACTGCGTTAGATCTGAAACATAAAAACGAGGTGAGATTACCAGCACAGTATAGGAGTAGATCGCTCGGGAGATACACCGCAAGCGAGTTGACAATTATTCATATCTGTAGCGTGCATGTGTGTTTCTTAATGTGTGGATACTGCTGTTCGATTAAAGGGCACACTCGTAGAAACTACGAGCGGGGCCAGCCGAAGAATGAATAAACCATCCGAAGGTGGTAGCTCGTGAACCACTGCGAATCTGGAGTTGAAATTTGGAGGCACTGACCCTGACACAATACTGCACGCGCAAAAAAAAGTATATTAAAACGGTTAATTACTTACTGTTAATAATTACATCTTTTATATCGTGTATACTCGTAGAAATATCGTATCACTGGAATAAGAACATTCAATTTGATTGGCACGTATTATATTACGCACCGAAAACTAATATGGTATGTAAAATATATATATTTATTTTCCGGATTCGGGGAGAACAAATGGTATGTAAAAAATATATATTATTTTCCGGATTCGGGGAGAATAGATGGAGAGGTTTTTATTTTGTTTCGGGCGGTCGGGTTCCGTAGAATGTTGTGGACGGGCACCGAGATGTGAAAAAAAAAATGGCAGCATGGATCCCATGTGTTCGTCTTCGTGTCTTTGAGGGTTACGAACGGGGCGATGTGATTCATAAACTGCCGGGCAAAAAGAGCGACCAATTGTCGCCCAACAATGCAAGCGTAAGCCGCGTGCAAAAACATTTGGAAGGAAGACGCCCTTGGTATTATTAGCCCACTCGTGACGACGAGAGAAAGAAACAAGTATTGCCAACTCGGCCGTAGACTAGAACATCTCTAAAGCTCGCCCAATGGCCCGGCGACCATGAAAAGAGGCATTTGCAAACAGTACAACGGCAAACGCACGCGGAATAAGGGCAAAAATATAGACGCACGTCGCGCACGACACCGCAGGTCAACGTCTTGCCCGCACGCACTACTTACGTATGACCAGGCCGAAACATAAGCCCTGATGCGTCGCACATATATAGGGCGCGCCCCTAAAAGCAGACTTGCAAAGAAAATGCCCCCAATATGCTGGCCCGCGAAGAGACTTGGAAATCAAACGGGAAACGAACGCGAAATTGAACATCAAAGCGCAGGCTGCTAAGAAGACGCACATAGCTAACGGCATCGCACATCAGAAAACAAGTATCAAATCATAAGCGCAACTTAGATGCCGACGCGCAAAGAAAACGTGCCAAGTCAACGACCAAGCAACTGCGCAGCCTGCCAATGCCAATGCTGACCATGCAAGCCTAACCACAACGCCGTATGGGACATTATAAAAACCAGACGAAACTATCCGCACGACAGTGACCACTACTATCATCATATGACGATGTCGCTGACAGACGAGGGCGCATACACTCGCGCTGCCTTACATGACGCGAGCGCACGGTGTTGTGCCCCACGAAAAATGCGAAGCACTGCTATACGGCACACTGCAACGACGACTATAAATACTGAGTGCTACCCCACATATTAGTTGACCGCCAATCATCACGAGGACACAAAGCTTGAATGCAAAAGAAGGCAAAAAAAACGACCGCGCGCGCAGACACATAAGAAGAGAGCAATCGCGCTCATACGGTACCACGAGGTACTAGGGTATGAAACAGGATGTATAACTCCGCGCACAACACAACGACGCAACCAAAACAACCACCCCTTCTGCTACGATGGTTGCTCCTTGGTCTTTCGACTGCACGTGCAGCAGAAAACTTATGGACGTGAGTGCACAAACCGCCACGTTACGCCAAGTATTCCACGGGGCATATGCTGCACCGCCGACCTAGCAACAACACCCGACGCTTTATCGAGGCCCCGCGACACACCGATAGGGCGAAGGCACAAAAGGACGACGTTGTGCGACGCTAAATTATAGATCGAGCGCACGCAGCCCAAGCGCACTTCTGTTTTTCACGAGTTACCATCCTACGCTTCCCCTTGTTCCGTGAAGCACATGAAGAGCAAATACGCTCAGGGATCTCCGCACACTCCGCCCTGCCACAGATGTTGTGCAAGTCGCCGTCGCAGCCCGTGCAACAGACCATGCCGAAGTTTCCCTCGACCGAGCAACCTTCCTCGATGCAATGTGCCTCCAGCCTGCGCTTGTCCTTGCCCTTTGACGCACAGGCGGAGCAACGACGCACCTCGGTCGCGTTGTCTTCGTCAGTTGTGCCACAGGTCCGGTGCAAAAAACCCTTCGCAGTCAGCGCAGGAGACTATGCCGACGTTCCCCCGGGCAGAGCACCCCGCCTCGATGCACTGCGGGAAGTCCACCAACGGAAGCTACTCCGCTCCGGCGGAGTTGTTGCCGCTGGTGCGCACTAGACACCTCAGGCGTTCCCTGGCGAGAGCAGATAGAGGGCGCGGCGTAGGAGACGAAGCGGGACCGCCATCCTCGTTGTCGCTGTCGGCGGCCACGGGGAATCGCAAGACGTCGGGAGCGTCACAGCGGGACGACGCAATGTCGCGCACGGCATTCTCTCGGGCAGTATCCATGGCCCCCTCGAGCTCCAAGCGGTCGTGAGAACACACTTTGTCGCCTCGTCAGAGGACATAGTCTCGAACTCGCGGTCCTGGTGGTCCCACGCTTCGAAGGACAAGCTGATTCGACCCCCCTGTCCCCCGGAGAAGAAGAGGACATACGCGTGTTTCCGCGTGAAGAAATTGGGGCAAGTAGCAGCGACGTAGAAAGCCTCCGCCCTCACTGCCTCCATGGCGTAAGCGCTCGTGGGGAAGATCCAGGTGTGCCCAGGGATGTACTCTCCGTCCTGGATGAGCCAGGCGGCGAGGGTGACCGGCGAAACGGCGAGAGCCCGAACGCACTCCATCTTGAACCGAAGTTGAGTAGACCAAAAGTTCTTTTTCCTCAGCTCAATCCGGTGCTCACGAACCGTCGCGCGTTCCAGCCTGCGGTATTCGGCGAAGGCGACGTTGATCTCAGTTCGACTGACGCCTTTGCAAGTCGTCTTGAAGTGCGAGCGCCCCTCGTCCTTGGAGCAGTAGCCCACCATCCCTTGAAATCACGACAAGGATGCGAATGGCAGAAGAAGAGGGAGCGGAAGGAGGAAAAAAAACGAAAACGATGGCAGGAGAGAAGAGGCAAGAGGGAGTTAACGGAGGTAAGCAAACAGACGGATTGGCACTGATCGATCGTAAACGCCACAGGTACCATTGCGAAGAGCATGGCCACCCTTCACTAGTCGAGGCAATGACACGTGAAGTTGACCTGTCTTAGGTATGGAGGAATGTGTCTAAATGTGTCTTATATACAACATTACCAGAGGCTACATTTACTATGAGCCCGCAAACCTAAAATCTCCCCGAACGTACTCCCCGCCAAGGAATGCGATTTGAACAAAAAATAAGTTTACCAAAATATATGTATTTGTTTGACTTGCAGATACGAGCCCCGATAGAAACAATTACATTCATATGCGAAAGTATGTATTTGTTTAACTAGGAGATACGAGCCCGAAAACCTTGAACCTGCGTCAACGTACTCCCCGCGAAGCAAAAATGCGAACCTCCGTCAACGTACTTACTCCCCGCGAAGCAAAAATGCGATTGCAACAAAAAAATAAAATATATACAACAATACTACAGTATTCCCCTCCAAAAATGCGATTGCACCAAATCAAGAAATATGTACTACAACATGTATTTGGTGGAAGTAGTACAGGCAGGCACTTGCCAATCGCGAATATGCATAAAACGTTGCGTTATTTTCGGCGAAATGAAGGCACCAACCCGGGCGGCGAAACCGACGACACCTGTGACGACAGCTTGTCCAGAAGCTGCCAAGCAGTACCACCATTGGCAAACATTAATTAATAAATGTGTGCTAATATTCATGTAGTCTGACATCCGGAAGACGAAATGATATCAAAATCCGGCAACGAAAGTATCTATTTAATCATAGACCAAAAAGGTATTTATCTCCGCCGCCAAGATAATAGGCACGTATCTTCGCCGCAAATACAGTGCATTACCCCGCAAACAAAGATGTTCCCGGCAAACACTCCCGGCGAGATACAATCAACAACGAATACATGCAGAGAACAAACACATCGTATTGCAAGGTATCCAAAAACCCAATACAACAAAGCCATAGCGTATAAAACAATGATCACCGGCGAAGGTCTGGTTGTTGACAAGGGGCTTGATCTCCATCTTCAACCTGTCCGAGGTGGTGAACCCGCACTTGTCACGCAAGTGCTTGCGCATGGTGGGGTTGAGCTTGTTGCCGTCGGGGTACGCGCGCATCAGGCCAAACGTCATCACCCCCTGGCAGTGCAGGTTTCCTTTCTCCTTTCCCCTCTCCATGCTGACGACGCCCCGCACGGCACGCGTCTGCAGATACGTGGAAACCGCCTCGAAGTGGGCCTCCTTGATGTTCGATGCGTCGCGACTAGCCATCGTGACGGAGAAGTCCGGGGGTGCCCCAGCCCGCTGTTGACTAGGCAGTCGATGATGTCCCCCGTACGCGGGCAAACCTCATCACCCCTACCGGCGGAGGCGGGAGGGCGGCCGGGTCGACGACGACTCGCCCCCCCCGCGCTCGACCCCCCAGAGGCCTGAGAACCATGTCCAGACAAGATAGTAGGGGAAGGTTCAGGACTGTCCATGGCCGTAGACGATGAGGTTGCCGAGGCGCTCTCCTGCTCTTCCAACTCCACGGCTGAATTGGACGAGAAGGAGAGGTCCTCCTCGCGAGGGAGACGGTGACGGCGGGCGGGTCGGATGGTGACGGTGGCGGCAAGCTGATCTCGTCGTGTTGGTGGGCCCTGCGATGGCGACCTAGAGGTCGATGTTTTCCGTGACCGGCGTGGGGGAGAGGGGCGATGGACTGCCGGCGGCGCCGGACTCGCCGCCAGATTCGGCACTTCCGGCGAGAGAGGAGTCCGTGGCGGCGCCGCCCGTGGCTGCGGAGCCACATGCTCCGCCGATCGGGTAGGAGTCGTCGTCCTCGTCGTCTTCGTCGTCGTCTTCGGAGTCGGAGAGGAAATAGTTATCGGATGCCGACGTAAGATCCTCCGAGCAATTCTTCGCGCGTTTGACGCCCAAGAGGTCGGCCGCAGAGAGGTCTCGACGGTCGCCCTTCGAGACGGCGATGACGAAACCCTGAATATTGTGCGGACACGCGGCATGAAAGGAAGATGGCAAGACGCAAGGTTTAATATATGACAACGGCAGACACAAAGTGGCCGTAAGAAATGATAGCGGACGTGGGAACGACAACAACGCAAAGCAAAAACAAACATGCTGCAAGTGGACCATCATGGTACGGGATGTATACGCGAGTATATCGGGAAAGGGAGTTCAAAATAAAATGCATGTAGCGAAAAGAACCATAATGAAACCACCACAAAAAAGATAAAAAACAAAACAACAACGATAGACCATCATGCTACGGGATGAAAACGAGGAAAAGAAAACAAACCATGTGGCAATAACCATGATTGTGGTAAAACGATATTTCATCACAACGTTTCATGTCGCGAAAAATGCATATTGCAAAATGTAACTACCGCAAAATTGATACAAGAAACAAAACAACAGAAAAATTCGGGAAAGGAAATCAAAAATAAAATATATGTAACGATAACAACAACACTGACACCAACACAAAAAAAACGACAGAACAAACAAAGCAACATCGATAGATCACCATAGCGAAAAGAACCATAACGAAACCACCCCAAAAAAGATAAAAAAACAAAACAACATCGATAGACCATCATGCTACGGGATGAAAACGAGGAAAGGAAAACGAACCATGTGGCAATAACCATGACTGTGGTAAAACGATATTTCATCACAACGTTTCATGTCGCGAAAAATGCATGTCGCGAAACGTAACTACCACAAAATTAATCAAAGAAACAATACAACATAAAATTTCGGGAAAGCAAGTTAAAAATAAAATATACCAGGTGTGTAACGATAACAACACTGACACCAACACAAAAAAAAACGACATAACAAACAAAGCAACATCGTTAGATCAGCATGGCACGGGATGAAAACGAGAAAAAAAAAAAAAAAAAACATGTAGCGATAACGATCATAGTGGAGATACGATAAGTCATAGCAACGTTTCATGTCGCGCAAAATGCATATCGCAAAATACAACTACCACTACGCTTGATGACATATGATCTGATATCGATATACGTCTGTATTGTTCGGTATATCGATATGTGTTCGGTATATCGATATACGCGTATGATAAAGCCACAAAATATCATATCATCAGGACGTATGCTTGATGACATATGACTTGATATCGGTATACATCTATATACATATGTCATAACATCACTAAGACCAACTACTATGAGAATTTTTTGAAGGGGTCTCAGAACTGGCTTTTTTTGCCGAAAACCCGCGATTTACTCAACGGGACTGTCAAAAACACCGGTAGACTCCTCAGGATGCCCCCCTTAGTTTTCCGAGAGCTTTCTCGAGCACTTTTCCGTTTCTCCAGAGTCGTCGTAGGACTGTTCGTCCATATTTCCAGTTCTGAGGACATCGTGATTTTTCATCAAAAATCCTCGAAGATCCACTATTTCTGGCCCCAGTTCTGACCAACAGCCTTATTTCTGACCCTCCAGAGAAAAGTGATTGGCAACTCCAAAATTCAAATTAGGACTCTGGAGAAACGGGAAATTGTTCCTGGAAGCTCGCAAAAAACTACCGGGAGCATTTTGATGAGTGTATCGGTGTTTCTGGCTTTCCCGCCAAGTAAAACGCGTATATTCAACCTAAAACCCAGTTCTGAGAGCTCAGAAATGATTTCCCATAATAGTTGGTCTAAATACCATACCATGATGACATATGATAACTGTGGACATCGGAATTGTTCGGGATATCGAAATATGTTCGGCATATCTACATACATATTGAAATCACAAAATATCATGTCATGATGACATATGAAACGAGCTTATGATAAACAGGAAAGTGAACATGACGTATGGCAAAGGTGACCATGGATATGAGGTAACAAGTGGATATCAGAATTGTTCGGTATATCGATATGTGTTCGGTATATCGATATACGCATATAATAAAACCACTAAATATCATATCATCATGACATATGCTTCATGACATTTGATATGATATGGGCATACATCTATCATAACATCGCTAAATATGATGTGATGATGACATTTGATATAAGTTTTCCTTTGTACATCGGAATTGTTCGGTATAGAACATATGATAAGCAATATCGAAATATGTTCGGCATATCTACGTACGTATCATTAAATCACAAAATATCGTATCATGATGACATATTAAACGAGCTTTCCTCGGCACACCGGAACTCTTCGGTATATTGATAAATATCGACAAAATATCGTATCACTATGATCAACAGAAAATGAACATGACGTATGGAAAAGGTGACCATCGATATGAGGTATCAAGTGGATATCGGGATTATTCGGTACATCGATATGTGTTCGGAATATCGATATGTGTTCGAAAAACTACTAAATATCATATGATCATGACAATATGTTGCTTGATGATATTTTATATGATATCGATATGCATCTATCAAATCGCTAATATAAATATGATGTGATGATTTCTCTGTACATCGGAATTGTTCGGTACATCGATATAAAACATATGACAAAAGATTTCCTCTGTACATCGGAATGCGCGGCATATCAATCGGATGCTTCGTATTGCGAAATGATTGATACAATTATTTCGAGCACCGAAAAAAAAACGTATATGATACCGTGTAATATATCATATGCTCAACGACCTAATCGGAATACATCGCAAAATAAAGCAATACGATTTATCCTTACGAAGGTTTTATGTCGGGACAAAATGCACATGGCAGAAATTACTAACACGAAATTGATATAAAAGAAAGAAAACAACATCGATGGACCATCATGGTACGGGATGTATCCGAGAATATATCGGAAAGGGGAGAACAAAAAAACTATGTTGCGACAAAAACAAGAATGATACTACCACAAAATAAATAGTATAAGAAACGAAACAATATACTTCTCTTGTGGGTTAGGTTCGGGCTCCGTACTTTGGGAACGGATGCATCATCAAGGGATGGAACGAATGTACACCAAAAAAGATCGCAAAATAAAAGTGATTGGCGAAAAAGACTAAAAATGGAGCAGATACACATGTTTCTACACATAGGCAGATATATACCTGGTATACACCATGTCCGTTTTACTATGTACAAGAGTACAAATCGAAATCGATTGGCTGTTGTACCGAACGACAGCTGCTGCACCAGTTCATAGATATATCATATATGGATCCAAAATCATATCACTTTTACTATGGATATTACAATCAAGAGTACAAATCCAAATCGATTTGCTGTTGTACCGAACGACAGCTGCTGCAGCAGTCTATTAGGCTTGCGCTGCAACAGGGTTCCGTGCGGCTCAATACAAATACACTTACTGCATGCACGACGTTCACCAAGATATCAAGCCAGCTACCGCTCATACAAGACGCGCAACACGTGGTTTCATTGTTGACTGTCGCTGCAACAGGATACCGTGCGGCTGAACACATGAGAAACACTTACATATAATAAGGTGTCCAAGATATAAGCCTGCGTGTCCGACGCGCATACAAAACGCGGAACACTCGGTATCACTTTCTTTTGACTCTCGCTGCAAGAGGATACCACGTGCAGCTGAATACATGAAACACTTGCATACAATACAGTCGCCAAGACCTCAAGACAGCCTGCCTCACGCTCATACAAGACATACATACATGCGGGCCATAAAGCACCACGTTCGAAGCTCGCGAACGTGGCAACAGCTCCCACACCGCTGCAACAGGATCGCGTACGGGTGAATACATGAAACACTTGCATACAATACGGTCACCTTGATATCAAGCCAGCGTGTCCCACGTTCATACAAGACGAGCAACAAATACCACCTAAACTCCGTGTGGGAGAGCGGCAGACTACTCCAAGCGCGACCAACCACGCAGCAACAACAACCGGCAACCATCCTCACCTTGGCGGAGAAGCCTTGTCCGCGTGCGCCTTTCTTTAACGTCTTCGCCGCCGTGTGGGCCTGTTCTTCCGACGGTGTGCGGATGACCCAGGCGTTTTTGTTGATGATTGTGGCACAGCCGTCGCGGAGGAAGAACCCGCCTCGTTTTTTTATCTCGACGCGAACCGGGAATGCGTTGTCGATGGCCACTATGCCTGTTCCCTGTAGCACGTTGAACACGACGACCGAGGATGACGACAAGGAGGACATCCAGACGACCAAGAAGATACCGCAGGTGTATCGCGGTTGAAGGGTTTGAGATGTCGAGGGAGCTGGAGAGATTGCTTTGTTTGGTGATGGAGCAGTGGGAGTGATTGGGGTGGAGGAGGAAGGAGGGGGGGGGGGAGAGCTATTCTCCCGGACCGACTTTTCATCCTCTTCAAGACTGTATCTTCCCCATTGGCCAAAACTCGCCGACATAGGCTGGAGGAACACGCTGCAGAGCGCATACTGATCGCTTCAAGATACAAACTTCAGCGAACGAGTCGACCGTCCTGCCCGCTCTATTTATTTGTGTATGACAATCAGAGTACAAACCGACATAATTTCGCTGTTGTACCGTACGACAGCAGTAGCCTATACCTGGTATCTTGTTTTCAAGGACTCTCTCGTGTGCAATAAATGTTCGTTAATTGCTTGAGTGCCCTGGTACAGCAGCAGCGTATTACACCTGGTATTATTCTATATTGACTCTTTCACGTGCGTGTAATAAAAAGCTTGAATCTTGGTACTAACTATATTCGAGAACGGACTAATGTCGAAAATTCCCACGTTCACGGCATTATCAAAAATGTCGTGCCCGCTATGCGTTCGCCAAAACACTGTGAATTTCGCTCCCACCAATACACGACTCCCGAAAACTATCTACTCGACAAAGCGAGCCACCAAAACGCTGTGACTTTGCTCCCACCAACGCACGACTCTCGAAAACCAATTTCTCGCCAAAGCGAGCCATCAAAACGCGGTGACTTGGCTCTCACCAATACGTCTCATGGAAACCATCTTCTCGACAAAAGCGGGCCACCAAAACGCTGTTAGGGATGGGAATGGATTCCTTTTAGTACGTAAAAAAGAACAAAGGATGTCGCATGGTCGTTATCGGGGGGAAAAAAATGTTTAGGAAATTAACCAATCCGTGATTGGGAAAAAAAAAAGTTTGCAACGAAAAAATCCGTTCTATGATGCTGCCTCTCAAAAATAAAGTAAAAAGCAGTGCCGGTATCGATGTTGTGGCGTTGAGTTATAGTTAGAAAAAAGTCAGCCTTGCTTTTTGCACGACACTTGTCGCAGGACAGCGCACAACCGAGCCCAGAGGATAGAGTTGCAGCGTAGACACGGACGCGCGAGAGTGAACGAATCGCACGTTCCTGGGGAGGCCTTGGGATTGGCGACCGGCAGCACGAGAAAATTTGCCCCCCCCTGTGAAACACATCTTGATCAAGTCGCAGCATGCGGTCCTGTTTACTGCTGTTGGACACGTAAACAAGAAGAATATACCTCGTACCTACACACAGCATCGACACTCGGCTGCGTGTTGCTATACTGCACTTCGCCGAGACCGGGAGTTCGACGGCGCTGCCTGCACCTCCGTGGCAGCGCGCCCCACTTCTAGCTCACGGGCAAGTTGTTGTTGTGCGTGCAGCTAGGCTTGAGCCTTGCGGCCAAGGCTGCATTCACCACGCGCCTGAAATCCGCACGTACGTCGTACCACTCTGTCCGGAAATGTAAATAACAACTTATTTTCACATTTATGGTTAAAACAATCCTGTATTTCCGGACAGGGTGGTAGGGTAGAGTATTTTTACTCCGTCGTTTTCTCACGTGAGACAACAATAGTGATGCGTTCGCATCTGAACGCTAGGGGTAACTCGTTTTCTGCTGCATCAAGGCCCGATCACAGATGGTCTTCGCTGCTGCGATGACACCGGGTGTGATGGCGATCGCTCGGCGTGCGGCCGCTTTCATGCCTGACACCATTTGCTCGATGACATGAAGACTGGACGTCCTTTGTTTTTATCTCGGGATATGTTTTGTCGAATTTCCCATCAACAATTGACTCTTCAAAAGAGGGTCAACTCGTGCAACAGATTTCATGTCGGCTACTTGTCGGATTCAGGTGCGGATTGCATTGCTGTGTGCACAAAGTCATTCCGCATCGATTGACTGGTTTAGATTTTCGATTATAGTCAAGTAGACAGAAAGATGCGAATAAAACCTAAACAAATCGAGTTTTCCCGCGTATTTCCACAAAAACTTAGCGGAGCAAAAAAATATCTGCAGATCAAAACACAACCAGTCAGTCGATCATTCTCCATCGATGGGAGGTGTCTGTCGAACTTTATCATCCAATTCGTTTCCCTGGTCGAGTAATCAGGTGCTCGGTGCTACACGTGAATGTAGTCTAAAACCAAGTAAATAGGGTGCTGGCCGACTATTTTCAAAAATTGTTCTTTCGACTTTTTTTGAACGGATTCTCGAATAGACTGGACATTTTTTTAGGTCTAAAGCGAATCCATTCCCATGTTTAACTGTGACATGACACTTCCAATTAACCCTTCTCCGTCAATGTAAGCAAAGTACAGGTGGCTACATAGTTGTACTGGAGTGTGAGTGTTTACCGGTCGTTTTGCATGATGTTATGCATGCATGAAACGATTATCTACTATTTTACTATTATATGCATCGTTGCAGCAGAATATGAAACTCGACAACGTCATACTCGTGTTGAAAAACACGGAAATATGGTCATGACTCGTCGTGAGTTCGAAGACTCCCATGTTGTGTGTGCAATATCATCGGTGCTTCGAAACGTTTGGAGTTGCAATGAAATCCTTGGAGGAGTTCTTACGAGAACGACAATGTCAGACAAGAGCCAGGACGAACTAGCTGCATAACTTTATGAGAACAGGGTTACTGCAAAACCTCAGCTTGCGCGACCGTGCTGGGTGTAGATAGGACCTGTAGTACGACTGACAACCTGGGACCTTCGTCAAGTGTTAGACTGCAAACACTTGATACTTCGTTAAGATTTTGACATATATATGAACAAACAAGATCTGGCTCACTCGACCTTGCAACATAGCACGGTGATATTGCCAGGGTATATATCATGGAGTGACAATATTACTATCGAGACATAGCTTTGCCTCAAGATAGAAGACCTTGTAGTGCTACGTTCCATCTAGACATGACGATCTGTAGACGGTATGGTTGTCTTGTCATCATTTAGACTCACTACCATGTTACAATGGTAGGGTTTGGCGTGACAACATTAACATGCAACAAGCGCAACAAAAAATTAATGAGAAAACAACATCGTTACACGCGTTAATAACTCTGGATTCGTGTCCGACAGCTGCTGGATACATTTTGCGATGGGACGCACCTTGCACCTTTTCTTATATGTTATTTTCCTCACACTGACCACAATCTACAGAAGAACAATGCCTAACGCAATCGCCTGACTTGCGTGGCATTTCCATCAAATTACTTGCAGCCTGTATACAAGGGATCAGCCTGCATATACAAAGGTCTGCTTAGCGACGATCGTTCAACAGTAACAATGTCTCGACCGATACATTTCCTTACACAAGGACAAAAAGACAACGAACCAGCGGCTGATAAACCTGGTACCAATTTCATATTGCGGCACAAACGGGATGGTACCGTTGGCTCTGCCTCTACAGTTTGCTAGACTGGGGCGCGAGAGTTGCAGTGTTTGCGGAGCAGGAAAAACATCCTAAATGCTTGCAAAGTGTGAGCGAACAAATTCACTGCAGTGGGGAATTTGGGGACGGTGGTACCATCACTCTTTGGACTTTCTCCACTGAAACGGATACGGAACTGAACAATGAACGGGGATGGCCGACCTCTCGCACGCTTGTGGGCATCCATCCTTTCAACTGCTCTCGGCCAAACCAACAGAGGAAGATTTCTTGTCTGAATCTGCCATTGGTAAACTAGTACTCAGGAACATTTGATTGATTTCACTAAAATCAGGATCTATGAAAACACTGCGTTGGTGATATGGTTTCATCTTACCTAAATGCATTGACATTTCAGCTGAATTGCCATCTTTCGATACTCGGTAGACAACCGGCGATATACGATAGCGAACCTGGTATGGACCGCGCCAAGAACTTGTCAATTTATTGTTGGGATCATCTTGGGCATTATGTATTTAGGATATTCATTCAGCATACCGAGCTGTATCACACAGCCTCAGTTTACTCTAAGCAGATACCTGGTACGCCGTATACTTCTGTTCACTACGCTGCGGAAGTAAGCAGTGAAATATACTTCTCAGCCGAAGAATCGATTGAAGCATTACAATCTGCTGTAGATTGTATAACATAATGTCAGCATAGAAACACAAAGATTAGATTTAGTAGGGTTCGACCTTCGATATACTTATATCCGATCTGGGTCGTGCCCTGAAAGGGTTTCGTTGGTTTCGATCATGCTTGGCCTATTGATCTAAGGGCCCGCGTGGTCTAGTGTATCGCTTCTGTTGTTAGCGTTGACCATGGAGCTCGAATCTCAAGATGCGTAAGGTGGGGATTTCTGCAATATATACACTAAAAAAGTAAGGAATCAACTGCTGAGATCGCCTAACGAGGGTAGGCGCAACGAAGGACTGAAGTCTTCTCGCAATAAAAATCCAAGGCACAGAGCGCAGCTGGGAAGGGAATAAAGAGCTGCTCTGTGACCCCGGATGTTTGCACGGAGAAGAGATCGAGAAAAAAGGGGGAAGATAACAAGCTGGATGGAAATCAACAACATATCTGCATATTGACAATCAGCGAACGCGCACGAAGAAACACTGCATGGTTGGCGGACGTCAAGGGGTTTCAAGATCAGTTTGGTTTGAAGAATACATTGCAACTCCTGTGTTAGGCGCCATACCTTATGCAAGTATCATCTGATGATTGGTTGTCCAAGAACGAATCTGGCAGCAGTCAACGCTGTAACTCTGAGGCTGTGAGCGTTCAAACACATACTACTGTAGTACGTAGTTTGTCTCATGTCCTTACACAACAGTATAACAATAGCTGAAACTCCTGAAATCCTGGCTGTGGTCACAAAAGAGGCTGTATCTAAAATGCATCTCGACTGGAGAAAACAAACAAGTACGAAATAGTGCAGTACCAGTAGGCGAGGGAAACGGTATAATCGAGCTATCCGATATTGTTTATACCATCCCGCATCAATTCCAAATGAATAACACCATGAGCGTATCCATGCTATTACACTCACACCCTAGAGCTAAAGAAAAAAAGACAAAAGAAAGAAAAACTACATACCTGGTACATATTTGCGGTGTGTCTGAACGTAAGAGTGCTGAAATGCCGAATCATACGCAACGTATTCAGCACAGCGCTTACGATAGCTAACCAACAAGGACCGCAGGCTGCGTGGTACAATGATTAATCTGTGCATGAACAAGGGTAGAGTGTGAGAGTGGCATGTACAACAGCATAGAGCATAGAGCGGGCTGGAACTTTGGAAAAGAATATCAACCTTGATGTGAAAACAGGCGCTTATTACATCGCGACGAAAGGAACCCGGAGCGTTGGCTCCTATCAGGAATGCTTTGCCTGCAGGAATTGATACATGCATCCTAAGATGTAGATTCGAGATGCACTACGCCAATCAAACTGAGCAGAAAAATCTGGCCTTTTCCGATAGGAAAAGCTGTCCCCAGGACGCATACTCATGCGCCACCTTACTCACTAACGTAGTGAAAGTAAAGTCAACCGATTTTGACGATGTTTTAAGTATCTGACAGGGTTCCCAATGTCGACTGGGCAACTTAGGCTTTCGAGTAAGTACTGCATTGCTGTGCTTGTACCTAAGTTTGACCCTAATTCCAAGTGTTTCGTCCGCGCAATGGAAGGGCAGTTCTCAAGGCCAAACGTGCCCAATGCCCAAACTAGAGGTTCCCTGAATGTCAAAAGCGAAACGTTAACGGCGCGCGAGTTTGCGGACGCGAGCGTGTAGGTATTGAGCGTAACACGCATCCCTGTTTTATTTGTCCGTATCGGAGAAGCGGATCATCTGCCTGATGAGACAGGGATGCTTGAAGAGACACTAAATTGCATGGCACCGAATGCCGAGAAGCATGTTGTGATCATGCTGCAGCTATCCAGGCGACTATCTCAGATCGCAACGATGGCACAATAATAGTGATAGTCGAATAGAAGGCAAGTCGACATAAAACCCCTGCCACCAGAGGAGTATAGCTGTATACGGCCAAGCATCTATTACGACTGACCAGGCTCCTTAATCCAATATCAGCGGGATACAGTACAGACCATCAGTGTTTTGCTAAACGTTTTCGTGATAATTCCTAGGCTTTGGGATTGTTCACAATCATTCAGTTCATATAAAAATTCCCGACGTCAGACGCATAGGAGGTACATGAGAATGCGTATACCAGGTATGATAACGTTTGAATACCTACATGTAGGAAGGAACGAGAGCATGTGCAAGTTGCCAAACCACGCACAAGTACACACACACTTTGTGAGACGCTAAACCGAGATGGATGGTGAGGAGATTTGGTATGATCTGCGCAACCTAACAGGATACCTTGCTGTTTGTTGCTCCAGGTAGAGTGGTCCAGTGTTAAAGGAACGAACCGAGAGGTATGATTGGAATGCCAGTAGGCGGTAGGCAGTTTCCGTTCTTGGGGGGTGTTTGTCACCGCCTTCCTGCGACTACTTCGACAGAAACCGTTATAAGAGGGGTACGATTTGGAAGTGGTTGTGGACGAATGCCGTTTAAGGACGCATGATTGAGTTTAGAGTGAAAACGTTGCACGAGTGGAGAGCGTTCGCGCTGGGGGGTGGCGTAAATGTCAGTATCTTCAAACGACTTACGTACTCGGAATCAAATATTAACTTTGGCTAGTGCCAGTAAGTCGAAGTAGCGTCAACGCCAGTACCTTCAAACGACTTAGTCACTTGGAATCGAATAATAAATTTGGCTAGTGCCAATAAGTCAAAGCACGTGAAGTAGGTTAACGTCAGTACCTTCAAATGACTGACTCGGATCATTTAATGAGTTATCACGAAGCGCGCTTACTTACTCGGAACCAAAATATTAACTTTGGCTAGTGCCAGTAAATCGATTTGGCGTTAACGTCAGTACCTTCAAATGACTTACTCGTATCAGGTACTACCTTAGTGCGAAGCACGCACAATATACGAAGTAGAACTCTAGACGATAGGAGGAGGCCAGAGTAGAAAGAGGACTCATGAACTTCCAACAACAGTAGTACATCAAACGACCTCCACATTCGCAAGGAAGACCTACTCTCAATGCAGAAGTTTGAGATCATCACCAAAAGAAAGGCGTACATACCTGGTACATCATATAAAACGCGTAGCACGCGCGACCGAGGTATCACACAACAGCTTGCAAAGGACTAGCGTGTAAGCTGCCAAAGATGAATTTCGACGAAATCCTCGATCTCTCACAGCTGCTGTTCTGTATTCTGTCCATAAATCAAAACGTTGTACCTGTACAAAGAGACAAGAGACATCTGGCCAAACTTCAGAGAGGCAGATGGATTCTCACTTACGCAGAAACGTTTGTTGAAGGAAGGTACGATGAGAAACGTCTGGCGAAAGCAAGTGAATGGTGGCAGCATCGACACGGTCCACTGCGCACGTTGAAACGTGGCAAAGGTACGTCAAGTTTTGCGACATCGGCACAGCCCAGTACGTGAGTGTGTTCGAAGACCAATCGGTCAACCGTTGCAACAGGTTTGACAGTCAAGCACGCAGACACATAGAGAGGGGCAAAGTGGACACTCACGGCAGTGTCTCGGTAGTGTGACCACTAATAGCCATACAACGAAGGATTGGCCGAACTCTCTGATCTCAGTTGAAGGTGGAGTGGTGTTACAGCGGGTGGCGCCAGGGAGGGAGGTTCCTAGCGCTGTGACTGTCGTGACCAGCGGAATGGGGAGGATAATACGGCGAAAGAAAACTGTCCTGATCAGGGTCACGCGTCGGGTCTATTCGATAGGCAGAGGGCAAGCTTTGGTTAGCATCCTCTGGGCGGATCTTATAGGGGCAGGGAGGATCCCCGGTGTGGGAACGCCCTCGGTCTCGGGTACAGAGCCAGTAACGAGGTTCCGGGACCACCCGGTGTTTACCAAACACCAAGTGAAGAAACAAGTCAAAGCCAAGTGATCTGTGATACCTGTCCTATCGACCCCCAGTCCCTTGGGTCTTGCCGTGCCCGTCGTGCCCGTCATCGTGTCTGTGGTGCTTCGTTGAGTGTTCACGCTAACTGCTTGCATCTATCGCATTGCATCGATCCACGTTCTGCGTGACCCGATCATTACTGCTTGAAGGCACTTCCTCGAACTCCCAAACAACAGGTGAGCCGGCCTCAGATATCTAACGAACGCAGGTCCTTTTTACTGTCTGAGAGCTGTACCCTGCTGTAACAGTACTGGTAGCTACTACTAATACTGTTTCTGGATGCATTACTCGTCCAAGCCTGGATGCTCTGGTCATGAATGAGTGCTTTGCCTGTAGGAATTGCGACGGCTCTCCCAGAACTGATACATGCATCCAAAGCGGTGGATTCCAGATACACTATGCAAACCAAACTGAGCAGAGAAAACCTGGCTTTGCCCGATAGTAAAAACCCTCCCCAGGACGCATATACTCCTTCGCCGCCTTACTCACTAACGCGGTGAACGGAAAGTCAGTCGACTTTGACGCTGTTTCAAATATCTGACACGGCTTCCTGTGTCGACTGGGCATCTTAGCCTTTTGAGTACTGCACTGCTGTACATGTACCTAGGTTTGACCCTAATTCCAAGTGTTTCGTCCGTGCAATGGAAGGGCAGTGCTCAAGGCCACATGCCCAATGCCCAAACTAGAGGTTCCCTGAATGTCAGAAACAAAACGCTAACGGCGCGCGAGTTTGCGAACGCGAGCGTGCAGGTGTTGAGCGTACCACGCATCCCTGTTTCATTTGTCCCTATCCAAGTAGCGGATCATCCGCCTGATGAGACAGGAATGCTTGAAGAGACACTAAATTACATGGCACCGAATGCCGAAAAACATGTTGGGATCATACTGCTGCTCTCCAGGTGACCATCTTGGATCGCAACGATGGCACAATAACAGTGACAGTCGAATAAGAGGCAAGTCGACACAGAACCCCTGCTACGAGAAGGGTATAGCTGGATACGTCCAAGCATCTATTACGACCGACCAGGCTCCTTAACCCAATACCAGTGGGATGCAGACCGTCAGTGTTTTGCTGTACGTTTTCGTGATAATATCTGGCCTTTTGGGATTGTTACACAGATTCAGTTAATATACAGATAATCGACGTCAGGCGCACAGGAGGTATACATGAGAATGCATATACCAAGTAACATTAGGTTTGAATGCCCACATGGAAGGAACGAGTGCATGTGCAAGTCGCCACACCACGCACAGGTACACATTTGTGAGAGGCTAAACATAGATGGAACGTGACGAGATTTGGTATGATCTGCGCAACCTAACAGGATACTACTTTCGCTCCAAGTAAAGTGGCGGGTGTTGAAGGAACGAATCGATAGGTGTGATTGGAATGCCAGTAGACGGTAGGCAGTTTCCGTTCTGGGGGGGGTTGTCTCCACCTTGCTGCACCTACTTCCACAAAAACCGTTATACGAGGGGTACGATTTATAAGTGGTTCTGGACGAATGCCGCCTTAAGACGCATGATTGATTTTAGCAAGAACAAGTCGCACGAGTGGACAGTGTCCCTGATGGGGGGGTGGCGCAAACGTCAGTAGCCTCAAACACTTATTAACTCGGAATCAAATATCTACCTTGGCTAGTGCCAGCAAGTCGATGTGGAGTACCTAGAAACGACCTAAGCCACTCAAATAAAGGTGGCGTAAACGCCACTAGCTTCAGACAGAATCAAATATTTACCTTGACTAGTAACCCAGACTCAAACCAATTCAATCAAGTGCCAGCAAGTCGATGTGGCGTGAACGTCAGTACCTTGAAACGACCTAAGTCACTCGAATAATTTTTTTGGCCCGGAGTAGACAGAGAACTCATGAACTTCCTACAGCCCGTGATAAACGTATAATAAAAAAGACCTCCACATTCGCAAGGAATACCTACTCTCAATGCAGAGAAGTTTGAGATCATCACCAGTAGTAAGGCCTATATAAAATATAAAACGCGTGATACGCGCGACCGAAGTATCACACACAGCTTGCAAAGGACTAGCGTGGAAGCTGACAAAGATTAGCTTCGACGAAATCCTCGATCTCTCAGCTGTTGCTTTTATTCTGTCAATATATCAAAACGCGGTATCCATACCAAGAAACTAGAGGCATCTGGACAAACTTCAGAGTGGCAGATGGATTCTAACTTATGCAGGAACGTTTGTTGAAGGAAGGTACAGTGAGAAACGTTTGGCGAAGGTAAGTGGCAGCATCGACATAGTCCACTGCGCACGCTGAAACGTGAGCAAAGGTACGTGATGTTTTGCCACATCAATACAAACAAGTACGTGAGTATATTGGAATACTCATCGGTGAACCGTTATAACAGGTTTGACAGTCAAGCGCGCAGATGTATATATAGAGGGGCAAAGTGGACAGCCACCGCAGCATCCCGGTAGTGTGGCCACGTATAGCCATACGACAAAGGACTTACAGAATTCTCTGAAGTCTCAGTTAAAGGTGAGGTGGTGGGATAGGACGATGGTAGCTTTCGGTGGAATCTATGTCTGGCCAAAAGCTTAAACGTGTAGGTTATTGTCAAAGTGCAGACGTAGGCCTTCGAGAGGAACCCTCACCTCAGATGCAGGTGAGACAGGAAGAAAACATGTTTTGTCGCAGATGAGTACATGCTACGAACGTGTTAGACAGGTGTGGCGCTGGCAGTTGCAAGTGGTGAAGACTGTACGAGGGTCAGGTCCGCCGCTCTTCTCAACACCGTCCAAGGTCAGCACCGCGGGAACAAGACGCGCTGCAACATCGGGCCGACGGCGATAGACGGAGGAGGGAGGCTGAAGAACATCTGGACCAAGGTCAGGACCACCGTTCTTCTCACCACCGTCCAAGGGCAACACCGCGGAAAGGAAGGGCGCTGCAACATCGGGCCGACGGCGATGGACGGAAGAGGAATGCTGAAGAACGTCTAGACGAAGGTCAGGACCGCCGTTCGTTCTTTTTACCACCGTCTGAGGGCAACACCGCGGAAAGGAAGGGCGCTGCAACATCGGGCCGACGGCGATGGATGGAAGAGGAATGCTGAAGAACGTCTGGACGAAGGTCAGGACCGCCGTTCTTCTTACACCACCATCTGAGGGCAACACTAGGAAAGGAGAGGAGCTGCAACATACGGCGAGGTGCGGAGGTGGAAGGCGCAGGCGCTGCAGCGGTCCTTGATTGTAATACCCGCTGGGCACCGTCGCTCATAGGCGCCGGGCTGGGGGGGTGTCCGAGGAGGAAAGCGCATACGCTGTCGCCGGGTTAGCACCGGGGCGCCGGCTTTGTGCCGACAATGGTTATGTGTCCGGCAGGGGGGTGTTGCAGCGGGTGGCGCCAGGGAGGGAGGTTCATAGCGCTGTGACTGTCGTGATCAGCGCTATGGGGAGGATAATACGGCGCGAGAAAACTGTCCTGATCAGCGTCACGCGTCGGGTCTATTCGATAGGCAGAGGGCAAGCTTTGGTTAGCATCCTCTGGGCGGATCTTATAGGGGCAGGGATCCCCGGTGTGGGAACGCCCTCGGTCTCGGGTACAGAGCCAGTAACGAGGTTCCGGGACCACCCGGTGTTTACCAAACACCAAGTGAAGAAAGAAAGTCAAAACAAGTGATCTGTGATACCTGTCCTATCGACCCCCAGCCCCTTGGGCCCTGCCGTGCCCGTCGTGCCCGTCATCGTGTCTGTGGTGCTTCCTTGAGGGTTCACGCTGGCTGCTTGCATCTATCGCATTGCATCGATCCACGTTCTGCGTGACCCGATCACTACTGCTTGAAGGCATTTCCTCGAACTCTCAAACAAGAAGTGAGCCGGCCTCAGAGATCTAACGAGCGCGGGTCCTTTCTAGGGTCTGAGAGCTGTGCCCTGCTGTAACAGTGGTGTGGTAGGACGATGGTCGCTTTCAGTGGAATATATGTCAAGCCGAAAGGGTAAACGTGTAGGTTATTGTCAAAGTGCAGACGTAGGCTTTTGAGAAGGACCCCCACCTCAGACGCAGGTGAGGCAGAAAGAAACCATATTTTTTGCCGGTGGGTGTCGTTGGCAGTTGCATGTGGTGTACGACGGTCAGGTCTGCCGCTTTTCTCAACACCGTCCAAGGTCAGCACCACGGGAAGAAGACGCGCTGCAACATCGGGCCGATGGCGATGGACAGAGGACGAACGCTGAAGACGTCTGGACGAAGGTCAGGACCGCCGCTCTTCATACTAATGTCCAAACCCAACACCACGGAAAGGAAGGGCGCTACAACATCGGGCCGACGGCGACGGACCGAAGAGGAACGCTGAAGAACGTCTGGACGAAGGTCAGGACCGCCGCTCCTCTTGCCACCGTCTGAGGGTAGCACCGAGGAGGGGATAGGAGCTGCAACATCGTGTCGACGGCGAAGTGCGGAGGTGAAATGCGCAGGCGCTGCAGCCGTCCATGATCGTAATGCCCGCTGGGCACCGTTGCTCATGTGCGCCGGGTTGGGGGGTGTCGGAGAAGTAAAGCGCTCACGCTGTCGCCGGGCTAGTACCGGGGCGCCGGCTGTGCTGACGATGGTTATGCGTCGGGAAGGGGGGGGTGTTATATAGCGAGGGGCGCCAGGGTGGGAGGTTTATAGCGCTGTGACTGTCGTGACCAGCGCTATGGGGAGAATAGTACGGCGCGAGACAACGGTCCTGGGTCACGCGTCGGGTCTAGTCGATAGGCAGAGGACAAGCTTTGGTTATCTTCTGGGCGGATCTTATAGGGGCAGCGAGGATCCCCGGTGTGTGAACGCCTTTATCGGTCGCGGGTACAGAGCCACTAACGAGGTTCCGGGACCACCAGGTGTTTACTAAACACCACCAAGTGAAGCAAAGAAAGTAAAAGCCAAGTGATCCGTGATGCCTTTCCTATCGATCCCCAACCCCTTGGGCCCTGCCTTGCCTGTCGTGCCCGTCATCGTGTCTGTGGTGCTTCGTCGATTGTTCACTCCGACTGCTCGCAACTACCGCATTGCATCAATTCACTTTCTGCGTGACGCGATCGTTACTGTACGAAAGCACTTTCTCGAACTCTTCAACAACATTTGAGCCGGTCTCAGAGATCTACCGAGCGCGGGTCCTTTTCAGAGTCTAAGAGCTGTACCCTGCTGTATACCTGACAGTTGTGTGGAAGCTATTCCCGCAAACTGAAATATGGAAAGTTATTCCCGCGAAGCGTTCCAGTACTTACCAATCAGCATAGTTGATTGCTAGTGAAACCTAGCGAATGTCTATGAAGGGCCCAGCTAGCGACCGACCGCGCCAGAGTTCATAGATATTGTCCTGTCACTTTTCACTATTTCTTCGCGAAATCACGCCCCCCTCTTTCTTAGACCGTTTCCTATGCGGTTCGATTTTTGAGTTTCAGATTTTGACCCGATGGCATTTTCAGATATGAACTTGGCAAATCTAAAGAGTCTTCCTGTGCGGAAAAATCAGATTTATTGTGCGTATAGAGGTTCGAGCAAACGCCGAGACCAACTGCCGTTATTGTGGTTTGGCGTCGCGAAGAGACGCGCTGGGGGCGCTGCCCTGCGCATAGGACCCAAGCGTCCGAGCCCACGCTGACTGCCTCTGGTCTGGCGGCGAAGAGACCTGGCGAATGCGCTAGAGCCAACTTGTCTTGGTATTTTGCTTTCCATTTAGTGACTGACTGCTGCTGCTGGCTGCTGTACAGCAGTGTAGTCTACGAGTACGTATCCATGCAGAGGCGCGTGCCGAGTGCGCTTCTCTTGGTCTCTAGGCCCCAGCCCGCGCCAGCCGACTCTAGTCTGGCCACGGAGGGACGCGCCGTCCGCACGTCGGGCGCCAAGCAACGTCGTTATACAGCTGTATCCCCATCCAACTCATCGGTCGTTCTGCTACTGTTTGCTGTCGTGGATAACAACTTGAATTAAAGAGCATGCCACTTTTCGATTTGAAAATATTTATGACCCAGGTCGTCGGGTTTACCCGACGATTTTGGTCATCGGATTCTCCAATAAAAAAACTTCTGGTCAGATTTTGCATATTTTGAATATATAAGCAGGGTCATTCATTTTTGAGATCGAAAAATTCAAATCTGAAGCTCGAAATCGAACCGCATAGGAAACAGCCTTACTGAATAAAAAATATGGCATAAAATGGTATATGTTTTCACCTGGTATGCAATACCTCCACTTACTTCATGTGGCCCTGCCGCCGTGGGGGCGGGAGGGCCACCGAACCGTCTGAGGTGAGCCTTGTCGCAAACAGCTCGTCTCCGGGTCAGCTACTCCTGCTTGTGACGGCACGGTCGGTGCTAATGCCCCGCCGATTATTTGAAAAAATGCGAGAGTCACGCTTGAAGGGCATGTGCTGTAATATTCTAAGTGTTCGCGTTTTTTCAAATTTTTATTCCTTCCGGTGGATTGGTAAAAATGAAGAGCTCACCACACTTCCACGTTCCGATTTCGTGTCGTGTGTCAGTTCAGCCTATAGCTCCCTTTGCAATGTGCTTTTGGGACGGCAGAGGAGGGGAACCGACTGGAAGGGAGTGGCAACGAAAGCACGTGCGAAGAAGCGGGCCGATTGGGTTAAGGCGATGACGCGGCTATGGAGAATGACAGCAGGACGGCACACGGAGATCCACGACCGCCGCACACACCATCATGAGAGCAGTAATCATCGTTTCTTTCAGATTTTGTTTTTACGAGGCAGTATTATGTACCTGATATATACGTCACTGGTCTTTGTAGTGTTGTACACCCTTCATGGTGAATGACCCCCGCACTTTGTCAGGGACGTGGTATTATAGCTGTGCTGCACCTTTTGTTATAGACAGTGCGGCAGGACAAGACGACCGTTGATCTTTGTATGATGGTTTTTGGTTCGATTGCTCTTTTTATTATGTACCTGATATATACGTCACTGGTCTTTGTAGTGTTGTACACCCTTCATGGTGAATGACCCCCGCACTTTGTCAGGGACGTGGTATTATAGCTGTGCTGCACCTTTTGTTATAGACAGTGCGGCAGGACAAGACGACCGTTGATCTTTGTATGATGGTTTTTGGTTCGATTGCTCTTTTTTCTCACTGTATGTCAGCCAGTCGTCACTCTGACAGCACCTCAGGCAGCAGGCGTGTTTTTCTCTGTGTTCATGACTACCGTGCGGTTCGTATGGTGCAGGCAGCACTGTGTACAGCAACTGCTGTAGTCAGTAGCCACGAGTTGCTTAGCTGTGGGAACGGGGGAAACCCTACGCTGTACCAGTGGATATCCGTGGCCATGTTAGTTCAGTTTGTAAAATTATTTCATTTTTTGTATGCGTCTTCTTGGTCTCATCTCCTTTATTTTTAGGTGGGAAGCGTCGAGCTTCTCAGACGAATTAAGAATATTCGGAGCGAATAGGGATTTTGTGAAGAAGGCGTTGATAAGAATTTGGAGGCTATTACAATGTGACATGTGGAAAGTGGATTTTGGATGGGGGTACCTGGCCAGAGCTCGTGGCCCAAGAAGAGGAGGAGAACCAGCGAGAGAAGAAGCAGGCAGAACGCAAGATAAAGTATGCCCGTATACGGGCAGTAATATACAGGCTTGGAGCGTTTTGTTTTTCCCAGCATAACGAACAGCGGAAAACGTCGCCCGATGTATGCGGCCGCAGTGACAACCAGAAAGTCGACGTTGACACCGACAGAGACGAGGGCGGAGGGGGAGATGTATGCGTCTTCTTCGCCTGGTCTCGTATATTCTCAGATGGGAGGCGTCGTGCTTCTCAGGCGAATGTTTAATATTTATGGTCTTCGGAAAATCCTACAAAAGGGTTCCAGCACCTTTGCGTGACCACGGATTCCTTGAATTGAGGGTTAATATAAGAACAAAAACAACAACAACAACTCGTATCATACGTACATATATTGTTTGTAGTGTAATACGAGTAAATATAATACGTCTGGATAGTATTAATATCTCTGCTGCATCTTACTATTAATAGTAAGTTTGGTGGTAATGAGGCGCGACCTCAATAATACCTGCAGTAGTCATATCTGCAATGCGTCATGCTGAGCGAATACGGGTATTTTGTGTTGTGCTGAACCAACATGAGCGAACATCTACGTACGTATGCGGCCGTATGTATTTGTGATGTTTGGGGTGAGAGCGTGTCCAAACTGAATCGAAAACTCGAAATCGAAAATCGAAATGATAATAGTAGACTTGCCGCTGATTAGTCTCTGGCCCAAACATGTTCCCGTTCGTTTTTTGGGTTCCGAGAAAATAAACGATTTAGAACCCAATGCTAAAATAGAACAGTTGACGGCTTGCAATCGAAAAGCAAATCGCTAGCACGAAAAGCAACAATGCAGCGCGTCCTACTCGTCAGCGCAGCCACGTCAAAATAAAATGTGGCGACTTGTACAGCGTACCGCATGTACCTGATACGTACGTGCGCGGATCTCACTTTTTCATTTTCTGTCTGAGGTGTAGTACTATTCTCTGCTTGTTTTTAGTTTTGCCCAGGTATTCAACTCCAGAGTTATTGGAGCCTGTCTTGCGACCACGGCCTGCATTGCATTTTTTATAAAAAAAACTAAGAAAGCACGTTAGCTGTGGGTTCAACCAATCGGTAGATCGGTCGATGCTCAACTTTGCAAGCTGCGTGAACCGTTCGCGCGTTTTCCTTTATTTCCCTCACGACTGACCACTGGCCAGTGACTCCCCTGGAAACCACCAGGGTCGACGAGACGATAATACTTACAGCTGGCTCGATTTCCAATTGATTTCGGCCAGTACCATTTCGCGCATTGAGACAGCAGATCAACAGTATTGTGGCGATAAGTTAATGTGAGAACAACAACAACAACAACAATCATCACATCAGGACCACCGTATGCAGTATCCAACTCACAGCTAGCACGGCAACACAGCCGCACAGACACCCCTGTAAACAGCCAGCAGGCGAACCACAGCACCAGCCCCGACGTTCTCGGGCCTTTGTTTCCGGCGTTCGAGCCAAAGCGGATGGATCTAGTATGAGGAAAATTCAGGATGATGCCCTCCAAAACGAGGTTGGAAGTTCGTTTGAAGACGAAAAATCTGCACGTGACATGCTTAGTCCAACAAAAAGAGCTTCTCGTAGCAGCAGGTGCCACCACTACTACTGATGTACGACATCTACTACAGGAGAGCTTCTCCATCAGAAAAACAGCAGCAGCAGCAGTAGCAGTAGGACACACGAGGCCAGGGTCAGCGTCACTGTACGCTTGACTTGTGTCGGTTTAACCCTTGAACCTTTTCTACACGTACTCGGTGTTCTTGTGGTGTTTCCTGGTGCCACGTTCATAATCTGAAGACATTAAATCTAGAACCTGACATGTGTCCGACATAGCTTCTCGTACGTAGCAGGTGCCACCACTACTTTCACTGTACAACATCTACAGCAGATCTTCTCCTGCTTCTCCGTCCCCCCATCAGTAGGAGGGTGTGGGCCTGACACTACCAGGTCCACCTGCAGCATAACTTGGGGACATGGCCCGAACGTTGCTGTGGACAGACAGGGAGGGGTCTGCCTACGAGTACTCGTACAGTTGGGCTTTGTTTGGTACAACAAAAAAAATGGAAAAACCGTCACGTATGATATTTTACGGTTGTTGTTTCTGTTTTTTTTAAACCATGGCCCAGCCATGCCTACACATGTTGCCGCACCTAGCTCGACGAGCTGTGAACTACTTACCACCGCACCAGCACGAGAAGTTTTTGCTTGTGTGTGCGTGCGCAGAGCCCGCCGAGACTGGAACTGGTGCAGTGTGCGGTAAGCGCGGTCGACAAACGTGGCCGAAAAAAAATGTTGAATCATGATGACTGACACACACATACACACATACACCCAAACAGAGAAACTCAAAACGAGGCACCCTGTCCTTGTATGCGAGCCGTTATGAAGAGGCTTTTTCTTCCTTGGAAAACCAACAAAAAAGCTCGCGCTTCGTTCTCGCGCGCCTCATTGTAATGATATTATGTTGTAGCGGGTGGCGCCAGGGAGGGAGGTTCATAGCGCTATGGGGAGGATAATACGGCGCGAGAAAACTGTCCTGATCAGGGTCACGCGTCGGGTCTATTCGATAGGCAGAGGGCAAGCTTTGGTTAGCATCCTCTGGGCGGATCTTATAGGGGCAGGGAGGATCCCCGGTGTGGGAACGCCCTCGGTCTCGGGTACAGAGCCAGTAACGAGGTTCTGGGACCACCTGGTGTTTACCAAACACCAAGTGAAGAAAGAAAGTCAAAGCCAAGTGATCTGTGATACCTGTCCTATCGACCCCCAGCCCCTTGTCGTACCCGTTATCGTGTCTGTGGTGCTTCGTTGAGTGTTCGCGCTGGCTGCTTGCATCTACCGCATTGCATCGATCCACGTTTTGCGTGACCCGATCATTACTGCTTGAAGGCACTTCCTCGAACTCTCAAACAAGAAGTGAGCCGGCCTCAGAGATCTAACAAGCGCAGGTCCTTTTTAGGGTCTGAGAGCTGTGCCCTGCTGTAACATGCTGAACCCAGGGAGATCGATCTGAGTGTTCGCCAAACGTGTGCCAAAGATCGGAACGTTCGCAAACTTGTGAAATAATGTCATCGTGTTCTTTGTATAATCCTACGTTTGATCTTGCATAATACGTTATTACGTACCAGTTACTTGGAATATGCATACATCCACGTGTTTTCGTTGTTGCCTGCCTTGCATGATGGTGATACGTGCAATATTCTGTGATGTATTCACGCTGCCAATGGTGCGCTGCTTGTTTGTTTCGTGAGGCTTTGAAGATACTTATTTGGTCAATGCATACAAGCATACTCGTTGCTCGTGCTCCGTTTGCCTGTTGCTCGTGCTCGTCTGTTCGCTCGTTGTTCATGACCGCACACTCATGCATGTTCGTGAATAAAAATTGACTGCATGCTATTGACCACATATTGGCTTCAAAACCGAATGCAACCGACAGGCATCGATACAAGCCAAAGGTGCCGTACGTACTAATACACGCATATTCTCGTGTACCGTTTGCCTGGTTAGATGGTACCGGAAACTAGCAATATTGAGGCTTGCGCCGTTTGGGCGTACGTAACCCTATAGAACAATGAACCCCTGGACAACACTGTGCGGTGTCGACTGGTAAACATAGAACTTTCAAGAAAGCCACGTATATTTTGGTGACTAGTATTCTTGCCGAGATGCTTGTAGACTACACCAGTAGTAATATACCAATCGTCGTATTATGCACACCAAATGGAAAGTCCGATGCACGTTTGACCCTCTTCGATATCTCCGGTTGTACCAATTTCTGTGTTGCATACCAACCGAGCGTTGCGCTCGAGTACCAGGTACAGCACCTGAAGGACTGAAAGCCAAGCATAAGAGGAAAGGACAAGAAAAACTGGAGCAGATGAAGATCGGTTACGCAAGCCCTCGGGGGGTACGGGTCACACGGGGTGAGATGGTTTCAGCTGGACGATGATGAGCTTGCACACAACGGAGGAAGGTGTGGCTTGCTGTGTCCGGAGGGTTCGAGCTAGATGACAGATATACGATGCAGCCCAACCTGATTAGCACCAGGCCAACAGGTATGGAGCGAGTGAAAAAAACAGCGGTGATTCTTCTCTTTTTCTGATGTCGTATCCACAGTCGAAAATGCTGATATTTTTCTTGCTATACTATTTTCGCTCCAAGTAAAGTGGCCGGGTGTTGAAGGAACGAATCGATAGATGTGATTGGAATGCCAGTAGGTGGTAGACAGTTTCCGTTCTGGGGGGGTGTTTGTCTCCACCTTGCTGCAACTACTTCCACAAAAACCGTTATGCGAGGGGTACGATTTGGAAGTGGTTCTGGACGAATGCCGTTTTAAGACGCATGATTGATTTTAGCAAGAACAAGTCGCACGAGTGGACAGTGTCCGTGCTGGGGGGGTGGCGTAAATGTCAGTACCTTCAAACACTTATTAACTCGGAATCAAATATTTACCTTGGCTAGTGCCAGTAAGTCGATGTGGAGTACCTTGAAACGACCTAGGTCACTCGAATAAAGGTGGCGTGAACGCCAGTAGCCTCAAACATTTACTTAACTCGGAATCAAATATTTCCCTTGGCTAGTGCCAGCAAGTCGATGTGGCGTGAACGTCAGTACCTTGAAACGACTTAAGCCACTCGAAGAATAACTAGACCAGTACCTTCAAACACTTACTTAACTCGGAATCAAATATTTACCTTGGCTAGTGCCGGCAAGTCGATGTGGCGTGAACGTCAGTACCTTGAAACGACCCAAGTCACTCGAATAAAAATTTTAACCCGGAGCAGAAAGAGAACTCATGATGAACTTCCATGAACGTATACATTAAACGACCTCCACATTCGGAAGGAATACCTACTCTCAATGCAGAGAAGTTTGAGATCATCACCAAAAGAAAGGCCTATATAAAATATAAAACGCGTGGTACGCGCCACCGAAGTATCACACACGGCTTGCAAAGGATTAGCGTGGAGGCTGGCTAACATTAGCTTCGACGGAATCCTCGATCTCTCAGCTGTTGCTTTTATTCTGTCAATACATCAAAACGCGGTATCCATACCAAGAAACTAGAGGCATCTGGACAAACTTCAGAGTGGCAGATGGATTCTAACTTATGCAGGAACGTTTGTTGAAGGAAGGTACAGTGAGAAACGTTTGGCGAAGGTAAGTGGCAGCATCGACATAGTCCACTGCGCACGCTGAAACGTGAGCAAAGGTACGTGATGTTTTGCCACATCAATACAAACAAGTACGTGAGTATATTGGAATACTCATCGGTGAACCGTTATAACAGGTTTGACAGTCAAGGGCGCAGATGTATATATAGAGGGGCAACGTGGACAGCCACCGCAGCATCCCGGTAGTGTGGCCACGTATAGCCATACGACAAAGGACTCACAGAATTCTCTGAAGTCTCAGTTAAAGGTGAGGTGGTGGGATAGGACGATGGTAGCTTTCAGTGGAATCTATGTCTGGCCAAAAGCTTATACGTGTAGGTTATTGTCAAAGTGCAGACGTAGGCCTTCGAGATAAACCCCTACCTCAGATGCAGGTGAGACAGGAAGAAAACATGTTTTTTCGCAGATGAGTACAAGCTCCGAACGTGTTAGACAGGTGTGGCGCTGGCAGTTGCAAGTGGTGAAGACTGTACGAGGTCCGCCGCTTTTCAACACCGTCCAAGGTCAGCACCGCGGGAACAAGACGCGCTGCAACATCGGGCCGACGGCGATAGACGGAGGAAGAACGCTGAAGAACATCTGGACTAAGGTCAGGACCACCGTTCTTCTTACCACCGTCCAGGTCCCCGGTGGCTTGGTAGGTGGTCCGCGAGCCTATCAAGATCAATTTCGTGAGTTCGAGTCTCACCGAGTGCATGCTCATAGGGACTTTTTCTTGCATAAAATTGATTAGCGGAAAGCGCGAGAGCGTGAGTTAGCTGTACATTCGATGAAAATCGACGAGCAGTGGGAATGCTGAACCCTATGCGCGATAAAAAATAAAGGCACGTACCGGGGGGGGAGAAGGGACGACACCTGTGACCACGGCTTGTCCAGAAGATCGTCGAGGGTAAAACCTCCTACGAGTGGGCTGGAAAGTAAAAGTGATGATGAAAAAAAAAAAAAAAAAAAAAGGGCAACACCGCGGAAAGGAAGGGCGCTGCAACATCGGGCCGACGGCGATGGATGGAAGAGGAATGCTGAAGAACGTCTGGACGAAGGTCAGGACCGCCGCTCTTCTTACACCACCGTCTGAGGGCAACACTAGGAAAGGAGAGGAGCTGCAACATACGGCGAGGTGCGGAGGTGGAAGGCGCAGGCGCTGCAGCGGTCCTTGATCGTAATACCCGCTGGGCACCGTCGCTCATAGGCGCCGGGCTGGGGGGGTGTCCGAGGAGGAAAGCGCATACGCTGTCGCCGGGCTAGCACCGGGGCGCCGGCTTTGTGTCGACGATGGATATGCGTCGGGCAGGGGGGGGTGTTACAGCGGGTGGCGCCAGGGAGGGAGGTTCATAGCGCTGTGACTGTCGTGACCAGCGCTATGGGGAGGATAATACGGCGCGAGAAAACTGTCCTGAGCAGGGTCACGCGTCGGGTCTATTCGATAGGCAGAGGGCAATCGTTGGTTAGCATCCTCTGGGCGGATCTTATAGGGGCAGGGAGGATCCCCGGTGTGGGAACGCCTTCGGTCTCGGATACAGAGCCAGTAACGAGGTTCCGGGACCACCCGGTGTTTACCAAACACCAAGTGAAGAAAGAAAGTCAAAGCCAAGTGATCTGTGATACCTGTCCCATCGACCCCCAGTCCCTTGGGCCCTGCCGTGCCCGTTGTGCCCGTCATCGTGTCTGTGGTGCTTCCTTGAGGGTTCACGCTGGCTGCTTGCATCTACCGCATTGCATCGATCCACGTTTTGCGTGACCCGATCATTACTGCTTGAAGGCACTTCCTCGAACTCTCAAACAAGCAGTGAGCCGGCCTCAGAGATCTAACGAGCGCAGGCCCTCTTTGGGGTCTGAGAGCTGTGCCCTGCTGTAACAATTAATGCCAGGTACTATCTATATGTGTGATGCATTCAGTACGTACGACGTCAGACTCTTTCGTACGTATCAAACAGACAGTGACAATTGTTGTTGTTCTCATTTTAACTCTCAAATAAAAAAGTCCGTGGTCACAGAAATATGTTAGAGCCTTAAGAAGTTCCGAAAAACCATGAAAATCAAAATTCGGCCGGGAAACACGACTCTTCCCACATAAAAATCCACGAGACGAAGAAGGCGCGCACGAAATGAAATCAATGTGCAAACTTAACTAAAATGGCCGGGGGTATCTATTCAACTACAGCATTCCCCCCGTTCCCACAACAAACCAACTCGTGGCCACTGCCTACAGCGGCTGCTGTCTAGAGTGCTGCCTGCACCGCACGAAACGACGGTAACTGCTGTCTAGGTGCTGTTAGAGTGACAATTCGCGGACCTGCAGTGAGAAAAGAGCAATCAAACCGAAAACCATCATACAAATGTCAACGGTCGCCATTCCTTCCCGGAATGTCTGACAAAAGGTGGAGCACAGCTATGATACCACGTCCCTGACAAGTGCGGGGGTCATTCCTCCATGAAGGGTATAAACTCGCCAACACTGCAAAGCGCAGTGACTTAAATTAAACATCAGGTATATACTGCTGCCTCGTTAAACGAATAAATAATATAAAAAAATATGACTGCTGCTCTCGGGGGTGTCTCGGTGTGCCGTCCTGTTACCGTTTTCCATAGCCGCCTCATTGCCTTAGCCCAATCGGCCCGCCCCTTCGCACGTGCTCTCGTTGCCACTCCCTTCCAGTCGGTTTCCCTCCTCTCCCGTTCCAAAAGCACAATGCTCTTCGCAGTTGCGGTTCTGATCTCTAAAACTAAAATTCTCGTCAGTTCAATCCCGTCTCTTCCCCCCTCGTCGACGCTCCGTCTCCCTCCTCCTTCGTTGTCGAATCCAGCCTCCTGCCGGCGCCATATACTGTGTCGTAGTGTGGCCTGTAGTGGCGCCTGCGTCCGCGCACGAACATCCCGATTCGGCATCGCTGCTCTGCTGCTGCTGCCTAAAAAAGACACGCGAATCGTAGATGTCTGTGCCTGACGCACCACGTACGATCCAACTCTACTGTCGCGACTAAGCCTCGCGGACACACGCAGTGGCAAGAAGGTATCTCTCTTCGAGGGTGAGTCCGGCCGTACACCCGCCAGAAAGTCCTAGCCCACTCGCTGTGTGATAGGGCATGCCTCGCAGCATGCCTTGCCGAAGCAGCGAGGGAACGGAGGTAATACAGCTGGATGATGCAGAAGACAAAAGTGGTGTCCATCGTTTGCTCCAGCTGAATGCCTTATTGCGTGAATTTGTGGAAGTAGTAGATGGGAAGTGAATTTGTGGAAGTAGTGGAATATTCCATGGATGAAGTGGTGAAAGCTTAAGCTTCGACGGAAGGAGTGGTAGCACTTTCCAGGGAAGTATTGGAAGCTTTCGGACGCAGCGGAAGCTTTCAGCTTCCAGGAACTCCTGAAAAAGGAATTCATGGCACTCCATGGAATATTCCGAGATTGTGTATATAGTTGCACTTCCTTCCGCCAATTTCCATCGACTCTCAATCACGTCTACGTACCTAGAGCACCCCCAATAATTCATGTCAGATACTTCCACTTGTGTCCAATAAATGCATGTTCTTTTTCTCTTCGTTCCACCAACTTTGTTGAAATTGTTTTCTTAGTGGAAGTAGATGGAAGTTTTCATGCTAAGCGGCTGGAGCTTCCATGCAGTAGTGGAAGCTTCCATGAAATCAATGGAAGTATTCTCTTCCATTGGCTTCGCGACCAACTTCCTTTCATCGACTTCCATTTACTTCCACAAAGTCTCCATGTAGATGCACGAGCTCCACGAGCTTCACTGTGGCCCTACATGGGGGCGGGTGGGACGCTTATCCCTAGTATATGTCGTGTATGGCTGAAGGACGGGGACACAAGTACGCGGACGTGGCAGTCATTCTAACAGGCTGCGGCAGCAGGGGTCGAACCTGTTTTGTGAAAATACAGGTCTGCGTCGACAAAAACAAGACTCATATCACAACAGCAGGATTGCTGTCTCACGCAACCTCGCCTGATCAACGAGTGAACATGGTACTTAAGCGGACATAAGCCAAGACGTCATGCCGGGGTGGTCTTAGCACCAAAAGAAAGCGTCAACACCCTTCGGATTATGCCTTCGCTTGAGCAAGTCTCATGGCAGGCGCGCTCTACTTGCTATTGGGTATGGAGGTGGTAGGGGGCTTACCCTCTTGTTGCTCCAGTATCGCCTCCTGTTTGCGTGACGTACACTCAACAAAATATCGCAAAAAGGCAAAACCGGCCCCTGAAGGATGGCTACCTACCTATCCATGTGTCACCTGGTACCAGTTAAGCGTTGACCTGAGGGAGACCTAAACTCCCCCTTAATCAGAGCAACCCTGGGTCCCTGATATGCACGCGCTCGGTACAAAACTCGGGGAGAATACTTTCAGATAGATCCTGGATTACTGCGACGCCGAAAAACATTTGTGGCTGAAAGAAAAAGTGGAGTGGATACTCGGCGACAGCTTGCGAAAATGCTGGTCAAGGAGAACCTCCTGCATAGTGTACGTCGCGAAAACACAAACCGGAGTATGGTGACTAAAGGGTTTTTGGGGGAAAAGTACGTAAACACCCGAAATCACGGTACGAACAGCGAAACTTGGAGCTCAAAGTTGCCTCAGCAGAACACATTTCGAGCATTGGGACAGTTTCAGGAAAAGAAAAATTGAGATCGCGGCGCTCGTCGACTGTCAGACGACTGCCTTGCGATGGGCATTTGGCCGGGGAATTGAGTTCACCACCGCTTCTCTTAAGCAACGATATCAACTCTGCTCGACGGACAAGAGCGTGACGTCTAGCCATTGTACGGGGAACAGTTGGAAAAGCTACTGAGCCTCACGTGCCAGCCAGCTTTCAGTTCCGCCATTCCATACAGTACAGAACAGCCAACACGACCACAGACATGCCTGCATACAGAATATCAACCATCGGATAGACGAAAACCTCTACAGCATGTGATGGCTACCTGGATGAAGGACTGGAGGGCCAGCGCCAAGCTTATGTGTGTTGCGCAAAAACTGCCATTCACATACGCTCACGTGCCTCAACACCAATTTACTACCTGGGGCGTTTTTCGCGAGAAAGAAAATTACAGATGTAATGCTACTGGGAGCTGGGTCAGTACTACTGTAACATATTCACAATATTAGTGGAGGAGGGCCCGACTATAATATAATTCGTTTAAACGCATACCTTGTGAGGCACTCTTCAAAGTTTTGCATGCCAGCGTTCGAGCACAAGATCTTTCGGTAACGACAACCGACATTCATTCACTAGTTGCGTTGCGAAATGCAGGGTGATACCTGGTCAGTACATACCCGCTGCTGCTTCTGTAAGCAATGAGGCACACCAGCTTATGTAATTGGCACGTGAGCAGGCGCCCACGGAATATCCCGTTTTCATCTTACATGGAACCACAGCGCACTAATCCAGCGGTGACCTCTGATAACCAGGGCGGATCTACGAATATGAAAAAACAAATAAACTACTGGACTGGCTAAAGACGACCAGGGGCACTGCACGCATGCCGACGTCCCAGCGACGTATTGGTAGACTCGTTCGTCCTGCTTCTACCCTGTCGCAACCGCACAATGACGACAACTACTATTGGTAAAACTATGATAACCTCAACCACATGCTGGTTTTACGCCGATCCGCACCCCATGTCTCCCCGGCATCGACAGACACTGTTTGTCCGGGCACCCATTCTAGCAATATGCCATTTACACCCCGCTGCTAAATACGCGGAAACACACCTAGCGTAGGACAATACCACAGGGACTTGAAGGCAGATATGCATGCAAAAGTCGTCTTCAGCAAAGTAAAAATACCTATGCACGGGCCGCGCTTTCCTGATCGGGCGGCAACATACAGCTGCCGCCACCTCAAAATACCAACTGGTTGCTACTGTTGCGTGGCCTCCACGGTGGTTCATGCTGGCGTAAAACACACGTGCCGGATACGGTCTATAGATTCCTTGAACGGTGCGAATTCGTCTTGCAACGACTGCAATACCCCGTCCTGTTGGCAAAGCAAGCAGAGAAATGCATCACGCGTAAAAAACACTACGAATATGAGCGTGAGGAGGGGAGTGGGTCCACAAGCTTTGCGAGTCATGCGCGTGCTTGGTGCAAGGTAGTAAAAATATGATACGTATACCAATCCATTCCGCAAAGCGTACACCGGGTGGCACCGGCTGTATCCACGATGAGTTTGAAAAGTGAAAATTGATGATGCAGGGTCTATATAATCGATGTTCAATCGTAGCTATTCAGCAACGGGATTGCCTAAAGATCTAGCAGTGCGGGGGAGCTCAAAGCGGTCGTACACCGGCCACAGCGATGGTTTCATCGCCATTGCTTCTATTAATGCAGTCAAACGCATACCCGATATCCCAAAATGTAGCTCGCAAGAGTCAAACCTGACCAACCGGGCGCACGACAGACCTCTATGGAATTGAAGCTGTGACGCAAACGTTGAGTAATACAATTGATTCCACCAAGCGTAGTGCTCACGTTGACGTTCCCATCGGCGCACTCCTTCAACGTAGGTCTGATCGAAATAACGCGTCCCGCGAAGGTGTCACAAAAAGAATCCTTCACCTGATCAGCACAGGAAGGAGGGAGGGTGCATCGTAAATATTATCATATGATGCTGTCATGGGTAGCAGGGAGCACGGCATAAATCACTGTACTACCGATCGAGATTGGGAGCCCAAAGAACTGCCGAAAACAGGCGGGCGGTTTCGAGCTCACATCTGTGGCGAACCTCAAAACGCAAAGAAGTCATGAGCGACGTTTGCTTGTTTGTGGTTGAAATGTTTAGTTGCATTTGATATGTCCGAAACAAACTGTCGGTATGTACCAGCGATATGCTCAGTACTCAGCTGTATATCGTATTCGTACACAAGAGAAAAACAGGCCGAGGTGCCGTTGGGTTAGAGCTGACAAATTGCGCTAGCGCGAGATGGGACGTGAGTGCATTTCCGGCAATGAGCAGTTCCACCACCGTTAGGGACAAGCGAGAATATTCCGAACACACTTGCCTGATTAAGAAACTCCCTGACGCTTCCTTGGTTTTCGGTGGACGTCGTGACGCAAGTCTTGACATCGAAAAAGACGGCAACAATGATATCTTCGTTTCGTGTGCATAGCATCTGCATCGAGTCCGAGGGTCCCCTAGTTGATGGACCACGCTGTCGCCAAACAACGGGGCGCAAGAAGAGTAAAGTGCTCATGTTCACGAAGAAACTGCGTTTGGCTAATATGATGAAATCGGGCCAGCCACATCAATCCGGAAGCTCAGATACCACATACCAGGTACCAGGTGTCAAGATACCATACTCGACAATAGCCTTGCGAGGAAGAGGGTGGTAGACAATATCAGACAAATGCCTGATACCATGTATCAGGTACACACAGCAAGCTCGTAAGAACCGCAAAAGCTCAAATCGAATAGACATCGGCGACACTTCCACCCCAAACGGTTGTCGTGTACCGGGTATACCATCAATCAGCATGCAACATAATTTGCTCGCGTTTGGGGCATACGATATATACCCCCAACATTCATCGTATATGTATCCTGTGCAGAAATCACCAGCGAGGGGACGATTTCAGGTTAGCTAAGGACAAGGCCTGCCCAGAAGAACACCGTACAGTAACTACTGTAGTACAGTATAGACTCGAGAGCGAGATTACCTGCCAAAATGTTTCACCCCACCCGCTTTTGAACACTCGTGTACTTATTCTAGCCTACGCGCTACACCGTGCAGCTTATGAATAGGTGGGTTAATTATCTCACAGACGACCCAGCGCGAGGCGAGGGAAAGCGGCGATCGGCACGATCAGAATATCAAAATGTCGGCTCCGAAAAACGAAACCGCGAGTACGTTAAAGATGGCAAAAGCCGACGAGGTGTAGCTTCGTTAGGTCTCGCGGTGAGGGAGCAAGGGTCTATGCCGACGTGTTTATTATCGGTCACACTTGATTTCGGAACAAGCTGCCTCGAAATAAGCATCAACTGGTGCCTATCTTGCCACCGATTAGACAAGGCGGGAAAAAATCAGGGCTTTTCATGGTACGATTTTTTCTTACGGTACAGTGCGGTTCAGTGGAGTTTTACTGATCCGCACCGCACTGTATGTTTTAGTATTTGTATAAACCGCGCAGAACCCCACAGTAGGATTATCAAAACACAAAAATCCGCACCGGACCGCACCGCACCGTACGATTCTGAAAAAAAAAATCCGCACCGAACTGCGCCGTTCGGATTCCACAAAAATAACACCGTGGTCAGGCCTTAGAGTCTTTAGAATCAAGCTCTTTGTTACGGTGCGAGTCCGGTGCGGTTTTTCACGGCTTTCACCGAACCGGACCGCACCTTACCATACCAAACCGACAGCACCGCACCGTATGAAAACCACAAGCATAAAAAACGCACCGCATCGCAACGTGCGGTTCTCCAAAACTAAAATCCGCACCGCACCGCACCGTAGAATTCTGCAAATAGAAAAAACGCACCGCGATTCGGTGCCACACCGTAAAAAAGCCTTGAAAATAATGACTTCCTATTTCATGCGTATTCGTAGACAAGATGCCTTTTCTGGGACAACTCACTGATCGTCTTGCTGCTTGTGAAGAGGATACTCTCCGGTGGGTGCGGGATTGAACCAAGAAGTTCACGCATGATATTTCTGGGAAAACGAAGGGCACAGCAGAAATAGCACGATTCATCAACGTCTCCCTACAGCGTAGGTGCACGTACGAGGACATTATTAATAATACTGTTATTTATGCTGTGGGTGTTGCGAAAACGACGATAGAGCGAAGAACTCAATCACGGCACCCTTGATTAACCAGACATGCAAGAAAGTGCCTGGTATTTTTAAAACGCTATCAATACAGCAGTAGTTTGGGCTCTCACCGCAGAAGCTACCTATAAATAACAGTTGTATAGTACCGCCGCAAAAGCTTAGAACAGCAACACCAGTATGGCCCTCTAATCGTAAGAGTACGTGTATACGATAGGCGCTTGAGGAATCCCACATGCGGGTACTGCTGGTGTTCGAGCCATGATAATATAAACATACAAGTAGTATACCTGGTACTGAGTACTGAGTTGACATGGTTGGAGAACAAGGGAACGCCCATTAGCCGCGGAATGCGGAACAACCGAAACGCCAAGACCTTTTGGGGTCATGACACTGAAGGGTGTCTGTTCATGGACCCTCTAAGGGCGCGATCGAAGCAGCTGCGGTGTACTCGCAGAGCTTCCCTCTTCCACCGGCTTCTCGTGATTTGTGAGACGGGGCTGAGAGAATGGCCAGAGGTTTCCGAAATGTTCCTAATTCCAGCAGCAGGGTACGTAAGAAAACTGTCTTGATGTTGTGGTCACCCTCAGCACCAGACAGCAAGAACCTGCTATATTATAAATAAATAGCAATCTGTATACGAGTACGATAAACAGGTTTCCGCTTTCCGCACGCGTTTTTCTTACCTCCTTGATCAACCTCTCGGGCGAACTGGTAGAAGGATTGCACTAAGTTTCCAATGCTTGAGCGCTCCTGGTCGCCGCGCCATTGCCACGCCCTCTGGAACAGGCACACCCCCGTCTCCTTGTCACAAACGCTCACGAGGCGCAGTTTCTCGCCCCCATTCATGACTAGGTGCGCTCAATGTTCTACGAGTTAGCGTTTGTCACATCATATGTGACCCAAGGTTTACACATATACTGAAGCCGGTGCGGTACGGGGTAATGCTTCCTTCCGTTTGACTGAAAGACCGAAAAGATACACCGCTCGCCGAGTGCGCTGGTGTGTATGCCGTGTGCACGAGATACCTGGTGCGAGACACGAGTGCTATACGATAGATACGAGGGTACGAGGATACGAGCGAATGTGAAAGTACGAAGGTATGCTTCAAATGGTTAGCTTAGACCGGGGGACGAGATGGCCAGCCGCAAGAAGCTACAGTCATAGCGCTCGAAACGAAGACGCGAAGATATAGATAGCGATCCCCCTACAATTATCCCACACAAACCAACCGCCACCAAAGTCCACGAGGGAGGCTAGGCCTGGTGGCGACACAACCAACAAGGCGCAAATGGTCGCGGAGAGGGGTGAAAGATAGCTATCAAGCTACAAGTAGTGCTGGGCCAGTTGAGTGAAAGTGCCATGGCGCTCTCGTGCAGGATTCATACCCAGCAGGAATCTCTTGAACGCGACCCGACTTGCGGCGAAACCTTTTATTAAGAGTAGACAGTGAACATGTATGTCGTACATCATGGCAGGTGCTGTCGATTTAGACAAGCGTTTACGCGTCTTTTGACCTCCCGCCTCTTCTCTCGTCTTTGTGATAGCTTAGTATGAGAAGGTCCATGCAAAAGGTTCTAATGGTATGGTTGGAGTACAGCAAGGACATACAGCCGTGTGTATTCTTCACATCAAACCGTTCTTTCTACCCGTCCACATCCAGCGCAACCAGTCAGTGTCCGTGCCGATTCTTCAGTCCTAAAGAGATATAAGCAAGTTCTGTGGTCACAAAACTACGCCACAGAGATACTATTCATAGGTAGCAGAGAAGGGGATTTCGTGTCCGCAGTTTTCTGTTGGATAACATGACTCTGCTGCTCCGTTAACCACGTCTGGACGTTTTGAGTCATAAGAGCACCATTATGAGCGTGCTGCTGCTGACTTGTCCATCGGCGCTATTTCTGTTTGATGTATACTACTGCTGTAGAGATGACGACACAATAATATTCATCCATCTCTAATTCCGAGTTCTGTACTTCTCCCTGAAGCCGTGGTGCAGTTTTAGAGGGGTTTTTATGCCGGCCGGAAAACTATGAATATTAAACATTACTGAGCCGTCGAGCCTTCCCCATACACAACATTCCTTGCCGAAGAAAGCCGCCCAATCGGAACTTACTGTTATGAGGCTTAGATTGGGTAAGCGATCGGTTAACCTTTTACCTTTAGCCCAACAGACTAAGACCTTAACAAATGGTGTCGACGGCAGGACATGGGTCGTTGGTCGTGAGTTCGAATCTCACGTCCACCATGAAATCGCTTTTTAAAGAAAAGTGAATTTCCTCATGTCAAGAATCTGAAAAATACTTCTGGATCCCCAGAAATTGGAACCGCGTGTTGGTGTCACGCGTCGACCCGTATACCCGGTCAGTTCCAGGGGGGGAGAGTGTTATGAGGCTTAGATTGGGTAGGCGATTGGATAACCTTTTTACCTTTAGCCCAACGGACTAAGACCTTAACATTACACTCGTCCTGAAAGTCGAGCGAGGAAAAAATGATGAATTACAACTTCCTTCCGGCGGAAAGTCGGAACAGCTCTGAGAGACTTGCCTGACCTTTTGAGGAGAACATTGTTCACGCTAAAAATATCAGCCGTAGTCGACGCTTGAGAAAAATCGTGGACTGTTGGTCTGGTACTCGGTCCAGTACAGTAGCAAATGTCATGCGTCATTACTGCGGTTACCCCGAGCGCGCTTGCACGTTGCTTGCATGGTAGGATGGTAACAGGAGTACTGCACAGCGCGAGACGACGGTGTTGAACGTATACTATACTGTGGTATCCTCCGCAGCACTGTTAAACTACAAAAGAAAACCGTTTTGCTCTTGGTCTCTGCATTGGTGCTCAGTACAAGTACATGAGCAACATCGTCGATGCGATCTGTACTGACCACAAGACCAACAAGATGGAATTAGCGAAGACGTGTAGCTACTGTACCTTGTAACTATTGATACAGTAGAGTATTTTAAGAATTTTACAAGATGTCGAGATGCAAGAATGCAGCAAGCAGAATGGAGGGATATGTGGCCTTTGGGCACGGGTTAGGCCGTTCGCTCAGCCCCTTCGTGGCTTGTGTGGAGTGGGTTGAACGGCACCATTGAGGTCATCATAGACTTTCATCAAGTCACACGCTTGGCACATGAAACCCAGGCAGAGATGGAGGCGACCCTGGAAACTGGCTGAAAGGATAAATCGAAACTTGCTGGAATGACAAAGCGACTTGCGGAGAGGTTGGCGCGTCGATTATCCCAGTGATCCTTCATGTGTCGTGCGAAAAAAATAATCGAATAATTCGTTGAACAACTGGGGGCGTGATGGCAGCGACTCGGAAATGCAGACCTCCGGTGGCCTCCGTCTTTTGGTGTGCAGCGTGTCATGCCCCCGATGCAAGGCTCGCAACAGAAACATAAGAGGCGAACGCTCAAGCCTTACGAGTGTGGCGAACGCATAAATGGGTAGGCCGGGTCTGGCCCCTCTTTCGTTGGTCTACTTCACAGGCGTGTTTCTCTCGCTCTCCGAGTCTGATCCAGCTTCCGAATCATCGGGGTGGCGTTTTTTTTTTTCTACGACGTGAGGGGAGGGACGTTGTCTAAACTACAGTACTGTACCTGGCACGCTTTTTTTGGCCGTTCACTCGCGAAAGGAGGCAGGTATTGTGTATTCAAATGATGTATTCTAGCCAACAAACAGCGGCAAACGTTGCGAACTAAACCCCCGGTCGAAAGCGCCCAACAAGTCGAAGGTATATTTGCGTTTGGTATTCCACACTACTGTTCTCTACTAATAGTGTCAACTGGGCCCTCTGAACGGGGAATAAATTAATTTCCTTCCTTCCATCTGCCAGTCCGTGAAATCACACACCAACCAGTGGATTTTTTTAGGAACTCAGCGATTCTGTAAAGAGCTCTTTGAACACCCAATTCGCCCAGGGGCCAGGGCACTGCTAGTGTGTATGTACAGCGCACACGCACTCCAATATCAGCGCATGTTGTGTGGTTGACGGCGATACCTTTTGAGCTTGTTTGTGAGACTGTGCTCGAAGAGTATGCCCCCGGTGACGACCGGGGGCTTCTCCGAAACGGAATTGTGGTGTTTCTGTACCGCCTGCACCATCAATTCACTCGCCAAGCATGACCTACGCAATGATTGAGGTGTCAACTCAAAGATATGCGCAACGTGCTCAACATAAAATGCCAATAAACCATAAGTGCACTCGCAGTACTATTAATATTTTATGGTGACAATTCACCCAACACGACGACCCTTTAGAAAAGCACCCATGCTTTGGTGATATACTACAAAATATTTAAAGAGGCATTCAATCGTTAATGTTGCCCTGTCTAACCTGGTTAGTTAGTGAACCCTGCGTGTTTTTTGCTCTCACTTTACTGAAAGTCATCGCCAAAATCTAGTCCGTGGTCACTAGCGATGTCCCAGAAATTTGGCAAGGGGTGAAACAACAAATCAGGATAAAACGAATAGTAATTGTCTCAAGGGAATCGCATGTTGAACGTTAACGGATTGTGAATAGTGCGTGCCGGAACCAGGTACCAAATATATCGTTGCACGACTTGATACTTAAAACAGGAAATCAAAGCAAACAGAAAAAAATGCACCCTGGCTCAGAACAAAATAAACTCGGAAACCACACGTACGTAGCACGATGTCTTGAGAGCTTTGGTCTACCGCAGGTCGCTGTAGTACAATAGTGGATCTACAGTTGGGCCCACTGGGAGTAGAGAGGGCTATGAAAACACAGAGACGAAATACCAGAACTAAGTAACTATGGCGACCTGAAAAACTGCAGCACATAATTATCGGGGAGATAGGCAAGCGAGCATGTCTGAGCAACTCTACACGCAAGTAGTAGTGATGACGTCCGCAGGCGAGGCATACATCATGCCGATGATGGCCCCTAAATTTTTGGCGGATTTTGGCCCAAAATCTATAAAACCAGGGCCCTCCTTGCGTGCAGCGCTGACAAGACCATCAAGTTAAGAGCAAATATACTTGAATATACTTGAATAGGAAAGAGCACACCGCATACAACCAACAAGAGAAGAGAACATAAGGGGAACAGAAAAGCACAGGAGGAAAACCGAAAGTAAAGACGAGCAAGGTCAACACCAAACACAAGAAGAGTTGAAATTACGAAAACATCACGCCAAGTTAGTACTCAATGCCATCTCAACAGCAGTCCAGGATGTACCTATACTATTAATATTACATTTGTAAGAGAAACATCTTCGGTCAGACTTTGACCTGAACGCTGCATATTATGCATATCTGTTGAAACTATCAACAATTAACCTCCAGATAGTGACTCCAAAGTGTCACTGACTTCTGGTTTCTTGACTGCAAAAAACATCGTATGGTGGCCATGTCCCACACGACTGGATCGTACCACGACGATACATCATACACTGCTGCGGTCGTATTCTCGAAGCGTCAAGTTCGGGAACCAGACATCCCAACCCCCTTCACAGATAAACCTTGATGGATGTCGCGAACAGAAACATCGCGTCACGAAGAACCCGAGCTCCAGTGTCTGTAGCAAAGTGCACGCAAGATCTCAGACCGCGGCGTTGATACCTTCACGCAGACCAACCCTGCACCGATTAAGGACCTTGATGCTTTCCGCGAGATCTCGGTGCTGTGTCGCCGTCAAAATCACGCACAAACGATGCAGGAAACGCAATGTTGGCAATTGCTGGTTGTGGAAATGTTGTGCAAAGACCAGACACAAATCGAGAGGAAGTAATTACCTGCGCAATGAAAAGGACCGGTATTAACTCGCAGCTTTTCGCCGATCAAGCTGGGAGGTACGTACCAACTTTCGGCTGTCAGGGTCGTCGCGTCCAGTAGCTTTACCGCCAGCCTGTCCAAGGATACGAAAGGACGCAAGACTTGCGTTAAACACGTGCCCTATCGGGTGAGCAATGGTGAACAGACATGGTTCATGCTTGTTTTCATAGTGCACCCTGCATGGACCACACCTCCTGAACAAAGCAAGGGCAGCGTCGCCAAATAGTTGTTGACCTTCGAGTTGGTGTGTACCACGCACTTGCGTTATTATCGAGCGCTCAGGTGTGGTACAGATTTCAAGATGTAGTTCTGCACCGGGGTAACGAAACCACGGGGCCTCGACAAAGGCCAGACGAACTGAATGCAACAATCATGACCCGTACTATTCACGTCCTTCTGTGCCATGTACAGGAACTACAAGACGGCAAAACGTCCGCGGCAGCCACGCACCTGGACATTGCTAGAACTGCTGCTGATGAGGCCGATACCATTGAGCTGTACAAGGACTCGCTGTTCAAGGCTCAATTGCGACACGTCCAAGACCTGTAGAGCGTCAGTTACACGCGGCTTCCTCCATGCAGGGTCGAGCTTGGACTGCTTCGCCTCATCAGGGACCACGAGTGACGATGTAAGACGTTTTCTAAATACGTCTGAGCTGTCCTCCGAGAAGTCGGGTTGTACATCTGTGTCGCAAACGACGGGCACTTGCAGTGAGGCAGATTCACCAAAAAAAAGAAAACGTGCCGACGAGGCAAACGAGTACCAGTACGCGGGATAACGGTCCCATACTGCGGAATTAAACGCTGTTCGTCCATTCCAACCGCAGGATAATCGTTTGGCAATGAGCGAACTGTAGCTAAGCGAGGTTTGGTAGCAACCAGGCTCCACCCAGAGCGCGCAATATTTCCCACCCACCATTTGACGCACCAGCCTCTGATGCTGTCCGCGGTGCTGACGCCGACACGCTCAACGGGACACCCGAGCTTCGTCCAAGACGGTCTTCTGCTTCGAGGGTCAGATCTTCCGGGAGAGGCTGTCTCGTGGAGATCGGAGTAAAGTAGGTGCTTTCTTCAAGCCAGTTCCACAGTTGGCCAGGTGCATCGGGTGCATCGGTCGCTGCGCCCCTCGCCTCAACAGTCGGCTCGTCCTCCACTACTTCGTCTACAACACTGCCAACGGAGCCTGTCTCAACGACAGTCGTATGCTCCACCTTAGGAACAAGCGGTTTGCTTCGCTTCGCTGGCTTCTCCGTTACAATTTTGCACGGTGTGCGTTTTTTTCAAATCTGTGGGTCTAGGACGTCGCAGGGACCACGCACGGTCGACATGCGCGACAAGTGCCTTGTCCACCCGGCGCTTATCAGCCCCCTTGCACTTTACGCTGACGCGGACTTCGCGGAGCACTTTCTTTGCGTGTTGGTTCTTTACAGCATTTTGTTTTGTTTCTTCTTTCAACGCCTCTGGTTTTCTTTCCTCTTTTAATGTGGCCGAAACGTCTTGGATGGCAGGAAAGCCTTCTGATGAAAGGTTGAACCCGTACACGTCAGACGTCCATTTTTCCAAGCCTGTCTTCTGCTCTCTAAGGAATCGCTTCTGGTGCCCTAGCACACCGAGCGCTCGCTGCGATATCGCACACAGCGACGAAAGTGGATAATTTCGGAATCGCACATGAGAGGATGAAGGGGGTATGCATAAGCATGGTCGACGGGATTTCCTGATCCAGTGTACAGGAGCATACGCATTACTTGTCACCTGTGCATGGCCAAAATCGCGCCCGAAAACAACCTGATACATTCTGACATTTTGCCAGCCCAGCGACGCTCAAGATGCATGTAACACCTCACCTCCAACTCGCGGATGGCGTCTGTCTCCTCTCTGTCACTCAGTGCGCCTCCTTGCAGCAGCCGACTATGAGCAAAAACATAAGCGGGCAGAGTAAGGGCGTAAGAGGAAATGCTCAAGTTACTGACTCTATTTAACGCATCGAATAAGCATTGCTGATACCTCGACGTACCAATATACAAGTTTGTCGATTGTACTCGCTCGAACGATATATTGCACTACATTTGCGGCAAGTTGGTGCTACCAACAATGCTACAGACGCCCGACCCCGCCCTCAAGACAGACATCAATCAGTGGCGTAAGAGCAAAGATCCGTACCTGTTGATCTTCTTGAAGGATGAGACGCCAGAAAGCTTGAGCTGGGGTGCCGTCGGCTCTGGCTTACCGAACGGAAAGAACAAGGGCACCTTGTATCCAGATGGTTCACGACTTTCTGCAGCAGGTGCAGGGCTGACAGGAGCGGAAGGAATGATAAGGGCGGAAGGCCCACGGTCGGTCGGGGCTGCTTCGTCCAGAAACTCGAACAAATCTTCACCGCCTGAAACAGGTGTAAAAGTGACGGACAACAGTGCACGGGCGATTCGCACTCAACATCGGGTCCCAACACATGCTGAGGAGCGCGATTGCAACGTGCAAGCCATTTCTAGCTGGATTGATAATGTAGAAAGATACCCCCTCAAGGCGTTCGCATATCCTGGGTGAGTTGCGTGCAACAACAATCGCTTGGTCGCCCTGGGTCCATCGCAAGCTTCTCGGGGTCGCCGTAATCGGTCACACGCATGCTACTCGAGCTACTTTCCAGCGGAATTTCGCCCATTACATGAACGAGCTCTGGCGGAGAAAGGGTCGCAGTGCCGAGCCAATATATGCCCAGGTCTTTACAGAGCAAACTCCACAGCGCGTGGGATACATCTTGTACGTTGGGTTATGCCTGCGAACGTTGGTTGTTCGCACATACTTGTGTTTTGCCCGACATCTCACGTGTCAATTTGTTTGGCAATACATAACGCTCGCTAGAGGCACTCAATCGTTAGCATTAATCGACTGATCTTATAGCAACTTGGTCCCCGTTAACCCGGAGGACGTGTGTCAAAGACTGCTACAAGTTTGGAACGCAAGATGTTCGGTATGACAACTGGCCTTCCTTCCGTTCGAGAGTCTTGAGCTTGAACAATTTTGAGGTGAGCTTCCTATTGAAAACGCGCGGAGTAGGTTCTACGAGCGGCGCAGTGTCTTGCACTATAAAATCTCGCAGTAATGCTTGCTGATCGCAAACCTACGTTTCATCCACCGACTGTGGAAGATATATTACGGCTCGAGAGCCTGCTTGCTGCAGGCACGCTATGCCACCTACCATTTTGGATTCTGTATTGATGCCCCCTTCAGGCTCATACACCATAAGTCCTGCTGACCGTGGATAAAACGAGACTCTACTCACGACTAGGGTTATAATTAGACGGCCGGGCCATGATGCGCCCCCTGCATCACGAGCCGGAGGGCCGCCGAACTTTTTGCTAATCTTATCCAGGGGGGGGGGGGTCGGAGCGCGGTCGCCGTTTTCGTGGCTAGGCGTCGCGTGTCCATCGAGACACGAGGGAAGCATGAATTGGCTCTGTCTGGCCTTCTCGTGGGGGGTAGGTTATAATATGAACAAGTCTATGAGGGTCGTTTGGGTCTGCGGTGCTTATTTTTGCGACCGAGCTCAAGTTCACAGAGAGAGCTCCGCAGCCTGAGCACCAACATTGTCGAGCTGGCAAAAGAGGACCGCGGTGAGGACCGACCGGGCTTCACGCGAGGCGGGCGACGGGGCCCTCTGTGGCAGAGAGGGAGGAAATCTTTACCCGGACCGAATCGGTGGCGAGGTGGTCGCGAGAAGGGCGTGCGGCGTACGAGGCTGAGAGAGAAACTCTGCTGTTCATTTTTTTCTTTCTGACCAGTGCATGGTGTTCCAATGAGGCAGAAAAAAATACATAAGAGGGGACGGGGATTCTTTTCCTTTTTGAAAAATTCGGTTTAATTTTCACTGTTTTTGCGGTGCTGCCGTCTGCTGTGCCATGTTATGCTTTCTCTTTCGTACATCAGTTTAAAATAAAATAAGCACCCTAGCTGAGGTATGTACGTACGCACGGCATGCGGTGTTCGGGTTGTTTTCCCGGATGGAGCATGGAGCTCTTGGCATTTGCAAGTTCCTGTTTGTACCTAATTGTTTGGATCGCCTGTTCCGATGCATTCTTCCTCGTGAGCGAGCGTAGCGGGCGAAACCGCCCGCGACGCGAAGCGTTTATATATTCATACATACGTGTGGAGGACAGGGCATGTACATACCGTCAATCCCCGATCACAAATACCAACCATGAAGATACGTTCACCAATGTCCGGTCTAAGGGTCCTCACTCAATGAGGGCATCCCCGCACATTGTATTTTATAGAATCTCCTTTTGCGAGACGCGAGGAAGGTCTTGTAGAGGCACCTCCTTGCCACATATCACGAAAGAAAAGTGCACGTCAAGGCCTCGACCAAACCCGTCCAAGGCCCGACAAGGCCGACGACATCGGAGGCGACTTCCATATAGGTTTTTCTCTCTTTCAACGTATGTGGATTGCCAGCATGTGCATGATGTGCCTGCCGTATCCAGTACGATGAAACATGGCATTGCATTGTCTCCTCTGCTCATTGCAGTACCAGTTACAATGTATTAAAGGCAGTAGTATCGTGTCGTGATTTTGTGACCACAGAGCTTGTATCTCTCTAGGATGAAGAATCGGCAAGGACACTAGGTTTGCTGGAGTAGAAAGAACGGTTCAATCCTCTTGGGACTTCAGAGGAGAACATTGACGGTAAAAAGTGACGGTTGCACCAACGGCCTCTGGTTGATTTTGGGGGATGACATAAATGGGTGTGTGGAAGACAAGTTCGGAGATATCTATCGTAGATCTCGTAACACGCACGCGCAAAAGGACACGTCGCCATTCAAGGAATATCAGATCTCGGGTCACGAGCGGTCTCACGTCATTCACGGTGTTGGCGCGGCTCCGGGAGATCGCTATTGGGAGATTATTCCGCCGCAAGACTCTGGGGGGACCTAAGCCCTCCCCACCGAGTCAGACTAGGTCTACAGTAGCATCTCCTTGCTAAATATATACGAGAGGACTCTGCTCGGCATAGGTCGGTCGTAACGACGGCTACAAGGGACCCTTATCCTCGCGACCTCACTACAGCGACTTCTCCGTGATCTCTCCCCGGTGACTTCTCCGCGACCACATCGACGCGAACGGCGAGCACAGGATCTACGTTGGTGACCATCGCGAGATTCAAACCCACGAGTACGAATACATGACCTGAACGCCAGCGTTACAATTCGAGGAGTCGCGTGGCACGGGCGCAGACGTGCTTCTACGTAATGCTGGGCGCTCACGTTCCTCGTAGGCGGTTCTTAACACCAAATTCGCCATTGTTTTGGGCGCTATCTCGGGGTCCCAAAGGGTTAATGTGATGGACACACAGGGTTAGGTTAGGGTTTAGTATGTTTGACATGTCCCCCGTTTAGTATGCCTCACAATATCTCTAGAAACCTTTCAAATCGGCAGAAAATGAGGTCCCTCCCTCTGTCCCTCGGACACTGACACTATCCTCAGAGCTGAATATCCATGCCTTGGTAGACTCGCTCTATGTGCAGGACTGGTCGGCACTAAAGTTTGTGCAGGGTGCGGGTCTTATTGGTCGAGGCTGGCCTTTCGACCGCCCGCAGTTTCTTCGGAAAAACGCCGCCAGACTGCCCCTGCCGACCTCGGGCGCCCCAAAGGATTGGGGTTGGTGTTGCAGGTCTAGGGTCGGGTTGGTCTGGGCCGACTTGAAAGGTTGAAATAGACCACACACGTCCTGCACAAAGTCTTGTGTCGACCGGCACATAGTGAAAGCCCTTTCTGTACGGAGAGTTTACACTGTTCTTGATACGCGTGCCTGCTATGTTGATGTCTTCGATATTTTTAGGGGGGTTTACTGCATAGGCATGCATTGATTTTACTCTAGCCGTGACACCTGCCCGAGATGAAGAAATGGGAAGGCCACCTACGTAAGCACATGTACTGTAATTCTGTCTGCCTGAATGTGCTCAGTTCGGGGGCATAGGTGAGGGTGTATGGTTCTTCGCGTGTAACCATACATATGGAGCACGCCAGTACTCGTACAGCATGTGTCTCTCTGAATCTGTACATGCCCATCATGTTGTGCAGCTGTGCAAACAAATAGCACCTGATACCGTTAGCATATGCCAGTTACCAGGGTATCGGGTATAAACATGCAACATGGGCACATTAACCTGCTGTAAAGCATGCCGATTGCATCTGTTTGTAGCTTTATTAACGTTTATTTCTGGTGCTCTGATATTATGGTTGCTCGATGGTAATAGTTCTCTGTCCGACATCAGTAGTGCGTAAGCACTATTAATACTGTCATCCGCTTGTGGAACCCCCTGGTCACCGTAAACATAAACGGGTTGTCCGAGTACCCGGCTTTACCCGAGTACTCGTTGGACCCGATTGATTTCGTCTGAAAACCCGGACTACCTACGACGGGTTCAGAATTCACTTTCAGAATTATCCGAGTATCATACTCGTACCCGTTTGTGAGAGGTGGTCCCTGGGGTACAGGTACTCCGTACACCTCCTTCTGCATATCATCGCCATGACAAACGTGCAATGACATGCCTAGTTGCCTACCGGTGCGCAGTAAGCACTGCCACGTGAATCCTATCAGGACTGAAGGCACCAAGAACCACCAATCAATAATGCTGCAGTTTACTGAAGGTCCAACGGTGTCTCACAGCAGCACCTGTACGAGTACTGTCCAGACGAAGTGTTTGATAAAGTACCAGGTACGATACACCAGTACTGGTGTCAATAGTTACGAACAACTCTGCGCGTATGTCCTACTCATTGCTGTACGGGAATCTCACACCATCCACACCAGTAGAATAGAGCAAAGCTCATCAAAGCAAGGATTCCGAGAAGAGTTTTCTCACCTCCAAAAAGTAGATCTTCTTCGTCGATTAACGTCGGAAGGTGGTCCGGCACTCCATCCAACATCCCAAAAAGAGACATGTCAAAGGAAGCACCTGCGACAGGCACAGGCGCGAGATGGGTGGGGTAAAGAGGGAAAACGCCGAAACAACAACCTCAACTTATTGCCCGGCTTCGTGACTGTACTGGGCTGAATATCCGACGTCATTTTGTGACTGCACGAGAACCTCACTGAACAACAGGTTTCAAAATGAACGCACGCACAGCATAAGTACAGCAGATAGACTGGGGAAGGTGAAACCGACACAAAATGAAGCACAGCCCAGCTCCACAGCATGGCAGCCGGCTATCTCGTTTGGCGGTGCGCCGCATAGGTAATACTACAACAGCAGCCGCTTTTCTACCGCATAGGAAGCAACCGACATTGCAACAAGGGTACTCATAAATCATAATTGTTGATCAGGAAACATCAGGGTTGACCCACAGTATTTAAAATGCAGGCAAGTTGAGCTTTCCGACCTTTGGTGAACCTCAGATGTGTGAGCAACTGCTGCGTAGCCGTAGAAGCAACTCGTACTCTTGCCCAACCTTGTGGTCGTAGGGTCAGAAACTAAAACGCCTTTTAAAAACACAAACCCCGCGGTTCACAACAATTTTTTCGCATTTGAGCACAAAGCCTCCCCGGCTGTTGAAGCACACGCACAGCACAGCAACATGAATTCTCTAGGCCAAGGCGGAAGCCTTTCTAATGGCGGGCGTGAGGCCACTTGCCGTGGCTCCGGGAGACTTGGAGCGGCTGATAACACAATTTCGGTACCTCGAGATCATCCGATGTTACAAACAGGCAATCAATCTCAGGAAGTCAAGAAAACCCACTATCCTTACAAGGAGCCTCGAATCGACCAACGGATGTACCAGGCTGAGATCCCCCGCCTCCAAGGCCGGGCTTCCAACAGAGCGGTCACGAGGGGCTCGTCGTCCCCGCGGGCTGGTGAGAAATATACTAAGGTCTGCGCTGAGGGTATTACACATGTACCGTGTTCGCTCTCAAAACTGACGGCAATGTCAATTGCCTCGCGTAGGCCAAGGTGCCAGACAGAGGGGGGTTCTGTTATTGTTGCTCGCCGCCTACGATCAAACCTACCACGTACACACAGATCGCCAAGAGTTGGTCCTCATCTGGCATGTTTTTGCGTATCTTCACACATTGTTGGCCTGCCCGATTCTCGAACGCTTGGACCGGAGTTCTGTGCGTAGGGAGCTACACATGGTTATATTTAGCATTTCCGCGTCCTGTTCGTTTTCCCTCCCCTTTATCAGCGGCCCCAGATCTTCGTCCTGGCCAACTGTCGCCCACCGAAAACTGCGTGTGGTCACCTGCTTTGCTTGGAGATCAACAAGGTGGGGACTACAGGATGTAGATATGATAGTTATTCGCTTCTACTTTGCCCGCCTACCCATTTATCCCTACGTACCTCTCTTGTCTATTCTCGTGATTCTCGAGTGTGATTCGTATTTGTTTTTGCTTCGATCGTCTGACAGCTGACGGCAGCATCCTCTATCCCCCATAAACCAACCCACCACACGTCCGTCTCTCAGTGGATCGCTTCCTTGTGTTCGGGAGAAACCTGCTAGAGCAATCTTCCGGGGAAACTCTTGGGGGCTACGACTCGGACTCGTTCAATTGGAGGACTGGCGCAAACAACGCTCTCTCCGCCAACGAATCCGACGAAGCGGCGCTGGAATTTTTGTTCAGGCATGCGGGTGATGTCAGCCGGGCTGAATTCCATATGACAACGCAAGTCTCTTCTGGAGCAGGTGAGACCACGCTTTTTTATTTTCGTCCGCATGACGATACACCCACGAGTACGCACAAGCCACAGAACAGTGAGGCCAGTTCTTATGCAGTCGGAAACATGGATTGAAAAAGACGGTTTCCGATCGGAGACAAAACTTGCCATTCTTGCGCAGTTGAAAAAGCGCCTTTTCAATCCCAAGATATTTCGATTATGATTTCCAACTGGACCAGACAGTCGAAAAAACTGAGATTTTCGATCCAACTCGCCAGTCGGATTCATGCATCGGAAATGTTGGAAAGTCCCGCCGCATAGTCCTACGAGTATCACACACCCACACAAGAACACGACTGATACGATACGACCCCACACCAAAACATCGGTGACGCTGGCTTGGCTGCTGTCACTTCTGCTGCTGCTCGCCGCGAGTCAGCGTGATACATCCTTATATCTACACCCGTCAGCAGCACGTCACAGCATCCGATGGTCGTAGTGCGCGGTGTCGATGACCTTTCGCCAACTGCTGCACTGACTGGCTTTGGCGACTCTCGGAGAAATCTAGCGCCGCGGATGGCCTCGAGGACGAGATGGAGGAGAACGCCCCGCGGGCGAAGCAGTTTCGAACCGACTTCCGCCTGCCCAACCCTTTTTTTTTCGAGCAAGTCAATCTATTGAAAGGAACTCCCTTACATCAAACGTCTCCAGAAAAACACAAACTGTATGGTCGATCCGACGGACGATAAGAAGGGTAGATATTCACAATTCAGTCGGAAAAATAAACGGTCGGAAACCGGCTTTTCAATCCTAGTTTCCGACTGCATAAGAATCGGCCTTAGGGTGTGTCTAAATTAAACAGAATCGAAATCGAAAATCGAAATGACATTAAACTCGGCGCTGATTGGTCCCTGGCCCGTGTTCGTTTTTTGGGTTCCGAGAAAATGGACGATTCAGGGCGTGTCTGAATAGAATCGAAAAGCGCAATCGAAAATCGAGTTAATCTCGATTTCGTTGAAAATTAGCCGAGGTGTCCAAACAGAATCGAAACGTAGAAAGAGAGATCCAGGCGACAAGCAACGGAGAGCACAGCCTGCTTTGGCCGTTCGCAACGGTGCACTCATGCCGGCAATCGAGCGCTCGGCAACGCAGATCCACCACGGAAGCAGGCAAACGCAACGGTAACTCGATTCTGGGAAGTCGTTGGGCCGGCCTACCATGGAAGTGGTGGTGCATCCAACGTTGACGGCCCGGGACCAAATTTGAAATTATCCTGAGAACGAACTTCCGACTTCGTTCTGGAGGGCTTCATCCCGAATTTTCCTCAAAATATGCTCACTTTGGCTTGAACGCCGGGAAACAAAGGCCCGAGCACGTGGGAGTTGGTGTTGTGGTTCGCCTGCTGGCTGTTTACGGGGGGGGTCTGTCTGTGCGGCTGTGTTGCCGTGCTAGCTGTGGGTTGGATGCTGTGTACGGCGTTCCTGATGTGATATTTTGACGTGGCTGCGCTGACCAGTAGGACACGCTGAATTGTTGCTGTTCGTGCTTTCGATTTTCTTTTCGATTCCCAGCCGTCACCAACTTTTTTTATTTTTGCATTGGGATTGGGTTGTACATCGTTCATTTTCTCGGAACCTGAAAAACAAACGGGAACATGTTTGGGCCAGGGACCTATCAGCGCCGAGTTTATTATCTTTTCGATTTTCGATTTCGATTCGGCTTAGCCACACCCTTACAACCCAATGCCAAAATCACAAGGGTTTTAGCCAACATCAGGTACACCTGGCTACTTTTCAGCCAAAATCAGTTACATTCTTAAAACAAGTACAGAACTCACCCGTGGAGCCCAGCTTTTGGCCTGGCTGACGTCGTAGCTGATTTTGGCCTGAAAAGGCCAAGGTATACCTGACTTTTTTCTACTTTGTCTAGCTTTCTACTGATTTTGGCCAACTTTGAGGGTGTGCCTAAAAACAGAATCGAAATCGAAAATCGAAAATCGAATTGATAATAAACAAGGCACTGATTGGTCCCTGGTCAAAACATGTTCCCCTTCGTTTTTTCGGTTCCGAAAAAATGAACGATTTACATACAACCCAATGCCAAAATCAAAAAGTTGACGGCTGGAATCGAAAAGGAAATCGAAAGCACGAACATCAACAATTCAGCTCGTCCTACTGGTCAGCGCAGCCACGTCAAAATATCACATCAGAACCGCCGTACACAGCATCCAACCTACAGCTAGCCCGGGAACACAGCCGCACAGACACCCCCGTAAATCGCCAGCAGGCGAACCACAACACCAGCCCCGACGTTCTCGGGCCTTTGTCTTCCGGCGTTCGAGCCAGAGCGAACAGAGTTTTGAGGAAAATCCAGGACGACACCCTCGAGAACGAGGTCGGAAGTTCGTTCTCAGTATAATTTCAAGTTTGATCTCGGGGCGTCAACGTTGGACGCGCCACCACCTCCATGGAAGGCCCAACGACCTCCCGGAATCGAATTGCCGTCGCGTTGGCCTGCTTGTGTGGTGGATCTGTGCTACCGAGCGCTAGATTGCCGGCATGTGTGCACAGATGCGAACGGCCTAGTAGGTTGTGCTCCTGTTGCTTTTTCGCCTGGATTCCTATTTTCACTTTTCGATTCTGGTTGGACACCTCGGCAAATTTTTATCGAAATCGAAATGAATTCGATTTTCGACTACTAGCTTTATTCTGTTTAGACACACCCTGAACCAATCAGAGAGGCCATACGTACACTGTTTTTTCTCTCCATATGCGTCTGTCCTCCCTCGGTTGAAATTCTTCTGTGTTGACGTACGTACAGACTTTGTACTCGTACGTCGCACGTAACAGTACATATTTATGCATGCATCCATGCGTACGCTGGTTTCACTTTTTCTTCCCTGGGTATGCGATGTGCTTCAGTTAGTTGTTGTGATGTGTATTCTGTTGTTTTTTATTGTCACAGCAGTCTATACAGCACCATCGTCACACGGCATTTCGTCTGGACACCACCCCGCGTCGAGGTGGTCTCAGGTTTTGTACGACAAGATGATTTCGTGCCGAGCAGGCGGTTCCGCGTGGATGGTCTAAAAGCTTTAAAGCTTTCAACGGGGGGGGGGCGCGCCAGAGTAATACTCTTGGCGCTCCCGCCGTGACGAAACAAACGAAGCATATTAATAGTGATTCTCTGCAGGTCCAAGTGGAGCCCGTGGTACCTACACCCTAAAGAAAACAAAACATTTCAGATTTTGGAAGCAAATGTGGCACGCTTAATGCTTTATTTGTTAGGCGCATTATGTTATTACCGGATTTTTATGGACTTAACACCGCTCGTCGCGCGCTTTTTTTTACTTGGTTTTAGGGGGTACCTGATTTTGACATTTGCTCAAATCGAAAACACGAACAGCAACATCAGCGCGTCCTTCTGGTCAGCGCAGCTACGTCAAAATATCACATCAGGACCGCCGTACACAGCATCCAACCCACAGTTAGCCCGGGAACAGAGCCGCACAGACCCCCCCGTAAACAGCCAGCAGGCGAGCCACAACACCAGCCCCGACTTTCTCGGGCCTTTGCTTCCCGGCATTCGAGCTAAAGCGGACGTATTTTGAGGAAAAATCAGGATGATGCCTTCCAGAACGAGGTCGGAAGTTCGTTCTCAGTATAATTTCAAGTTTGGTCCCGGGGCGTCAACGTTGGATGCGCCACCACCTCCACGGTAGGCCCAACTACTTCCCAGAATCGAATTGCCGTCGCGTTTGCCTGCTTCCGTGGTGGATCTGCGTTGCCGAGCGCTAGATTGCCGGCATGTGTGTACCGTTGCGAATGGCTCAAGTAGGCTGTGCTCTCCGTTGCTTTTCGCCTGGAATTCTATTTCCACTTTTCGATTCTGTTTGGACACCTCGGCTAATTATCATCGAAATCGAAATGAATTTGATTTTCGGTTGTGCTTTTCGATTCTATTCAGACACGCCGTTAGGGCCGTTCCTAACGAACAAAAATAAAACAAGATTCGTGAGGTTTTTGTCTTGATGAGTGTATCGTGATTTTTTTGTCGTTAATCATGACTAAAAACAACGCGAATCACGACGCCACGTTTTTTAGGTTTTCCCTAAAAAAAAAACAAATTCACGATTCGTGACATTTGTCGTGTCTCGAACACGCCTGATCAAGGCACTACGCAACCCACGCGTACCAACGGTATCCGAAGGCCGGTACAGGGGCAAGGGAGAATCTGCTTCATACGCCACTTGTGGACAGCGAGCGGCTACCCGAAGACACCGCTGGGCACGGGCTAACGAGCACGTTGTGGCCTCCAAATTTCGAGGAAGAGGAGCCACAGCTCGACGAAAAAGCGAAAATGACCTGAGAATCTCACAGGCGAGGCCGGGCAGACGGCCTGTGAGATGAAATCTCGCGGACCGGGCTTGGCCGACGGTCGGTGAGATTGGAATCTCGCAGGCTGGTAAGACTTCAGCCCGTGATTCGAATGCATCACGGGCCGGGCCAGGCCCGGACGCCAGGCATGGTCCGCCTGGCGCGGTCTCGTGCCCCACTCGCGAGAGTTGGCTCCACCCGCCAAAATATTTGGGTTTGAAATATCGGAATGTTTTGTATTGAAAATGTCACGAAACGTGACGTTTTTCGACTTTTTTCGTTAGAACTGAAATGTCATGGATCGTGATTTTTTGTCACGCCAAAAAGTCACGAATCGTGATTTTTTTTTTCGGTTCGTCCCTTGCAGTAGTGCCAGGTACTTCTGGTGAGTACAATCGTTGTTCTTGCGATGTCTACCGCAGCCTATCACAGCAGTATTTTGGTTGCACTCTTACGCAGTGGATAGAAGTCGCTGTTCTGTGCGGTATAGCTTCGAAAGCACAGACGCCGCCACTTGTGTGTCGGCTGCATTTTTCGTTGCAGGTGACGATCCATGGGTGTATGGTCCTCGGACGAAAATGTACCTCCAAAGCAAGACTTGGTGTGATAAGTGGTTACCCTGGACAATAGACAATGGCCCCTGCAATAGCAATATTAATAGAATTTGGTGCAATGGACGGGTCTATTGTCGTCGGCAAAGGCTATCGATTGGCACGTTCCTCGATCCATTGTCGTCGGTAATGTCTATCGATAGGTTATGTCCCCAACATATTGTTCAGGCAGGAGTGTGCTGAAGTACCTGGGTTGGAAGCTATTATTGTCACCGACAATGGCTATCGACGGATAGCTTGCAGTGGCTATCGATGAACACATTTCTTGATCTATTGTGGCCGGCAATGGCTATCGATAGATACATTTCTTAATCTATTGTGAGCGGCAATGTCTATCGATAGATGTGTTTCTTAATCTATTGTGGCCGGCAATGGCTATCGATAGATACATTTCTTAATCTATTGTGAGCGGCAATGTCTATCGATAGATGTGTTTCTTAATCTATTGTGGCCGGCAATGGCTATCGATAGATACATTTCTTAATCTATTGTGAGCGGCAATGTCTATCGATAGATGTGTTTCTTAATCTATTGTGACCAGCAATGGCTATCGATAGATATATTTCTAATCTATCGTGGCCGGCAATTGCTATCGATGGACACCGTTGAGAATCGATTGTGGTGGACAATGTCTATCGATGGATACCATCACCCGCCTATTTCCACACCCACAATGCACTCTGATTTACCAAGCAACGCAGTATTTTGTGCCGCGGCAATGTCATATTTTCATCTTGTGATCACAACCAGTATGGAATGAGTGCATGGTGTATCGTGATGAGCAATGTCGGTGCATGGCATAGCGTGAAGGAGGGCTGCAACGTGGTGTGTCTCAACAAGGAAGTGGGCATCATGGGGGTCAAGTGTGTTGCATTGTCGGCTGTGTTGTTGTGGATGGTACTCTGTGCTATTATTTCGGGGGGCCATAGTAAACAGGGACCTACAGTACACACAAAAACCTGTACCTGGTATATTTTCCTATTTTTGCTAACAATATTTGTTCCTATTTATTATGGTCCCCGGTAACAATAGTGATTGCTAATCGGTTTCACTATGTACGGATAAGATAGATAAGGTAAGATGTGCATATACCCTGGACAATAGGAAGGAAATAGAACATTGCCGCTGCAGTAGCCCCGAAAAAGCGTGTGCCAATGGATTTTGTTAACGACACTAGACTGGCAACGATGGCTAACGATAGACATTGTGAACCACATTAGACTGGCAACACTGTCTATCGATAAACACTGTTGACCACAATGGACTGGCAACGCTGTCTATCGATATATGCTATTAACGACAATAGACTGGCAATGCCGTCTATCGATAGATATTGTCAGGGAACAATATATTTTCGGCAATGGAGACGATATGCCTTTTTGCCCTTACAATGGAGTCACAAGGTTGTCCATAGATAGCCATTGTCCTGAACAGTAGATGTTGGGGAAGCAACCGTGATAGATATTGTTTGAACAATAGACTAAAAACGTTCGCCTATCGATGGCTATTGCCGCCAACAATATACACGCAATTGTATCCATCAAAAGCCATCGTCACCCACAATAGACTGTCGGGCGTGTTTTCGCAATAGACTATTGCCTAGACCTCTTGTATACCGTGGAATGATGTATGTCGATGGCCATTCTTGACGACCGCCGAAGCTTCTATTGCCGCCAACAATAGGTACGTGATTGTGTCCAACAATAGCCATCGCCACCCACAATAAATTGTTGGCCGGGCTCCGAAAAATATGAATCTGACTTACTTATTTCAGTAGGGGACTAAAACCTTGAGTTAAGAAACGGAAAGCTGATAATTTTCTCCATGTGGTTTATTTTTAGTATACAGATTATTTTTGAAAGTGCAGTTAATATAAGACAATGTAAGGGTAATAAATCGAATTTATTTCCAAACAAAAAAAAAAATCAAAAATAAAGATGGCCAGCATTCCAAAAAATAACCCTTACTTGGTTTCAGTTTAGGACAAAAAAAACTCGAGATGAGAAACGGAAAGCCTAAAATTTCAGCGTAAGGTGGTTTAATGATCCACGTTTTATTGAAAGTGGAGTTAATAGACTGTAGGACAAAGTAAGGGTAATAAATCGAATCAATTTCCGAAACTACCAGCGCACACAAGTTGATGACAGTTACCAATATCTTGGTGCGCGAGTTTCTATTATTATAATAGCGACATCTATATGTAATGTCTTCCTCAAATGAGTGTGAGAGCATATGGTATCCACATGATGACGTCGGTTCATATTACTGCATACATACAGAACATGACATACCTCGTATATCGTGGGATGAGTACAAAATATCCTCGAGATGGCTATCGATGGATAGCTTGCACAATATATCATGGCCGGCATTGGCCATCGGTAGACATCTTGTACAATCTATTGTGGCCGGCAATGGCCATCGATAACCTTTCGCACAATCTATTGTGGTCGGCAAGGGCCGTCGATAGACCTCTCGCGCAATCTATTGTGGCCGGCAATGGCCATCGATAGACCTCTCGCACAATCTATTTTTGCCACCAATGGCTATCGGTAGACATCTCGACAACAATCTATCGTGGCCGGCAATGGCCATCGATAGACCTCTCGCACATTCTATTGTGGCCTGCAATGGCCATCGATGGACGAAGTTCACCATCTGTTGTGTTCGACAATGTCTATCGATCGACAATATGACCAGTCTATTGTCGCCGACAATATCTATCGATAGATACCTTCCACAATCTGTTGTCGCAGACAATATACATCGATAGATTCCCCCCCTCGTCTATTGTCGAAGCAATAGACTATTGTTATTGTTGTGTCCATTGTCCAGAGTGTGGAAAGTACTCGCATAGTCTGCTCTTCGAGTACCCGCTGAACTTGAATCGTTATTGGTATCCCTGTGTGTATGGCCAGGTTCACGCTCGCTAGAGATCAGCGAAGCTAAGCGTGGTCCGCCTCAGCAACTTTCTTCCTGGCAGTCTTCGTACACCAAGCGTTTGGATGCTCTTGGTTTTTTCGAAAGTTCTGAAGCTGGAGGCTACACGTATCCTTCTGAGCTGGTGCGCAAGAACGTAGAACCTTCCTCGGACGAAGACGATGCTGTGTGGGACCCGGAGCGAGAGGAAGATGCGTGCGACGATGGTGATGACGACGATGGTGATGAACCAGCCGGCGACGCAGAGGAAGAGGTTACAGAGGTCGCGGTCCCCGCTTTTCCGCAGGATTTGGAACGGTGAGAATCATCGCTCCCGGCATGCCGCTGACGCTGCTGCCCTCTACGTGTACAGAGTACATACAGCAGATGCTGTCGACGAAGGGCATACCCTAGCTTACTCCGAAAGCCTGTGTATTCAATACGAGCTGGACTTTTGACTAGTACATTGACTACTGTAGTACAATGTTAACCAGGGATGCGTGTTACGGCTGAAAAAAGTACGAACGTCGGGCTTTCGCGTCAAACATTTAATGGAGCATTGTGCGAACGTCGCCCGCGAACGTCAACGGCAACACCTGACAAGGCGTTGAATTATCCCCGTTCTATTTTGTTCTATTTTGTTGTATTTGTTCGTATGTCGCGGCGACGGCAGGAGGCAGTCTTGCGTCAGGTATCTGTGTTGTCCTGTTTTTTATATTGTGATCATATTGTGAATAATAGTAGCACGTGTAGTCTAGGTCTCTACGTCGTACCTTTTCAAATAGTAATAGCAAGAGCAGCGGTAAAAAAAATGCAAAATGCGTCACAAGTTTGTAGCCAAAAAGTACATTGCAAGCACGAACCACCAACAGCTTTACCAGTCCGCAAACGTATCCCTGCTGCTGCTGAGACGCTGAGATTGTAGACGCTGCTGCTTTAGCTTTACAGCAAGCGGCGCAGCCAAAGCAATTATGAAGAGGTTTCCAAACTATATGGAGGCTTTTTCCTCCAGGGGTATGTCGAAAAGAATGCAAACGCCTTTTTTTTTAAGGGTATTCACGGGAGACAATGGGACGGGAATTCCCACTGTGGATGGGATGGGATGGGAATGGGACGGGAAACCCATCGTGAATTTGGAGCTTCCCGTTCCCGTCCTGCTCATCCCACGATAAATTCAATAACCACTTGCTCCCCAAATGTCAGATCTAGCATCCTCCCGTCCCACGTGCTCCCTATTCCCGTTGTGGGCACGGCTTCTCCCATTCCCATTCCCATTGTGGGCACGGCTTCGCCCATCCTCATTCCCACTGACCTCCCTGTGGCACACCACACACATATGTATCATACCATATATCTCATCTGATATAACTGGCTTTCTGAACCTTGGATTGTATTACGGGAAGATATTTAGATTTCTGCCGAATAGTTGAGTCGTATGATAGGCAGCAACCACAGCTATTAGCTGGAGTGCATCCGATCTTTCTCAAGAATTTCCAGGCAACGTATTGTATTTATGCCTCGGCTTCTGATTTGGGCCCCCGTGTTCCGTTGAGCATGTCCCACATATTCTCTCGTTGTGCTCCCATAGGCTTTCCCACATTTCTCCACTATTTCCCGCCTCCTCTACAGGGACACGCTCGTCCCGTCCCATCCCGTTGGCGCCACGTTCGACTCCCATCCCGTCCCATCAATGAAACATACCCCAGCTTCCCGTCCCATTCCCATCCCACGTAAGAAGCAAGTGGGCATTTCCCATTCCCATCACAACGGGGGGCAAGTATCGACGATGGGATTCCCATTCCCGGCATGGGGGGCTGAAAAATCCTTCGGCCCCGTGAACACCCTTGCTTTTTTGTCGCAAAGGTCTTATCATTATGCGAACGCAAACGTAGGTGTAACGCCCATCACGCATCACTGCTATTTACCTACCTGGTATACTGGTATTGTGGTACTTTGAACCGGTATATTACGGTACTTGCATACTTGTCGAAGTGCTGCTGCATTATCAGTCGTGCGTTTTGCTCTGGTGTGGTCCTCTCATGTTTCCTCACTACGACGTGCTTTTGCGCATGGTCTCCCGCCCCCCCTTGGCTCAAAAGGTCTAAGCGTGGCGCGGATAGGGCCGCATTCAAGACCCGATGGAGGGCAGTACAGGAGCGCGTGCGCGACATTCGCTATGCTCGTAAACCCTGCCGGAAGCCTACTCTAGAGGAATGTGTTGCGATTTTGGACGAAGCGGCCTCTCTCCCTCCCCCAGAGCAAGCCCCTGGAGGTGCGGATACAATATCTTGATGAAAGATCTTGATAATATATCGAGTTATTGGTGTTTCCTCGGTTGTAGCTCTCAAGCGCCCTGAATTTCAAGCGTTTCCCTACAACTCTACTTCAGTGTTCGCATTGGTGGTTTCGGAGCTTGCGTACTTACATCTTCTCTGACAGGTTGACGCATTGTTATGCGGTAATGATGTCGTTAAGAACTCGCGTCACATAGCGTGGGTGGAAGGCATCGTGCAATGGGTTCTTCCGCCGACCCAGCCGGCGTCCCCCCCATTTTTCGCGCAATTTTGGGTGCGAAAGCTTTCAAAAATGGTCGCGATATCTTGAACGGAGACGAGTCGCCCCTCCACTCTAAGCCTATGCAGACGCCTCGGTCTAGAAGCATCCGCGTGTTTGATAAATAAGTTGAGACTTGACGATGCACAAGAGCAACGGCAGTATTAGTTGGAGTATCGTATGTATTTAGGCTGACACCCATGCGCATGTAGGACGAGGTTGCTGCGCGACGCCCCGCTGATGTATTGGTGTGTGCTCCTGTGTTGCTCGCTTGGGGGAAGCAGAGGACTTTGTGGACCAGGCTCAGCAGGCTGTGACGGTCATTTGGGAGATGGCGACCAGGGCGCGCGAATGGCTGGCGAGCGTTTCAGACGTGCTCAGCCCGGGCTCAGACCCGCGGAAGGTGAACGCCTCACGAGCTGTCGGTATCGCTGACCTCCAGAAACTTCTGTCAGAGGCGAACAACCTGCCTGTGAGTGTCGCTGAGTCAGATGAAATTGCCAGGATCATACTCGCGGCGCATGAATGGCAGCGTAAGGTTGACGACGTTCTCAGCACTCTTCAAGCTCCTGTTCGCCCTAGAGCTGGGCGTGGCTCTAGCTGTGTCCAACTCTCTACACTTTGTGACGTCCTAGAAGAGGCAGAGCTCCTTCCCGTCCGATTGCACCAGAGGTTCGAGCTTCAGGGACGAGTTCAAAGTGAGTCCCCAATTTTGAGCTCTTGGAAACACGCAACAGCCATGCAATCCTGCCCTTCAAAGACTCCATGTGTATATATATATATGTTTTGGTATCACTTTGGCTGGTTGCCCACCCGCTCAATTGGACAAGCTTCTACACGTGCGCAAGGCTCCGGAACGTGTAAGGAGCACTTGTTGCTTTTACTGGTCCTTCTGCTCGCATAATGATGCCAATTGTTCACTCTTCCCTACACGCTTTTTTTTCTAATCGCAGGCGCTACCGCCCTGGCCACCAGCATAGCGGAGGCGTTCCCGTCCGGACGACGCGTCAAGACTCGACCGCCTTTGGCTGTGGTAAGTGCATTCCGTTATAACTTGAACTGTATTCGGCAGAATGACGACCAGAATTGGAGGTGCACGGGCGAAGGAATTAGTTGTTGGCTTTTGGGGCGTTTCCACCGGCGCTTGTGTAACTGTTCTTTTTGTATCGCTCGTATTCTCATCCTCCTTTTCGTAGGCCCAAAACTTGATGGACAGAGTCAAGGCTTCAGGATTGGATTTTCCGGAATCGTCCATGCTCAAGAAGCATCTGAGCGCTGTGAACGATTGGGTCAGCAAAGCCCGATCGGCGTTGGCAGGATCTGTGCCACTGCGTGACCTCGAAAAGTTGCTGACGGAGGCCGACAAGCTAGCTGTTGATCCGGGCCCAAGGCAGCCTGAGCTTCAATCTAAGATGGACAAAGCGCTCGTGTGGCTGGACAAGGTCCGAAAGGCCGTACCAAAACAAAGATCGACCCGGCGAAACGCTCCAGATGCCGAAGCCGAGAAGGTGGGCAACACTTATTTCCGGATACTGAGGATTGGTGCGGTGGACGCTCTGTCGGTGCATTCTCCACAGCCGAACTAAAAGCCATACACTGATTCTCGTCGAATATAGCCCATTTACCACGCAAACCTCGGATAGCAAATTATCGGATGTCTACTGCTTCCTTGAACTACAATATCAGTCGTTTTCAAAGCAATGGGCTTTGCAGATAATACGTCACGAAATAGTCATCTTATAGGAGCAGGTCCGAAGTAATAACAGTAGTGCCCAGGTGTATGGTTCGAATTTTCGGCGGCGTTTAGGTTGTAGGCCATTAGAAGAGACTGAATGGGGATCCTGCCGCTAAAAAACTACCAGGTACCAGGTAAAAACTAAGCCCAAGCCAGGACATATCAGCGACTGCTTAGTTGTTGAGGACCCCGGTAGCGATGGAGAGTTGCGGGTCACCACGGGCGCGAACGAACGTACGCGCACAGTGATAAGGGTTGGTGGTCCTGGCAGTGTCAGGCGTCGCCGCAGTGTGGGACACGAAAGGTCGGGAGTTCCGAAACTTGAACAGAATCACAGCCCCAGTTGAGTCACGAGTGGGGGTCGGTGGGTACCCCAGAGCAGGGTTGTTGGTGACAAACATATAGAGATCGCCAGGACTGCATCATGGAGGCGCAACCATCCATCAGTAGGCTGCACCGTGAATCGTGCGTAATAATCTGTTGTGTTCGTAGAGGCCTCCGCATTTCCACAAATTGGCTCTGAAGCTGCGCCAGATAGCTCGTGCAAGCCCTACCAGATATGTGGCAAGCTGTGAGGTAAATAATATGAAGTCCCGCAATCCCTCCCACGAGCTATTCACCTGGGAGAGTGTGGTAGGGTTATGATATGTGTCCGAGGCCCAAACCGCGAAAGGAAGGGTGTTATGTAGGCCAAGGTTGCCGTTGTTGGGTGGATTATATAACGTGGCTACTTACGCCAGCCTTGAAGCGACCAGAAATATGTGTTGATTTCGCATCTTTACGGCGCTGGTGAAGACCGCAAGCTACTAGTCACCATACCTCTCAAGGAAGACAGCTAGCTAACGAGTGCAGAGCGCCTATCCTGCGCAATGAGTAAAAGTCCTGCCTCTCCATCAAACGTAATGGACGGGGCCGTCTTGTCATTCTTATCTGTTGTGCTGTTTTGGGTATAGTCTACAGCGGCAGCACGGCAGAGTCGTATTGCACCTGATCCAAGTGTTTTGGTATTGCAAAATGATCGAAAGCTCAATCGGGCGATTTTGCGGACTACGTGATTGTTACTAAACGCACCAACTAAAAGCAGCAAGAAAAGGCCTAAGAGTCTCGCAGGTAGGAATTTCTCCCTAGCCCTAACCCGCCCCTGCTGCTGTCCATTGATCAGGTGGATCTGAGCCACGTGAAGGGCCTCCTCAGCGCATCCTCGACAACAGGCGTGGAAATGGACATGAAAGAATTCAGCCACACGAACGATCTCATCGAAAACGCAGAAGAGTGGATGGCCCGGGTGCGTGAGGTGCTTGAGTCTGGTGAACCCGCGACATTACATGGACTGGAGGCCCTACTCACTGAGGCGGAAGGCATCCCGGTTACAATGGACGAACAGCAGTTGCTCACAGTCGGCATCAAGGCGCGCCAATGGCGATTGCGTGTGGACAGTACCCTTGCTGGTGGCAGAGCGAAACTGCACGATTTGCAAGACCTGGCGACGAAGGTACGGGTTAGTTGTGCAGCAGTAGAGGTAGAATCGAGGTACGATCAAGATCAGCAGCATGAACCCTATGACGCCGTTCACAAGGTATTTATGTTGCTTTGGTCGTATGCTCTGTTTCTGAGTGCTGCCAAATAGATTTTGTGCTGGGAAGTTAGAGACAAGTGTGTATAGTTGACTAACAGTGAATATGCGTTTTATCGCGCGTCTGGTGTTTAGGGATCGATGCTGCGGGCGGGTTTCCCGAAGGAGGCCAAGACTCACCCTGTCTATGGAGTTCTTGATGACAGCCAACTGCAGGCTCTCTTGAAGCGAGGAAAGTCGTGGACGGGGAAATCGCGACAGTGCTTGCAAACCATGCATGCCGGGCGTCCGATGGCTTCTTCTGTGCTACTGCAACTGCTCGAAGAAGCCAAGTCGATCAATCTCAACTTGGCCCCGGAGGTACGTTGCTTCGTCACTGCTGCGGTTCACGACACACATCTCTGCTGTATAGCGTAGCTCAAAGGTCACCTTGTGGCGTCTGTCTCGCAGCTTACTCGACTACATGCCGTTGAATCACTAACAAATAGCTGACGAACCTTGATGAGCTCATAATATCCCATGCTGTACAATACTTGGTTTATTTTGATCCTGCCTCCATATTGATATGTTTCGGATCTGTTTTGTGGGTCGGACTGCTCCGCAGGTGGATACTCTACGAAGTGCAGTGCAAGAGTTACGTCGGTGGCGCTCAGACTACGCGGACATCCTACGAGCTCTCGGGTTCACAGGTGGCCTACCAGCTGTGGAGGCGAAAAAACCCGAAAAGCAAGAAAGGCGGCGATATCAATGCCACTTTGAAGGGTGGGCGTGCGGATAATGGCGCTGTCAAGTCCGGTGACCCCGCTGGCACCGCAATGGACGTGGAGGACGATACCCCGACAGGTGGTGAAAGCAAGGGTGGTGCGAAGGATAAATATGGCGACGGGACAGACTCAAAGGACGGCGTGGCTAAGATTACTCTGCAGAATCTCTCAGCCTGCATACATGCTGCAGAGAAGATCGCTGTTGGACGTAGCCTGAGGGAGGTGCGAGAAATGCGTTCGGTGTTGCAAAACGTGAACGATTGGATCGAGCAATGCCAGAGCTTGTGCCCTCGACGCCAGAGCAAGCGCCGAGTGCAACCTAGCAATAAACCGACCTTTGACCGCCTTCAAGACTTTATCGCGGAGGGCCTTGCCTCCTCAGTGGGTGTTGCCGACGAGGTGGGGCGAATTCGCAAGCATATTGCGGAGGCCCTGTCCTGGCAGCTGAACGCGAAGTCAGTACTCGCATCTGTGACAAAGAGTTTCGCTGAACAGACAGTCGAGAGAAAGGAAATCTGGCGGAAAGAGAGGGAGGAAGAGGAGGAGGAAGAAAAGCGCGAAAAGGAGGAGCCAGCAGAGGAGAAGTTGAGCGAGAAGCCATCAACCCCCAGTGGCGCGCCTTCTTCGCCGAAAAAGTCGGATCAAGCTTCTGCTGAAGTGAAGGGCGCTGCTGAGCCCGATGTTACCCCTTTGAAGAAAGAAGACGATGGCGTGAAGCGAGAAGGAGGAACTGAAGCAGCGGAGGAGCAAAGCAGCGACTCGGCGGACGATGGAAACGACCGGGAAGACGAGCTGGACGAGGCAGAGGAAGCGAATGGAACATCGCTGCAAAACCTTCTCACGACTGCAAGGGACATCAGCGTGTTCATGCCAGAAGAGCTCGTAACCGAACGAGTGCAAAGGATCATGGAGTGGGCCAGGTAAGACGAGGGTGTTGCCGGTTGTGGTTGCTAGCTATCCGGCAATCAATGTGGTTAGTCTCAATTCACTCCCACGTTTTTTGTCGCGCCATCGATTGTTGCTCTCTGACCGCAGGAGCGTAAGGGAGAGCGCGTCCTTTGCAGGTGAAGGGTTAAAGCTCAGTCAGACGAAAGATATCGTGAAAGTTGGCAAAGGTGTGCTCGATCTCACGGTTGGCAATGAGCTGGAAGTGGAAGCACTCACACCAAGTATCACGAAGTCGTTGCAGCTCGTGATTGACTGCTATCAGGAGAAGGTGGAGGAGATCCAGAAAAGTCTTCGAAAGGCAGAGGCGTGGATGACTCAGGCGAGAGAGCTCATCAGCAGAGATTCCATGACTACGGAGGAAATCGAAGCCGTGCTGAAGAGTGCCGAGGACGTTGGTGTGGAAAACGAAGACCTATGCAAGAAGATTCGCGCTGAGCTGGGGCGTTGCAGGGCCTGGGGGCTTCGGGCTGATGTTGCGTTGTTTGGGCCCACCAAGCTCAGCGCTAACCCCGTGAAGAAGCTCATTACCGAAGGCGAAAAGATAAAGGTGAATGAGCCGCTATGAAGTTTCGAAGGCGTGATTCTACGATGCTTCTTCAACATCATATTCACGAAACCGAACTCACTATTTCGTCGGCAGGAAGAGTTGATTGATGGATACCGTTCCCCCGCCATTTGGCGCGGTTCCGGAATATAAAACGAAACAGATTATTTAGGACACGTGCCGACCGCCCTTCGCTACGTGTTTCCCGCAGACCTCGGGTAGCAAGCTGAAGGATTTGAAGCACCACATGAAGCTGGCAGGTAAATGGCTCCAGCGACTCAAGAAGACAGGGATTGAGAAAGGCACGGCAAGTGTCAACGAACTCAAGGCCTTGATTCCCGAGGCCGCCGAAATTCGCATTGATCTTTCGGAGGATATTCGCGTCCTTAAGCAGGCCACATGCAGCTATTGCATCTGCAGTAGACCTGGCGAGGATCTTGGGTTCTTGGTCGAGTGCAAGAAGTGTACGGAAGGATACCATGGAGTGTGCATGGGTATCACCGCTGAGCAAGCTGAGGTTTTGCGCGCGTCAGAGGAAGGGTTCACGTGCATCCGCTGCCGCATCAGCAGCTTGTTCACCAGCGCAGAACAAGCGATGCTGACTGCGATGAAGAGGTGGATGCCGTCCACATGCTTCGCGGAACAGGCGGGCTTCGACGAAACACCGCTAGCCGACGATTCAGGTACGTACGCTTCACGCCTCTTACCTTCGTTTTTGTTCCTACCTGCCCTCGATAAGGGTCTATGCACCCGCCCCTGTACGACGGGGTTTTTCCTCCTTGATGACCGTGTGATTTGTACGTGGTCGATTGTGGTTGCTTGCTCGTCAGATGTGCCAGGCCGCGACCGTTGGCAAGCTTCGCAGAATTTCGCTGCATTGGCTGGTGTGGTGAGAGATGCTATGAACCTTCCTCGCAAGAAGATCAGGACCAGCCTTGGGGTGCTCTCTGAGGTTGACAATAACATCAATGCGCTCACGACGCTGCCATGGGGCAAAAACGCTTCAGGAGAAAAGCAGCATCAACATGCGAGGTGACCGGCGTTCGCCTTCGTTTTTTTTTTAATGAGATGCACCTGCGGCGAGGCTGCCCTTTTACACCGACTGGGCCATGCATGTTGTGTCTGATGAGTGGGAGGTGGTTGAAACCAGGGTGAACAAGCCGCGCGCCCTTTTACGCGGTTACATAGCCTGCCGAAGTGAGAAGACTCAACGTGCGGTATAGTTAGTCGGAGAACTTTTGCTAGCGTTTTTTCCCGAGCTGGATCCTTTTTTCTGTTTTGAACGTCACTTGGTAACCAAGCTGTGGTCTTCGCGTCTTGACGAGATGTGCTTTTGGTAAGCAGTTTTTGCCAGTAACACCTCTGCAGCATACCATGCGGCCCAGGTATCTGTTGTCGTTGACTCCCAATAGTCCCCTGTGTGTTACTCGACGAGGTGCTCACAGTTTTCATTGCTTGGAGCAGGGCGCATTCGAGATCATGCTTTCACGCTGCGCCTAATTTATTGATATTTGTGTATCATTGCATTGTCTCCGTTTTTTTTTTGTGCAGAGCGTATGTGAGTGATTTCTATTTTATTATATTGCTTAATCGCTCCCTTGTCGATCTCCGACGTCGCAGGGCTATGCTCTGCAGCTTACGGGTCTTGCTGTGGTGCACCATGGCACAGTGGGCAGTGCGTAAGCCACCGTCTGTGATCCTGCTGTACGACCTAGTATCGCAGGGGCAGCTACTGACGCAAGTCGACGACGACCTGCTAGAAACCCTAGGAACCATGGCCAAGAGGGCTTCGCAATGGGAGGCCTCTGTTAGGGACGCATTTCGCGGCCCTGCAGATAAGGTGGAGGGCCTGATCGATGTAGATACTCTGCGCAAACTACTCGATCAGGCAAAACACATTCCTGTGCTCCTGCCGTTGGAGCCGAAGGTTGTAGCAGCCTTGGACGACGGGGGAAACCGTTACTGCCTTTGCCGAGGCCCGAATGACGGTACTTTCATGGTCGAGTGCGACGACTGCGATCAGTGGTTCCACGGGAGTTGCGTCAACCTTAAGGTGAGGCGCAATATATATATGATTGTGAGGAAAGCGAGTTGCTAGTTGACTCGGCCGCCAAAAAATATAGAGGCCCCTTTTGAGCTGGGTGAAGCCGGATTCTATACGTAAAATATCTGAAGCGCGAGATCCGTGCCGTGCGATCGAAAATCTCGGGACCAAAACTTCTGTGACTTCCAGCAGCGCACAGTTGACATCTACCTGGTATGTGTTTACAAATATTCACCGCTCGAGTTGCTTGCGAGAGCTACTTTCACCCTTGTGTTAATGATGTACTGTAGCATAATTATCTTCGTCGAACGTATTTGATGCTCCGTCGCTGGTTCGGGTCTTGGGCGACGTCTCCCCTACTTGGCCCGATGCTTGACTTTGGGTTTCCTTGGTACGTTGTGACTTGAACAGGAGGGCGACAAAAGCCTCACCAACTTCCAGTGTCCAGGGTGTGCAAAGAGGAAAGGAGGGCAGTACATGTATGGCACGGTGGATGTAGACGCCCTTCGGGAGCGCGGTGTTACAGCAGCTGCTGTGGTCGTAGAAGCTGCGACGCAAGGAGAAGAAGAAGCAGGCGGCAGCGAGCTCGCGAGCAACACGTGCACGTGGCCCCCGTCGGAGGCGGAGTATTTCTTCGGTGAGTATGTGCGCTTTTGCTCTCGTTCGGGCCTGCGAGGCCGGTATGATATATACGCAGTGAAAATATCCATAGCCATTCAGGCAAAAAAATCAAGGTTATGATAGGTACGGTATACCTAAACCCGGTTCGTTTTTGAGGTCGCACCTGACGTACCTAGAAACTTGGCAAGTACCGGAGGTCGTACCTAAAGCCTACTTGGTAGGTAAATACCGGAGATCGTCCTCAACACTTCGCTAAGGATCGGAGGCCTATATCTAAAGTTGGGTAAAAGTTGTACGGCGCAAGTATACAAGTTCGTGTCTATCATACCTATAAAAGCCAAGTACCGCAGGCAGTATCGCAGGTCATACCTAAAGCTAGGTAAAACTTACCTGGTACTCGTAAATATTATACGCATTGGGGTTCTTTTGCGTTCGTACATACCTGAGTATTTGGTCGGCGGGTACAATCGATACCTGGGTAAGCCTTAGCTTTGGTCGAAATTTCGTGTGTGTGTGCACCTCTAACAACTCACCCCCCCTCCCCATGTGCTCCATGTCACAGGAACCCTGGACCTAACTCAACTTGCTGGTTCTGACCCTGGCCCACCCCCGGTGCCGGAGCCAGAACCGCCAGCGAGCGGCATTATGCACGCTGCAAGCGAAGCATACCGGTTCCAGGAGATGCCGCGAATGCCGATGGCCACATCGCAAGCACCTGTTGTCGAGCCAGAAACGCCGCAGCACATGGCAACGCAGTTCCCGAGCCAACAGTATTTGCCCCCCTCCGGGGCGGGCACGGCAGGACCAGCTCCGTACGGAGGCTTGGGGTACTACCCGCACTATCCGCACGCTGGTCCGTTGATCCGTACCACCCCCACGCTAGCGACCACTTTGTGCCTTCGATGGCAGCGCCGCCGCAAAACCGCCAGCCTGACCCGTACGCCTTTCCGATGCCCTCAAGACCAGTGGTAGAATCTGTCGCCATTGCCGGAGAAGGGGCGCGAAAGAGGGCCGCTGATGCAGTTGTCGCAGCCAACGCTGCCATGAAGAGAGCAAGGACTGACGAGACGGCCCCTATTGCGAACATGGAGGGTCACGCTGAATGATCTCTGCCGCGAATTGTCACCCGTAAATTAGTTTTTTTATTAGATTACATTTGCTGGAAAAAATGATGGGTGAACGCGTTTTTTCTTGTGTTGTTGGATGGAATAGGTTATATATCCCTTAGGGAGAATAAGCAGGCTGTCCAATTACGACGACAGTCGTCACATCGGGTAACGAAGTTTTAGAAAGTAGTTTTTTGGTCTTTTAATTGCATGTGGATATGTCAACTTTTTTTCAAATGTTTTTCAACCATGATTAATCGACATTCCACTGGGTGGCTCAGCTCTTGCACCTTTAAAACTCAAAGGTGAAGTTCACCAATGCTGGCCTGCTGTCGTGACCATCGCCGCTATCGGTACACTGTACCATCTTTGAAGATCCCCGGAGACCTAGAACATGGAAGCATCGCGCGCGAAGGTAGCAGACGGACGCACTGTCTTAGACAATAGTATCCCTCTTGGGACTTCAGAAGCGAACATCGGCGGTAAATAGTGACGATTACAGCAAATGGGCCACACGGGATTGGGGGGCGATTAAAAATCGGTGACCGAGTCACAAGTCAAGGATTCGTACGGCACGGGTGCAGCACTATCTCACTCGTTCTGTTGTGCGCCAACGCTGCTCGTAGACGGTTGATAGTGCACAGTAGTACTGTAGTATATAACGTTATCAACCATTGTTTTGGTCGCTTTCTCGGGGTTGGTGCCGAAGGGGTTGAGCAGCTAGTATCGAGGAGAGTTGATCATTGCATCAGGTCCCTTGTATGGTTTTGTTTGTTCTCTGCCGTCCATTTAAGTAACAGCTGAAACCAAAGTTACACGAACTACTGTGGACTGCGGCCGCTAGGCGTTCTTGCACCAGATACGGATCACATTCGTGCTATCAGCTGTCACCTTTAGCACGTGGAAAACTGGTTACAAACTCGCCTTCAAAGTATTGCACGTGCTGGGGAGGCTTGGTGCCGGTGCTCCTCTTGGTCTGGGTGTACTTGGCTCGCTGCAAGTAGACTTGGGTATCATGTGACCTCCGGAAGTGTGAATCGTCTGTTTGCTGCGATGTTGTGACGCAGTTGCGTAGGTTCGCCACCTGGAGAGCCCTTCTTCGAAGAACCCACTCGTTCCAATGATATCCTGTGTCCACCTTTCTCTCGACGAAATGCACGGGTGTTTCTGTCCCTGTTTCGCTCGTTTCCGGGGCTGTCAAGGTAAGATCAGGGCGAGGCTTCCCACCTTTGCCCCCTTGCAACATGCGCGTAATGCAGGCTTCGGGGAAGGAGTCCTGAAGACGGAGAAGGTGGATCAGCTCCGGAGAGAGTACCGCGCGCTCGAGAGCACCTTTCGTAAAAGTCTCAGGATCATTCATGAAGGTCGTAATGGCCACCTGGTGTGCGAATACAAAGAATCTATTCTTGTACCGAATAACCCCCAGTTCGGGTTTTCCCGGAAGCAGAAGCCCTTGCCTTTTCACGATGTTCCAGGAACAAAAACCTTGGTATTCCAGTGGCAGTTGCATAAACTCGGGGGTTGATTCAATCGACAGCTTTATCGGTCGCTCGGTCGCTTCATCCCCAGGATGTAGTATTCCTACATTTAGTCTGTCGCCTTGCTCGCCCGTTTGATCGCCCCCTGCATCGCCTGTAGCGTCGTGCAATCCGCCATCATATTTTCGGTCGCTGCGTGCCGTGCCGATAGGGTTCCCCTCTTTTCCCTCTGCGGGGTCAATGCTTTCCCCAACCACGCCCACCGCCGCCTCTGCTGCGCGAGCATTCTCTTCCAATGCACTAATCTCGTCGGCTTGCAGACCCATTCCGGCACGGAACGACGGCGTGTATGAGTTGCAAAATTTCTGGAGGACTTCTGTGGTCCTAGTTCGACCGGATATTACCTTGTACTCGTGGTTTAGCGCCGTCCACCGAGTGGCGATCTCATAGAACTTGGGATACACGTGCTCCTTCGGAACAGAAGCTCGGTTTCCCACTAACTCCTGGAGGTCGGTCATTTCTAATGTCAAGGTTTCGCGGAGCGATTCTACTTTCCTGTCAGAAACCGTAATGTCCTCTTGCAAGCTTTGCAAGTACGAGAGGTACTGGCGCCGGTTGGTCAACTCGTCCTTCCAGCGGCTTCGCATGTCTGCTGTGACTCCTTCGGGATGGCGCAACTCACTGTGCACAATTACTTGCTGTAACTCGAGACAAATTTGCTGCCCCTTGTCCAGCTCTTCTGATAGAAGCGCGCCCAACTTTCGTAGCAACTCTGCTGCTCCTTGTTGGGGATTAGGGATGTTGACGCCTCCTTTGCCGATGTGCTGGTTGAACACACGAATGCCGAGAACGATGTTGGCCAGCTCGTCAAGCTGCGCGTACTTCTCCTCAGTCCCAAGGTTTATGAAAGCCTTGAGGCTAATACGCGGGGGGGAAAACGCTTTCTAGGGCTGCGGCCACCTCCCGCTCGACTCCTCGCCCTGCTCTGGGATCGTCGCTTGTGTGGCGCAGAAGGTAGGAGAATATCTGCGGGTCATTGTTAACAGAATTATTACGTCATCGGTTGAAGCTTTTCCGGCTCATCGACGAGCAGTACGGAATGCTCCTTCATTGAAATATTCATTGCATACCTCGCGCGCAGAAATGTCAACTACATACAGTTTCGAATCGTTGCTGTTAACACCAAACAACCCATATCAATTGCTTTTGTCAATCCGGCGGATTCAACTCAGAGATGAATTGTTCAAAGCAGTACATTTGTAGACTCATCATGCTCGTACACGGTACCATCCATGCGCGTAGTCGTACTCTTCATCCCCGTGATGCTATCAGAGTCTCCCCATGGCGAAATCGGAATATGTCGTTATTTATACCCTGATAGTCGACATCGCTTCGCCATTAAGCACGAATATTCGAACCAGAAGTTGATTCGGTAGGTATTACAGCCGCGAGTGTGTTAAATGCTCGCGCGTGGCACCAGGTACAAAACAAAGCATTGTCCTACAAGCAACACGTGATACTACGCGACCGCCGAGACACACCTGGCGATGAAGAGCTGTCAGAGCGTCAAAATCAGTTCCGTCTTTGGGGCGCATCGTTGCTATGGTTCGCTGCATCTCCCGCAAGCGCACGTTGCGCCGTTGATGAGAAACGGCCAAGTCTTCTTCCTCGGCGATGTAGCTGGAATCAAAAGCAACCTGCATCTTCATAGTTTCAAGTGATGGGGAGTCCACCTCCAGCAACCTGTCAACGCTCCTGTCAATCAGATCGCTCACACCCTCTTGCGTCAAAGGCTGATCTAAGCTGGATAATGGTTTCCCGTCCAACCCTGGTTTCTGAATCACCTGCAGACGGGTGTCATGGCGGTCCGGACGAGAATACTATTAATAGGTACTGCAGCTATAACTAGGGCGGACTTCTGAATGTTACGAGTACATACTGGACGTCAGGACGCTGCATGCAGTAGGATTTTCAAAGACATCCTCTCGTTCAGTTCCAGCCGTTCCCGCAAGGACGGCACCACCAAACAGGGCATGCAGCGAGCGTCTCCCCTCGTCATAGTCTGGGGTCAGTAAGAAAATAAGGAAAGGAATATCCACAGTCATACTATAATAAGCAAAAGACTATTCACCGTCTACTATCGGTGAATTATAATACTGCAATAGTAGAAACTGAATTTCTCGTGTGGTGGGAGGTAGAGGGGAAAGGCAAACACCCGCAGAAATCATTTACCACGTACAACAGCGGGTGTCGACGTAACTACCTCCAGTAGTAATCGTAGCTGAAGTTCTATAAGCCGCTCGCCCGCAAGTAGCACCACCAAACAGTGAAACAGGAAGCAACCCGCTGGAGTCTAGTCGAGGGTCAGCAGGACGACACAAAAAATAGTTGCCCCTTCTCCTATATGCTACATGCGCGTGATACGGGTAAGTTCCTCGTATGGTGGCATGGGGGGGGCGTCACGTTTTGGGGACGAACTACAGTACTTGGTGTAAGACTTCCTGCTGTAGATCCTTTTGTTTTGGAGTGGTAGAAAAACATCAGTCGTCGATGTAAAGTCAGTCACCTACGTACGAGTATAGGAAAAAGGAATGTACGTGGACGACTAACAGAAAAAATACGTTTAAACACCGCGTAACGCAGGCACATTAGGGGGCATGATCTTCCACATTATTTAGGATCATCAGGAGGAGCATATTGAGAGGGCTATTCGTCATTCCCCAAGGCGCGGAGACTATCAATGCGATGTACTGCGTAGCCTTGTGCGTTTCTGTCATGGATCATGGATAGGAGAGAGGACAACAAACAAACATCAATGAGTTCTTGCTTGAGAAAGTTACTGAGATAACTTACCGTTCTCGCCACGAACGCCGCAAGGACCTCCGATACAGACACGCCTCGGGATGCGCATTGCCGCACCACACTACGCACAAGGTCCTGTATTCCATCCATGGCGGCAGCGACTGTCCAACGCTAAAGTACAGTGTTGCTCTCATACGAGTGCTGGCTGAGATATAAAAGTCACAATTCTACCAGGTAACGGTTTCATCGATCTGAAAAAAATTCCGTCGGTACTGCACTGTCATTTTTTCCTCGGTTCTGAAGCACCATCCACCACTAATAAGAGTAGTCGCTGAAGCCCGTCGTAGCTTCGATTGACAACCACAGCTGCAAAGACGCTAGAGGACTCAAAAAGGGATGTCCTCTCGCGATCTGCTGGAAATGTTAGGGAGTGGTGCGGCGTTCGGAGGAAAGGCGCGGAAGGCCGAAAGCGAGAGGCCGTCAGATGTGAAATCTACCTCTTCTATAAACTTTTTCGGAGATAGAGGTGGCAGCAAGAGAAGGCGAGGGTCGCTGGACGAACGAAAGCCAGCACCAACACCACCAGCACCAGCACCAGCACCAGCACCATCACCACCAGCAGCGCCAGCAGCACCAGCAGCAGCAGTGGGTGAAGCTGGCCCCAGCTGTGGACGTTCGAAAAGAGCCAGCGACAAATCCTCCAAGTTGAACGGTGGTGGTACGGGCATAGCTCTGTTTGGGAAACATCGGAAGGTCGAGGCCGTCGCACATGACGACACGCCGGCAGACGGGAGGGCTCGCTCGATCCGTGCTGAAGAAATCGCATGCTTTCGCAGACGGATGGGCATCAAGGTGAAGGGCGAAGAGGTCCCGGACCCGATAGAGTCGTTTGTCGACATGCCACTTGGGGCGAGGGGGAAAGACGCGGCCCAGGCAAAACGTACGCTGCTTCAAAATGTCGAGGATTCCGCATGGAAGGAACCCACACCTGTCCAAATGCAGGCAGTTCCTGTCCTGGTCGCTGGGCGTGATTTGCTGGCAGCGGCACCGACGGGATCTGGTAAGACGGCTGCCTTCGTCATGCCCATGATCCTTAAGCTTGGGGTGCAGCGAGCAGAGGTTGCGGCATCCGGTATCCGAGGCATCTTGCTGGCCCCGACTCGCGAGCTCGCAGCCCAGATCCAACGTGACGTTGCCCGTCTGTCACGTGGGAGAAAGTTGCGCGTGTGCCTGCTAACGAAAGCGGGCGCCTCCAAAGCCGCCGCTGCAGCTGGGACGGACAGCAAGAGGGCGCTCTCTGGGTACGATATCGTTGTGTCAACCCCCATGCGGCTTGTGTCGCTAGTACGAGAGGGGGCGGTTTCTTTGGCGAGCGTGGAGATGGTGGTCCTTGACGAAGCTGATAAGCTTTTTGACGCGGGGGCAGCTGACGGTGGAAGCGACAAAGCATTCGTAAGGCAGGTGGACGAGGTGCTGGCTGCCTGCTCCCACCGCCAAGTACAGAGAGCCTTGTTCAGCGCCACGATCGGGCAAAAAGTGAGTGCATTTACATTGGTTGTCGGTTCCTGGCGTACATTGGTTTAGATGGAGCATCAGAGCCATTATACATACCGAGGAGGCGCAAGGGGGTATGTTTTCTACTGCGGCGTGCACCATCGTAAGGACGTCAAAGAAAGACAAACAACAGCCGCCGCCATCACATTTGGGAGCGATTATTAAGTACTCTTACGAGTCCAGCAGTACGTACGGGCGGGCAGTCGGGACAGGTTGCGCTTTCATGCTATCGTAAGGTTTTCTCTTCATTCTCGCCGAAAACCCCTTTGGGGTGGAAGGGTAGTTTTTTTTTGCGTGCCTGCGGATACCCCAGGGGAGAGGGCGCATGTAATAGTGACTAAACTGATCTACTAATAGTGACTTTTGGTAGCATTTGTGCGCGCCCTTGGGGCCGCGAGTACTGCTGACGGTTCTGATTGGCGTGTCTCCTTTTATGTCATTACAGGTCAGGGAACTGGCTGAGAGCGTCCTCCGCGATCCTGTATTCCTCACTGTGGGTAGTGATAATGCCGGAGCGGCGAGCATCGACCAGCGCTTGATGTACGTCGGTAGGGAAGAAGGCAAACTGTTGGCTATCCGGCAGCTGGTGCAAGACGGACTACGCCCTCCTGTTCTTGTTTTCTTGCAGTCCAAAGACCGTGCTCAGGTATGTCAACCGTCTCACCGCCCGTGGCTTGGTTGCCGGCGATTTGGCTGGCACTTTTATTCTTAACCCTTTCAATACCGCAATAATTATCCTTGCAGTTCCTAGTAGTTTGTCCCCAAACGTGGGTGCAGGCAGCTGAGAGGGCTTAGCACTCAACATATTCCTCGCGTTCCCCTTACAGGCGCTTTTTTTCACGAGCTAGTGTACGACGGGATCAACACGGACGTCATGCACGCCAGTCGGACGCAGGTGCGCAGTGAGCTGTGGAATCTCGGCTATTTACGCGCTAACATGAACATACAGATGGTAGGTATGCTGTCCGAATGTTGTGGATAACGCACGCTTCTGGTCGTTGATACATTGAAACAACGTTGATCACCGCCTTTGGCGCTCGAGGGGGCAAATTTGCAACATTTCCTCCCTTTAATATTCTTGAAAAATGCGTGGCAGGATCAACGGGACCGGATCATCGAACGCTTTAGGACCGGCGAAATTTGGGTCCTCATCTGCACGGACCTTATGGCACGGGGCATCGACTTCAAGGTGCGTATCCTGTTGATGGGATTGATGTGACTCTGCGTGCAACATGCCCGCAAAATTATCGAATTATGGTATTTGACATGTGCGATGCATTGGTTCTCTGCCGGTCACAGGGGGTGAACATGGTGATCAACTACGATTTCCCGCAGAGCGCCGTTTCATACATTCATCGAATTGGGCGGACGGGCCGCGCCGGTCGCCGCGGTGTGGCGGTGACCCTCTTCACCGAGTCGGACATGGACTCTCTCCGCAGCATCGCCAACGTCATTCGGCAGAGTGGGTGTGAGGTAAGCGCTGCACCAGTATTGTGTGTCGGGACGGCTACTCGTAGCGAACTGTCAAGGCTCCTTGCACGCAGTGACCGATTTGGTTGAGAGGACGCATAATTCGTTCAACGCGTCATCGAACTACTGGTTTAATGACGCCCAGCGGCGGTATAGTACTACGCTTTAGAGGTGAAACAAGCAGAAATGCACCCATTTATGCGCGACCAATGCGGAAACTTGCGCACTCTCTGCTGCAGGTGCCAGATTGGATGCTGAGCATGAAGCGAGATCGCAGATCGGACCGCCGCCAGCTTGAGTCAAGAGCGCCTCGGCGCGAGACAATCACAACCGTATCCAAGTACGACGTGCGAAAGAAACGCCATCGTCAGTTCATGATTAACGATAGCAAGAAGGCCTCTGGGCACACTTGAGGGAGGGGGTCGACAGAGGGGAAAATTGCGGTCAAGAAATTGGTTTTATCTTTCGAACAATTAAAGAATGACGTTGGAAATCATTTCACGGATCTCCAAACGAAGCGGCCTTTGCGCACAATCGTCATCCCCCCCCCCCCAAACCGAATGTGTCGTAGTTTTCAGACGACGTGAGAGAGGGAACGCTGCATGCCGAGCCCAACGACGTATACCAGGTGTAGTGTTTGTTGTTGGACTATGTGTTGCATCATGAAAACACCCGATCGTTCCGCTTGTGCGCTTATCTCTGAGAGCGGCGTGTCTCTCGTGCTATGGTCGTGTCGCGAACAACGTATTGGCAGCTGATCGAAGCGCTTTTACCTCACAGAATATACAGCAAGAACAGTCAACCACATACAACACCACCAGCGATTTTACCAAATCTGCCCGCCGATGGGCGGTTAGAACGTAATGCTGCTCTCACACACCACATAGGGGGTGGAATTCGATATCGTGCGGCCGTTGATTGCTGCTGTGGCCTGTAAGGCAGACATCCGTGGCCTGCCGCTTTGTATCAGGCTTGCTTTTTTTTTGGGCAGCAGCCAAAAACAGGTATACCCGGTCCGTTTCGAGCCTAAATCAGGTCCATACTTTAAACCAAGTAAAAAAAAACGCGCCCCACGAGCCCTGCCATTGGTTCAAAGTTTATTGTACCTGTTTTTGCCTACTTTGCTTGACCTTGAACTGTTTTTTTTTTTGTCATTTTTTAGCCACAGGTCCGACATAGTTCCACCCTATGCCCCCTGCACGAATAACACTGTGCTGGGGACCCCATCCATCCATCCTCCACACCCCACGCCACACGAGCAACACACGTACGTATTCATCTGCCCGCACATCGCCGCCGAGATATGTACAGGCTGCTCAAGTTAAACAACGGAAATGTATTCCCCGACCAGAGTCCACGCCGTGTTCTCGAGTCAGACCGTGAAATTTTGCGTACGTCTTCCATGAGTCCTCGCGAACGTCTGACCTGACGGGAGTTTTTGTTTTTGTTTTTTTGCTTGATTTTTCGTTGAAGTTTTTTTGCGGCAACTTGGTACCACCTTAGACCAACAATTTCCGGCGAAAAAAAAGAAAAGAAACACCCGCCTGTCAGTCCTCAAGAACGAAAAAAATGACACGTTTACAAACTTTCGGGGTTTGGACATTTGGACTTCAGCGTGGAAAAAGTACAAAAATTAGGCCTTGCCTCGTACTTTCTTCGTTTCAGTATACGATCGATTTTTGGCGACGTATTTTGCTTAATATTGAACTTACGCAGGTCCGCCATTCGTTTTTTTGCACGAAAAATTGTACAGACATGCCTAGGAGTTCCTGGAACCGGTTTGTTGAGAAAAAACATTATTTTTTTCTATCCGCCAGTTACTGACCGTTTTTAAGGCCCGTGCTTGGTCGGGACACATTTTCGTCACTAGCGCTAGCCCTGGGGCCTAAAAAAAAAACGGCCATGTCACCGTATTCCGATGTTGGTGGCGGCCAGTATAATACCAAATATGTCCCATTCGAGTAGATGCTGCTGCCGGCATTCGTGGGGGAGAGATTTTCCGTATTTTATCTTGAAACCAGCTCGTTCATGCGACATACGGCCGCACGAAGCTTCCGGGTCGTGCTAGATTGAGCCCACCGCGATTTCGGTTGCAGCAGACCCACTGCCGTCAGTGGTCATGTTGCTACACTAGAGTACTTAGTATCCGTGTGTCCAATGCTTGCATCTCGGCGGAAGTGTGCAGGCAGATTCGTGTGTAGCTCGTGTGGAAGGTGGAGGGGGTCTACCTGTACTCAGTAATTTTTCGTATATAGGGGGCACAGGGTGGAACAATGTAGGGTCTCTGGCTAAAAAGCGACAAATACAGTTGAAAGTCGACAAGAGGAGACAAAATCGGGTCAACCTTGAAACTTATACGGCAATAATGTACACAACGAGTTTAGGACCAAAGGCAAGGCTCGAAGGGTGATTTTCTTGCTCGATTGTATCATGTACCTGTTTTCGCCGTTGCCCTTTTTTGTTCGTTATTGCGAGTTTGCTATTTGATTCGTGTTCCCACCCTTTGACCTCGAGACACAGCTCCTGTTTACTAAAGCATCACGGGAATCTCCCTACTGGTACGTCACATAAAGGGCAGCATTCCGTGACTGGCGTGGAGGTTCTCCCTCACGGGAGGGTTCGCATGACGGAGTACCCAAAACAAATTCTTGCAAGCCTAAACCAACAAAGTTGCACTCTGGTACAGGTCAATCAACAGGGGGACAAGGGATGATGAGGCCTACTCTAGAACGTCCGTAGCAAAATAGCAAACCATAGGTCCACCCGCCCCCCTTGAGCCTTGAGGATGGTGGCATATGGCCACTGACTGGCCTTCATACTTCATCGAGAAGTGATAGTCAATCAATTTTTAGAGGTTCACGTTAGCGGGCGGAGTGTCTCTCGCAAAAAGCAGCGTACTTTTGTATTGTTCTGCGCGTTGCAGGAGCGAGATGAGCAATACCATCAAGGCGCGCAAGGTCAACCAATGATTATCCGTCCTTCGTGGAATACGTGTACGCACGCAAGTTTGTCCCGACGACGATCATGTACGATAATTATACCATGGCCGTATATATATTGTGTATAAATATATTCATGCCCATACCCAGCCAGCCAAGAGCTCAAGCAGATCCTTCGGAGTTTAACGTCGCTCCGGCACGCCTACGGAATGGATCAAGAGAAGAAATGTACACCCTCCAACGAATTACAAAATCACGTGAGCACGGTCAGATGTTGTCAACGTTAACATGCACAAAATACAACCGACACAAGATACGGTACGTAACTGCGTCTCTACGACAACACATCAAATTCCGCCAAGGGATATGAAGAAAAAAAAACTAGGCTACACGAAGAGGCGTTCACTCACTGCATGGCGTGACCAGGCACACTTGCGCTTTCTTCGCGCCTGCATGCGAGTGGTAAAAAAATGTGCGCGTTAAGAGCCCAAAGGCGTTCACACTCAACAAATCAAAATCAACTGTCAGCATGAAAATAAACCTGGTGTATACTACAGTACTACTGTATTCAAAAGCCGCGACTCAATATCTCTATGAGTAGAGGTGCGCGTATCGCAAGCAGTACGTACCGTACGCTTGGACTGCTAACGGGTGTTAACTCGCCCCAAGAGGAGACAGACACCAAACCATCATGTCGGGAGAGCGCTCCCTTGTCCACTTCTACCCTGCTGGAATCGTGCTTCCGACCGGCGGCAAGGAAGCCCATGCCTCTCCACGGGCCTGCAACGTTTGGCCAACTGTTTCGGGCGCTGCAGAACAACGAGAAGTAGACCTTTCCATAGAAGGCAATTGAGGCGCTGTCTGGCGAAAAATCACACAAACCCTCCGGCGTTAATCCTTCCCAAGAGTACTCGAACTAAATTTTCGGGTAGTGACAACTCAAGCAACTGAGACACCAGAGTTTGGTGAACTCTCAAGTGCCGCGTAACTAACTCCTAGCTGTACATTTTACAATTCCCTCCTGTGTGTTTCCTAACGGTGCGGGGGAATACGCCGGGTAAACGCAAGCGGTTGCACTTACCCACCAAAAACAATCAACCGCTACCCTGTTGACACTCTCGATCAGCCGCTGCCTCAAGTGTCATGGCACTAAACTTTGCGGTGCCTTCCCCGGAACGCTGTTGCCGTTGCACGAATTTTCCCCGCGCTCGAGCATGCCGTTACAGCACACCGCAGCGGGATGCCTGCCGCGTTCCTGCAGTCGGGATGAGTTACGGGGTACTGAGGTCAGAGAAGTAAGGCGAATGGAACGGCCCAAGCCAAGCTACGCCGCTCGCTGGGGCTGCGATGAATGCACATACAGGACGGACTCTTACGAAAAAGGCAATCACCAAACGGCACCGCCGCTCTCAATCCGCCACCGAGACGCCATCAATACTCGACAAGGGGCATATATGTATGATCAATCCTCGAAGTTTTTGTGCCACCACCCAGGGTCTCTACCGACGACGCAATAGCATGGCATAAACGCAGCACAAAACACAGGAAGCAGTTCGCGCATACCTTTTCCGATTTTCTTCGCTGCTCCCTTCGCTCCCGCTCTTTTCGTTGCTCTTGCACGATGTAGTCATAAGTCGTCAAGTCCTGCGAGACTGCAGGGAAGAGACACGGGACGCGGTTAAGCGTGGTCACCGGCAATTTCAGCGCAGAAAGTCCTTGTGTGTGTTCGCAAGTTTTGAACGCGTGTCATATCCATGTTCGACAAGTTTCTGCGTATAATTCCCAAGCGTTCATGCTATCCCTACACAGTGAAGATATTAACACACGAGTTTCGGTTGCGAGCCTTTACAGCCTTGACTGCGACTCGTGGCATGGATACATCGACAACGAAGATCCCCTAAAAAGTGACGGCAAGTACGAGACGGTACGTACCAGGCAGGTCATACCAACCACAGTAAACACGAACGATTACAGTCAAAAACTTACTCAGCATGACGTGGAACCCAAGTAGCTGCGCCAGGAGCCCCAGGAAGGGCAGAACCAGCGCGCCAAATATATACACCAGAATGATATGCCCCGTCGTGTCTAATCGCCCATATTTCTCCGCGACTGCAACGGAGGAGCAGTACGAAAAGCACAAGTGACCACCGAAGGACAGTGTCAGTGTAACATGACCAACGACAAAAAATCCACCAGGCTGCCTGCTTGGTCGAAAATGTTGATAGCGGATTCCGCCAAGAACAATACAGAGTTCCGCGAATCCTAATTTCTCGCGGGGGCTTACCGACAATCAGTCGTGAACGAGTCCGGCGCCACAGGGGCTATCGCCAGCTGCACAGCTGGGTACCCTACCGGCACCAGCTGTCAACAAGTCCAAGCACGCCACAACGCCGCCGAGATGCACGCTACTGCAGGCAAATATCATTCGCACATACCGACGGGACATCGACAGGAGACACGATCTACCAGGTACCAGGTATATGGCGACTCGAACGGGGGGTACAATCGCAGAAGGGCACCTCTGTTGCTGAATTCTTGGTTGTCTGAATGGAACTTGACGACAAACCATATCGACAGCCCCAGCTGGATGGAAGTCATGCAGAATGTCGACACTAAAAGAGCGACGAAGAACCTGTAGTTGCTACGGCCGATGCAGTTGTTGAGCCTGTCATCACGAGCAGAGAGTTCAAGAGAGAGCCAAACGTTGAGGTGAAAATTGGGTGTTGAATAGCAGAATTCGGTAACATACATGAATCGTGGCGTGCAGCTGCCATGCAAAGCAGAAGTCGCTAAGATACATGATTCGTGGCGTGCAGCTGCGGCTATTGCAACCGCTTGCACCGTTATACAGTCGACTTTAGTGGATGATATGCAGGAAACAATAAAATGCAGTGCTCTCGGTTCAATTGTTCGAGAGCTTGACCTTAGTGCCGCCAAGCCAACGTGGTCCTGTCACGTACATGGAGACTTGAAGATGTATTTACACCCTGGTCAAGAATGTCAGCTGTATAGAGCAGACAGACGTACGTGAGATACCTGCATGCCCTCCTCCAGGGTATATTTGTACTGGAGCACTTTAAAGTTGTGATATTGCAGTATTTGATATTTCAAGACAGTGGCCGCAAAACGCAATCAACCCCAGCGTGAACATCGCCAAACCCACACCTCCACGTTTTGCTGCCGAAGGGCAACGACGAGTCCTTGAGTGAAACACCAAACCACCAGACCTGCGTTGTGGCAGCACTACCGAATAGAGGGTAGGCGACGGCGCCAGTGTGGTACCAAGTCCCGTACGACCTAGGCCGCCTATGAATGTTGACATGCAGAGCTCTTCTACTGTATGTTGGTAGTGACTTTCGTGGATCATCTACAACCAAGCAGGTCGTGAATGGGACTGGACTTCAGGATGCACGTTACGCGAGTCCCTCGAAATTCTGCATTCAAGCTCGCGTGCTCATAGCTATTGATTCGCAGACACAACATACGCGACGTCACCCCCCAACACGAACAACGTGTTTCAAGGGCGCGTAAAATAGGGTATACTCTGGGGGTACCCCGGGTACGTACCCGAGTATGACCAAAACTGCCACGTCTGATGCCCAGGTACCCCAGAGTATACCTGGTATACACACACCCTTGGGGTTCAGCGTCGAGATCTCATCATCTCCGGGGGAAATCAGGCCGGGAAAAAAGAATATATAGGGGTTGGTTTGCGAATAGATCACGTACCTGTCGAAACTAGAAATTAAAGGCGGACAAGCAGATAAAACAGGAATAAAAAGCAGCAAAAAATCGAGTATTAGCCCCGCGATAGTCCGGGTTGACTTCTAGGCGACGACGTGACGACGCTTCTCAAAAACATCTGGAGCGCCGAGCGCGCTAAGAAAAATGTGTGGCCTTGGTTCGAAGGCGTTTTCTATTTGCTAATAATACAGCAGTTGTCTAGTATACACGAGTGGAGAGCACGCACCTCTGAATTCAGGGTTCAACCTGTCCATCTGTCCATCAAAAGCTTCATATTTTTACTACTTCACGTGTACTTGGTACCGGTACTTAATGCCGTATATACTACAGCAGTACGGACTATTGTGGAGAATTCGCAAAAAGGCACAATTTTTGCGACAACAGCAGTGGCAAGGGCGGAACAAGCAAATTGCGGCCTCCGACAGTGAAAAAAGAATATGTACAGTAAGTGTATCCTACGTATTATTAATCATTATCCATGCCAAGAAAGCTTGTATAGGAGAACGTTACAAAACTCGGAGGAAAGGAGGCATTTTGGTTATTCTCGGCCCTGTCCCCAGCATTTCAGATTTTTAGCGTCTAGAAACTTGTGCTTACAGCAGTGTCGACACGTGCGCATAAGACGAGTACATACTGGTATAAATATATACCAGGTATCAGGTATAGTTATGCTTTCACAACAATACATGCGGTACTTGGGCAGCCGCAGTGGAACTCACCATTTGCAATGGTGGTCGAATCTGTCCACGCATTTGTCGCAATAGCGGCAGTGACGACTTCCTTTATTGACGTGAAGCTGGCAAAGGAAACAAAATGTCTTGTCCGCCGCCGACCCAGCCGCAGTTTGGCCCTATTTTATACAAAAACACAGCATCACACGCAAAGAGTGGCGGCCAGGTGTTAAGAAACGCTGGTTTCGCATCCAGGCTCGATTTCATACTTTGTGCGCTCTCATCAGCTACATTTCGTAAATCACGCCGTATTATTTTCTTGGCCAAAATCCAACCGTTTTCAGCATTTTGTGTTGCTTGTCTTTGTATGTATCGCAAACACCCCACCTACTTCACGTACGTACGAGTAAATCACGGAGAGCACCTCTCATACATGTTTACTGCACGGGCTCCGCGGGGTGTGCATTTGTGGCTTTTGGCAGCAGGGGAGATGACTGAATTTTGGCGTTTCTTACTATTTCGCCTGGTTTCTTATCTAGGATAGGCGTCGATCTCTTCTATTTCTTATGTGACTGTTTTTTACACCCAGTTTCCTTTTTTTTTGAAAATTGCGCCTACAATTCTTAAACCCTACTCTGTACGTACATAGAATAACATACCGAAGTTGGTATATATGTACCTACGTACGAGTAATGGAAGCCTGTCAACATAACGAAAAAAATATAACAGAGGGACATATACCCCTAAATATTCAACACCGACCTGTAAATAAACTCGTGCCACACCCCAAATGGTCAACTTCCATCTTGCACGTCGACCCAGACCCAACCCGACCGAAACCTTAACCCTGACCATAATCCTACAGCAACTTTTTGGGCGGCTCCAAGTAAGCACGGGCTGTATGCGGGGTCCCGCCGTGTGTTTTGTCGATTTGGCAAAAAAAAGCGGCCAGCCTTGACCAATCAGAGAGTGGTGCTGCACGAGTAATCTACGAGTACAAGTACAATTTATTTTTATTACAGTGTTTGCGAAAAAGTGTCTCAGGAAAAAAATCACTTCCCTTCCGCTAAAAAAAAAATAACTCTCTTCCCATCATGATATTGGTGTGTCGACGGGCGAGGTAAACCAAAATTCACGCGCCTTTGAAATTGAGGAGGGAAGTGGGGATGTACGGCAACGCAAAAAAATAACCAAAAACAAAAAATCAGCGTGCGAGCGGCAGCCCAGCAACGGTGTCGGCGGCTGAGTTGACCGCAATGCCGACATTGCCATCCCACGACCGCAAGCAGCAGCACAGCAAGCGGCAGCTACGGTAGCTAGCGCTAACCGCAGCAATGGGCAGCATCAGCTTGAGTAACAAAAGAAGACAGCATCAGCACCAGCACCAGCGTCCATTTTTGCATTTTTCGATTGCTGTTGCTACTGCTACACTCGGCCTACGCGCGCCACAGCGCCGGCGCGCTCCCCTCCGCCGCCGCCGCTGTTGCTGCTTCTGCTGCTACCGCAGTATCGTGGAATTGAAACGCATGGGGAAGTGTCATGCTGTCGCGCTCTAGAAGCAAGGCAGTACGAGCACGAATACTAGTCCCGTCGGGACGACACATCCTCCACGACACCAAGCGGGCGAGAGCGTAACGTAGCAGCCGGCCGCCGGCGCATTCCGACGCCGCTCGTCCGCGTTAAACTCCAGCTACACCTCTCGAACCTCTGTGCTCTAAGCGGTTATCGTGTTGTGTACAGCAAGCAGCATGGTGCGTGGAGGCATCTGTGTGCTTTCACATTAACCGTTCTTTCTACCCGTCGACATCCAGCACAACCAACAAAGTCCGTGCCGATTCTTCAATCCTAGAGGGATACAAGCTCTGTGGTCATAAAACTACGTCAGATCGTATACTTTTACTGTAGTACATCACAGACCATTATGCAGTCAGCAGAGTAGACAATACAATGTTGTTTCACCGTACTGGATACGACAGGCAAGAAATACACATTCTATGAAAGAGAGAAAAAACGAAAAAAACAAGAAAATAAATCGAAAGGAAAAAGAGAACAGAAAACAGTAAAGTGTCGTGCCCCCCCGTAGGGAACGTGGCAGACATACAGAACGAGAAGCAACAATACCACCACACACTTGCTTGATATAAACAGAGTAAGACTAAAACAACCAAGGGAAACAACAGACAAACTGAGGTACGAAAAAAAAGAACCCTCCAGGTAGCCGCAACAGTTTGTGGTACGTGTACGAAGCATATTTGAGAGTTTCGGAAACTAAAAAAAAAAAAAAAAAAAGCGCTCAGGGTCAGGGTTTGTCGAAGTCTCTCCGCATAAAAGAGGTTGACGGCTGTTTTTTTTTCCCTGAGCGGATTATTTTTTTCCAGATGCTCAGGGTTACGGGCTGCAAAACAGGGTTTAACCCTGAGCAAAGAAGCTGCTCAGTGTAATGGTCATGGCAAAGAGCACAGGTAGTAAAGGATGCCTGTACGGTCACACAAGCAGCCCGGGACTGACACTGCCTCGCCACCATAGCTAAGGGCGACAAGGCGTGCCATCTCCTCGAACCAGCCGTCGTGTGGTTCGTGATTTTGGCGGCGAGTAAGCACAGAGTAGCTTCGGCAATCTCAGCAGGCAAGGAGGTGGAGCATGCATCATCTATCTTTAGAAAGATGAAGACAATCAACCTAGCAACCTCACACCGCGTGACCGTGAGGAGGGCGGTGATGGCGTAGAAGGTACGCGAGGCGGACGACCACTCGCCAAAGCGTTAGCGCCACCGGGTGCACCACCTCCTCCACCAGTAGGCGGTTGGTTGTGATGGGGCTACAAGTACTACTGCTGTAATCGCAGCAGGCGAGGCAAAGTGAGCAAGAGCAGCTCGATAAATAGAAGCACATCACGCTGCATACGAAAACGAAGGCACGCAACCTCGAGCTGGGTGGCGGCTTGGAGGACAGCGACGGTGGAGATCGTGTTGTAGTGATGGAGGAGCGTGAGGGGCATGTCGGGGCGAAAATGGTGGAACACGCGGCGGTCGACTGCACGATGCTCGAAGCTTGCTGTGAAAAGTGGGGAAGCTTGAACGCAGGGCCACGTCATTTTTGTTCCTCCTCCCACCCTGAGCAATTTTTTAAATTTTTTTTCCAAATCCTGGAAGCACCAACCATGAGCACCCACCCTGAGCAAAGTTTTTTTTTTTTTTTTTCCCCGAAACGCTCTATTATAGTCGGTCTGGCACCTAGCTCCCCTGTCTGGAAGATGCTCGATGTTCATAAGCCAATGATATATGGAGTGCAAAAATGCCTCCTACATTTCGTCACATTCCTACCTTCGCGAAAGTACTCGGCAAATTTTATACGTCACGGGACAGCTTACGCGGACTTTAATTGCGCGCCGCGCAATGAATGTAAAACCCCATTTCGGCAGATACTAGAGCAATGTATAGTCATTCCCATTGACTAGAGCCAACTTTTATGAGAATCCTCGGCAGACATCGATCGACAAAACCAACGACACCGTCATGAAATCTGAACGGAATGCGCTGGTTAAGGTCTCCGACCCAGTCTACTGTCACAGTGCTCACACCTCGGGCGGTGATATGTGGCGTGGGCTGACCAGGCGTCTGATAAAAAAACATTTTGGCACTGGTCTGTACAAGACAGACGACAAAAAATCTCTACCCCTCTCCGACGGCAAAAAATAGACAATTTTTCAGGTTTGACATCGATCGACAAATCCAACGATTACGTCACGAACTCTGAATAAAGCGCGCTGGTTAGAGGCTCCGACCCACACTAGTATCACAGTTCTCACACCTCGGTCGGTGATATGTGGCGTGGGTGGGCCAGGCGTCTACTAAAAACATATTTGGCAGCTGGTGTGTAGAAAACAGACGACAAAAACGCTCGATTCCTCTCCGTTGGCACGAAACAGAACTTTTTGAAAGCTCTGACGAAGAGCATAGGACGCCGCGGCCAACCTCTCGCCCCCTAGACGACGGATTCCAATTATACCTCCCAGGCCATAATTTACACTCATCGGCCTTGCCCGGTACCAAGCTCGTTGGCCGTGGGTGGATTATATGTCGAGATCGAAGGTCAATCGTCGCGTGACTGCGGATGTGCGAGCTGCGAGCTGTGTCTTTCTTCTTCTAGTTTGTGTGCGGCGTGATTTCACGTGGTTCCCGTGGTTCCCGTTAATACAGCGATTTTACTGGAAGATGGCTCCCGTCGTTCGCGTTATTTCAGCCATTTGATTGGAAGATAGCTGGCGTCAACTGCCCCGTGTTATTTACTCGGTGTTGTCCACTGCTCGTTCGTGCTGCTCCTGTGCATTTTTTTTTTTTTTTTTTTTTTTATCACTTTTACTTTGCAGTCCAATTCGTAGGAGGATTTATCCTCAGCGATCTTCTGGACAAGCCATGGTCACAGGTGTCATCCCTTCTCCCCCCCTGTACGTGCCTTTAGTTTTTATCGCGCAAAGGGTTCAGCATTCCCACTGCTCGTCGATTTTTCATCAAACACGAATGTACAGCTAACTCACGCTCTCGCGCTTTCCCCTAATCAATTCTATGCAAGAAGAAGTCCCTACGAGCATGCACTCGGTGGGACTCAATCTCACGAAATTGATCTTGATAGGCTCGCGGACCATCTACCAAGTCACCGGGACGCCGTACACAAAAACCATTGTACAGCAGGCGAAATCATATAACTGATCATACTGCTGTCAGGTATATATATATACCAGTAAAGATCCCTCTGGAGAGGGGCTATAACCAAAGTTGAGTATCAACTACTGGCTGTATTTAATCAGTCGAACTCACAGCTGATGTATTTCAAAATTTATACAAAACCATTATATGAACTATCAACATTAATAGTGTTTGGTGCCTCGGGTCTTCACGGAACGGAGTGGAGGTAGAGGACCTCTGGTGACCTTGAATTTGTGTGTAATGAGGCGGTACTATCCAGGGGAAATAGGCTGGTATCCTCAGTTTGCGAATTTGCTTTTTTTGTTCCCTTCGCAATAAATTACATCGAAGGTACGATTTGAGGTGAATTCTTGAAAAGGGGCCAAAGAGTACTTATGCAGAAGAAGTATTCAACATGCCAACATGTGCAAAAATCGAACAGAACCACCCCGCAGGCCTGCCTCGCGTCAATCAGAACCGTCGCAATTCGGAAGTTGGTCATGTGCTCTGCTTCAACAAATTACGGCCATGTACACGCGGCCACAACGCACCTCGTGGAAGCGGCGGACATTCGGGTCGATCGGGTCTTTCAGGCAGGCGATCACTCCGGCTACCACCGTGGACGAGGCCATGACACCGTATATCACGCCAGCGACAATCGACCATGGCGCTGAGAGTCCAGGAATAATCAGGGAGTAGAACCCTCCGGCAATGAGGAGCAGAAGTACCCACGTCAGCACCTGCAGAGGCTCCAAGGGAGCCTCAAACCTGCCCAAAACAAGACCGAAACACGACGGAAATGCCGCCGATGGCAAGGACGTGCGAACAAACAAACGAAATACTCGTACTGTACTCATAAGCGAAGTTGAGCAAACAATAAACAACAGACCCCACAGGCGCTTTCTCTACCTGTAGCCTTTATCTCAAAAGCAGGGTGTACGTGCCAAACATGAGGGAAAACATTATGATGGCACCGCCAAAGCGAAGGTTCTGAGCCCGACAGAATATCCCCGAGGTTGCGGCGCGTGTACGCTGGCGCACCTAATAGTCGTTTCGACCTTGTCACTCGTAACATAGAAACGTCAGGAGCGTATACCTACGTTAGAGACGATATAGACAACCCTCAACTCCGACACGGAGAGTCTGTTGTGCTCTCTACTACTATAAGGAGGGATTGCAGGGGACCCTCCGAAGCTCCCAAGCAATTCAAGAAGGCCATGGAATGAAGCTCGGTGATGGCAGCATCAACCTTGGCGAAGATACCAACACAACGTCATGGTTCTTACCCATTCTTGCGCATGATCTTGCACGGGTCCTGACAGTGCACCTATGAGTGGGAGTTCCGGCTCCAGTGCCGTTTATCGTTCCCTCCGTTTTTGACGCAATGAGGGAGTTTATCATTTGAAAGGAGGCGACCTCGAACGGGGGATAATTTCTCATGCCGAACTTTTCGTTTCGGCAGCACTCTCTCGGACCCTCTCACCGGCGCCGGCCTTGAGCCCTGATAAGGGACGGTGAAGCAGTGGTCACCATGAGCCGCTTTGCGAATAAGGTGCGGTCCTTGGGGTATTTATGCGGCGTGGCCACGGCGATGGGTGGCCACACTGGTATTTTCGATATTACTATTCTGTGTTCGGTATCTCTCTTCTCTTCTGTTTGGACGAGGGTGGCCGAGACGCCCGTGCTGCCCGACTTTGCTGGTGTGGGCAGCGAGTATACAGCTCCATTAGCAATCGGCGAGATCCATTCTGCGCCTTCAACGAAGATTAGCTCCGAGCCAACTCCCCTCTCTTGTAAATCTGCGCGGTGCCCTCGGGTTCGCGACCGGCGCCCTCGTGTTGTCCTCTCCTCTCTAATTACAGGGGACAGAACCGACAGAGGACCTGAATCAGCTCGATGACTACAACAAGGCCACCATTGCAGCGCACTTGCACAAGCGCTTTAAGGTGCAGAGGCCGTACACATCCCTGGGAAACATCGTGGTTGCCGTGAATCCCTTCGAGTGGCTTGATCTCTACGACGATGACCTGGGATTAGCTTACCAAGAGCCGGGTCGGCGAGACCTTCCCGCCCACATTTACAGATCGACAGCAGCTGCCTACCGGTGAGTTGGTTGGCGGATATTGTATTTGTGCTCCGGGGTTCGTGTTGTGCTTTGTTCACTTTTCACTCGTGTGTGCTCCGTGCCCACGGTACTATACTGACTCGTATTGATGGATAGCAGAACATGACCGACTCACCCTCGGTTGTTGGTTCCATGGCGACGATTAAATATTTGCCTGCTATAATATTAATACTGCTGTACTGGCGACGGTGGCACGATCGTGGTCCTGCTGTATACCTGCTACATATCGTACGTTCGTGAATCCCGAAGCACCTATAGCTGTGTCTCATACCATGTTGAGAATTGAGAGGGGACAGCGTTATTTCTCTTCTGCACCTATCTCGCCGTCTCGACTACGAGTACCTGATACCTGGTGTGTCCGTGTATCATCCTATCAACCAGTTTGTACGAGTATGCAGCGGCGAAATCAATGTTGGTCTGTTTTGGCTATAAACGATAACACGGATCATAGTATACAATTCAAATGGCAAAGTTTGTGCAGCGCACCACCGCGCATCGAATGTTGATGTTTTTTTTTGTGAAGGTCTCTCCGAGTGTCACGCGCGAGTTTCACACGGTTGTGGACACGGGCGAGGCGCAGATTCGATTTGTGCATTGTACGTACGTGTATCACGTTGCACTCACGGACAAGTTACCTGCTAAGAGCAGGTATCGGTAGACCTGGACTGGTGAGATGTGCGATGCGATGTCGGACATGAGACCAAGAACATGAATATCAGGTACCTTGTACAGGCTAAGATCTGACCACCGCGCGAGAGGTCCGCAAAACTTGTTCCTACTGCTGTATTTCTGCCTACGAGTACTGCTTGGTGCTGTTTTGGTACCGGTACAAAACTAACGGGGGTTTACAAACAGCAGTACACTACTTTAACACCAGTACGTATATGCCTGGTATATAATATCAAGTACCAACGAGAGCATCTTAATGCGGTACGAGTGTTTTTGTTGTGCGTCGACATCTCACCAGAGTGTACGTTTTGAAGCACCTGGTACCAGGATGCTGTACGCGAATAGTACACTTGGTTCACTATTATATATTATTGGTGTAAAAACTCAAGCCTGTTCGAGTACCCGGGCCGTAGGGTAGTACCCTTCGTACAATGTGACGCACGAGCTCGTTTTCAGCAGTAGCGTTCCGAGCATGATGCTGCCTCTCGGTCGCAGCTCGCAGCTGAATAAATTATTCCGTCACGTGGCCAAGACCTGCCCTTTTTACTCCTATTATAATACGATGTACCAGTAATATTTTTGTGTCAAGAGACTCTGATGTATATTATTTTACGTTTCCTACGCAAAACTCTAGGAAATGTATGTGTCGCCACGCGCCACACTTGGGAGAACAACGACCGAATATATACCAGTAGACAATGTATGGAGTTGGCATGGGAATGACGAGTTGGCATGGGAATGACCACACTTCCTCGCGCTTGCATCGCCTACTTCTACGGAGAGAAGAACGAAGAAAGGCGTGGGCGGTATTGCATACAGCAGTATGCCAGTATCGCTGTATGGGTTATCGAGTGCCCTTTTGAGGGATGATTGCCCAGAATTTTGCTCTCTTCCTTCTTTCACCCTTCACTATTCCAAACAAAAGGCAAGAAAGCGCCATCCACGAGCATCGAGGTAATGGTGCGTGCGCAGGTAGCCTACGATGCTCATTCGAATGGCCCATCTACAGTCAGTACTCGGAGACGTTGCCAACACTGAATTTAATGTTTATTTGCACGATTGGTGGTGGGTGGTATGGTTTACGTTGCCGTAGAGCGAAAGGCGCATGGGAGCAGCCTGGCCGTACCTGAGCAGTATACATTCACGGCATAGAGACAGACAGGGCACAATGCCGACTAAATTTTTGAATGCGCTATAACAAAATGTCGGCACAGCAGTAGTATCAATAATACGAGTTCAGCGTTTGACCACTGTTCACAGCTTGTTACTTTTTGCGCACAGCCTGACACTACGAGTACATACTGGTACATAACACTGACCTTTTTTTTATCTGCATCAGTGTGAAAGGGGCAGGTGTAGGTTGTACAAGTTACAGCAGTTGTCAGTCGGGTCGGACGTTGTATTGTATACCAATACCTGGTATACATGCATACCAGGTACACGAATATGACTGCATTTCGGCAGCAGCAACGGAGATATCTGCTGCCGCCCATTTGTTTGAATTTGCTGGTAAAAACTAAAGTGCAGGGCAATGCCACGAATTATTATCGTACGTACGACGTTCTCCCTACGCCAACAACTTGCTTACCAGGTACCAGGTATATTCATATATTCATGCGCACGTACAGCAGTATTAATATTAATAGTAATATTTTACTTTACTACAAGTACGATACCTGGCATACGATGAATATTTCCGCGTCGTATGATCTCAAGATAGCTTTACTGATCACGGTATATACGTATTTTTATGGGTCGTTGTACTGCAACAGCAGTTGGCTTCCTTTGATTGGAGCGTAAGAGCACTTATAATCTTTTAGTAGAGCACACCAGTCCCCGTATCGACGCTGACACGTTCACCTCTTGATGAGAGCTACACTCCCTGCTACTATTATGATCAATAGCAGGTATTTATGTGGTATACTGGGGGTACCCAGGCCGAAAACACCTCTCCCAACTATCAATAACGTTCGCTCTTACATACAATACATATAATACATATAATACACATATACACGTATACACATACCAGGTACAGTAGTGGGAAATAATAGCTTCGGTGTTGGCGGGTCCGCTCTTGACTCTGTGCTATTCTCCTATTAATTGTAGGACCCCGAAATCAGGATCAAAACAACGATAACTGAACTGCTGTCGGTGGTGTTGTGAAGTGCTGTGTACTGAGTACGAGCAGCGCGAGCTCCTATTATTGAAAACTGAAAATAGCAATAGCAGTACGGGTAGGATGATCTTTGCGCCCGCGTCGGTTGCGCAACTCCCTCCTTGCGTTGTAAGTTGGACACCAATTTCTATCGTCCCCCTAACCCTGCCGTGGCCCGTTGCGGTAATCGTCATTTTTCGTGGTCAATTTTTCGCTCTCATATCCCAAGAGTGTTAAATGTGGTTCTACGTGGAGACAACACACTTGCGTGTGTCAATCCGCTCCGTACACTTTGATATAAAGGTGACCTATTTGCATATATCTGTTGTATCATATGTACGTCTGTTCTTCGTACGCTACTCGTATTTACTTGTCGTATCTTCTGCCTGTATGTATCCGTAGGCTACATCTGCGCTGGTAGTCGTGACTGGTATTCAGTAGTAGTGGCCAATCTTCCTGGGGTAGCTAATTAGGCACTCTGATTGGCTAGGGGTATGTTTTACGCGGCTCAATCAACTTTCGAGTATTTCCCAGCCACAGCATCCCGAGTCATCCCGAGTCAACCTAGAGTCTTCCCAAGCTCAGCATCCACGCCGGCCGAGCCAACCTAGAGTCTTAACAAGCACAGCATCCCAGCACTGACCACTGGCATAGGGTTCGGGTTAGGGTTCGGGTCGGAGGGTCGGCTTCAGGCGTCCAACACAAAAACCCCCATAAAGATCTACTATCAAGGTCTGTCCACCCTCATAGTAATCGGTTTGCCATTAACCCCAAGATGGCGACCGAAACAATTATGCTGTAGCTTTGCTTACATCAATCGTGCTATTAATAAATACTCTACCTGGTAGGTAGTATGAGTAGGGGCCCACAAGTAGGGGTAGCTTCACGCTTGCGCCCGTGCCCTACGACTCCATTGCGTTGTTGTGCGTGTCTCCGTCAGCCGTTTGTATTACCCCCCAATGAGGCAGCTGCCGTTGCTGAAATAGTCACTTTTACTTGTCGATTTTGTCCTCATAAGCCCCAGGAGGGTTAATGCTGTACTTTTAATATCACTATTACGGGGGACCATAGTAAATAGGACCAAATATTGTTAGTAATAATAGGTAAATATATAGGTTTTTATGCATACCATAGGTCCTATTAACTATGGACCCCTGTAATATCACTACTACTACTGCTGTGCTCTTACTACAGCAGTAGTAGGTAGACATGGCTTTGTTGAACGGTCGGTGAGTATCGTAGAAAAATTTACCAGGTACTGGTACACAAGTGCTTCTGCCATGTTCCATACTTGCAAGTATTGGCTTCTTGCGTAGGGTTACGCTTTGCTTATTTATACGAGTAGTTCTGTGTTTTTCGCCAGGGTACCAGGCAGGATATATATTACGCTCGTGATGCTTGTACTGGTGCTTGGGGTATATATAGTGCGTAGTAAGACATGAATGGTTTGACCCGTGATGTGGCCAGCAAGGTGGCGGGTGGGCCATGGTCGAACTGGTGTGTATTAACAGCCTAATCAAGAGGATGACCACAAGTAATGCACGCGATTGTTCAACGAAGTTATATAACAGGACGAATCGATCGTAGAGCGTACTCGTAGACAGTACCAGGTATATATTATCTGCTGTGTGATGCGGAGATAAGGAAGACGCTTCAAGTTTCAAGATTCGACACCGTATCCTTTTACTCGTAGGCCGTTATTGATAGTGCGGCTTGGCTACCGACAAACGACAGAGGTAACACGCCCGAAGAAACTTGAAGCATGGACAGCTGGACACGTGTGAGTGATCCCAGGATGCCCTCGACGCGTATTGTCACACTTTCCCCGCCGTGCCATTGATGTTTGTGTCAGGGCGCTGCTGGAGGGCCAGGAAGACCAGAGTATCTTGATCAGCGGCGTGTCGGGCGCGGGTAAAACGGAGACTGCGAAACTTTTACTCGGCCACTTGGCCTCCGTGGCGGGGGTCGGAGGAGGGGGGAGTGGGCAGCGAGCGCATCCAGCATATGGTTGAGTGCACGGTGGTGCTGGAGAGCTTTGGAAATGCCGTCATGGTGAGAGAGGGGCCCACGTGATTATTTGGATGCTATTATTTTAAAGAGCATCCTCGTAAAATGCATGCAGTATGAAGTACGAATCATACTTAGAGCAGTAGCATTTGTTAATATTTTGGCAATGACAATGATTCATCATATTTGGTGACAATCGGTCTTTTAGCTGTTTGTTGCCCGGGCCGCGGTCACGAAGAGGCACAAGGCTGTCTGCAAGTACTGCAAAATCAACCGAAAAATTCGGGCGGGGTCGTAGAATGATTGATTCTAATGATTACGAAGTCTACGACGTAGCCAGTTCCCCGAGCCTTTTTTTATTGTTTTGCTTTTTTATTGTGTTCGATACAAACGTATAGAGACAAGCAGTCAGTACGTGCATACGTACGTATATACCATGCATGACGTGTTGCTGCCGCACTGCAATACGAGCGTCCTAGCTAGTAGCTATGATGAGCTGTCATGAGCTGTCAACACACGAGCCCGACGGCATGCGATACATAACAATATCTTCGTCTGCACTACAGCTGTACCCACGTTTTTTGGGACATGATACTGTCCTTGGAATTCGTGGGGGTAAGATAGGTTTGGCGCCGATGAAACTATGTCGATACAACTCGTACTGGGATTGATATGTTCAAATCAGTTAAGTTGGCGTTTGTCCTTCCTTTTTTTAGCACCACGGATCCCGAAACGACTTCCTACGGCTCCAGCACAGCGACAATGCCTAGATCCTGTCTGTATTCGCAGAATTATTATTTACCGCGCAAGCAAAAACGAGTTTTGTTCGTCAGCAGTCCCAAGTGCTGCCTGGGTTACACAGATGCTCCCAGTACCTGGGAGTAAAGTATATCCGAGAGAATAAAAATCAGGTACTTCTCGCAGTATTTGGGCTTTTCATGTACTGCGAGATACTGCGAGTACCCAGAGTATACGAGATTCTGTTCTTTCGAGTACTGCCACGCTCGCAGTACTTCGGGGTTCAATACTGTGGAATACTGCTGTACTTGAAGTATTTCAAGGTTCTGTACTGCGGGTACAGCCTACAGTAGTACTGGCAGTATTTCGTCCGTTGGTACTGCGAGTACTCGGAGTATGAAAGTAGTCTCAATATGCTCAGTATACTCGGAGTATGGAATATGCTTCGACCCTCTGTGCATTGTTTGGATAATTTCATCCCCACTTTTATTGCAGAAAGCATTCCCACGAATGGGAGTTGGAGCAAATTTATTTCGGGGGGAGCAACTGGATTGCAGAAAACATTCACGGATGATGCCAGATTTGGGAGTGGGAACAAATCAGTTTCGGGGGGGGCACTTTGAGTACCTAAGAGTATTTCGGGAGTATATGCTGCAAGTATTCGCAGTATTTGCGGGTTCAATACTGTCGATGCTCTGGGTATTCCCAAGTATTTCGGATGTCTGCATTGCGGGTAGTGCTTATACTTGAGGTTCTGTACTGCTCGTACTCCCAATACTCACAGTGTTTGGGCCTTCATTCAGTGCTGTTCATCCTCCCAGTCAGTACCCGTAGTATTTAGGCCGCTAGTACTGCAATACTCTCAGTAGTCGAAGTACGAAATGTGTACTAGGAGTATCTGTGCTAGGTTATTTTGGCACGCGCAGTATCACTGACGCGATGAGAAGATATAATGTAGCGGGTAGCAGGTAGCACGGACACAAGTCGACAATAGTAAAGAGAGGGGGAAATAGCTGTCGCTACTCGGTGAAGTACGTGGAATATTCGGATATGATGTTCGGATTTTTGGCGTGGCAATCATTTTGTGCGGAGGGTTATTGCGCCGAACTTGTCCACTAGCCACCGTCGGTTTTACTTATACCAAGAATACATCTAAAATATTTAGTTTGCACGTGTACGAATGTGTGCTCCTGTGGGTGTCAGTCTTACGTCCTGTTGACCATGTGGCTCAACCCGCACCCTCACCACCACTATGTTGGATAGGTGAATGTTGCTGACTTGCGGCTTTTTCTCTTTCCCGGACTCTGCTGGAGAACCATATATATGTACGTACAGTGGGGGTTCCACTTTAGTTCGGTGGGTCGCCAAGCGACCTTAACCGCACTTCAGTGGGACCCCGCCCTTAACCGATTTAGTGCGGTACCGCACCAAAGAGGGATATGTGGGCAAACATTAGGTTGAGGCTACAACGCTAGTGCAGGGACCACATTAACGTGGGCCCTGAACCCGAAATGAAGAAGGGATGAGGCCCACCAGGGCCCCTGTACGATACTGCTGAGACGCATTGCTTCGTTTCGTCCAAAGGGTTCATTAGTGTAGAAGTGCACTCACAGCTTTGGCATCACCCATTCCTTCCCGTTTCTTCCCCCTTGCACGTCCATTTTGGCTCATGCTCAGGGTGTATGTCTGAGCTTTGGCTTCGCATTTTATTTATTTATTTGGGATCCTTCTCCTTTTCTTTTTTCGGTTTGGTTTCTTGTTGCTTCGTTGCTTCTCTTTCTTTATGGTGTAGCTTCTGGCGTATGTATGTATGCTGTGTCGGCCGCACCTATTAATAGTGCGAAGGCATGGTATTGCGTAGGCTATTAATGCATTACGGTGTGTTATCTCTGTGTCGTAGTCTGTGACCACAGAGCTCGTATCTTTCTAGGTTGAAGAATCAGCACGGACCCTGGGCTTGCTGGATGTCGACGAGTAGAAGAACAGTTCAATGTGAAGAACACACACACGGCTAGGCTGATTCTATGGGAAATAGCGCAGACAGAAGTACAACTGAAGTACAGTGCAGTAGTACTGGTATGTCGTAGGAGGGTGTGCCCGGCCTAACGGCCGCGTGTGTCCTCCGTTTTGCGGTTCCCCGCCTCGCGTTCGACGCGTGAGCATGCCCTGGCGGTAAGGCAATGTCGCACAGTAAATAGATGTGGTGGAGCGGATTGCCACTGCTATCAGGATCCTCCACTTCACCACAAATGCAGTGAAGACGGCCATCACACCATCACACCACGACACCATCCAAGACGTTGTGGCTGTCAGGGGGCTTTGACGTGCGGTCTGGAACCCGGCACTGTTCCCCTGCCGCACATGGCATCGTGCGTGTTGGTACTGCTCGTGCGGTGGATATACTGCCAGCTGAGCACTGGTGTCTTGTCGATGTGGGCTGCTGTTCTGTACCAGTAATGAGTTCCTTCTCTGCGTAATGTGGAGGCGTGAAGGTCCCGCTATACTAAAGAGGCACCGGTCCCATTTATTTAGTGCGGGGACCGCACTAAAGTGGGACGCAGTAGTGACAAGCAATTTGGCCGTAATCAAGTGGGACCACCTCTGTACTACTGCAGGTATATTCTTGGTACGTATCGCGGTGTGGCGAAAGCTTGCATTTGTTTTTGTGGGGGGGTATTGCTCGATGCGGGTTTTGAGGATGTTTGCTTCATGTGCTTGTGTCATCGTAGGCTCTATAATCGTGCACACCGTGCTGCTACGTACCTGTAGTGATAATGCGTTTAATTTTGTAGCACCGACGAAAAGGAAGCGAAGGTTCCGCAGTTGACATATGTCGAAGCGCCCATGGTGCAAGCGCTGCAATCTCGTGTAGACAATAATATAGTGGCATTCAAAAGCAGAGTATATACTGGTGGTGTGAGTAAACTGAGGATGTGTCGCGTGAAATCCGCCGCAAAGCTATAATAGTTGAGGCGCCGTGGCCGTTTCTGCGGCACTGGTACTTCGCCATGCTACGTACGGTACGGTATCTCACGGGTGACATGAGATAAGCCACCCTCTGGGATGCGTTTCCGAGACAATTTTCTCGAAAGCGAGCGGGGCACGCACTACCACATCGACAAAAACTTGCGAAATGTATTGTCAAGATATTTCCATAGACGGATGCATGCAATGGTGGGCGTGTTGCACCCTCCCCATTTTCGAGAAAATCAGACAGGAAATTCGTCCGAGGGTGTGTGTGTTATTAATAGCTTATTAATAGCTTATCAACCCTATTACGCTATTACCCTATTACCCGTGTGATATCATCTATCAGGTGTATCAGGTGTATCTAACGCGTGGCCTGTCCAATATTGCGGTTTCTGTCGCTGCAGCGTGCAAATATTAGATAGCCGGCTATGATGTATTATATACTGGGAAGGTGTGTACTCTCTTCCGTCAGTGACGAATTGCCTTGAGAAGTGTTTATAACGAGGGTCCATAGTTAATAGGAACTATGCTATACATAAAAATATATATATTTACCTATTTTTACTAACAAAATTTGGTCCCATTAACTATGGACCCCCGTAATAGTATATAGCTATAATGTGATTATTGTAAACATATACCTGCTATACCGGGTAAAATACGTGCTGGGGTGCTGCACCGAGTGCCGATCGGCGACTGTTGAAGCATGGCGCAACAATCTCAATTGACAATATCAATGGCAGGACTGGCTTCAATGCGCACATGATGCGATTACCGCATGCGTCGCCCTATTGTGTCATAGAATATCCACTCGCGTGCCGCCGCAGAGTGTGTCGGGTGTCCCACCTATGGTGGACAAATGTATCATGAATGTTTGTGTTTATACATTAAATTATCCGCAGCAGTCGTGGGGCGTTTTTGCGACCAAATTTATTGTTGCGTTGTCTCTGGCTTGTTGCACTGTAAAGTCGCGTGCGTACGTACCTCCGTGCGCGGGCTGAAGCGGCGAAGTAGCCATTTTTTCATTTTTCGAGGCAGCAAAGCTGGCTTTTGTAGTCGGTACTCTGTGTCCCGTTTGCCGTGTTTTTTTTTTGTTGTTCCGCTTGCAACGCCAGGTCAAGATGGTGTACGTTACATTTCACCTTTATGTGTCGTTTCGGACGATGTCGTGGTGCTACTGCAGTCCAGAGGATTTCGTTGGGTTTGCATTGAGTAGCTGCCTTTCACGTGTTTCTGCGTGTTTGCCTCGTTGATACCCACGCTCCTGGGCATCGTTGGGCATCATGCCTAACTGGTACAGCACAAACCCCTTGGACTCGCATGTTGTTGGCGCCTTTAGGTCGCCATGTCGTACTGCGTCCCGTGCGCGTCTGGGTGCACTTGCTTATTCGAGTGTTATGTTCTCCGTTTATATGCCGTGTGTTTTACCAGATGGGCAACAACAACAGCAGTCGTTACGGAGTGGTGACGCAGTTACAGTTCGACGACGGCGACATCCCTAAGATGGTGGGTTCATTGAACCGCACATACCTGCTCGAGAAGAGTCGCGTCGTGTCTCGATCGTCGCGAGAGCGCAACTTCCACGTGTTCTACCAGATGGTCGGATCAGACGACGAAGAGTTCAAGAAATCGCTGCAACTCTCAGGCAAGATGCGGTATTGTCTGGACGACATGCAAGGCACACCGGTATCGCATGTCCTTGACGGTATTGTATCGTCGACATTCTGCCCTCGAAGATATAACATTTTTCATTATTCACTCTTCTCTACGTACTGTACCTGTGAACTAATGGCCGAGCTTCGTCCCAGAGTGTTGAGAAAACTGGAAATTGCGCTGACGGTGGATGTTCCTTCCACTCAGTTTATCATAACGCGGCTACACAAGGTTTGCTAGCGATGCTGTCTTGTCACTGTATTTGTCCCCCCTTCGATGTGTAGATACCAGTTTATTAGGCCTGGTCACTGACACAGTATGTACTGGCAGTATAATAGTAATCTACAGTACTGATTGACCTGGCTAGTATATTCACGAGTGTTTTATCTTACGTACGCCGGAGAAACTTGCCATAGCACGATGTTAACGGTACGGAAACCCACTCTAAATCCAGTATACTGATTGAATTTGACAACAGTACAATCGCCACTGAAAGAAATAGGTTGAGGTAGACACCTACTTGGGGCATTCCTCTGGAGAAGTCGTTACACTGCTGCGTTTACGTACGCCGACCAATCAAACCATGATCGAAATCTAAGCTACGGATGTCATGCGCATCGATGTTTCGCTTTGAATCTTGCCGACAGAACGCGAGAGCGGAGGCGACATTTGTTGAATCGTTTTGCACCTGTTTACATGAATGCGTTGTGTCTGTGGGAGAGAACCAATTTTTGCCGCTGCTGCCCGTCGCGTCGGTATGTGCTGTGCTGTGGAAGCCACAACAACCTTGGGCTCCAACAGGGTGGCATCATCCTTGTTCACCGCTTTCTCATTGTCGAAGTTCTTGGTACTACCGTATTGCGCGGAAAAGCCGCAGGACCATCTGCCGATCGATGGCTTTGACACATTCCAACGCGCTCTACGGATGTCAGCTTATCGTGTGCCTGTTGCCCCGGTATTCGTCTGCAGGGAAAACTTCGAACGACTTCAAGTACCTTAACACGCACGCGCCGGCTGAGGACATGGACTTTACCGGCTTGGCGGAAGTCCAGGATGCTATCCGCGAACTTGGAATCCAACTGGAGGAAGAAAAGGACGTTTTCAAGGCCTTGGGGGGGCTACTGCACTTGGGGCAGGTCCGTACCCTTCTTGGTGCTTAGCGGCGCTTCTGGCCCACGCGTTGTGCGTTTTGCCGCTCGTTGTATCGGGCCAACAAGCTGGATCTACGGTATGACATGTGTCCGTTGTGCACGAGGAATAGTTTGTGTGGTAGACCAAACACCCTGCCGCGAGGAACTAAGTGAGCTCACAAAACGTTCATCAGGGTGTACCGATATATTTTAATAGTATCTTGTTTCGCCGCGAGGAACCGAACCAAGTGGGGTCACCAAAATTTAGGGGTACGTAAAATGTTCCGCCACGCGGGGGTGGACTGAGCTCGGTAAAAACGGTTGTTAACGTTTCCCTTGCTTGCGTCGTTCGTGTCGTTTATCTTGCTGATCTCATCGACCTCTGCTGCGCGCAGCTGGAGTTCTTGTCCGACACAGGCCGTACGGATGACGCCAGCAAGCTCGCGGGAGGGACGGAGGAGCCCTTGGAAATATCGGCGGAACTCCTGGGGCTTAGCACGGAGGAGCTGACGGGAGCTTTGCTGACGAGGCCGCTGCAGGTAGCCCGTGAGAAGTTTGTCAAGCCCAACAAGGTTGGGGAGGCGCAATCGGCTCGAGACGCCCTGGCGAAGGATGTCTATCTGGGAATTTTCAATTACCTGTTGAAGAAGATCAACGAGGCCACTAGGTGAGAGCTAAAAGCCGTCACTGCACCACGGCCGCTCTGCGATTGGCGTTGTAGTTGCTGGCTGCCCTTGGCGTGCCGTGATGGTGTCGTTCGCTATTGCCTTCGTGATGTCCCGGTGTGTGTAGCTTTTTGTTGATGATGGCGAGCATCACGAGGGATTATGTCGAGCCCTGCTTTTGCCAGATTTTTGCAACTTCCTTATTATTGTCTTTGACGCTGGGATGCGTGTCTTGATAACTGTACCTGGTACCTTGTTCCGTGGTAATGTACAGCCCAGTACGAGGTGGTGCCAGCGACAGCCGGAAGATTTCGGCTTCGGAACTTTGCACCATGATTTTTGAGAGTTGAAACCCAAAATTTGGCACGGTAGTTTTTAATGGCAATGTAAAAAACTGAGGACGGGCCTTTTTTTATCTGTTTTTTTCGTTCTTGAGGCTCCATTTTACAATTTTTCGGGATTTTTCGGCAACTTTGACCTCAACCGACGCACGAACAAAAATCAATCCCAAACGGCCAGTCCTCATTTTTTTGGTATTGCCATGAAGAACCAAACCAAATTTTGGTTCTCAACTCTCGAGAACCATGGTGCAAAAATAGTTTCCCGGAAGGGTAATTTTTCCTTCAAGGTTCCAAATTTGCTCAATACATTGTTCTAGTGCCTTGGCAGGCGTTTCTTATCACCGCCTTGTAAGCTCGTAAAAAAAAAACAGTGAGGTGGCCGTCTTGCCCATGTCATGTTGATGCGATCATGTCAATACGTTTAGTGCCGAACTACTCGGCGTATTGGCCGACATATGGCTTGAAGAATACATATTATACTGATTTCACCATAGAAAGGTATTCCCTACCGGTATGAAAGCGCGCCTCCCAAAAAAATTACGAAGAATGTCCATATCTCTCGAACTATAACTCGCACGCCGAACATCTCTTCACCGCTGTGTTCCCGTTGTCTATGCGATCATATAGATATCTCAAGTATCGAAAACTTCGACGTATTATATAGTTGATCGCCCGCAGAAGAAATGTTGTGCTTCTTGCTGCAACCAGCTCGTAGCTCAATGCCTGGTAGCTTTAGAGCAAAAGTGCGTTGCTCGGTGCAGCCGTATTGTGCGTTGTTATACCTCGAGAAGAGTTTTCCCTACAACACGCGGTCAGCGCCAGGCCAGCACTAGAGAGGCAGCAGCGAGCGTTCTGTGGGGTCTACCGGTGTCGGTGAGGGTCGTCTGTTTGACCACTCGGTACGTAGCTGACGTCACCCATGTGCTCCCGTGTGTCTGTGTTTTTGTGCAGCTGCACGGAGAACGAGGAGGCTGCTGGGACGATTTCCCTTATCGATATTTTCGGGTTCGAGTCGTTCAGGCGCAACGGCTTCGAGCAGCTCCTCATCAATTACGCCAGCGAGAAACTCCAGCAGATGTTTATCCAGGTAGGCACGACACGCACGTCACCATGTGTGTAAAGTCGAGATCACGGCAACGACAGTATAGGGATAACGTGTCAGTCTACCTAATCAGCCCTTTTTCACTAACACAGTAACGATGTAAGGCTTCGTGCTCGGCCATGCCCCATTCACCGTGTAGGTGTTCCTGCCAAACATTATTGTGTTTTTGTTTGGTTGCCCACCTCACCCTTCTGATCGATGCTGCTTGCGCCGCAAAGAAAGGAACTAGTGCTGATCTAACCACTAGCTCACGCTTTTGCTCTGGTCGGCGCGGTGCTCATTCGGGTGTTGTGATCCTGCAGGACGTGTTCAAGTCGGTGGAGAAGCTTTGCGCGGAGGAGGGGATTGACTGTGCCAAGTTTATGTACCGCGATAACACGGCCATTCTCGAGACGTTGGAGGGGGGCAGGTGCGACCCGTGGAGATTGAAGGATGTGCTTCATGGCGTCATGGCTTGAGTGGCGTACGTGCCTCCGCGGCGGTAGAAAACGTACTGAAGAGTATATGTGGCGCAGTGACCGTGAAGCATGAAGGTAGAACATGTTAAGAATATGTCGTGCTGCGGCGTTCTCAAAAACACGCGGCGTCAAATCTCTGAAGGCAACCGTGGAGCACGAGGAAGGCAAGAAACGTTGTCGAGAATAAACGGCGCGGTTGACCGTGAAGGGTGTACTGTAGATAGAAAATGTTGTCAATAATATGTGTTGCTTGTAATGCCACGTTATCGAAAGCAATCAACATTAGATCGCCCAAGGCAACGTGTCTTGCCACTAGCGTGTCGCCTTTGAAAACGTAGAGGTTGTCGTGTTTGATAGCCTACAGTAGATTAGCCGTACCCGAACTCCCTCGGGTGACCCGCCAATGACCAATGCATTTTACTCATTGTACTCTTGTTATTTTGGGTGTTTTTGCCTTGCCTCATCACGTCATCAGGGGGGTGCTTTCAATGCTTGACGAGGAGTGCCTGCTGCCCCACGGGACAGATAACGGCTTCGTTGCTCTGCTGGAATGCCAAACACAGGTCAGAATTGCTAGCGGGTGCAAAGGGTGTACCAACACACCGGTACTGATTTCTATTTTTCTTGTGTAAAGGAATAGCGCGTGGGATATGTACACCCTGGTACCTTCCTGCGTAGTATTGCTACGGTAGTTGGTACGTAGAACTCGGGCGTGAGTCATAGTCAGTTTGAAGTTTTAAGAATCGGATGATTTTGTATATGGTGTAATGAGGGTATCGGCGAGACAGAAAGGAATGCCGTCGCCATGGTGCGTGTGTTATGTGGGGCATTGTGGTATGTTCGCTAGGAAGGCGTGCGCGTGATACAGGCAAATCACAGATGCTCAACTATCATCCAAGTTTGCTTAATTTGTCATGTGTCCCTGGGAGTTTGCTGTCATGCACCAATGTTATTCATAGTCGCTATATTGCGTCCAAGTGCACGTTTCTTGTATGCCGTGCTGACGCTTGGAATATGTGCATGCTGTTCGGTCCCGTGGTAAAGTGGACACCCCCACGCATACAGCTACAGCTAGTGCAGTTAGTACAGCCTGCTACCCTACCCATGTACTTCGTGAGACCTGTGGGGGTGAATGAAAGCAAGGTGTTGCTTGGAGCCCCCACGCATACAGGTAGTTGACAGTGTGCTGCGTGAGAGCTGTGTGGGCGAATAAAAGCAAGATGTTGACTGGGCGTCGCTCACGTATGTGTTTCGTCTGCCTGTTTTCGGTTACGTGCGCATCTCTCAGGTCGCACACGAGCAGCACTTGGCGGCCAACTCGAGGCTGAAGCAGTTCACTGTGCACCATTACAACCACGCCGTGAAGTACGATGCCGAGGGGTTCGTGGAGCGCAATAGGGATAAGTTGCACACCAGCGTGGCCAAGTTGCTGGGAGCGAGCACGAACAACATGGTCCGAATGTAAGAATCCCGTCAATTTAATCCTCCATGAAGACGAGTGTGGTGTTTTCTATTACGGGGGTCCATAGTTAATAGGACATATGGTATACATAAAAACCTATATATTTACCTATTTTTACTAACAATATTTGGTCCTATTTACTATGGTCTCCCGTAGTAGCTTGATACTTAATACTAAGACATCGAGCCTCCGTCGAGGACGAGTGATATAATGGTACCAGGTAATAATAGTAGGTGCGAAAGACACTTCTTAAACCCTTGTAGGACGTGAAAAGGAAAAAATGTCAATAACAAGAACAAATGACGATTACAGCGTCCGCTACTGCTTGACTGGGGGAACGATACACCCGGCAGCCGACCTGCAAAGCACTGAGTCCTTCGACACGGGCGGTGGCACTATCGTGCTCTTGTGGCTGTCTGTGGTGAGCCCAAAAGGGGTTTATCACCGGAAGTGGTTTCAGCTTGGAACTGTCGCTGCCGATTTCGTCTCTCCCAGAGCAAAAACCTGAGCACGACTAATATAGGAGGTTGCAAATGTCCGCACGCACCACCGCTAATTCGTTGTATGATGCATCTTTTGGACTGTCCAGGGTGTACGCGTACGCATCTGGGGACGGAGAAGGGGCCACCGTTAACGAGGCTGCACAGCCAGCTCAGAACGATTTCCAGGCGCGGTTGGCGATGTTCAAGAAGAAGGAGACTGGCCCTGCAGGCGGGACTGCGTGAGTATTCATCCCCACTCGGTCTTTGTGGAAGACGCCGCATTGTTTTGGTAGAACTATGTCCTATTGAGAGGAAGGAGTTCACCCAAACACCATACTATATATCCCACGTGTGATAACATAACGCACACCCTGGGACGCATTTCGGGGCCTATTTTCCCCAAAATATGCCCTAAGGGGGAAACACACAACGAAAATGGTAGGTTCGGAAGTATCTCGTCGAAATCTTGCTATAGACGCGTCGCTCGGCGTTTACATTCTCGTCCTTCTCGAGAAAATCAGCTGTAAAATTCGTAGGGGGTTGTGTATTTTATCATCATGCGTGTCACACAGTACGTACCTCCCTGCCTCCCTCCCTACCTCTTTTGGCGGAGGTTGTGCTCCCTCAGCAATCAAGTTCACCCATGGTTATCGAAAGAAAAAAAATGCGCTCGAACTTTGCGCATTCGTAAGTTAATTTTCTCGACACGTTCTTCTTTTTTCTTTTTCTCGCGTCGTCACTTTCACTCTCCCATCTCCAGCTTCATTCGCAGGAGCTTGTTACACCCAACGCTGTTCTGGACAAACCGTGGTTACAGGTGTCAGCCCCTCTCCCCCTGGTTTGCGTTCATGCGTTCGTGCCTTCGCTTTGTATCGCGTGTAGGGTGCATGCAGCATACCCACTGCTCGCCGATTTCCATCGATTTATGCTGTCTCGGCGCGCTTTCAGCGACATGAGAAAAAGGCCCAGAGTGCCTGCCTGCCTGCCCCTTCTTGTGTTATGAGCCCACTGAGATTCGAAACCCGGCCCCATGGTAGAAGAGGTGGCGGCGGTTAACCTGTTGAGCTACCGTACGTGTCACCCTGCATGAAAATACAAATATTCCAGCAAGTTTGCAATATTTTTAGACCCCTTCTTGAGTGCGCTCCTGTATCGCACTTGAGTATCTGGTACTAGTTGTATGCTTCGTACAGTATCTTGTCACACGTCGAGCTTTACTGCTGCTGTTTACTATCTACATGTATGTACCAATTTCTAGCGGGCATACATAGTCTGCGTGTAGTTCGTAGTTGTGTCATCCCCGAGTATAGTTCTGTATCCGTTGGATGAATCGACGGTAACGTTCGCCTACCCTGTTGGTTGTTGCGTGTTTCGGCCGGTTGTTTGTTCGCCAGACGCAAGGGAAAACGGGTTTCGTCTGTGATGGAGGGTGGGCAGGAGGTGTTGAAGAGGGAAAGCATGGGGCGTCGCTTCAAGGGCGAGCTCAGGGATCTGGTAGAGCGGATTGATTCCACCGAGGTACGTTGGTGTTTCGTTGCTGTTGTTGTTGGTGGTGATGTTGGTGCTGGTGGTATTCTCACAT